>CM060937.1:411528071-412728071 GCA_030765085.1 Allium cepa
TGAAATAATAGCATAAATGTCTGCAAGTATTCCATATAATTTCATAAATGTGTGCAATATATGGAATAATTGCCGACATTTTATTTTTTTTAATGTTTTTCAAAAATTGTAGAATTCTCTGCAAATATATGGAATAATTGCAGCCTTACTGCAAATATGATTTTTTGTATCAACAATGGAACTCATTTTAAAGATTGTAAAATCTATGATTTTTTTGTGAAAACGTTATGCTAATTCGATCTTTCTACAGACAGTTATGCGCGTTTGAAATGTTAAAAACATAAAGGGTATTTTGGTCTTTTGGGGTGGATTTGAAAATAGGGACTAGGAACATAAGTTTATTTTGGGGAGGATGCTTTCTCTATTTTCAAACTTATCAAGGATGTGAGCCAAATTATCCCATTAATTAAATAATTAATTAAATTACATAATAATTATAAAAACAATTAATTGTTTTTGGAAAAATAATTAATCGAAAATTGTTTAACTTGTAAAATAATTCCATACAAGATAATGAAACTAAACGGTTTCGATAAAAGGTAATTTTCTAAAAGTGTCGATATAACAACTATCGCTATACGGGCAGTTCGAAATTCGAGCATAAGTCATTTGCAACACAACCACACATCACATAACAAAGGTATGAGCATAAATGCATGATGATTAAAACAACATAACATATATCAATCATTTAATAAGAATAGCATTAGTTTTACTAATTTCCATATAACTAATGGTTCGCTTACTTAATTCCAAGTGCAACTTTCTTTCAAGCAACCGACCAAATCATTATTACAACTATATAGTACGCATTCAATAGTTACAAGTATGGACATGAACATTGTAACGACCCGATTTTTCAACGCTCGAAAATCAACATTAATACGTCCATTGTATCAAATGCCAAACAATCGAATGCCGAAAAACCAAACTGTAAAGGAAAGAAGAAGGAGGTAGAAGAAGAGAAAACAAAACAACATTAGAATCTCACAATCACAGTGGAACAATATATAATAGATAAATGACTGATCTTTATATAAAAGAAACTGTAATTGTTTTTATATATACATCAGCAGAGTACAACATCAACAAAACACAACATTAGACAGTTATGATAACTTGATTACATCGAAACTGAATTCACAGCAAACCATACACAGTGGATAATATATCAAATACGTGTGATACGTCTTGCCATCGAGCTCATCTCCTGAGCTCCACAACATCCTTTCCTATATCTATAATACTCCGTCTGACCCAAGCATTATAGTAAAATAACACCCGAGCCAGTCTGGAATACCAGCGTGAGAAAACACGCTCAATTGGACTATTAAAGTTTCCAAAATCCTTTAAAAATATCAAAGGTATCTCGTAAGACCACGCCACAAATAAACATATCGGGTTTTTACCTTACAATAACCAAAACATTTCTTATCAAATCCTTTGATATTATAGTAGTGTCAATATACAAATACTTATTCAAATAGCCGAAATTGTTACATTCATTAAATTACATCATAATAGGTATACATACAAGTACGAAGGCACTTATTGGAGATTGGGTTTCCGTCAATGGCAGGGCTACTAGGGTACCGGCCGTCACAGTGCGTGGTGTAGATCACTGTACCGAGGATCCATCCTGATCCCCTGCTACACAAGACTGGAGCTACCCCTTACTGGATAGTCCGAATAAGATCACTGCACGGTTGGATTAGTAAATGCCCACACAGCCGAATAAAAACGGACATTTAGACAGGGATGACCTTACCCTAATTGGTTGCCAGCCACTCAGCCTTGCTACGACCCCTTGTTTTAGCTGTTCCCGGTTGATGAGACTCGAGGCTATGCGTTACCTTTTTAGAACACATCTTACTTAGAATGCTCATCGTCCTCCTGTTAATGTTCTAAAAGCATTCATCCATACAAGTCCGTTTCGAGCCCGAACGAAACCGAAGGCACTATTCCTACTACATCCATTTTGGAATCACCATCAGGATTAGTGGCGATTAGTTGTTGCACTTCACTGCTCCATCTTAGACTCCAAGCTCTTATCTTCGTCACGAAAATGTTTGAACCGGATCGAAGTGGTTTTTGAAAAATTAATCCGGATCCCGGTCCCTTCGAAACTATCAGCGCATTGGCCAATATTGATAGTCGGTTATTTAATTATCAAACAATATCCACAAACAACCATCAGGCCTTAATGATTTCCCAAATTATTTATTCAAATTATCTTCGCAAGATATTTTTCTACACTTCAACCTTTTGAAAATAGGTTTCCAATCACTTTTCTCTCACGGAATAAATTTCCAAATATCGTTTATTTCCACTGAAAATAACCAAGTCTAAATACTTTAAATTTTAAAATAATTTAAATTACTTTATCTAAAAATATACACTTTAAAACATTTAAAATAAAACTATTTAAAACACTTAAAATAAAAACTATTTAAAACACTTTATTTAAATACTAGTTATGAAATTTATAATAATTTCTTATGTAAAACTTAAGTCAAATCTAATTTTAAAATAAAAGATATTGTTTAAGGTATAAATATTAAATAATTGTCTTTTAAATCATAATACTAGTTAAACCTTTAAAATAATTACTACTATAACTAACTTAATAAATATTTACCTTTAAAATTTTAAACAACTTAAATAATAAATTTCTCGTAAATACATTCTTTTAAAACAACTTTAAACCTTTTAACTTCTACTTAAAAATCTGCTTTGAAAACATACTTGGCTTTTCAGGAAAATACACTTCCCATTCTAATATAGTTGATCCAATCCTTTATAAATCCTGCTTAATTTATTCCAATTAAATTTACGTCACAATCCCGTAAATTTCCTTTAACACTTAAAAGATAAAACCACTTTTTATTTTAAAACACAATTCCCATCTCCTTATAAATTCCCACCGTGAATTTATACTTCCAAATTTATCCACTGATAAACATTTCACTTTATTTATAAAACTTGTTTATAAATTTCACAATCTCATTCTCTTTTAATCATAGTATCAACACTTAGTCGGTTTACAAATCGATTTCCAAAACCAACTCCATTTTGAAATAAATTCCTTTACTTATCCAAATTTATTTCAAAACCCATTAATTCCATATTCACTTCTTTATTTAGATTTAAAATCTTATTTAAATCTGAAATATTCATTTCATACTTAATTCAATAACTCTCCCTTTGTTTCTCCCAAATCATTTTAAATTCTTAAAATTTTTTTAAACAATATAACTTAAGTTTCAAAATTCACTTATCCCCATTTACTCAAAATCTTTTTTCCATACATGGAATTTATTTGATAGCATTTTAAAAATCAACTTTTTATTCTTTTCCAAATTCATTCTTTTAATTTATCCAGTTCCTTAAAATTATTTTACTTAAAATTCTTTCTTTTGTTTACCTTCAAAAATCTAATTTTTATATTTCCAATATCTTAAAATACCAAAATATATTCAGCCAAATCATAGCATTCAATAATTTCAGTTACCAATATAATCTATCACAGATTATCAAATAAATCCTATCACAGAATATAAAAGCAAGTTTTAAATATTTTGATGAATCCAGTTTGATCCCTCCAACCTTTTTTCCTACATGCACAGATGTTAGCGCAATAAACAAAATGTCAATCCCGCTTCAAGGCGGGATATCGCGGTATAAAGGGTCATCTGCTATTATGCTGGGCACATAGGGTCTCATCTACTATATAACGTGGGAAATCAATTGCTACAATATGTATATATTCTACTATATATAACATCACATCATCAATTCAAGCAATCAACCAACAATTTAAATTTAACTGGTTTAAATTTAAATGATAATCCTAATAAGCAATATTAACTCACCTTTGACCATTAATTTGCAATATGATCCGAACTGGCTTGTTCTCCACAATTTTTGACCTTTAAAAACATTTATAGTTCATTACTCATTTGAAACAGTCGAATGGTAAATTTTCATTATAATAATTTAAAATTAACAAAATTTTCCTTTAATAATTTCTTAGTAGCTAAAATAATTAAATAAGTCAATTTAACAAATTAATTTCCCTTATTTTAAAATTAGACTAGTAAATGAAAATAGGTATATATATATATATATATGTATGTATATTTAAACTATACATACTATGGAACAAGCTATATACATTTTAAAAATCTACTTTTTTATAAACTCTTATCTATATAAAACAATTTATATATATATTTAAAAACTGTTTTCTTTTTCCAGTAAACACAATTGTAATTTGCTTTACTGTAAATAATTTTTTTCTATTTATAAATATTTACACACATATAAATTAAATAGAATTCTTTTTTAAACCTTACTGTAATTTTTTTCCGCATATACATACTTATATGTGTGTGTGTGTGTATTTAAGGAAACTAAAATAAAAACAAAACGTTTACCTCACTGACTCGACTAAATCGAGCACGTACCAGCCTTGACATCGCCACGCCACTACTAACACGAACGCTGCCGAAACCCTAGATTGCAGCCCTTATCATCGAACGTCAACGCAACCTCCTCGGTCTCCTCCATAGTCCACGTCGGCCTCGCACCATCGGCCAGTCCACCGGAGCCATCGCACGCTTCCAAGCCTCCTGCTCCAATTCGCGGCTACCTGGACTTCGATACCCAACCTCGCGCCACGCGACTTAACTACGCGAGCAAACTACCCTCATGATCTTGGAGTTGTCGATGCCGTCAAAGTCGCTAGAGTAGGCATCGTCGGTTGAAGCATGAGTTGTTGGCCTCTACTAAATTCGATCGCGATTTCGTGCAAGTCGGCATTAATTTGATTTGAATGAAAATCGTTCGGTCATGGATTTTGTTTTCATTTTTCTTTTTTTTAACCGAGTTTGATTGTTTCAAATTTTATAAAGTATAAAAGGGGACAAGAATGGACGCATGTAATATCAGGGATGATATGTGTTGGATGTGGTCATAGTGTTTTGAAGGGGAAAACATATATATTATTTAAATTTAAATTTAAATTATCTCGATTTCGCAACTCAAAATCTCGATCTCCTATCGAGGCGTGCCGCTAGGCGTTCATAATGTTATAACCCTATTTCGAGCGCAATGGAAAAGGTTTCGACTCCTAATTCGATCGTATGAAGAATATAGCTTTTGGACCCAGTTATTAAATTGAATTCGATATAAATTCAATGCTTTTCCCTCTCGTACAACCACACGACAACTCTAAATGCTACGAAAATTGAAATCCAATAATAATATACTATTACGATCCAATGGAACTGGTTTCGTCGAATTTCGAGACCGTGCCTCGGAAGGCTATTTTTAAATATCGATTTAAATGATATACTTTTATAACTAAACAACCCACTTAAAAATTCAATTTTTAAAACTTCTATTATCTTCAGTATTACCAATATAATTTTTGTAATCCATTTAAATATTTTTAACGAGCATAAAAGAAAAAGTTCAATATTTTACCCTACTTCCAATAATTAAATTCAATAATTTAATTGCCAAATAAATAGTGATATTTGAAATTCATGTTAAAAATTAACTTTCAAATATTTAAAATCAATTAAATATTCCAATTTAAAGCATCCAAAATTCCGGGTTATCACATTCCTCCTCCCCTAAAAGAATTCCGTCCCCGAAATTACTAATTCAAGAAGAATGATTCATAACCCGTTAACAATTTTTCCAAAACCAATAGTATTTAACAACACCCAAAACAATCTTTTTATTAAAGACACTATCACTCTTACTAACTTCCTAAACTCATCCATAGGTTCCAAACAATACCACTTACTAATTTTATTTTAAATCTCAATGGATTTTATTTCCAAATTTCACTTCTTTTAGTTCCCTCGAACAAATTCTACAATTTTAATTTACTTAACACAGTTTAAATTGATTCCAATCTTCAATTTCAATTCCAGTTCTATTTACTTACAAATTTAAATAAATTTGTTCTTCCACAAATTTACCTCCAATTTAATAAATTTTACTTCAATGACCATTATCTCGCTTAGCCTACCTAGGCTTATTTCCCTCAAAGTTTTCTTTATTTAACTTATTTTAGTTAAATTCCATTTCCATTCAAAATTTTAAACTTCCTTAAGTTTTTCAAACTTAATTACATTTCATTCACAATCTCTTTAATTTAGTTCATTTAATTGGCTCACTTTTCTAACTTATCTCGTTTGCACATTTATTTTAATTTAACTCTTCTTTAAGTTAAATTTTTTCTATTTTAAAATTTTTCAAATCTTATAAGTTTTCAAACTTATTTATATTCCATAAACATATCTAATTTACTCTGAGAGTTTTAAACAATTGCTTATACATTCCAAAACATTTTTGAAATCAATTGTATTCCAAAAATCCTTTGAATTTTAAAACCAAACTCAGTTTTGCAAACAATTCCAATTAAAACATTTTGGTAGCACTTCCTCTCTTGGAAACTCGAAAATGAACATCTATGATGCTATAGTCATCACCGAAGTTATTTTCTAGCAACCGAAGTGAGTTCAATGCTCTTATCTCTTTAAAACTCCTTTAAATATTTTTAAATTCCAAATTTCATCGGATTTCAAATCCAATTCAAAAATATTTCCCAAATAATATCACCATTATTTCTCTAAAACCTTTGAAAATCATTTTCAAACTCAAAGGAATTAAAATTTCCCAAATTTTCAAATTTCAAATCCTTCCAATCTATTTTAAAATATTTATTTGGAATTCTATTTCAAGTTACTAATCACATTTAAAATTCATTTACAAATACCATTTGTATACGAATTTTATATCTTAGCTTTTAGTTATGGTTTTCCAATTTCTTATTCAATTTCCACACAACAATGATAATAATTAAATATTATCATTTCCTAGCAACCAAGCAACCATTTAAAACTATAATAATTTTTGAAAATTATTTCTTTCATATATAAAAATAACTTTGGCCTAAATAAATTCATTTAACCTATTTAAAACAATACCGTGTCAAATTGTTCTATACAAGTGTTTAGAGATCCTTATCACTAACGTTAATTACTCGTATTGACCAGAATCCATAAACAACTCAACAAACCAATCGAAATAATATAAAACAATTTTTATATTCACTAACAAATAATGGCTCATATCTATTAATACACACAAACTCATTTTAGAGTACCACTAACTCTATTTCTAACGAGTAATCCCCACCAGGCAAAGGTTCTTGCTTAACCTTTAGCTCTGATACCAAGTGTAATGACCCAATTTTTTAACCCCTAAAAATCGACATTAATACGTCCACTATATCAAATGTCGAACAATCGAATGTCGAAAGACTAGACCATAAGTGAAAGAAGGAGGCAGAAGAAGAGAAAACAAAACAACATCAAAATCTCACAATCGCAACGAAACAATATATAATAGATAAAAGACGGATCTTTATAACAAAGAAACTGTAATTGTTTTTATTTATACATCATCAGAGTACAACATCAACAAAACACAACACTAGATAGTTATGATAACTTTTCTATATAGAAACTGAATTCATAGTAAACCATAAACAGCGGATAATATATCAAATACGTGTGATACGTCTCTCCATCCATCTTGTCTCCTGAGCTCCACAACATCCTATCCAGTATCTATAATACTCGGTCTGACCTGAGCATTGTAGTAAAATAACAGCCGAATCAGTCTAGAAAACTAGCATGAGAAAACACACTCAACTGGATTTTTAAAATTTCCAAAATCCTTTAAAAAAATCAAAGGTATCTCGTTAGACCATGTCACAAATAAACATGTCGGGTATTTACTTTACGATAACCAAAACATTTCTTATCAAATCCTCTGATATTATAGTAGTCTCTATATACATGCTTATTCAAATAGCCGAAATTATTACATTCATTAAATTCCAACATAATAGGTATACAAACAAGTCCGAAGGCACTTATTGGAGATTGGGTTTCCATCAATGATAGGGCTACTGAAGTACAGCCCGTCCTAGTACGTGGTCTAGATCACCGTATCAAGGATCCACACTGATCCCTTGCTACACAAGACCGGAGCTACCCCTTACTGAATAGTCCAAATAAGATCACTCCACGGTTGGGATTAACAACCGCCCACACAATCGAATAAAAAGGGACATTTAGACAGAGATGACCTTACCCTAATTGGTTGCTAGCCACTTAGCCTTGCTGCATCTTCCCTGTTTTAGCAATTCCCGGTTGATGAGGCTCAAGGCTATGCATTACCATTTTAGAACACATCTTACTTAGAATACTCATCGTCCACCTGACTATGTTCTGAAAGAATTCATCCATACAAGCCCGTTTCGGGTCCGAACGGAACCGAAGTTACTATTCTTACTACATCCATTTTGGAATCACCCTCAGGATTAGTAGCGATTAGCCGTTGTACTTCGCTTCTCTATCTTCGACTCCAAGCTCATGTCTTCCTTATGAAAACGTTCAAACCAAATCGAAGTGGATTTCAGGAAATTAATCCCGATCCCTGTCTCTTCGAAACGATCAGCGCAGTGACCAATATTGATAGTCAGTTATTTAACTATCAAACAACATCCACAAACAACCATCAAGCCTTAATGATTTCCCAATTATTTATTCAAAATATCTTCATAAGATATTTTTCTACACTTCAACCTTTTGGAAACAGTTTTCTAATCACTTTTCTCCCGCGGAATAAATTTCCAAACATTGTTTATTTCCACTGAATATCACCAAGTCTAAATACTTTAGATTTTAAAATTATTTAAATCACTTATCTAAAAATATATTCTTTAAAACAATTAAAACAAAAAATAGTTAAAACACTTTATTTAAATACTAGTTATGAAATTTATAATAATTTCTTATGTAAAACTTAAGCCAAATCTAATTTTAAAATAAAAGTTATTCTATAAGGTATAAATATTAAATAATTGTCTTTTAAATCATAATTTTAGTTAAACCTTTAAAACAATTTCTATATAACTAACCTGATAAATATTTACCTTTAGAATTTTGAATAACTTAAATAATAAATTTCTTATAAAAACATTCTTTTAAAACAATTTTAAAACTTTTAACTTCTACTTAAAAATCTACTTCGAAAACATACTTAGCTTTTCAGGAAAATACACTTCCCATTCAAATATAGTCCATCTAATCCTTTAAAAATCCTGCTTGATTTATTCCAATTTAATTTACGTCACAATCCGTAAATTTCCTTTAACACTTTAAAGATAAAACCAATTTTTAATTTTAAAACACAATTCCCATCTCATTATAAATTTCCACCATGAATTTATACTTCCAAATTTGTCCATTGGTAAATATTTCACTTTATTTATAAACCCTGTTTATAAATTTCACAATCTCATTCTCTTTTAATCACAGTTTCAACACTTAGTCAGTTTTCAAATTGATTTCCAAAACCAACTCCATTTTAAAATATATTCCTTTAGTTATGCAAATTTATTTCAAAAGCCATTGATTCCATATTCACTCCTTTATTTAGATTTAAAATCTTATTTAAATCTAAAATATTCATTTCATACTTAATTCAAAAATTCTCCCTTTATTTCACCCAAATCATTTTAAATTCTTAAATTTTTTTAAATAATATAACTTAAGTTCTCAAAATTTAATTATCCTCATTTATTCAAAATCTTTTTTCCATACTTGGAATTTACTCGATAGCATTTAAATATCAACTTTTTATTCTTTTCCGAATTCATTCTTTTAATTTATCCAATTCCCTAAAATTATTTTACTTAAAATTCTCTTTTTATTTACCTTCAAAAATCCAATTTTTATATTTCCAATATCTTAAAATACCAAAATATATTCAGCCAAACTATAGCATTCAATAATTTCAGTTACCAATAATCCATCACAGATTATCAAATAAATCCTATCATAGAATTTGAAAACAAGTTTTCAATATTTTGAGGAATCTAGTTGGATTCCTCCAACTTGTTTCCCTACGTCCATAGATGTTAGAACAACAAATAAAATACCAATCCCGCTTCAAGGTGGGATATCGCGGTATAAAGTGTTATCCAATGCGGGGCGCATAGGGTCTCATTCGCTATATAATGCGGGAAATCAATCACTCCAATATATATATATTCTTCTATATATAATATCACATCATTAATTCAAGCAATCAACCAACAGTTTAAATTTAACTGATTTAAATTTAAATGGTAATCCAAAGGAGTGAAATTAGCTCACCTTTGGCCATTAATTTGCAATCCGATCCGAACTGGCTTGTTCTCCACAATTTTTGACCTTTATACACATTTACAATTCATTACTCATTTAAAACAATCGAACAGTAAATTTTCATTCTAATAATTTAAACTTAACTAATTTTTCCTTTAATAATTTCTTAGTAGCTAAAATAATTAAATAAAGTTAATTTAACAAATTATTCTCCATTATTTTAAAACTAGACTAGTAAATGAAAATAGGTATATATATATATATATTTATTTATTTAAACTACATATACTAAGGAACAAGCTATATACATTTTAAAAATCTACTTTTTTATAAACTCTTATCTATATAAAATAATTTATATAGTGGAAATTAACCACAAGGGCCTCTTTAGCAAGTGCAATTAGTTTCTAGGACACACAAGTGAAATAGTTACTTTTAAGGACAAAATGCAAAATAATTAGTTTCTAAGGTCTAGAAACCTATAAAATTATGTCCTCGAAAGTAATTGGACTGCTGATTTTGTCCTTAAAAGTAATTATTCTGCCGACTTTGGCCTTGAAATTAATTTATGTGGATGTGTGTTCTAGAAACTAATTGGACTACAAAGTTTGTCCATCTAGTAAAATGTCCCATATATATATATATATATATATAAACTGTTTTCTTTTTCCAGTAAACACAATAGTAACTTGTTTTACTGTAAATAATTTTTTTCTGTATATAAATATTTACACACATATAAAGAATTCTTCTTTTTAAACCTTATTGTAATTTTTTTCTACATATAAATACTTATATATGTGTGTGTGTATATATATATATATATGTATGTATGTATAAATTTAGGAAAATTGAAATAAAAACAAAACGTTTACCTCACCGATTCGACTAAATCGAGCACGAACCAGCCTTAACATCGCCATGCCACTGCTAATACGAAAGCTGCCGAAAATCTAGATTGCAGGCCTTACCATCGAACGTCAACGCAACCTCCTCGACTCCTCCATAGTCCACATCGGCCTCGCACCATCAGCCAGTGCACCAGAGCCACCACACGCTTCCAAGCCTCCCTCTTCAATTCTTGTCCACCTAGACTTCGATTCCAACCTCACGCCATGCAACTTAACTACGTGAGCAGCCTACCATCGCGTCTTGGAGTTACCGATGTCGTCAAAGTCGTTGGAGCTAGCATTGCCGCTTGAAGCTTGAGTCGATGGCCGCTATTAAATTCGATCACGATTTCATGCAAGTCGCCATTAATTTGATTTCAAAAGAAAATCATTCGGCCATGGATTTTGTTTTCATTTTTCATTTTTTAACCGAGTTCGGTTGTTACAAACTCTGTAAAGTATAAAGGGGATAAGAATGGACGCATGTAATATCCGGGATGATACACGTTGGATGTGGTCACATTGTTTTGAAGAGGAAAACGTATATATTATTTAAATTTAAATTTAAATTGTCTCAATTTCGCAACTCAAAATCTTGACCTCCTATCGAGGCGTGCCGCTAGGCATTCATAATGCTATACCCTATTTCAAACGCAATGGAAAAATTCCGAGTCCTAATTCGATGGTATGAAGAAGATAGCTTTTGGACCCAGTTATTAAATTGAATTCGATATAAATTCAATGCGTTTCCCTCTCGTACAACCACGCGACAACTCCAAATGCTAAGAAAATTGAAATCTGATAATAATATACTATTACGAATCCAATGGAACTAGTTTTGTCGAATTCCGAGATCGGGCCTCGGAAGGTTATTTTTAAATATTGATTTAAACGATATACTTTTCAAACTGAACAACCCACTTAAAAATTTAATTTTAACACTTCTATTTTCTTCAGTATTACCAATGTAATTTTTAAAAGCCATTGAAATATTTTTAACAAGCATAAAACTGAAGATTCAATATTTTACCCAACTTCCAATAATTAGATTCAATAATTTAATTGCCAAAACAAATAGTGATATTTGAAATTCAAGTTAAAAATAAATTTTTAAATATTTAAAATCAATTAATATTCCAATTCCAAGTATCCAAAATTTTGGGTTGTCACAAACATAGTTTAAACTTTAGGGTTCAAAAGTGGAAGCTTTACTCACCGAACACACTTCTAACTTAATCGTATCGCTACGACAAGTTGCCGAACTCATGAACTATCATCGTGATACCTTAACTTGGTTTTTTGGTCCCTTAATAGGCTGAATTAGGATTGGCCTTGGCTATATTTGGGCTTGGCCTTGGGGTATTGAGGTGGAAATGGTCTTGATTTTGGTATAGGAGTGTTGATATGCGTATATATGGAGTTTAAATTGATGTTCGGTTGTGTATTCACTAGTTTTTGATTTTGGAATCTCTCTTGGAAGCCATGGAAGTGTTCATGAACATAAAGAGATAAAAAATAAAGATGTAAATGAATGTGTAAAGTGGAAAAGCGGTGGAGATGGTGGGTATTTATAAGCAAAGAAGTGGCATATTAAATTAGTTAACTTAAACATTTAAATATTATAAATGTCGTCATGTTGCATGCTTGCCATATCTCTCCACCCCACCAAGTAAACACATTACCCCTCCTCTAAGGTCCACTTACACCATGATCTAGGTTCTATGCTATGTAGTTTAGGTAATGGTTAGGTTTTTTTATTAATTTCCTAAGGTAATTTAATATATTCTGTGCATTTTGTGTCAAATCAAGGTTTATATTTAAACCAAGCTTGATTATTAACTCTAACGCATTGATTAACTTATCACATGGTATATGTGAATGTGTGTGCATGTGCATATGAGTGAGACAAAAATGCGCACAACGTTTCCGAAGCGAAAAAGTCGAAATTTCGGAAAAGGTTCTTCGATCACATTTTCTATTTTTATTTGAATTTTTTTATTTTGGTAAAAAAATTGAAAATGATTTTAATGTAATTAATTAATATTTACATGTTTATTTGATTATTAAAACCCATTATTTAAATATTTAAAAATTATTTAAATTTTCAAATATAAAGCGAATAATTGCCATGTCGTTATACTACGACGTCGATAGGGATCCTAAACGCTTTGATGAGATAGTCCAACATAGGAAATCCAAGTTATAATATTTGAAGTGTTATAAATAATTTTGAGTATGTTGAAAATGATATTTGATGAGAAGATAAAGTTTTAAGTGAGTTAAATATTGTTTCAAAATTAGATGAATGTTTTGAAAAATATATTTATATGCATATGACCTAAATTTTGGAAGTTCAAAATAAGAAATTGGAATCTTATATTTTGATGATTTGGAATCTAAGAGATAGATTATATAAAATAGATGTAGTATGAATAACTACCATTAGAAGCAATTTTATTCCATTGGAAAATTTAAATTTTGAGAAGAATTATTGGAAGTAATAATTGAAATTTTGAGATTGAAGTTTGGAATAAAAGGAAATCATTAGGTTATTTCCCATTTTATTCTAAGTGCTTAATTAAGTAGATGTCTTTTATCCTGACAAGCGAAGAGCTTGCCTTAGATAGGCTTGCGAAGAATGGTAATTTATATAGATATGCGAACACTTGCCTTTTTATATATGACAGGCGAAGCGCTGTCCATAAATCTTTTATATGCCTGATGGTAGCTATGATTTTGAGTTGATTGTTATATTGGCTATGATGATTTTTGAATTTGGCATGACTAATGAATGAAGAAGTTTCATATTTGAATAGCTTTACAAATAAATAATGAGATTATAGAAATTCTTTTGTAAAGTAGGAGAAGAGATTATATATATATATATATGTATGTATATGTATGTGTGTGTGTGTGTGTGTGTGTGAGTTTGAATCTTAGTACAAGGATATGACTTATACTGAATTAATTTTTCTTTTAATCATAAGAATCCTATGATGATTTAATGAATTAAATATTTTAGTAAAGGAAGAAAATTACATTGGTTTGAGCATATATGTAACTTTTTACTAGGAATTAGTATTCCAAATTTATAAATTTCAACTGTAAGAATTTGAATTGAGAAGATTAAAAAATTAAGTATTGATTGAATATTTTAATTTTTCATGTTATGGAAAATTAATTTTTGAAGAAATGGTTTCTATTTAATAAAATAGAAGTAAATAGTGGGTTTTTAAGATGAAAAATAAAGGAAGTCTTTGTGTTGTTCTCACATTATTTCTAAGAGATTCAAATAAGATGAATATCTTAATTGTTTTATAATTTAAACGACAAAAGATGTAATATTTTAAAAGAATGTGAAATATTGGTGCGAACTTATTTTCAATCTTGAAAATAAGAAATAAAGTGCTCAATTTATGGTAAAATTTAGTTGTTGAGTTAAATCATTGTTTTATATTAATGGAGCTTAGTTAAAACAATGTTTTATTCTAGTGATGCTTATTCAAATTTAAAAGAATGAAGAAGAAATTAAAAGATGAATTTTATAAATTATATTATTGACTTTTTTTGAAAAGGAAATTGCGATGCAATTTCTTTAGGGGGATCTGTAACAACCTAGACTTTAGAGTTGATTAAATAAAATAAGTAACAATTTAAATTAGAGAATCTGAATCATTAATTTGGAGTTTGTATTCTTTTTATAAAAGATACTTTGTTTTATAATGATTGATTCTCAATAATTGTAAAATTAAAAATATTATTATTTTCAAGGAGATAGAAATCTTTTAAAAAAACATTAGTGAGTTTTTACCTAATTATGGAAATATGAAAATAAAATAAGTGATCTTTGTTAAATTGTTACTTAATAAAATTTGCTATATAAAATTTTGAGCTATTGTTTTGGGTTCTTGAGCATTTTACTTTAGGAAGTCTAATATAAATAAATTGAGTTCAGTACAAGAAATGAGTATAAATAAAAGAAATAGAGTTTTAATCCTTATTAGGTTTAAGTCCATTTAAAATTTTGACAAGAGATTACTCTTCTCTTCAATGTACTATACGTTCATTTCCTAACTTCAGAAACTAGTATACAGTAAATAGAAAGAAGAAACTTAGTTCCTTTTTAAAACCTAGAATCTCTTGGGCAAATTAAAATCGAAATAAATTGCTAGAAATTCTAAGATAATTAAGGTAATGGTTTTACAACCTATTCTATCTTTCAGATTGATTGATTTCAGTGTTTGATTTTTGCTTATTGTTTGTTTGAATTGAGATAATTTCTAGGGTTTGCTGTTTCTAATTTTAAGTTGTTCTAGATGTTACGGCTGCACATTTGCAAGGAGAAGAGGCGAGTTTAACCTCACAAGACCTATCTCTAAGTTTCTGATTCGCATGCTTTTGATTTCATAATAACGAATTGTGAATTGAATTGATGAATTAGTGTTTTATAGTTGCAATATTATTGTTTAGTCTCTTCAAAACTATTTATTGTATTTTAGTTTTCTACCTTCTTTTAATTCCTATGGTGTTTTACACTTTACTTATGAACGCGTGCCTATTTCGTAGTTCGTATTACAAGTATAAATGCCTGAACCAACTAGAAGTGTATCGAAGCTTTTGATTGTCAACGTGGGGACATATGACCTAGAACTCGCATTCTAGGTGATCTACCGGTCGACCGGTCGATGATGGCCGGTCATCAACCTAGAACATGAGTTCTTGTTTATTGCCATCCCCTCCCATCTTCTTTCTTTCACTTATTGTTTTTTGCTGTGATGATTTTCTAAATTTTGTTTGTCCAATTTATTGACTCTTAGATTCAATGATTTTGAAGTGGTTTATATATAAAAATCTAGTTAGTATAAATATAGTTTTAATATTTTTTTGCAAAAGATTGTTTAATTATAAATATCGATTTCAAAAATAATTTTCAAATAAATCCAACTCTTTTTGTAAATGGTTTTAATAAGAAAATTATATATGTGTATATATATATATATATATAAATAGTTTCATGAAGTTAAAAGGATGGTTTGAAATAGAAACTTATACTGTTGCTAAATAAATTGATGTATATCTACATATGGCTTTTGAAAATAGTGTGTTGAACTAAACTGTGTTTATGGAACTTTTACAATAATTATAGAGTTATAAATGCATTTTGATATTTATTCAGGTTTACATCATATATTTATAAAGTGATATATATATATATATATATTTGAATACTAAAAGAGTTTATGGATTTTAAAATATGAACTTTGAATGTAATAAATAAATAAATTGTTTAGGAATCATTTTCTATAAGATTACAAGTTTATTATTTATTCAAGACATGAAACTCTTATGAATTCTACCGTGATTAGTCTTTGGCTATTTCATTCCTTTTGGACATTTTGTGTGACTTTTGGGTTAATTGCTTTCTTATAATTTTGATTTCATTTGAATGAGAAATTTAATCAAATAATTTAGCAATACAAGCGGTATGAAGCACTTGTATTACTTTATCAGTTAATTATTGACTTGTTCGAATGAATATTCTAGTCGAGTGAGATTTACAATCGTTTAGCAAATATTTAAGTATCGCAAGGTGGTTTTCGGATATTGGGCGAAACTCATATACTAACTAATCGAAAGTACATTACACTTACCGAGTGGAGTTTACTAACATTTAGTAAATGTTCAAGTTAACCAAGTGGTTATGGAACACATAGTCGTTACTTGAATGATTACTTTCTGGAAGTATATAATACATATTTTTTCGAGTTTTCACACTTGTCCATGGGCGATCCATTCATGTGGTTTATATGTGTTTTCAGGCCCATCTTAGGATACTCTTAACTAGTTTAGATTTGCGAAGTGCTTGTCCTTTGGGTTGGCGTACGAAGTGTGTGTCTTTTGTGTTTACTTCGAAATTTTTGTCGGTATTGCTAGCTTATGAATCTGACTTGCAATGTGCTTTTCTTATTCGACCTGTGAAGTTATGCATGCTTGCTATTATATGTTCTCACCTTTTGGTTATTTAGAAATAGTCGGACCCGTTTATTTTATAATAATTGGGTAAACCCAAGACTTGACAAGTATAGAGACTCGATGACTTTAGATTTGGGCCAACTAGAGCAGTTTTATCAATTAGTAGCTTTATGATAGAGTTCCCTTTTTAGATGTTGGTTTTGTATTTATATTTGTGTACATTTGGTTGTAGTATAGACTAGGGATGACTTGTATATTCTTTTAGACCTGTCATAGTTTATACAAGTATATATTTGTATATGTATATCTAGTATTTCATTTTATAGACTTACACTTTAAGGAAGTATTTGATGTAATTTATTTTCGTTGCGACGTATGATTTGGTGTTGTACATTATGTTGTGTATTGTTCTGAATTAAATAAAACCATTGTATTAATGTTTTGTGCTTTGATCAAATATGCCAAATTACCTCTTTTGAGAATAGAAAGAAAGAAATGTGGTTACATTATTTGACTACTAATACTCGTCCCGAGCAATTTTGCGAATGTTCACTCCTAACCAGCCTTATTCTTCTTATCAGTCGACAATATTTTACCAGCCTTATTCTCCTTATCCGTCGATAATATTTCTTATAATATTTTTTGATAATATGGGCTTAAAGTTGGGGCAATACATTGGATCTAAGGTGTGATGCCCCACCTCTATACCCACACTAGCCAAGGACACTACAATGTAATGCCGTCAACTAGCACGGAGAATAAGGCTGTTGAGGAGCGACCATCCGTGTAATGGTTTTGTGCGAGTACCGATATGCTAGATAAAATATAACTTACATTCTTTTCAAGAGGAAATCCGACATACCGACACAAACTCAAAGCTACTACACAGTGGCTATAATATCTTCAGAAACAAATATAGAAATAAATATAACACAAATCATTCACAGATAATTCATATCACAAAGGCGGAAAAAGATATGAATATATAACACATGAAAGTGTATATCAGAGTAGTGGTCAAACAAGATCCACAACATCGCAAAAGAATAGCTACAAGTGCTACACAAATGAATAAGTATACATCAAGGAGTCTCTATCTCGAATGTATACTAACAAAAACTACTAAACTAAAGTAGTTAGCCAAAAGTCATATGAAGGACCATGAGAGGAAGTCAAGCAGAAGCACCTGAAACATCTCGCTCTGACCCGAGTATTATTTAATAAGAAAATAATAAACAGATCAGTCTAGCTATAAATATCAGATGAAATGATATAGAATAAGAGATATGACATAAACATATAAAAACCATAATACCATACTATGATAAGTATGTAATTGAAAATCAACAAGAGATTAATCAATATCACAAGAATCTTCTCAAAGATAAAAAGGAATGTCATACTCTATATTTTTATTCACCAAACCATAAATATTGACAATAATATCAATGCCAATCACAAAAGTTATTGACACACAAATTCACCAATGCACAAATATTGATAAAACTTACCAATGTAAATCATGAAAATTGGTGAAACACAAATTCTAGATATCAATCAATAGAAATCCAGAAATCACAAAACGGGGGAAAGAGGCCTGTCACTAGAACGGGAGCATAAATGTAACAACCCGCATATTTATCGATTGTATATTTAAATATTTTATTTAAATATTTTATCGTTCGTCGGATTTTAGGTCCGAAAACGTACTTTTTGCAAACAGTCGAATTGGGACTCTAGACCACCCCCATTGAGTTCAAAATGACGTTTGCGACCTTTTTGAGTATAAACTTCGATATGTTTGGAGATAGTGAAATTTTGCCACTTTTTCACTTAGGGCTTTGGTTTGGGCTGAACCCATTAATCACTTACTAACTCAGTCCCAACCCACTCCAACTCTTCATTACTTCATTTCATATTCCTAACACTCAAGCTTAAGAAAAAATGGTGGAAGAGAACGAGAATTAGAAACTCCAAGCCATAGTTCCTCTTGCTAGCTCAAGTTCTTGCTCCAAAATCAAAGAGAACCCATTATTAAGCATCTCCTTCTTCTTCTCCAACTCATTCTCTTAATCAATTTCAGAAATTCCTATACCTAATTTTGGGAATGTTCTTCTTTTAAGCTTAGATTCAAGCTTCTTGAGTTGGATTTGAAGAATGGTTGATTCTCCCTTGTCTTCAAGCTTCTCATTCATTTGTTTTGGGTTCAAAGGTGAGATTTTTATCTCACATCTATGTCTATATCTATCTTTGTTATTAGGTATGAATTCTTAACACTTATTTATGTTCATTTGCTTTTGGTTTGGATTGATTTGGTGAATATTTTAATTTTTGGTGTTTTGTAGTTAAATCTTTAAAAATCCAATCTTTGATGTTTGAACATGTTTTTGGTGATGCATCGAAGAGCCTATAGTGCTGGGTTGTCGATTGGCATAAATCCTTAGCATCCATCGCTCATTCGATCGCATTTCGGTTTGGATTTGCCATTTTGGTCTAGGCTGTTTTTTTTTTGCCTAGCAGAAGATTTCAGACGTCTGAAATTAATTTCAAATGTCTGAAGCCAAATCCAGACGTCTGGTTGAAAAATCCAGACGTCTGGAAAGGGGTCTGGAAAAGGCAGAGACCAAATCCAGACGTCAGAAACAAAATTCAGACGTCTGAAATCAAATTCAGACGTCTGGTTGAAAATTTCAGACGTCTGAAATGGCCCAGGAATTAAAAATAGAAGGGAGAAAACACTTATACTTCTAGATACTAGGGCCAGACATCTGGGAACACCTACCAGACGTTTGGAATTGTTTAATTTGCCTAGTCTGGCTATTTTTGAGTATATTTCCAACTTTAATCGATTCGTGTTGATTCCCTTTTTGTTGTTATCATTTATTATGGACTTTGATGACATTTTCATCGTGATTTTTAGGAATATCCATTTTGATGGATTCGGTATCGATTTCTTTGGATTTTATTCACGTCTTCGAATGTGAATTTTTGTGATTGATTGTTTCTACAATCAATTTTATGATTTGTCACTTTAAAATATAAAGGTTTTCTATACTAGTAGTAAATATCAAAACTCTTTCCTCAAAACGATTTCAACTCTATTTTCAATACCAAACTTGTTTATAAAACCGTTTTCCAATCTACTAGTATATACAAACTTTTACCTCACTCGTATGAGAAATCTAATTAAACGACTTAGTAAAATGAGTGGTATGAAACGCTTGCGTTTACTTCGTTGGTTAATTCTTGGACTTGTTCGATTGAATCTCTTGTGACAATTTTCTAGTGGAGATCTACAATTTGTTCGCAAATATTTTAAGTTAAGGTAGTGGTTATGGGACATGATACTAAACTCATATATTTACTAGCTTATTGTAATTGACACTTCTTGACGATCAATGATGATCATTTTATGGTTTAGACTAGCAATGTGCGATGTCTCTTTATCCATGAGGAGGACTATACCTCAATTTTATTGAGCTCCGGCTCACCAGGAGGAGCTTCGACTCAATGTCCGCAATGGGGGACTATACCCTGTCAGGAGGAGTTTCGACTCACCAGGAGGAGCTTCGGCTCAATGTCCGCAATGGGGGACTATACCCTGTCAGGAGGAGTTTCGACTCACCAGTAGGAGCTTCGGCTCAATGTCCGCAATGGGGGACTATACCCTGTCAGGAGGAGTTTCGACTCACTAGGAGGAGCTTTGGCTCAATGTCCGCAATGAGGGACTATACCCTGTCAGGAGGAGTTTCGACTCACCAGGAGGAGCTTCGGTTCAATGTCCGCAATAGGGGACTATACCCTGTCAGGAGGAGCTCCGGCTCATTTTTCTGGGATTGGCCATCCTTTTATTGTGATTTCTGGATTTCTATTTGATGATTTATGGAATTTATGTTTCACCAACTTTTACAATTGGCATTGATATGTATGTCATTTTATTGTGGCTTGGTGAATGAAATAAAGAATATGACAGTCTTTTTGATGCTATGAGATTCTTTGAGATATTGTATGACTTTTGTGGATTTTCTAATGTATACTTGTCGTAGTATGACATTTTTGGTTATCATACGTGTTTTTATTATATCTCTTCTTATATCTCATTTTAACTGATAATTATAGCTAGACTGATCCGTTTATTATTTTCTTCTTAAATAATACTCTGGTCAGACTGAGATTTCACAGGTGCTTCTGCTTGACTCCTTAGCGGGTCATCCTCTGACTTTTGGCTAGCTACTTAGATTAGTAGTTTTTGTTGTATACATTTGAGATACAGACTCTATGATGTATACTTATTCTGTTGTCTAGCACTTGTGTCTATTCTTTTCGATATTGTGGATCTTATTTGACCAATACTCTGATGTACACTTTCATATGTTATATTCATATCTATTTCCGCCTTTGTGATATGAATTATTTGTGAATGGTTTGTGTTATGTTTATTTCTATATTTGTTTCCGAAGACCTTTATAGCCACTGTGTAGTAGCTTTGAGTTTGTTTCGGTATGTAGGATTTCCTCTTGAGATGAAAAATTATATTTTTATCTGGCATATCGGTACTCGCACAAAGCAATTATATAGATGGTCGCTCCTCAACAGCCTTATTCTCCATGCTAGTCGACATCATTACTCCGTAGTGTTCTTGGCTAGCGCGAGTATAGAGGTGGGGCGTCACAGCTTGGTACCAGAGCTAAACTTCGGAACAATGTAGAATAGTCTAGCAAGGATCATGTCCTAAGTCTTTCTTAGGAGTTGTGCCTTAGGGTTTATTCGAGTCTTCGTACCGTTCTATCCTACTTTCTTTTATGATTCCTTGTTTTATCTATCAAGATTTCTTCATATTTATTTTGAGAATAACCTTTTCCTCTTCTTTCTTTCTTTCTTAAAGAAGAGAAATGGTTAGACCAGGCCATCCCAGCGCCGGTCAATCTAGTGCTACTCCCCTAGATGGAGTATTTATGTCTACCCAACAGCTTTTAGATCTTGTTAAGAACGCTCAAGCAGACGGACCCAATCCAGAGCCTACTCATCCTAGATCCGGTTTTGCACACTTGTGCAGAGACTATACCGATTTGGGTGGAAGGCCATTCAGGGGATCCGAGAGTGTTATAGAAATTAAAGATTGGCTCAAATCATGCGATCGCATCTTTTCTCGCATGAACCTTATTGATCTACATCGAGTCCAAGTGGATTCTAGCATGCTCCAAGAAAGAGCATTAGATTGGTATGAGCTTTTAATTTATGAAATCATTGAAGCGGATCTCACTTGGGAGCAATTCCAGGAAAGGTTCGAACTGAAATTTGAGCCGGAGGCCGAAAAAGTAACTTTAGCCCGGCGTTTTATTGACTTGTTCAAGGTGAATCTTCTGTGACAGACTATGTCGCATCTTTCGAATCTCTTTCTAAGTACGGGGTCGAGTTTATAAATACCCCATTGAAGAAAAATCAGAGATTTGTCTATGGCATGAATAAGAATCTTAAGAAGCCATTACTCCTGAAACTTGAGGTTTCATTTGATCAGCTTATTGATATCGCTTTTCGTCTCGAAGAGGCCGATAGAGAAAGTGATGTCGAGGTTGGGAGTGCCAAACCGAGCGCCAACAACAACAAGAAGAGGCATCCCTTTATTAGGTTCGAAAGTCCTAATCCTAACAAGAGGGCGAAGCAAGAGACTTCTATAGCAAATACTCCCATCCCTAATCGTGGAGAATGCTACAATTGTGGCTCTAGGGACCACTATATAAATAGGTGTCCAAGGCCTATTTCTTGCCGTTGTTGCAAAAGTGCGGATCATTATATATCTTCGTGTCCCAAGCGTCAAAGCAAGAGAGAAGGAAAGCTGCAAGCCCCTAGCAACTCTTCTCTCAGTCAAGGTATTTTACACTCAATCCTTGATGGCATTATTTATTTCGTGACCTTCTTATTCGAGTACTTTTTGATATGGGTTTCATCTCATTATTTTTATATCAAAAGAACTTGTCGATTCTTTTTCTTTGAATATTTTGGGCTTAATGACTTCTTTGAGGATTGTGAATCCGGATGGTAGATCCGCAACACTCAATTTGTCTTTATTAATGTCGAAATTATTTTATGTGATTTTTCTGTCCAAGACGATTTTAACTTAGGCTTCGGAATTTACTTTTGTAAGGATTGGCTTAATTATTATGAGGCCATATCCTTTGTCCCGTGTGGACTATTCATCTTTGACATTTTCAATCTGTTAAGCAGATTTCTATTTTTCCTTTATGATTTTGATTCCAACTTGATGGCATCATCTTATTCCTTAAGCCCACTTATAAGGAAAGTGTTATTTCTCTCATTCATGAAGTTTGAGAAATTTTCCGGTATTTTTGAGCTTGTCTTAGGATTATCACCTAAGTAATCTTTTGTGTGGTGCTAAGGTCTTTTCAGTTTGACCTTACCACTGGTTTTCATTTGCTATGAGTTGCAGAAGTTAGCATTCCACTTACCGCATTCCGCACTTGTTATGATTCCTATGAATGAATTATTATGTCATTCAGTTTGTCCAGCTTATTTCATCCATTTTAGGTATCGAGTATTCTATGAATATCTTGATAAGTCCGTTCTTGTATTTATTGATTTTGGATGAAAATAGAAATTTAAAATTTTGAAAATCTTTTTCATAAGATTTATTTATAAGTACAATTTGATTTTTTGTTCTTAAAATGAACAAAGGATAGTCTTAAAGGTTTTTAAGAAACATTCATATAGAAGATGATTTTGTGATTGTATTTCCCGTTGAGTGCTTTAAGAATTCTGGTCGATGCGTTTGATCAACGTTATGGATAAGAATCTCCTAAACGCTTTGATGAGACAATTTGACACAATAAATTGATTTGAAATAAGAAAATTGTTCTAGAAAGATAATTACATAAAGATAAGTGTAATTTTGAAAGTTTTAGCTTTTCGGGAAAGAAGAACTCTTCTCCGATACTCCTATTTTTGTGATTCCCGATGGATACCAAGACTTTATCTTTTGTACCAATGCTAATCGTATTGGTTTGGATGTCATTCTCTTGCAAAAGAGAACGTGCTATCTCTTGTGCTTCTAAATCATTATAGCTTATCGAGACTAGATATGCCACTCATGATCTAGTGCTCGCGGTTATTGTTTCTACTTTTATAAGTTTTGCATCATCATTTTTAGGGGAGGAATTTGTTCTCCATCTCGATCATAAATCCTTGGAATATTTATTTTCTCATAAGGAACTTCATGTCGACTCGACTTCCTGACATCTTATGATCTTGATATTCTGGAAATCGTGTTGCCAACGTGCTTTGTCGTAGGCAACAAGTTGTTGATTCTTTGATGTTGTCTGAATGGAATTGTCTTTTTATTAAGTTCATCGAATGTTTTGATATACTTCGTTTTATTGAGCTTTATCTCATTTTTTTATGGACTAGCGTCCGATGTTCTTTTGTGGTGTTCGGTCGATCGGATGTACTGTTATTATACTACGTCGATGTTCCGTCTTATCTGGATCAATGGATGTACCATCATTATACTACATTGTTGTTCCGGTTTATCGGTTCATTGGACGTACCGTTTTTTTACTACGTCGGTGTTCCGAAATTATTCAGGCTTTGGTTCATTGGGCGTACCATTTTTGTACTACGCTGATGTCCCAAATTATTTGAGTTTGTAGTTTCTCGGGCGTACTGTTATTATACTACATCGTTGCACCAGCTCAATTTTCGGCTATTCTTGACGTTCTCCACGTCTTTTATCTACGGAAATGCCTTAGGGATTCCGGTTTTTATTCTTATGCCCGGTGATATTGTGGAAATTGAAGTTTCACCAGATTTGATTTATGAGCAACATTCCATTCGCATCATTGCTTTGGAGGTTGAACGCCTTCGGAATAAAGATATTCTTCTTGTGAGAGTTCAATGGTTCTCAAATCTTAGGGATTACTCTTGGGAATCTGGAGAATTCATCGAGCGATACCGTTCGTGCTAACTCTTTCATGCTCTTTATGGTGAACTTCTTATTTCAATTTTCTTTTGTGTTGATATGCTTTTATGGTTGTTACTCTTTATTTTCTTCTTAAGTATTGCGAGGACGCAATTTCTTTAAAGAGGGGAGTCTGTAACAACTCGCATATTTATCGATTGTATATTTAAATATTTTATTTAAATATTTTATCGTTCATCGAATTTTAGGCCCGAAAAGCTACTTTTTGCAAACAGTCGAATTAGGACTCGAGACCACCCTCATTGAGTTCAAAATGACGTTTGTGACCTTTTTGAGTATAAACTTCTATATGTTTGGAGATAGTGAAATTTTGCCACTTTTTCACTTAGGGCTTTGGTTTGGGCTGAACCCATTAATTACTTACTAACTCAGTCCCAACCCACTCCAACTCTTCAATACTTCATTTCATATTCCTAACACTCGAGCTTAAGCAAAAATGGTGGAAGAGAATGGGAATTAGAAACTCCAAGCCCTTGTTCCTCTTGCTAGCTCAAGTTCTTGCTCCAAAATCAAAGAGAACCCAATAGTAAGCATCTCCTTCTTCTTCTCCAACTCATTCTCTTAATCAATTTCAGAAATTCCTAAACCTAATTTTGGGAATGTTCTTCTTTTAAGCTTAGTTTCAAGCTTCTTGAGTTGGATTTGAAGAGTGGTTGATTCTCCCTTGTCTTCAAGCTTCTCATTCATTTGTTTTGGGTTCAAAGGTGAGATTTTTATCTCACATCTATGTCTATATCTATCTTTGTTGTTAGGCATGAATTCCTAACACTTATTTATGTTCATTTGCTTTTGGTTTGGACTGATTTGGTGAATATTTCAATTTTTGGTGTTTTGTAGTTAAATCTTTAAAAATCCAATCTTTGATGTTTGAACATGTTTTTGGTGATGCATCGAAGAGCCTATAGTGCTGGTTGTCGATTGGCATAAATCCTTAGCATCCATCGCTCGTTCGATCGCATTTCGGTTTGGATTTGCCATTTTGGTCTAGGCTGTTCTTTTTGCCTAGCAAAAGATTTCAGACATCTGAAATTAATTTCAGACGTCTGAATCCAAATCCAGACGTCTGGTTGAAAAATCCAGATGTCTGGAAAGGAACCTGGAAAAGGCAGAGACTAAATCCAGACGTCTGAAACAAAATCCAGACGTCTGAAATCAAATTCAGACGTCTGGTTGAAAATTTCAGACGTCCGAAATGGCCCAGGATTTAAAAATAGAAGGGAGAAAACACTTATACTTCTAGATACTAGGGCCAGACGTCTGGGAACACCTACCACACGTCTGGAACTGTTTAATTTGCCTATTTTGGCTATTTTTGAGTATATTTCCAACTTTAATCGATTCGTGTTGATTCCCTTTTTGTTGTTATCATTTATTATGGACTTTGATGACATTTTCATCGTGATTTTTAGGAATATCCATTTTGATGGATTGGTATCGATTTCTTTGGATTTTATTCACGTCTTCGAATGTGAATTTTTAAGACTGATTGTTTCTACAATCAATTCTACGATTTGTCACTTTAAAATATAAAGGTTTTCTATACTAGTAGTAAATATCAAAACTCTTTCCTCAAAACGATTTCAACTCTATTTTCAATACCAAACTCGTTTATAAAACCGTTTTCCAATCTACTAGTATATACAAACTTTTACCTCACTCGTATGAGAAATCTAATTAAACGACTTAGTAAAACGAGTGGAGTTTCGACTAGTATATACTAGCTTATTGTAATTGACACTTCTTGACGATCAATGATGATCATTTTATGGTTTAGACAAGCAATGTGCGATGTCTCTTTGTCCATGAGGAGGACTATACCTCAATTTTATTGAGCTCCGGCTCACTAGGAGGAGCTTCGGCTCAATGTCCGCAATGGGGGACTATACCCTGTCAGGAGAAGTTTCGACTCACCAGGAGGAGCTTCGGCTCAATGTCCGCAATGGGGGACTATACCCTGTCAGGAGGAGTTTCGACTCACCAGGAGGAGCTTCGGATCAATGTCCGCAATGTGGGACTATACCCTGTCAGGAGGAGTTTCGACTTACCAGGAGGAGCTTGGGCTCAATGTCCGCAATGGGGGACTATACCCTGTCAGGAGGAGCTCCAGCTCATTTTTCTGGGATTGGCCATCCTTTTATTGTGATTTCTGGATTTCTATTGATGATTTCTGGGATTTATGTTTCACCTACTTTTACAATTGGCATTGATATGTATGTCATTTTATTGTGGCTTGGTGAATGAAATAAAGAATATGACATTCTTTTTGATGCTATGAGATTCTTTGAGATATTGTATGACTTTTGTGGATTTTCTAATGTATACTTGTCGTAGTATGACATTTTTGGTTATCATACGTCTTTTTATTATATCTCTTCTTATATCTCGTTTTAACTGATAATTATAGCTAGACTGATCCGTTTATTATTTTCTTCTTAAATAATACTCGGGTCAGACTGAGATTTCACAGGTGCTTCTGCTTGACTTCTTATCGGACCATCCTCTGACTTTTGGCTAAATACTTAGATTATTAGTTTTTGTTGTATACATTTGAGATACAGAATCTATGATGTATACTTATTCTTTTATCTAGCACTTGTATCTATTCTTTTTGATATTGTGGATCTTATTTGACCAATATTCTGATGTACACTTTCATGTGTTATATTCATATCTATTTCCGCCTTTGTGATATGAATTATCTGTGAATGATTTGTGTTATGTTTATTTCTATATTTGTTTTCGAAGACCTTTATAGCCACTGTGTAGTAGCTTTGAGTTTGTGTCGGTACGTCGGATTTCCTCTTGAGATGAAAAATCATATTTTTATCTGGCATATCGGTACTCGCACAAAGCAATTATACAGATGGTCGCTTTTCAACAGCCTTATTCTCCGTGCTAGTCGACAGCATTACTCCGTAGTGTTCTTGGCTAGCGCGGGTATAGAGGTGGGGCGTCACAATAAAAGCTCACCAACACGTGTATCACAAAATGGAAAGCTATTCCATGGTTGCTAACCATTAATTTTGAGCCGAGGCTCCACTAAAACAGCCCGAAGACCATGAGCCGAAGCTCCACTAAAACGGGGTTTAGTCTCCCTCGCAGACAAAGAGACATCGCACATTGCTAGCCTAAATCATAAAATGATCATCATTGATCGATTAGTCTAAATTACACTAAGCTAGTAAATAAATAAGTTTAGCTTCATGTCCCATAACCACTAGCTTAACTTAAATATTTATGAACAGATTGTAGATTTCCACTCGAAAATTGTCACAAGAGATTCAATCGAACAAGTCCAAGAATTAACCGACGAAGTAATCGCAAGCGTTTCATACCACTTGTTTTACTAAGCCGTTTAATTAGATTTCTCATACGAGTGAGGTAAAGGTTTGTATATACTAATAGATTGGAAAAAACGGTTTTAACAAATGAGCTTTGTATTGAAATAGTGTTGAAATCATTTTGATGAAAGAGTTTTGATATTTACTACTAGTATTGGAACCTTTATATTTTTAAAGTGACAAATCACAAAAATGACTGTAGTAACAATCAATCACTAAAACTCACATTCGAAGATGTGAATAAAAATCCGAAGAAATCTATACCGAATCCATCAAAGTGGAAATACCCAAAAATTCCATGAATAGAAGTTATCAAAGTCGACAAAGGTGATTACAATTAATCGGAGAAGAAGAATCGATTAAAGATTGGAAAAGCAAAGCAAACTGAGCATAAATAGGCAAACAAGGGAAACATGAGCAGGTCGGTCGACTGAATCACTGAGCTCGTCAACCGGACCAGAAACAGAGAAGTGTTCTGGTAGCAGGTCGATCGACCAGCTTACTGAGTTCGGTCGACCAGAACCTGTTTCCAGCACTTCCCAGCCTATCTAAACGAGGGCCAATCTCGACCAAATTGCAATCGTTCGAGCAACGGTGCTAACGGTTTATGCCAATCGACTACCCGGCCCTATATGCTCCTCGATGCATCACCAAAAGCATGATCAAACGACAAAGCTATGATTTTTAAACATTTGACTTCAAAACACAAAAAATTGGAATATTTACAAAACCAATCCAAATCCAAATCAAATGCACATGATTGAGTGTTAGGAATACATACCTAACAATCGAAGATGATTATAGACTAAGATGTGAGATAAAAATCTCACCTTTTCACAAAAATAAGGAAGGAGAAGCTTGAAAGCAAAGGAAGAATCAACCGCACTTCAACACAATCCAAATGAGCTTGGACCTAAGCTCAAAAAGAAGAACATTCCCAAAGTTAGGTTTAGGAATTTCTAAAATTGAAAGGAGAATGAGTTGGAGAAGAAGAAGATGATGCTTACCAATAACTTCTCTTTGGATTTGGAGCTAGAACTTGATTTGCAAATGAAAACTAGGGCTTGGAGTTCTAATTTCCCATTGCTCTCTTCATTGTTGCTAAAGTTGAGTATTAGGAAATAGAAATGAATTAATGAAGAGAAGAGGGGTGAAGCTTGGGTCTAATGGGCTGAAATAAAACCAAAGACCTAAGTGAAAAGGTAGCAAAATTCCACTAACCCAAACATACAAAGTTTATACTCAAAAAGATTGCAAATGTCATTTTGAACTCAATGGGGGTGGTCTCGAGTCCTAATTTGACTGTTTGCAAAAAGTAGCTTTTCGGACTAAAATCCGACTAACGATGAAATATTTAAATAAAATATTTAAATACTCGATCGTAAAATATGTGGGTTGTTACATAAGGTGAGTGGGAATAGGTTTGATAAGTTGATTATTACAGTTAAACTTAACCTATTTACTTCATCTAGGGTGTTAGTAATTTAAACTGTAAATTGTATACTCTAAATATAAAACCTAAAATCTATATTAGGAGTTGAAATTACTGTGAATTGAAAAACTTGTAAACCCCTTTTTAATTGAAACCCTACAAATTAGTTAACTGTTAGTATATAACCTATTAAATGCATGAATATCAAACCAATACAAATATGATATAGCCTCAAGAGAAATTGATCACTGTAATTTTTTAGGTTTGTTCACTGTATACGCTAATTAATAAAAATTAACATTTACCAAAATCCAAAAAGAAAAATAAACAAACCCTCATTTTTATACCATGATATTTTGACCACTCACCCCGAGCGGTGGATCACTAGGGTGTAACAATCGACGGGTTAACGCTAGAATTGCATAGCCTGAACCTTGACCTAAGGCTCAGGTTAGTAATAAAAATTAATATAAATGTTAATTGTTATATGCAACTATTTAAGGCTATTAATATGTATATTAGGAGCAGCAGGGAAGCTCATACTATAGCTCCCCTAATTTTTAATAACATTATTTAGGAGATTTAATTAGATAATTAAATAGAATAATATAAATACTAGAGTGATAAGAGGATTGAGATTTTAAAATAAATTAAAGACCGAGCATAATGATATAATTGGTTTGAATTGTTAATTAACAAGGAAAAATTAACGCAATGGCTTATTAGGAAATTGACACACCATTACCTTATATTCTCGTTTCATTCCCATACACGTTCATTTTACAAAACACAAACAAATGTAAATCAAAAGAGGAGTCGGCCATTATTTAGGAGAAAAGAAGAGAAAATCAATCTAAAGCTAAGGAATTAAAGCAAGGAAGATTAATCTCAATCAAATCTCAAAGTCCTCATCCTAATCAAGTTGAATATTGATCAAAGCCACCTTTAATTTTTTATATGATAATTTGATTTTCGGGTTTAAGATTAAATCCATTATGATGATTTTTGATGATGATATGCTTGGATTTTATAACATATTCGATTCAAACAAGATTGTTCGATAATTGTTTATACACGGTTTTAAGGGTAAAATCGTTTAAATTGAATTTAGAATGCCATGAGGAAATTATTTTCCATGTAAAATATGATTTTGGAGATAGGTTTAATTTTTTTAATTTTCCATGCTATGGAGAATTTGTTATGAATTTTCGAAGTAAAATATGAATAAATGGGTTTAGAAATTAATTTCGGTTATTTAATGAAGAATTTGAGTCTGAAATTTTTATATGTTTGATAATATATTGAAAGTGAATTTCTATGATTGGGGATTTATCCTAAGTGATTTACTATGGAAATAAAATTATTTTAAATGAAGGACTTAATTACTTTATTGGTTTTTCTTAATTGAAGGCCTTATTTGTTAAATTAATCCTTGTTTAGATCTGAAATAATGCGGCATTTATTTTTGTAAATAATTTGAAAAGTTGTGGCAACCAATTAAATGTTTACAAATAGGCAGGTTAGTTTTAAAATATTTACTAAATGGCATTAAATCAAACTTTATTCAGAAAATATGCTATGCCTCTTTTAGAAGCCACCTTTTGACCCTATGCTTCCACCTTTAACCAAGTCGAAACCCACCAGGTCGAAATCAACTAAGCCGAAACTGTTATCCTGTCTTTTGGCAAGGCCGTGACACCAAGGAATTGGCTGGAAATCAAGGACTGATCATCCCGAAGAAGGAATGTACACAGGTTCGCTATGTATACCGGTAAATTTTTCCTGAGTCCAGATCGAGTTATAATTAACATGACCCGACTAGCAAAGCTATGAAGGCCAACATTTCAAATTTCAACTCAATCCGAGTTCGTATGCTTGAGATATGATCCATGCAAGCCAAGAAGATAAGCTCATTCGTATCTATCAGTCAATCTCCTTCGAATCGGTCCATTTCGTGCTCATCGATGAACAAGCCTCTCTGCATATCCATCCAGATCCACTCACTTCGTATCCATCCACATCCACCCACTTCGTATCCATCGACAGCAACATCAGGGTTCAGTTCGTAACGATTAAGTTTCAAACATGCTTCGTATCGATCCGCTATAGAACGATACAAAATCAACACCTACCATTGATACGAAGTGGAATGCAAAAGATCCATACGAAGGGGAATGCATAAAATCGATACAAAGTGAGTTGTAGCCTAGCGATACGAACAAGGCCAAGCCGGGTCGATACGTACGAAGCATATCCATAGGAAAGACTCGATCGTTCGACATGAAAAGTGGATCAATCCAAAAAGTTAGCGCCATGTCATCAGGCATCACTTGCAAAACCATCGATACGATGCTATCTATAGAAACAACATTGATACGAATTCAACAGCCATCGAAAAATCCCAACTTGCATCGATCATAACTTATAATCTACAAGGCCAAATGCCACCAAATTTTCACAGGAGCTTAAACGCATCTTCAGGAGTGTTCATGACCAATCCTGATTCGATTGGACTAAATCCTGATTGATACGAATTGCATTCGTGTCTATCACAGATCTAATCCAAACGATCAAGGATCCATCACGTGGGCCTACAACACATGTTAGAAGAGGTCTTTCGAGATTTGATAGGGATATTTGCAGCCTACGCCTATAAATAGCAGCCCATGACCTACTAAAAAAGGTCTTTTGGCTCTTCTATGTCCAGAATCTACCGAAATCACCGTTGTACTTGAGTTTTACTATTGTAACTTGTTGTAACCGGCAAGAAAAAGTTAATAAAAGTCAATCATTTCATAGTGGACGTAGGCCACACGCTGAACCACTCTAAATCCGTGTGTTTCTGCATGCTTTTTCTATTTAGTAATCGGTGTGTTTATTAAATCTTCCTCCTTTTCCATTTGTATTGTTCATTTTATCTATTCAAACACATCCGAAGAGAGCTGTACCCAATTTTGGTACAAATAGTACATAAGGTATCACAATGTTGGTATGTAGTGGATTGGAATAGGGAGGAAGGCATGGTGTCGAAACATAGCTTTCGATGGGGTTGAAATCTTTGTTTTATTTTCTAAAGGAATGTACTTGATTATTTTATTAAATGCTTTCGAAGGAGTCAAAACCTATGCTTTCGAAGGGGTCTTTCTAAACTGCTTTCGAAAGGTGTTGTCACTTCTTGTTTAAATTTAACTTTTGAATGAGTTAGTTTTTAAAATCAATGCTTTCGAATGGGTAGTTTCGACCAAGTCGAAACCCTTCTGTCGTCCTTATGCCCTTCGACTGGATTGAAGTCATCAACGAATTCGAAAGGTAGCTTTTGTTTTAAACCAGTACTAATCCACTTTCTAAAGCCTTTGAAAAGATTCAAGGGTTTCGAAGGTGATGGCTTCAAAAGGTGTTTCGAAGCTATCCTTCAAATGATTTAATTAAATGTTTTGAGCCTTTGAAAGGATGGTGTTGGAGCTATCTGTTTTTCCCCAAAATCTTTTTAATGGTTTCGAAAGGGGTACTTTTGCTTGTATTCACTTAGACCCAATAAGTTGTGTTTTAAATTAAACCCAATGGTTTCGAAAAGGGTACATTCAAACGGTTTCGAAGCTATGCTTCTATAATAGAATGGTATTACTTTAATACATTCGAAATATTTCGAAAGAAAGGTTTTAAAGTGTTTCGAAAGGCAGGCACCTAGTGTTTTGAAAAGAAGATTTGAATGCTTTTGAAAGGAAGTTTTCCAATGGGTTCGAAAGAAATATTAAAAGTTTCAAAAGCCTTAGTTTTCAAAACAAAGAAACTAATCTCAATTTTCAAAGGTAAATGCCATGGCATTGTAAAAGAGCTTTTAAATTCTTTTAAATTGTAGTTTTTGAAGCAGCTTTCCTTGATAGAATAATAAGTTATATGAAAATGATTTTAAGGATATTAAATGACAGATGTTGGTGATTATTATATTAATATGTTTTGCTTCTTCTAGTTTACATACTCACTTTAATATGGATCCATAACTGTAATTTGGGGAAAATCGGAAGAATAACCGGCTAGGTTGGTGAATAAAATTGAGTTAACTCCTGAATGAGTAGAATTGCATCTAGGAGGTCTAAAAGATTAGAATAGAAGATGCCCACAGATAGACAGGTTCATAGTAAACCCGTGAAAACTATGTGTATGAAAAGTCATTGGCAGATGCCAATATGTTTATAGTAAACCCATGAAAACTATGACTAGAAAGAGTTATTGGCAGGGGCTAATAGGTAAGTAGCGATCCCATGAAAACTATATCCAAATTAAGTTAGTTATAGATGTCAATAGGTTCCTAGTCAACCCATGAAAACTAGGATAAATGGGAGAACCCGTGAATGGTGATGTTATTGGCAGGGACCTATAATTTCTTAGTGATCCCATGAAAACTATGAAACCGGACATGGAGTCTATAAACTTTAAATAAGTATTTAGTCAGTCTATGAAAACTAATAGGTTAATAGTGACCCTAAAAACTATAAATAAGACAGATAGTCAAAAATGAATGGGGATGGGAAATCCAGAATTGGTTTACTTGTTTACATATCACCATAATATTTTTGAATTGCTATGTTTTAACCATTATGGATGAAAGTGCATATTATATGGTTTTATAAAGTTCTGAATAAGATAGTAGTGAGGGGAAAACCCATTTTGCTAAGCGGCGTGGTCTCACTAGATCTCTAAATGGTTGAGATGGTAGATTATTATTCATACTAAGCTTTTTGTCTGACTCGAAGTTTATCTTTTCCCCTTAAACTCTCGGGTGCTCTATTGATTTTGGGTAGTTCGAAAGTTGAGGTTTTTAATACCTTTTTAAAAAAATAAGCTTCCATAGATGTGCAAGAAGGCATGATAGCTATTTAGAGTTCTTTTCTATTTTTGATTCTGCTGTGTTGTTTGTGTTGTAAAGGCAAATTTGTCTAATTACCTATATAGACTATGATCATCAAAGGGGCATCTTCATATGTCGCTCTTGGCGTATGTTGTAAAAATTATATTTTCTTTGAACGGACTAATGTTTATTGGATTAAGCAATGAATTTGAAATTCTTTGAAATGGAATGAGAAAGTTATTTGTTGATTTTAAAATTTTCTATATCCATGTGTTTATGTTATATCAATGTATCTAACATTACCGTATTTGGTCAATAAGGATTAATAACTATGGATGACTGCAACAAGCATAGCCGTTAGTATTGGACGTCCAAGTGAGGGGTGTTACAAGTTGGTATCAAAGCATATGTTTATGAAACTTAAAGGAAATTTAAACCAAAAATATTTTTCAAAACATAATCCAATGATTTAGAAAATAAGATCGGGGTTTGGGATAATGCTATAGTAACGTACTTGTATTTGATATATAGATATATAAGTACGTATTCCCCTCTCTCTTTAACCATTCTTCTATATCTTTCTAAGGCTCGTATGCAGATTTACGAGAAAGAAGATATGGAGGTAGGAACAGAAGATGAAATCTCTGTGGAAGAAGCACCACTACCAATGGAAATGTTCGACCCACCAGGAGGAACCCCGATCGATAGGCTAATGCTAACCAAAATGCAGATGCCAATATGGGTGTTCGAAATCCACCAGTGGATATATGGACGATGTATCAGTTCTTCATCAATCTGATGCAAGGAGGAGCCATTGTTGCTGAAAATGTTGGAGGAGATAATCCTCTGGCTCTAGTTGGAAATAATTATGCTAAGTTGAGTAGAGATTACACTAGTCTTGGTGGGAAGCTGTTTTGGGAACGGAGGATGCTATAGAATTTGAGAATTTGTTGTTGCATTGTAAGAGAATTTTTGCTGATTTGGGTTTGGGTGATGAGCAGAAGAGGAGGCTGGCCTCTAAGTAGTTGCAAGGGGTAACACTTCATTGGTGGAATAGTGTTACTGCCAGAGTTCTGGAGGAGAGTTGACTTGGGCATATTTTAGAAGGAGATTTGAGTAAGGTTTTTTTCCGAAGCTGCCAAGTAGGCATTGCTGAGCAAGTTTATGGATAAGGTGCAGGGAGAGATGTCTGTAATTAAGTATGCTAATAAGTCTGATAAGTTGTCTCGATATGGGTATGCTACTATAGACCACGTCATTAGGAGGAATGAGAAGTTTATTCAGGGATTGGGAACAGAGATTGCTAGGGCAACCCTACTACATATCTAAGATCCTTGTAACGTAGTTGTGGAGATGGCAATCCAACATGAGGAGATTCTTGCTATTTGTGTGTGAGAAAAGCTGGTTGAAACCTAGGGTTCTCAGGGAAAGAAGAGAAAGTTCTTTAAGAAGAAGAGAGCCCAGAAGGGAGTGGCAGCCAAGAAGGCAAAGGCTGATTTAGTCTGTTTCAAGTATGAAGAGAAAGGTCATTATGCTCATGAGTGCCAGTCAGGCAAGAGGACGAAGGCTGCATAAATGAAAGGTGTAAAGCGCTTCAACTGTGATCAAGTTGGTCATTATAAGAACCAGTGTCTAGAGCCAATTAGGGTGGACCAGGAAATTTTTTTGCTATTGGATCATCGTCATCTAGGCCAACTATAGCTGATAAAGGAAAGAACGTGATGGAAGGTGCACATTTGATTCAGTGTATACTAGTTAGGATACTATTTGATACCGGTGCATCACATTCATTTATATCTCTGAATTTGGTTGATAGATTATGCTTAGAACCCATAAACCTTGTTACTTCCCCAAGGGTTGCAAATCCTATAGCATGGTATGCAACTTTAGGGATGAGATGTGACCCATTAGAGCTTCACTTATTAGGTCATAAGTTTGCATGCAGTCTGTATGTTTTTGATTTCGTATATTTCAGAATCATTTTGGGTACGGGTTGGCTGGATAAGTATAAGGCTAGGATATTTTGCTAGGATAGGGAGATATCACCAAGACACCTTGATAGTCATAACCAAATCATATTCTCAACAAAAAAAATTGACCGAAGTTGTTGTGCTTTGTTAAGTGCTATGGAAGTGGGAGAAGAGTTAAGTCAGGTTCGAGTTACAAGAGAGTTTGCAAATGTCTTTTGAGCCGGTTATAGGACTACCATCAAAACGAGTTGTTGAGTTTCGAATAGATCTTGTACCAAGAGCTGAACCTGAAAGTAGACCACCTAGTAGGATGACATCGACCGAAATAAAGGAATTGAAGGTGCAGCTAGTGGATCTAGAAGGAAGGAATTTTATTAGATCAAGCAGTTAGTCTTGGGGAGCTGCTGCAGTCTTCGTGAAGAAACAAGATGGGTCATTGAGGACTATCGTAAGTTGAACGAGAGGACGATTATGAATAAGTATCATTTGCTAAGAATAGACGATATATTTGATCAGTTGTTGGTGGCAGAGTCTTTTCCTAGCTGGACTTGGCGACAGGTATCCATCAATTAAGGGTAGCAGAGGACAATATTAGATTGACAACATTTCAGACTAGGTATGGTTCATATAAATGGTTAGCAATGCCATTCGGGTTAACAGATGCACCTGCTTTCTTGGTGGATTTGATGAATCGAGTCTTCCGGAAGAAGTTTGAAAGGTTCATCTTGGTGTTTATGGATGACATTTTAGTATACTCTAGGATGAAAGACGGCATGAAGATCATCTTAGTGTAGTGCTTGAGACATTGGGGCAGCATCAGCTAAAGGCAAAGTTTTCCATGTGTCATTTTTGGAAGAAAGAGGTTACATTTCTTAGTGATGTGGTTTCATAGAAAAGTTTTTCAGTCAATCCAAATAAGATCGAAGCTATTAATGATTGGAAGAGATCAGAGATGTGGACTTAAATAAGGAGTTTTCTTGGACTTAGTGGCTATTACCAAAAATTCATCAAGGATTTCTTACAGATAGTAGCACCCTTGACTAAGTTAATCAGGAAGGATGTGAAGTTTGTCTAGTCTGATAAATTTGAGGAAGCATTCTTAAATTAAAGCATTTTTTAACTAGCGCACCTTTGTTAGTAGTTCTAGATGGAAAACAAGAGTTGGTGGTGTATACCGATGCATGTAGAACTAGGTTTGGAGCTGTGTTGATGTCGAAGGGTAAAGTGATTGCCTACGCTTCGCGACATCTTAAACCACATGAAGTAAAATATCCTACTCTTGATTTGGAGTTGGCTATGGTAATCTTCGCTTTGAATATTTGGAGGTATTATCTCTTAGGGGAGAGATTATAGCAATACACAGATTATAAGTCGTTAAGGTATTTATTCTCTTATAAGGAGTTGAATATGAGATAGCAGAGATGGCAGGAATTTTTAACAGCTTATGATTTTGGTATAGAGTATACTCCTAGGAACGGATATAACATAGTGGATGCTCTTAGCAAAAGACAACCGAATATGGTGTTCTCTATATTGGTAGAATGGAAAGAATTAGAAGCTTTGACTACTTGTAGTATGCAGTGAAGATCGACTGCTAGTTCTAGTCAGAGCACGCCACGTTGTCCAGTTTAGAAGTTCAATCAGCGTTGATCGAAAGGATTGCTTCTAAGAAGAAAGAGGATCCAAAGTTAGCCGAGAAGATTAAAAGGCTTGAGGTTGGAACTGAGAGCGATGATCTAAAGGATTTTTGTCTTGACTAGAGAGGATGGTTGAGAAAGAGGGGACAATTATGTGTTTCGAATGGAGAACTTAAGAAAAGAAGTTCTTGAGAATGTCATCGATCCAAATTTATGATTCATCCTGGAGGAACCAAGATGATCATGATATGAAGAGGAGCTTCTATTGGGAAGGTATGAAGAGAGATGTTGGCTTGTGGGTTAGGCAGTGTACAAACTGTCAACAAGTGAAGGCCCAACATCAGAAGCCGACTGGGTTGCTTCAAACTTTGGAGATTCCACTTTGGAAATGTGATTCGATATCTATGGATTCTATAGATGGGTTACCAATGTAAAATAAAGGAAACAAAATAATATAGGTCATAATGGACAGGTTGACCAAGAGTTTCTATTTCATTCTAGTTAAATCAACGAGGACGACACTTGTTTTAGCTAAGTTGTTCATGAAGAACATAGTTAGATTACATGGAATTCCTAGTAGTATAGTCAGTGACAGAGGTGCTTTGTTTACTATAAAATTCTGGAAGGGCCTACAGGATGTATTAGGTGCCAGCATAAGATGAGTACTACATATCACCCTCAGACGGATGACCAGACAGAGAAAATCAATAAGTTACTCGAGGATTTATTGACCGCTTGTCATTGGACTTTAGTGGATCTTGGGAAGATCACCCACACTTAGTGAAGTTTTCCAATAATAATAGTTATCAAACTTGTATAGGAATAGTGGCTTTTGAAATTTTATATGGAAGGCCATGCAAATCACCAGCAAGTTGGTTGGAGACTGGAGACAGATTAGTCTTAGGTCTAGATCTGGTTAGATAGGCGATAGTGAAGATTGAGTTAATCCGAGAAAGGATGAAGGAAGCTTTGTCCAGACAAAAGAGTTATGCGGATAAGAGGCATAAAGACCTAGAATTCTAATTTGGAGATAAGGTTTTCATTAAGGTGTCACTGATGAAGGGTGTGCTACAATTTGGAAAGTCAGGGAAACCAACCCCGAGATATGTTGGTCCGTTCTAAGTTATAGAGAGGATCGAAAAGCTCGAGTAGAGTTACCAGGCAGTAAGGCAGGTGTCCATAATGTGTTTCATGTGTCTCATATTCGCAAGTGTGTGCATGATCCAGAGACTACTATTCCTCCATCAGCGTTGGAAGATTTGATAGTAGAGCCTAATTTGACTTTTGTTAGACAACCAGATCAAGTTGTAATGAGAGATGATAAAAGATAGGATAATAAGATAGTCAAGATGGTGAAAATTTAGTGGAGTGACAACAAGAAGGACTGTACTTGGGAGACAAAAGATAGGATTGATATACTTATCCTGATCTTCTTCGAGGGTATGTCTATATCATACTTATTTAGACAGTTGCTAGTCAGTTAGGCTAGTATCTTTATTAGGAGTAGTTATAGATGATTGCTATGTTAGTATTTAGTCTTTACTGAATTTCGAGGACCCCTAATTTTTAATAACATTGTTCAAGAGATTTAACTGGATAAATTAAATAGAATAATCCAAAAAACTAGAGTGATAAGGGGATTGAGATTTGAAAATAAATAACATTATTTAGAACCAATAAGATATGTTTTAAATTAAAACCAATGGTTTTTAAAGGGGTACTTTCAAATGGTTTCGAAGCTATGTTTCTATTATTGAATGGTATTACTTTAACACATTTAAAAGGTTTTGAAAGAAAGGTTTTAAAATGTTTTGAAAGGCATATGCCTAGTGTTTTGTAAAGAAGATTTGAGAGGAAGTTTTTCAATGGTTTCGAAAGTAAATATTAAAGGTTTTGAAAGCCTTAGTTTTCAAAATAAAGAACCTAATCTCAATTTTTAAAGATAAAAACCATGGCATTACAAAAGAGCTTCTAAATGCTTTTAAATTGGAGTTTTTGAAGAATTTTTCTTGACATAATAATAGGTTAAAGGAATTAGCAATGTTTTATATGAAAATGATTTCAAGAATATTAAACCACAAATGTTGATGATTATTATGTCAACATATTTGCTTCTTCTAGTTTACGTATTCACTTTAATATGGGCCCATAACTGTAATTTAGGGAAAAAGGGCAGAATAACCAGCTAGGTTGACCCAGTAGTGAATATAAATTGAGTTAACTCCTAAATGAGTAGAACTGCATCCAAGTGGTCAGGAAGACTAGAATGTAGGATACCTAAACATTGATTAAAGAAGTTGTCAGATAGGCAGGTTCAAAGCAAACCTATAAAAACTAAGTATAGGAAATGTTATTGGCATAGGCCAATAGGTTCATAGTAAACCCATGAAAACTTGATTAGAAAGAATTATTGCCAAGGGACAATAGGTTTGTAGTGAACCCATGAAAACTATATCTGGATTAAGTTAGTGACAGAAGTCAATAGGTTCCTAGTCAACCCATGAAAACTCGGATAAGAGGGAAGTTATTGGAAGATACCAATAAGTTTAGGGAAAACCCATGAATAATGAAGTTATTGGTAGGGGTCAATAGGTTCTTACTGATTCCGTGAAAACTATGAAACCAAACAGGGATTCCATAAGCTTTAAACATGTTACTAGTTAGCCCATGAAAACTAATAGATTAATAGTGACCTTAGAAACTATAAATGTGACAGATAGTGAAAAATGAATGGGGATGAAAATTCTAGAATTGATTTACTTGTTTATATATCATCATAATATTTCAAAACTACTCTGTCTTAACCATTATGGATGTAGGAGCACAATATACGGTTTTATAAAGTTTTGAATAAGATACCAGTGAGGGGAAAACCCGTTCCACAAAGCAACGTGGTTACACTAAATCTCTAAATGGTTTGAGATGGTAGACAATTATTCATACTAGGATTTTTATCTGACTCGAAGTTTATGTTTTCCCCTTAAATTCTCAGGTGCTCAATTGATCTTGAGTAGTTTGAGTGATGAGGTTTTCAAGTACCTCTTTAGACAATAAGCTTCTGAAGACATGCAGGAGACATGATAGCTATTTAGAGTACTTTTCTACTTTTGATTTCGTTGCGTTGTTTGTGTTGTAAAGGCAAAGTTGTTTAATTGCCTATATACACTCTTATCATATAAAGGAGCATCTTCATATGTCACTCTTAATGTATGTTGTAATAATTATAGTTTCTATGATGTGGTTAATGATTATGGGATTATGTAATGAATTTGAAATGCTTTGAAATAGAATAAGAAAGTTGTTTGGTGATTTTAAAATTTTCCATATCCATGTATTTCTATTATATCAATGTATCTAACGTTACCATATTTGGTTGCCAAGGATTAATAACAATTGATTATTGCAGCATCTGCAGCCATTAGTCTTGGACCTCCAAGTGGGCGATGTTACGAGTTCCCTATTAGAGGATGCTAGGACATCGCAGTGTTGGGTAAATTCTCTTTACCAAATAGGGGTTGTTATTTGACTGGGGATGATTTTATTACAATTGACACTCGTAAGAGATTCTATGGTAGATGCACAGCATTAATGATGCTTGATGAAGTATGTAGGCCCAAGACAACGGGCCTTCTTAGTATGTACGATTCTGACGCCACATGATACTGTATGGTAGATGGATCCTGACACATGCAATAAGAGGCATATACTATAGTCGAGAGGTTGACACAGATGTAGATGATGAGACACCTGGCGAGTTGGTATATGGTTCCCCCTTAATGCATAATAGGCAACGTGTAGTAGTGGTTATGGGAAATTTGTTTCCATATGGCATAGTAGTGGTGTTTCCATATTGCATATCCTAGTAGCGGTGCTCCCATGCCCAGTAGCCAAGGGTTGGTGTTTCCATATCAAGTAGCTCTGAGAGCAATGGACAATATTTAGTAATTGAGGTTCGATTCGTAGTTCGATACTTGTAGTAGCATACACAAGTAGTAATGTGGGCGTGTTGGGATAAAAACCCTTAATGGACGCTAGGAATACACGAACACTTGTCGAATACCCTATGTTACTTAGAGTAGAGTTAAAATAAACTGCACATGATCACCTTAAATTAAACTTGTACTCATTCACTAGGCTTTTGTATGACATGCTCCCTTCATTTTATTTTCCCCACCACAAAATGGCTGGTTAGCAGATGATTGGGCATAGTACGTGGAGAAAAGAGCTCTATGTTGGAGTTCTCATGTTCTTTATTGTTCATCACATAGCACTTATTATATTAAAAGTCTATAAAGCTCATATTGTACTTTGGGAACAATGTATATGGCGATTAAGTATATTGGAGATTGTTTTCTGAAATGTCTACTTTTTAGTACTTATATTTTGATTCTTTCTACTGTGAGATCAGACTGTAGAATGTCTTAGTATTTACCCTTATAACTATGCTTTGTGATATTTTAAAAATCCAAACAGCACGTGTTTCTTTGCTTTACGCGAGTTCGAATGTCACCCTAAACTTTGGATCAGCTTGTCAAGAAGTGCAGGCTGTTAGCTTAGGTTCAAGATTCCTTAGGATTTAGGCATGTATTAAGAGAATATGCTTGAATTAAAGTTTTGAGAAAAAGAGTTTTACAGTAGGTATTACATATATACATATATGTATAATAAGAAAGAACGCTATCACTTATTCTTATTTCAGTACTATCTATGGAAAACTTGAAAATATCCCAAAACAGATAGTGAAAATGATTAATTTTAGGGGAAACGGCTCCGATAAGGCGCTAAGATTCTGGGCATGAACATCCATATGCAGTTCCGTCCGTATTTAGAAGCAAGTAGGTAAGTTAAACCTAACCTAACTAAGGTAGCATAATTATAATTTTCTAATTATGTGTATCAACACAAAACTCGCTATATATTTTGATTCAAAAGGTGGTTGTTGGCTTATCCTTTGTATAAGCAAATAATTGTGGGTTGGAATAAATTTTAAGGTTATAACAGTGGAGGTGAAAAGTAAACTTTTCATCTTTATTGGGGTTTAGCCCATAATGAAAGGCATGTATAAGTTGTACATGCGAACTAGCAGTTGCATATAAGTATGGACTTAAGGGTGTGTGAGACAACCCGCAAATGTGCACAATTAGAGCTGATAATAAACCACGCATGTCCAACCCAAATCGAATGAAGATGCGAATAGTTATGGGAAAGAAAGAAGAAAGAAGAAGTGAAGAGAAGGAGAAGAGAAAGAGAAAATAAAAAAAAGAATCTCACAATCACGGCAGAACGACATATAATATAATATCAATAATCTTTACAAAAGAGAAACTGTAATGTAATTTACATACATCCATAAGAGTACAATAAATCACTAATCATCAGCGTGGACGGTTATACTAACCCGTCCTCACAAATGCTGATAATTTAAACAACAATGCAGCGGAAAATAAACATATACACGAATACGACCTGAAGAACTCCAGCTCGTCTGCTGAAGCTCTAGCATCTAAGTCTAAATTTGTAAGTATGCTCGGTCTGACCCGAGCATTGAAAGGGAAGAATGCTCGGATCAGTTTGGTAAATTTGCGTGAGAAAACACATCTTAGCTGAATTTTAAAGTTATAAAAACTTTTCTTTACCATACAAAGGTATCTCGTAAGACCATTCCATACATAAACACGGAGAGTTTTTTACATTACGATAACCAAAACATTTCATATCAAATCCTATTATATTATACTAGTGTCTAGTAAACTAATAATATTAAAATAGCCGAAATTGTTACACTGGTAAAATTTGACGGCGTAATAGTTTTAAAAACAAAATGGCAGGCATGTATTGGGGAATGGATTTCCAAACAATGGCAGGTAAAAGACAACCTTATGTACAGTATATCTCTAGAGGAATGTACCGAGGATACACAAACAATCCTCCGCACCTGGCAAGACCGGTCTATCCCTATTTGGCACTTATACATGGCCTGGATAGAAAATTAATATGTCATCAACTCGATCATCACCGACATATCCGAGGCATCTCTTAGCATACACCAAATACCCGACATATAAAGGGTTATCTAGAAAGGTGATGATCATACCTTTATGGTTGCGAACCACATAGCCTTATGGCATACAATGTTTAAGCCATTACCGAGTAATGAGACTTAATGTAATGTTTACTTTTCACATAGCACATTCCACTTTGAATACCACATTGTCATTTCCACAATTACATAATTGATTTCTATAAACGTATAACTCCTAAGCTCCTACTTCTTAGGAAAGGGTGTTAAGCTAAGAGAAGTTGCCTTCTCCATCACCAAACAGATGATTCGTTCATAGAGATCGATCAATGTAATTAGAAATGCAATGCCATACATTCGTCCATACAAGTTGTCCAGGAACAGGACAAACCTAAAGCACTCTCCTACCACATCTTGTTGAGAATTACCACTAGGTTTAGTAGCGAGAAGGTCTTGCATATCGAGGATTTTCAAAATAAAGCACCGCTACCACCATACATATGTAATATGCATCGTGGGTCGAGTGGGAAGTAGCCCTACATCTTGAAGATATTCGTCTTGAAAATCATCATCATAAACCTGTACTTTAGAATGCATATATTGGTCCAAAGTGGTTCTCGAATAAATCCGACCCCGGTCTCTCCAGACCAACAATGATAAAGAGGCCCTCAACCTCATACGAAAACCAAGTCTCATAGACTTACCACATTTCCAACACTCAACTTGCTATCCTTCGACCAAGAAGGAAGCCCGGTAGATTGCAGTACCATAGACACTCCACAGTACTCGAATCAACATTCTTAATCCAAATAATAATTAAGCCTACTCAGTCGGCTTCATGCTAAGTGCATGACTAATCGGTTCCTACATCAAGTCAAGGAATCAAAAATGACCAAATTTAGTAGTCGATTATTTAACTATCAAAGACAATATCTAGCACATAAGCAGTCACTAGGCCCATTTAATTAATCTATTTTTAATCAAAACAGTTCCCAAAATATTTACTTCAATTATCTTCAAAAGATATATTCTTAAAACTATTTCAATCCTTTGATATTGAAAAACATTTCCATATACATATATCAACGGGATAAGTATATTTAATAACACTACCATTTTGGAGACATGCCAAATAGATTTCTATAACTGTACAATTCTTGATTCATACGCTTTAGAACGGGTGTTAAGCAAAGAAGCAAGTCTTCCTATACCACCAAGCATTTACGATCATAAGAACCAATTTGTGTATCTCACAATTGAAGGTCAATACACAATTTATTGGGTCAAAATGAATGTTGCATAAAACATCGTTACGACAACCCAAAAACACTAGTATAGGGATTTGATTAATTATGTATATAAAAATCTCGTATACTATATAAAACATTTCCTTTCGGAAATAATTTACTATAACAACAGTGATATAGTCCAAGCCTTCCATACTTCACTGAAAACGTCTATTACAACAATAAATGTTGAAATCTATGTTTTCGATACATACCATATTTTAAATCATTTTTCAAACTATTAAACTCCATTTTGAATTATTGCTTTCAAAAATTTTACTTTTATAAATCATCACTTTAAAAACCACTAACTTCATCAAAAATATTACTTTTAAAACATTCCTCTAATATGTTATTTCACTCTTAAAAACTTGAATTTATTTCCTTTATATAAAAATCCATATTTAAATCTCAACTTAAATCATTTTCATATTTTGTAAAACTATGTTTATAAATCTCCTTTCCATTATATAAAACTCCTATTTTATGAAATCTCTTTGTTTATTAATTCTATTTATAAATCAATCTTTTATAAAAATTCATTTTACTATCAAAATCCACTTATAAATGCATTTCTTTATAAATCTAATTTATTTATGAAATCCATTTATAAATCCATTTACCAAATAAATTTCAAATCCATTTACAAAATATTTCAAATTTTCGATTATAGTCTATTTCTTTATTTATAAAATATCACTTTTATAAATCCTATATATAACTTATTCAAAAATCTCTATTTAAAGTATTTCTCAAACCATACTTTCCTAACATCAAAAATCATACTTTTATTTATAAAGTAAAATCATTCCTTATAATAATTTAAAATTTTAAAACTTACATACTTCAAAAATCACATTAAAAATCATTTCAACTCAAAATCACTATTTTATAGTATTTAAAATTCTAAAAATATGATCCAGTGCTACTATTGCACTAAATAAGCAAAAACATATCCATGTCATCAAATATGGCATCTAACACATCATATATAAAATATATATGAAAAGTAAAATCAACAATGTGAGAAATCCTGTTGGATCCCTCTAATCTGTCCGCTCTACATCACATACAATATATAATCAAATAATATAAATCAACTGCTTTGAGGCGGGATCGTATACAAAGAGTCATCCGCTCATACACGGGAACGTAATAGGATCTCATCCGCTCCAATAGGAGGGAGTATATCCAAACCAACTAATAAAATAGTAAATTATCCAAATAAGCAACAAACAGCAAAAATAAAATTATCCACACTTATATAAAAAATATAAGTGGGCCAGAGAGGTGAGTTTACTCGCAGAAATTTCAGAAATTGCCAAAGCATTCCTGTTTGAGTTAAAACTGTATGGTCATTCATTTTAACCCAACTTCCTAGTAGCTTCGAATCTATCCAATCCAGCTCCATAAAGTAGAATTCATTGATAAGTTTGCAACTTGTCAACCTCAATTTGGACCACATGCGAAAAATTTATGGATTAGTTAACATTTGAAAAAAAATTAAATTATCATTAACTTAGAATAACCTTCCCTCCTTCCTCTTCTCTTATGCGAACGAAACCATCTCGACCATAACTAAACCCACGCTGTCGCTCTATGCTCCACCCAACATGGCCCCGAGCTTCACGCTGATGGGCTTAACCCTTCTCCCTTCATTACCAACATCATTGACCCCAACTTCACCGTCGTTCGCTTGATTTTGGCCAAGGAACGAATGTCGTTCGAACTGCCGTAGCCACTGCCATCGAAGTCCCAACGACGATCCGCGTCCATAGATTATCATGTCTTCCCATGCCGGACCTACCACATGTTGAACATTTTCTCCAATTCGGCTTTGATCATCGAGAGTAATCTCAACCGTTAGATGAAGAGCAAATAATGGCGGCGAGGGTATAGTTTTAGCAAATGAGAGAAAGTCAGGGCCTTTTATATAAAAATTTGAAAGCTCTATTCACTTTTTATCATTTCGAGCTCTAATCGAGGTGTGCAGCATGGCATTCGTTATGTTATACCTATATTTCGAACATAGTGGAATATATATCAAAACCCAATTCCATCATATGCATGAGATAGCTTTTCAAATCAAATTATATTAATTTAAGTTCCTTTAATTAATTTCTACGCGTTGCGAGCTCGTGCGACTGAACGATACGTCCGATTGCCAAGAAATTAGACAACGTATAGTAATTCACTATTACAGAACCAACGAAACTTGTTCTGTCGAAATCCGAAACAGTGAACCAAAAGGGTATTTTTACACGTTAATTATAAAACGAGTTATTTCTAAAATCAGTATAATCACTTTTAATTCAAATTTAAAAGTTTACTATCTTCCTTCTTATTCAAATGGAATTTAAATCAACTTCCGAAATCATTTTCATTCACATTAAATTCAAGATTCAATTATTTAAACAATTCCAAATATTAATTTAAATAATTTGATTATCAAATAATTCACTATATTTGAAATCTGAGTTATTTTAGTTATAAATTAACTTTTTAATATTTAAAATCAATTAAATATTCCAAATTCAAATGATTGAAATTCTAGGTCATTACATTCTCCCCTCATTAAAAGAATTTCATCCCCGAAATTGCATCCATCAAATAATTAATATTCATCCAACTAATTCACAACCATATAAATTTGCATTTTCCAATGTCAATATTATATTTATTAAAGCCCATATGATGTACATATACCACCTATATGCAAAACCGTACCTGATCGCTTGCTTGATTATACAATTTCACTTCCGAACTAGTATCATTCACACAACCACTCCAGTGTTCGCTATCAAGAATCGAGTGAAAAATCATAACTTGGATTGGTGTAAATCACCTCGAAGTCGTATATTTGAATCTGGATCAAACTGTTATGCAAAAAATAAATATACGCACAATTTACGTATTTATTTTAATTGGTTTTTCATTATATCCCTTTTTTTTATTTACATCTATTTAATTTTCATTATTCACATTGCTTTATTCACATTCATTTTTCATAGTCATTTCAGTTACATTCATTTTAAGTTTGACAATATTTCACTCCATACTAAATTCATGTATAAACATTTACATAAAATTTTACTTATGTTTATAAGCATTTCCTTTAGTACTACTATCATTTATAAGCCATTTTATAAAACCATTACTTAAGTTTATTATAAACATTTTATATAACCATTAACATTTATTTTCACTTTAAGTTTGCGTTATTTATTTTGAAAAATTAAATGGTTTAAAATATTAGATTTCGAATATAAATTGATTTTTGAATATGAAGATTTTGGTTGAAATTATAGAATGAATTTAAATTTCAAATATAGCGATTTATCATAATACGGAAACGACGAATAATTGAAAATTTAGTTGAATATGAATAGAAACGATTTCTAGTGGAGATATAAATTCTATTTGAATTAGGATTGAGTTAGTAAGTTTTAAAAAGTGGAATTTCAACTAATTTCGCCAAATTTTGAAATCATCGGTTTAATAGATGTGTTAAAATACCGATCCAAGGCACAGTCTCGGAATCTGACGAAACCAGTTCCATTAGATCCATAATAGTGTATTATTATGGGATTTCAATTTTTGTACCGTTTGGAGTTATGGTTGGTCATACGGGATGGAAATGCGTTGAATTTAATATCAAAAATTTAATATCTTAATTGGGCTCAAAAAGCTATTTTCTCATACGATCGAACTGGGTCTCGTGACTAGTTCATTGTGTTCGGAATAGAGGTAAATATTATAAGTGCCAGGCGGCATGTCTTAATAGGGATTCAGTATTTTGAGTTATACAACAAGATATTTTGAATATAATATTATAAAAATTTAAAAAGTCAAACCCTATTTTTTTTCCAACCGACCTAGCCCATGCCTTTGCCACCCTAATCCCTGAGCCCAACTAGCTCCTTCCCATTTAAATTGGGTCTTCATTTTTCTTCCTTCTAATAAAATGAAATCAAATCAGTTCAATTTCATGAGAGGAAAGAAAAAAAATATAATAAACGCGAGCGAATCGCGATGGCTAGGCGGAGCAGCTTGACCGGGAGCGAAGTGGCATGCGCTTAGATGGATGCTGGAGCGACTAGAGGCAAGTGTGAGCACAGCTGGTTTGGCGTGTGGCTGTGCGTGAGGGTAGGCATTGGAGGGTGGACGTAGTACTTGGTGGAGGTACACATGCGGAGTCAAGCGACGGTGGTTCAGAGGGTGACGTGCGTCTCAAGATGTTGGCCACGACGTTGGGTTTGCGCGCGCGACTTTGGGTTCGAGCTAAGACGATCAGGCTGCTTGTTTGAGAGGAAGGTATTTTAAACTAAATCTAATTATATAATTAGTTTAGTTAATTGAGAATTTAAATTGAAATAGCTAATAAAATTAAATAAAATTTTCATACAAGGTCCAATAAAATCATGAAAAAAGTCGAATTTGGTTCATAGCTGTGTGATCTACGCATAGGAATTGGTTAGAGATATTTCGGAGTCAGCTAGAATTTTTGATTGAATCGAACGTTGTTCGATTTTATCTAAAATTTGGATGTTTGAAAAATTAAAAATAAAGGTGAGTAAATCTCACTCAATTTGGTTGACTAGTTTAATTTATAATAATTTAAATCAATTATTGGATGATTGGTTGAATTGATATATTATTATCAGTGGAATCTTATAGTATATATTAGGATATATATTAGTAGTTGGATATATTTCCCGCCGATTGGAGCAGATGAGATACTATGAGCCCTGCATAATAGCAGATGACCTTATATTACCACGATATCCAACCTCAAAGTGAGATTGATATTTTATAACATCTATGGATGCAGGGAAAACAGGTTGGAGGGATCCAACTGGATTCCTCAAAATGTTGATTTTTATTTCCATATATAGTGATGTATGATGTATTGAATTATTTGTTATAGATTATGATGTGATTTGATTTATCGGATTCTACATTAGTATTGGCCCTAATTTTGGTATTATAAATACCGTAAATAATATTTTTTATTTTAAAAATGGAATTCGAAAGAGATTTTGGAAACGAAAATCATTATATTGAGTTTTGGGATTTATATAAAAAAACATTGGGTTGGATAAAATAAATAATTTGATTTTGGATATTTATTTAGCTATTTCGTAATATGGTTTCAAATAGAGAATTTTAAATTAAGAATTTTAAAATAATGAATTTTAAATGAGATGTTTTTTAAATAGGAAAAGGAATTCGTAATCGAGATTTGAATGAATTTGGGTTATAATTGGAACTTGTTAAGGAATAGATTTCCAAACGGAATTTAAAATAGAAATCGATTTATAAATGAAGTTTGTTTAATATAAATCTGTTGTTAATAGAGAAACTGGAATGAGTTTATAAATTTATAAACAATGTATATAAATAAAGGGAAATGATCATTGATAAATTGGAAATATAAATTTACAACGTGAATTTATATCGAGATATAGGATCAGATTTTGGGAAAAAATAGTTGATTCTGTTTTTGGAATGTGAGAATGATTATGAAAATGAAATGTAGCCGATCTGATATGAATCGAGAGGGATTCATAAATTGAAATTGGTAATATTGGATTTTAAAAATAGATTTTTATCGAGAAATTAAAATTGTTTCAAAGTGAAATTTTAATTTATTAAACTATGTAGTTAAAGTTGTTTTAGAATTGAAATACTTAGGAAATGGATTTTTCAAATATCTAGTATTAATTGAAATAAATTCTAATTTTTAAAATCAGTTTTGTAAATTGATTAGTTTTATTTAAAAATGAATTGGAAATGAGTTATTGATGTTTATTTGAAGTGTTTTAATATTTTAAATAATTATTTAAACATGTTTTAAAAATAAATTATTATTCTCTAAAAAAATACTTATCATATACGTAGAGTTTTGAAATGATTGTAATTTATTTATAAATCCTCTCAAGATTTGTAAACGAGGTTTTTTAACGGATATGATCCTTATAAGAGAAATCTTGAAATGGAATTATGGAAGCTTAAGTAAACTTCTAAAATGTTGACATACGAGAACTTCGAGAATGTTAAATTCATAAAAAGATGTTAGAAATGGGTGTTTGGGAAAATAGACAAGAGTAATTGATTTTGAAATTTTAAAGGAAATTGATTAATGAATTCCAAAAACTCATAGAATTCATTATAAATGAGTTAAGAAATTTACGAATAAATTATAAAGGATTTTGAGAAATAGGAAATAAATGTAGTTTTTCCTAAGTATTGGAAATAAAATGATTTTAGGAAATATACTTATAAACATTTCCTAAGTGTTGGACTGGAAGGATTTGAAATATTTCAACTACGAGATTATTTTCATGGAAATATTTTTTCAATGTTAAATTATAAATGGAATTGGAGAAAAATATATATATTTCTAATATTGATATGATTCGAAATATCCTATTATGGATATATATTTGAAATTGTTTTCACTTATTGGATATATTGAAAGAGAATTGAATATATATCTTTGTAAAGTTATTTCGAAATGAATGTTTGAAAAATTTATAAAATTGGGACTACTGACTGTTTATGTGTGTGACTTGATAGTTAAATAACCGACTATCAATCTGGCCAAATTCATTGATCGTTTGGCAGAGATCGGGAATAGATTTAATTATCCGAAAACCACTTCGATTTGAGTTGTGCATTACGGATTGTGATATCTGAAGATAATGGTGATGGTGATTTAGAAGGAGTTTAAGTTTGTTCAGACCCACAACAACTTATATGGATAAATGCTATCATTGTATCGTTGCTTGGAAGGCAGTGTTAGCATTCCAAGAATGAAACGCTGTAATTAAATTTACTTTATATGCTAAGTTCTTCCTAAAACCAAAGCTCTAATATCATTTTCAACCATTTGCATCCGCACATGTCGGACTTGATTTGCTCAAAATATTAGATTGTTAATTTTTATTTGGAAAAACTTAGCATATATAGTAAATAATAAATCCTAGAATCATGGACACAGAGTATTCAATAATAAGCAACGAAAAAAAAGGAATTGTAGTTCATGAAGCTACTACATATATATACAACAGAGTTAAAACAAAATACAACAGGAATTTCGAATACATAGAAGTCTCAATACAATAGTAAAAAAACAAGATAAGAATATACCATAGCTGTGATAACCCGGATTTCTGGGTATCTGTAATTGATATTAATTAGGGTAATTAATTGGAATACTGAGTTGTAAATTTAACAAATGAATCTAATCATAAATCATAAAAATACACCTTTAAAATCAAAACATGAATTAAGATATAAATAACTCTATTTTGAATTTCAACTTAACAATTCAAATTTAAATTAAATTTCAAATTCAATTTAAAAATCATATTTGATATGTATTTATTTCTTTAAGAAGAATTGATTTTATAGGAATTAAAAATGTATTTTAAATTTAGAAAATTTATTAAGAAAAACATTAAAAATCTTTTTTTGCATGAAGTTTACATTTGTTAAAATTTAAAGCACTTTAATAACATGTGTTAAGAGGATAATATTGTGTAGTGACAAGTATCAAAATTTTTAATTTATTTTCATAAATTTTCCTTAAATAAAATTATTTCTATAAAAAGGTTATTTCATCCCCTTCATCAAAAAATTTCTCATTTTCTTTTTCTAAAGCAAGAAAATATCACTCCTCCACTTACAAATCTGAAATTCAGCAATTTCACCTCTTTCAACAAAATTAAACAGGAATTCAAGTTACTAATCTTCAAGAAAAAAATCAAAAGATAATAAAGACTGCAAATCTGAGAAGAATGAACTGGGAAATTCAACAAGCAGGAAATCAAGGCAATAACAATATTTAAAGTTTCAAAATACAACCAGTCAAGACAAATCTAACAACAAGCAACAAGATTTAAACTTCAACAAGCAAAGGAAGATTTATCCAACCTGGAAACAAAGTTCCAGGAAAACGAATTGCCCTTGCATGTATGGAAACAAATATGGTTCTCTGTCCTCTGCATACCGGTGAGTAAACTTGTAAAAATCTGTTATATTAAACTAGCAGTATGATGGCCTTTTGAGTACAATCTGAATAATGTTGTGCACGTTGTGAGATAAGGATTTTAAGTATATAAATATATGTAATACTTAAATACATGACTAGATCAGGTAAGTCGAGTAACATTTTATATTAAATAAACTTAAGTATAAATTTATTTGCTTGTTTTATTCTGGAAATATGCATATTTGTATGCTTTTTACAAGTCCATTACTGGTACATATATATGAATTCATGTTGTAGTGCATACTGTTGTAAAAGTTATTTTCTGTATTTAAGTTTCCAGATACTGGAAGTCCTTAAAATTCCATTTCATTGGATCAAAGCTGTGTTAAGATTTGAGATTTAATCAAAGTATGGTTGTTAACATAAGTTAAAGATTTAATTTTTATTTTAACTTGAAGAAAATAAAAATATAAATTTTATGTCTCCGGGTAACTTAATATAACAGAGAAAATATTAAATAAGTGAAAATTTAATTATTCTATTTCATTGATCCAAATGTATAAGTTGATTACTTATACCAAAACTTGAATTTTAAAACTTAAATTATAATTTTTAGTTTAAAAATGGTGGAACATTACTGGTTTAACCAGAAATCAAGTTTAGGGTCGTAATTGTCGATCTAGGAGATCGTGGTGGCCAGCGATGTTCCTGGTGATATAATGGTGATGGGAGAATTGTGGAAAAATAGTAGTAGGTGGATCTGAGCATTGAGGTGAATATGATTTGGGTTTAAATTTTTAAACCCTAGTTTATTGTGAGCAAGAAAAATTAATCACCGCAACTTCTATGAATAATCGAGCTATTTTAGATTCGAGGGAATGATTGATGAAGTAGGGATGAAGTTAGAGGCCGGAGGTGAAGTTTCCAGATGATCAGATTTTAGTGTTGAAGCAAATTCCAAGTTTTGACATTGTTGCTTTTTTTAGCTCAAATGCCTAATTTTGATTTTGGGCTTTTGCAGTTCACTGGGTGGTCGGAAATTAGTTGGAAGGTGGTCAGCGACTTGCTCGTGAGGTCGCGAGAGGCCGGAGGTGATGGCCGTGGTGGTGCAGGTGCACGGTTTCGTGATGTGTCAGTTAGGTTTGGTTGCTGTTATATTTGGGAAGGAGGGGAATGTCTCGAAGTAAGTTACGTGGTTTCGTTGTTCTGGCTCGAGTAAGTGCTCGTGTGAGTTCGTGTGGATTGTCAGTTAACCAATGTTAAAGCTTCCTTTTAAAAATAAAAACCTGTAGTTTCTATTTTCAATTTTTTTTTAAAAAAAAAACTGAAGCTCTTAAAGGTAAAGCTAATGTTTAAAACCCAGTATAAATCCAAGTTTGAAAATTAGAATCCAGGTTTGAATTTAAAAATCTCAGTTTTAAATATAAGAAAAGAAAAAAAATGTGTAAGTTGTGGGGAAAATTCGAAGTTGTAGGGAAGGTAGCTCTGGGAAGATGGTTTGGAACCCGAAGTTATTGAAGGGTTAGGCTCGGGTAGAATTTGATGTTTGCAAGTTTTTATTACAACATAACCTGTTCTATTTTTAATGTTTTAAAAAGTAAAGTTTCCTGTTCTGTTTTTAATATTTAAAAGTAAGGTTTAAGTGTAAACTGAATTTGAACTAAGTTAAACCTGAATTTAAATATGAATTCAAATAGTTTGAATCTTGGTTTTTGAAATAATTTGGATTCAGAAATTTAAGTTGCTTCAAATAAAAACAGAAACCTCTTTCCTGATTTAAAATTTAAAAGTAAAGTTTAAAAATGCCAACTGGAAATTTGAACTGAATTTAATTATTAAGTGAGTAACCTTACCTTTAAGCACTTATTAGTTTAATTACAAAGGAATGATAAAGAAATTAATTAAGGAAAATAATTTACTTGATTGATAAATCATTAAGGATTAAAGGTTGAATTTTTTAAGATTAATTAATTTGAAATTAAAAAGATCTTTAATTAGATTATTAATTAATGATTAGGGATTCATTAATCAAATAATTAGGTGTAATTCAATTTAATCAAGTGGATTAGATTTACTAATTAAGTAATTAGTGAGCAATTAAATTTAGTAATTAAAAGTTACTTAACTAAAAATTTAGAAGTGCTTATCTTGTGATTTAGTTTTATTAATTAATAATTAAGGCTTCTTTTAATTAATAATTAAAGAATAATTAATCTGTAATGAAGGATTAATTAAGAAGTTGTTAAGTGGTAATTAGTTGATTAATCAATGGTGATTAAGGATTAATCGAATAGTAATTAAGGATAGATTATCTGTTAATCAAGGATGGATTAACCATTAATTAAGGATTATTAATTATTAAATAAAGGGTGATTAATTTGGGATTAAGGATTGATTTATTTATTAAGAGAGTTAATCAAGGATGTAATTAATAAATGAAGGTTAGTATAAGCAAAATTAAGTGATTAATTATTAAAGAGTTAATTTAAGTAATTAAATTAATTATGATATGAATGGATAATTCATGTTTATGGATGATGGATTGATGAATTTAGATGATATCTACTGAATTGATATCTATTAAAGATTAATTATCGTATTGGGTTAAGGATAATTAGTTTGTGAAATTAATTAAGGGTTAATTACTCAAATGTAATTAAAGGATAAATAGAATGATATTGGAAGCCTTGATTAATTGTTATCCCTAATGGGTGGTTTGAGATGCTATGTGACATAATATGTTTGATAAACTGTGAAGGTGTGGTTATTTATTGATGATGAATTACTATGACATCCTGTATTAAAAGTCGAATTGTATTTCACTTGAATAATTTAAGTTAAGTCGGCAAGGGTTTCGAAGAGACCGGAGTCGGGTATTAGTGAATACCCGAAACCAATTTGATTATGTATAAATTTGATATGTGGAAATCAATATGCTAGTTTGGAATGATTTAAGTGTATTTAACCCTTTAATCTAAGTTTTGGACGCTTAGAAATTGATGTGTGATATAGATGATGTCTATAATAACTTGTGAAGTTGAAATTGGTATAAGTTACCCGAGTTTTATATAAGTTATACACCTTTGTATTCCATGTTAGTTGAGTTTACTCACGCTGGTTTCCAGCCTGACCCGGGTGTTACTTTGATGTAATGCTCGGGTCAGACCGAGTATTACAGATTTTCAGGTAAGGACGTTCTGGAGCTCTGAAGGCAAGCTGGATAGCAGGAACGTTTGGAGCGTACCCGCTGTATATATTATAGGTGTATATTTGGACAGGTTGTTTAAAAACTGTCCAATGTAGTGTAAATATTGTAACTCTGATGTATAAAAATATAAGACTATTGATACAGTTCTTCATTGTAAAACTGTTATTTCTGTCATATTATATTTTGATCCGCTGCGAATGTGAGGTTTCTATGTTTTGTTCTGTTTTCTTCTTCTTTCTCTTTCTTCTTTTCACTAACTATTTGGAATTTTCTGGATCGAAATTTCCGGGTCGTTACATTTGGTATCAGAGCAGAAGGTTAAGCGAGAACCTTGGCTCTGGTGGGATTACTCATTAAGAATAGGGTAGGTGGTACCCTAGAATGAGTTGAGTGAAAATATATTTGAGAGAGCGTACTTGTTATTTTCTTATATAAGGATTTTGAGTGATTTTATATAAGAACATATTTTGATATATATAAAGCAATATTTCTTTCTAATAAATATTAAGGAAATTGGTTGTTAAGATATTGGAATTAAATTAAGAAATAATAGAAATACAACCAAATTAAAATTAAAATTAAAATTATTGACAAGTTTGAAATGAATTCAAACCGAAATTAAATCTTGAATTTGGGAAAGGTTTCAGGATAAGAATAATTGATTAATTTATGTAATTAATTAAAATTGATGAGATTAATTAGTGGATAATAATTAGAAATGATAAATAAAGAGGAAGTTACTTAATAAAGTAACTAAAGGTAAGTAATTTAAGGGACAAGTACTTAATGAAGGTAATTAAGAAACAAGTTAATTACCGAATGTGATTAATTGGAATTGTTTAAATGAATGAGAGATGGTTTAAGTTTGAAATTTGAAATGGTTCAAATTGAATTTGATTTGAAGTAATTGAAAGTGTGATTGAAGATGTATGAGTATAAGATTCAAAATGAAAATTTGAATTGGATTAATTTGTAACGATTTGAAATTAATGTGGATTCAATTTGAAATTAGTCCAAATTTATTGGAATAATTTGGAATTATAATTAATATTGAATGGTTTTAAATTCAAATGGAATTTGAATTGAATTTGGGAGGAAATCAAGAATAATTTAACTTGATTTGGAAATGGAGTGTGAAATTGGAATTAATTCAAACAGGAGTTGAAATGAATTGAAATTTGAAGCTAGTTCAATTGAAATTTATTTGAATTAATAGAATTTGAGATCAAGGTTGAATAAAGTTAAATTTGGAAAGAACCGAGGTTAATTCAACTTGAATTAGGATGAATCAATTTCAATGGAAATTGAAGTTATTTAAATTGGAGTTGGGTCAATTTAAATTGAAGTGGAAATTTAATTTGAATTGATAAGAATGGAAATTGGGAAGTGAGCAGTTTTGACTCTGGACTATTTTTAATATAAATTGTTTTATTATAAACCTATTTTCAAAGCTATTTATTATATATCCAACCTTCCTTTTAAAAAACCAAACTATCTTATACTTGTTTTACAATTATTTTTGAAACTGTTTAGCAATTTTCCAACTGTTTTTATAAACTAGTTACTATATTTCAACTATTTTACAAAATTAATTACTATCTTACTATTATTTTTGCAATTATCATAATTTCTATAATTATTTGAACTATTTCCTAACTATTTTACACCTATTTTACAAACTAGTATTTATTTTCCTACTACTTATCTGTTATTCAAAATTTTCAAGCTATTTTGTAAATAAACTGGCCGGAGTTCAAACTGATATTGGTTAAATTCCCAATTAAGATAAGAATGGAGGTAAAAATCCGAATGGATTTAAGCAATTATGAGTAAGTGAATGAAAATCAAAGTGAAGGTGAATAGAAATAGAATTGAATTGGCTAATAACCAATAAAGATAAATATGTAGGGTGTACGTATGTTATTCTATTCGCATAAAGATTTGATCCAGATTCGAGCACAAAATTTCGAGATAGTTGTATCGATCCGAGTTGGAATTTTCCACTCGATTTTTGAAGGCGAACCTGGATATGGGTTGTTGATTGGTTCTGGATGTTCTCTATCATAGCTATGACTATGCAAGGAGAATAACGGTTTCTGATCAAAGAACCAGATCTGTGTCCGCACTAGGAAGTCTGATGGACAATACTAGTTCGGAAGTGAAATTGTGTGATCGAGTGAGCGATCAGATTGGTATAGAGTACGGATGATGTGTGTACATCGTACGGATTTGAATGAAATTGATATTGAAAGGAGTAATCAAATTTGAATATTTGATTTTGGATAAATAAAGTTATATATCTTTGTTTTATAAGATAAAACTCCTCTTGATGAATTTATTTGCCAGAAGGAAAGGATTTTGAAAGTGTTTGAAGTATAAAAGGATTTTATACAAGTTTATAATGATTCAAAGATTTTTATCAAGGATTTTATATATATCTATATATATAAAGGATCATATGAGGATTTTTTAAAAAAAAAGGAAAAGGGTTTTGGGAACCTATGGATTTGGAAAGGCTTTTGATTTTTGGGTGAAATCAATATTGAATTTGGAAAGCCTAGTTTGAGAATTATCGATTTTGGGATAATCGATTTTGTGTAAAGAAGCTTTGTATGAGATCATACTAGGTGTATGATTTAAAGATACTATATGTGTATAGTATAAAAATGTTTTGACGATGGCTCTGGGGAAAAAGGCGCTCCCTTGAAATGAACTTCTCAGGAGTACCACCAGGTGGTGCTGCCTTGAGCCCCAAGGAGGTTCTAAAGTTGATCCTGTGAGGAGTCCGGACAAAACTAGTTCCTGAGGATTATGAGTAGAGTATACCATAGCGAAAGTCGTGTGTGCCGCTGAGAGCCAACAGTTACATGGACTTTTGCTGCGACGACAACGTAACCCAGGATGTAACTGCGATCTATGGTATAACATAGCGAAAATCGGTGTGCCGCTGAGAGCCAACAGTTTGCGTTTGATTTTATATCGGTAGACTGCGACCTATGTAGGAGTGGAGAAGTTTCATTTCGATAGCGAAAATCAGAGGCCGCTGAGAGCCTGCAGTTACATGGACTTTTGCTGCGATGGCAACGTAACCCTGGGTGTAACTATGATCTGTTGTGTGGGTTCCATGGCGTAATCGAGAGGCCGCGAAGAGCCTGCAGTTACATGGACTTTTGCTGCGACGGCAACGTAACCCTGGAATGTAACTGTGACCATGGATAGGGGTGATGATTTCCAGAGCATTCTCACCAAAGATATATCCCCTATTTTCAAAATGTTTTCTATATTTTCCAAGTATTTTCAAGTATTTTCACTGGGTGTTGAAAATGGGTCTGCTAAGTACTTATAGATTTTCAGTCTTACGCCTGATCAACGTATGACCGAATTTCTGTAAGAACGAGGATGGACTTGATGAGACATCGGGTTATAAAAAGTATTTTGGTAATATATATATATATATATATATATATATATATATATTTAAAGATGTTTTAATAATTTCTTAAATAGTTTGTAGAAAAATTTGTCCAAGAATAAAATTTCCTGATAATTATCAATTTAATAAAGTTCTGGTTTTGTTCCTTTTCCTGGACGAAAAGATTCAAAAGGGAGAGGAATGTGATAACCCGGATTTCTGGGTATCTGTAATTGATATTAATTAGGGTAATTAATTGGAATACTGAGTTGTAAATTTAACAAATTAATCTAATCATAAATCATAAAAATACACCTTTAAAATCAAAACATGAATTAAGATATAAATAACTCTATTTTGAATTTCAACTTAACAATTCAAATTTAAATTAAATTTCAAATTCAATTTAAAAATCAAATTTGATATGTATTTATTTCTTTAAGAAGAATTGATTTTATAGGAATTAAAAATGTATTTTAAATTTAGAAAATTTATTAAGAAAAACATTAAAAATCTTTTTTTGCATGAAGTTTACATTTGTTAAAATTTAAAGCACTTTAATAACATGTGTTAAGAGGATAATATTGTGTAGGGACAAGTTTCAAATTTTTTAATTTATTTGCTTGAATTTTTATTAAATAAAATTATTTCTATAAAAAGGTTATTTCACCCCCTTCATCAAAAATTTTCTCATTCTCTTTTTCTAAAGCAAGAAAATATCACTCCTCCACTTACAAATCTGAAATTCAGCAATTTCACCTCTTTCAAAAAAATTAAACAAGAATTCAAGTTACTAATCTTCAAGAAAAAAAATCAAAAGATAATAAAGATTGCAAATCTGAGAAGAATGAACTGGGAAATTCAACAAGCAGGAAATCAAGGCAATAACAATATTTAAAGTTACAAAATACAACCAGTCAAGATAAATCTAACAACAAGCAACAAGATTTAAACTTCAACAAGCAAAGGAAGATTTATCCAACCTGGAAACAGAGTTCCAGGAAAACGAATTGCCCTCTGCATGTATGGAAACAAATATGGTTCTCTGTCCTCTGCATACCGGTGAGTAAACTTGTAAAAATCTGTTATATTAAACTAGCAGTATGATGGCCTTTTAAGTAAAATCTGAATAATGTTTTGCATGTTGTGAGATAAGGATTTTAAGTATATAAATATGTGTAATACTTAAATACATGACTGGATCAGGTAAGTTGAGTAACATTTTGTATTAAATAAACTTAAGTATAAATTTAGTTGCTTGCTTTACTCTGGAAATATGCATATGCTTTTTACAAGTCCATTACTGGTACATATATATGAATGCATGTTTTAGTGCATACTGTTGTAAAAGTTAATTTCTGTATTTAAGTTTCCAGATATTGGAAGTTCTTAAAATTCCATTTCATTGGATCAAAGCTGTGTTAAGATTTGAGATTTAATCAAAGTATGGTTGTTAACATAAGTTAAAGATTTAATTTTTATTTTAACTTGAAGAAAATAAAAATATAAATTTTATGTCTCTGGGTAACTTAATATAACAGAGAAAATATTTAATAAGTGAAAATTTAATTATTCCGTTTCATTGATCCAAATGTATAAGTTGATTACTTATACAAAAACTTGAATTTTAAAACTTAAATTATAATTTTTAGTTAAAAATGGTGGAACATTACTGGTTTAACCAGAAATCATGTTTAGGGTCGTAATTGTCGAACTAGGAGATCGGGGTGGCCAGCGATGTTCCTGGTGATAGAATGGTGATGGAAGAATTGTGGAAAAATAGTAGTAGGTGGATCTGAGCATTGAGGTGAATATGATTTGGGTTTAAATTTTTAAACCCTAGTTTATTGTGAGCAAGAAAAATTAATCACCGCAACTTCTATGAATAATCGAGCTATTTTAGATTCGAGGGAATGATTGATGAAGTAGGGATGAATAGAGGCCGGAGGTGAAGTTTCCAGATGATCAGATTTTAGTGTTGAAGCAAATTCCAGGTTTTGACATTGCTGTTTTTTTTAGCTCAAATGCCTAATTTTGATTTTGGGCTTTTGCAGTTCACTGGGTGGTCGGAAATTAGTTGGAAGGTGGTCAGCGACTTGCTCGTGAGGTCGCGAGAGGCCGGAGGTGATGGCCGTGGTGGTGCAGGTGCACGGTTTCGTGATGTGTCAGTTAGGTTTGGTTGCTGTTATATTTGGGAAGGAGGGGAATGTCTCGAAGTAAGTTACGTGGTTTCGTTGTTCTGGCTCGAGTAAGTGCTCGTGTGAGTTCGTGTGGATTGTCAGTTAACCAATGTTAAAGCTTCCTTTTAAAAATAAAAACCTGTAGTTTCTATTTTCAATTTTTTTTTTAAAAAAAACTGAAGCTCTTAAAGGTAAAGCTAATGTTTAAAACCCAGTATAAATCCAAGTTTGAAAATTAGATTCCAGGTTTGAATTTAAAAATCTCAGTTTTAAATATAAGAAAAGAAAAAAAACTGTAAGTTGTGGGGAAAATTCGAAGTTATAGAGAAGGTAGCTCGGGGAAGATGGTTTGGAACCCGAAGTTATTGAAGGGTTAGGCTCGTGTAGAATTTGATGTTTGCAAGTTTTTATTAGAATAGAACCTGTTCTATTTTTAATGTTTTAAAAAGTAAAGTTTCCTGTTCTGTTTTTAATATTTAAAAGTAAGGTTTAAGTGTAAACTGAATTTGAACTAAGTTAAACCTGAATTTAAATATGAATTCAAATAGTCTGAATCTTGGTTTTTGAAATAATTTGGATTCAGAAATTTAAGTTGCTTCAAATAAAAACAGAAACCACTTTCTTGATTTAAAATTTAAAAGTAAAGTTTAAAAATGCCAACTGGAAATTTGAACTGAATTTAATTATTAAGTGAGTAACCTTACCTTTAAGCACTTATTATGTGACGACCCGAACTCGATGTCCGACAAACCACATCAAATTCGTATCGCCGGAGCTTGCAACGACATTAGATGATAAATAACACAGCGGAAAAAAATAAAAGATGATATCACTGATACAACATGAATACAATATCCAAATACATCAATTTGGTACAATGATAATCATCAACATCAGAGAATACAAAAATACAGCGGAACATGATACAAAATGATAAGTCTTCACAGAATCCAATACTGCAACTCTGATCCAAAAGCTCCAAAGACAAAGCTCCCAAACTCCAAGCTCGATCCACCATAAAGGTTGCACCAAGATAAGCAAGTCCGTCCGTGGACTCAAAAGACTCCAAAATGATCAAATAGAAAGCTGAAGGCTACCAAAACGATATCTACTACCTGACTATCTGAAAAACCAAACTCTAGACTGCCCGTGTGGAAAATGGTGGGCACCCAGAGTTTAGAAAGGGAACAATAAACTCCAGGTCAGTCATGGGACTGGTATGAGCAAACAAAAACATTTGTTCTTTAAAAAAAACAAAAGATTTTAAGTTTTTTGTTGGAATCCGCAATGCTTTTGGAAAATGAAACTACCATAAGGCCTCCCGGCACACACACAATGCAATCGCACACAGGGGGAGATTTCTCCTTATGATAGTCAAACATGCTTACTACGAGAAAAATTCTTTGATATTATTACTAGTGCATAGTGGAAAATATTTCGAAAATATAATATAAATCCTAGCCAGCATAGGTACCATGATGCTATGCCTACTATAGCTGCCATGTTAAATGGCAGGTTCTACAACTAAAATCGTACAAGGCACGTATTGGATGAATGAGTTTCCAACAAATGGTCAGGCTAAGGAACTTCCTATTGCCACATGGGAACGCCTCTGGCGGGACGCCCCGAGAACCACCCTGGCTCTCTGCTAAACAAGGCCGGCTACCCCCTTCCCGGGGAATAAGACCTGAGATATACCACCCCCGGTCCTTTGGGACCTTTAACCGAGGATCCTCTACACCAACAACATCACACAGTAATAGATATATACTACAGTGCCCACATGAGTAAGTATCTGGGCTCCATACCATGATACTACCCTTTTCCAGAAGGAATGGTCATACCCTAGGGGAGCTACCCCTGAAACCTTGCCGCATCTTTCCTGTTTCGACCATTACCGGTTTGTGAGGCTCGATGAGGTTTCGTCCACAAAGCTACGCTTTTTCACAAAGCCATGCTTCGATCACAAATGATCAACAAATGATCATCAATCACACAACAGCACTTAGCATGCCACACTACCAAATTGGGAGTATATCGCTGATAACTTCAACTACATAACCTCTGAGCTCGTACGTCTCGGAGAAGGGTGTTAAGCTAAGAGAATAAATTCTCCGCCACCAACATATATGTATTTGAAAGGAATCGGCTTTAAATCTCAAAGTGTAGTGTCGGACACACGACCATACAAGTCTGTTCCGGGCTCGAACAGAACCGAAGGCACTTCCAAAGAAGCCCTTGCAAATCTGGGTATCCACAATCCCGATCGGACTTTCCATCACTTAGGGAATCTCTATACCGTAGCTACTCAGTGCAGAGACAATCGATAGGTCATCCTATCGTTCTCGCAAATACCCGGTCTTCACCACCGGTCTTCAAATGCTATCCATAACGACGTATCATTATTCGGAATGGGCTATATGACACCAGGTCCTCTCCCGGCTAAACTGAATAATGAGCGTAATATTTAAAACATATGGATATGGGATTTCAGTTAAGTCACAACTTAAATTTCAAAATTCCCTTTTTAATGGTTTAAACCAATTACCATTTAAATCTTTAAACACAAAGATTTAGTTCACAAAATTTACCAAAATTCACAAAGATCCATTCACTTATTTCAAAACAATTTCCATTTTTATTTGGATTAACCCACTAAATCTTTTAAATAAAAGATTTAGCTCATAGCTTTCAAAACCATTTCCAAAAGTTCATTCATAACTTGGAAAACTGTATTTCAATTTAAACTTGAAATTCCTATAATACCAATTTGGAAATTCATTTCTTATATGAAAGCTTTTATCATTTGAAAACAAACAGTTTTCATCTTGGAAAACCAAACATTTAAATTATACAAGTTTCTCAAACTTAGGTTAAATTTAATTCTCAAAACAACACCTTTAAAATTGGTTTAAAAACCCACATAAACTTGTATGACCTTTTACTTCATAAATTCTCATAATAGAATTTAATTTCAAAATTTGAATTCAATTTTAAATTGAATTATTAAGTTTCAAAACTTTATTAAGTTATTCAAAATAACCCTTATTTTAGAAATTCTTTTCCAAAAGCTTTTCATTTTAAAACCCGATCCATTTTCAAAATCATTTAGATTTAAAAAAAATTCAATTTTAAAATCTATTTCAAAAATCTGTGACTTAACCAATTTCCACGTGCAATCCATATTTGTGTGTGTATAGTGTAGTCCAAGGGGTTTTACACAATAGTGCACACATCTATCATAAGAATATCGATAAGCGGTATAACTCATAACGCTTATCTTCATTCACAGATTCATAGATAAAGTAAATTAATCAATCACAAAGATTCACTATTACAATTCGATGTGGGTTTCGGATAACCAATTGGTATCCGACTCCCTGTCGCATCGGAATTCAAATGTCGTTTATGGGTCAAAGGATTTGCATATTCATATACAATATATTCATCACAAATAAAACATCTCATCACAAAGCATCACATAGCATCACAATCACATATCAAATATGTCAATCCACCATATAACATTCAATAACAATCAAACATCTACGATTAAGATGAACAAATGGGGTGTTTTTTTTTTTTAAAAAAAATTTATCAACCACATAATTGCTTTCAGTAGTAATCTTTAATCAATGATAAATTATCATTAACTACAATTGATTAAGTTTTTAATCACCTTTATTAATTAAATCATCTCTAAATTAATTATCTAAATTAATTGACCCTTAACTAATTAAATATAAATTTCTTATTCCTTAATTAACTACTTTAATTAATATACCTTTAATTATTGATTAATTAATCATTAATCTTTAATTATCTTCCCCTAACTACTTTCACTAAGTAATCACTATTTTAATTTAATCATTCATTAATTACTTAATTGATTAACTTAAATTACAAATTAATGTACTTTAATTAATAAATCCCCAATTATTAATTAATTTAATTATAACTAATTTTCCTTTACTTGATTTTCTTAAGCATAAATGAATTAATCTTAATTACTAATCATTATTTACTTGATTATCATTAACGATATTAATCAACTTATTTTCGATTTAAAGATTTAAAACGTATGACCTTTATTTCTAAATCATGTTTTCTTAAAACATTTTGATTTGAGAATTTTTGAAGTTGATAACTTTAACTTTGTTAAGAAACTTTTAAAGTGATTTTATATAAAGACTTTAAACCAATTTAATTTACAAGTTTTTTTTTTTTTTTTTAACTTAAATCACTGTTCTCGTATGCTGCTTCGGGTCAAACCCATAGCTTACCCGAGCCATTCTTCGAGTCCCCTCTCTCTCTCCTGCTTCGAGTCACCCCGTGCTTGCCTTCGAGTTTCCCCAAAGTTTGACCCGAGCCCACTTCAAATCGCGTTCTTCTTCCCCCAAACACGAACCCACTGTCACGCTTTGCACGTACACGTGCACAAGCACGATTGCCATCGTGGATCGCCACAGAACTCACCGGCACGTCACTGATGATCACGAGAATCGATTCGAACACCTAAATTCATGAAATCGTCATTGAATCAAAATTTAACAAATTCAAGGCCAATTGCTCGTTCCTGTACCCATGCGACCACCAGAATTTGGTTCGCCCCGCCACGACAGGCCATCGAAAGCTTCGTAATCCTCGCCGAAGCTGCTCCGTTCATCAGTGAACGTATCCCCCCAGGTCCGATCACTTAGATTGCCGTGACGATGCCAAAAGTTACTCGCGAATCAACAGCAAACCCAACGTGCCCAAAACCCTAAATTGACTTCGTCCCCAAAATTCACGCAATATAAATTTTTTTTAACATTTTTCCCTACTTCGCAAACCATTAAGCTATCTTCGAAACCAATTTTAACATCCAAGAATTGTTAAATCATCTGGAATTGACAAAAGAGCATTTTGTGTTCATCTCGAATTTGCACCTTAAAAACGTGACTAAAAATCATCATACTTATTTTAAAAATCTTGTTTTTGTATGATTATTCAAGATATAAAGTTAAATCAACAAATTAAAATATTTGAATTTAACATATAGTTTCCTTTTCACTGTAAAATTGACATGCAGACCCATGGTTGCACTGTTCAGCTTCAACAAATCCCAAGTTTGTGATTTTAAATCTAAACAACCACAATTCGTTTAAGATCCTAAGATTTAAAATAGTTTGTATGAAGAAGTGTTAAATTCTCCTTATTTTTCTTGCTCTGTAACCAAAATACAGAGAGGAACAAGCTACATAACAGTTCCTAGTACACAGAAATTTTTACAGAACTACTTGTTTTTAAAACTAGACAACAAAACACAGAGTTTTCTTGAATCTAATACCCATATTTTTAAAATTTCAAGGGTATTATGTTTGCTCACCTTGGTTGATGATGGACAGAGAACAAGAATTGAAGAGCAGAGGACAAATTTGAGATTTTTTTTGAAAACTTTTTCTTTGAAACTGGAAGTGTTCCAGGTTATACTTAATTCTTTTTCTTAAATTTGGTTAACCTGCTACTAAAGGAGACACCTATATGTATACACAGACCTGCATGTCTTAAATCTGTATTACTATACACATGCAACCCAAATTTACTCAATCATTTAAGAACATCTCATATCATTCTTCAGAGATCAAGATATATAGGTTTTAGATAAGGGGAGTTTGCTCACCTGACTGTTAACAGAGGAGAACAATGGTTGTTTTCTGATGTTTTGCTTTTGAATTTGTTTTACTTTGGTTTTCTTTTTCCAGTATTTTTCTTTGCTTTCCTTTTGATTTTTTTTTTTTTTTTCTTGCTATACCCTGAGTTCCCTCTGCTTGATTCTTCCTGACTTTGAAATTACTAGCTTCTGATCTTGCTTTTGCACTGCTGTTTGATCTCAGACATGATTCTTGCTTTGATCTACACTGCTTCTTCTTTTTTTCTTTTCTTTTTTTTTCTTTCTAATCTGCTTTAATTAATGGGTTTGAGTTTGCAGATGGTTTCTTTGAAGAGGAGAGAATTTCGAATTTAGTTTTAAGATGATTTCAGATTTTGGGAAACTTAATGCCCTGGCTATCATTATTTGCAAGTTCCCCAAAAATTTGATTTGAAGGAAACCAGATTCTTTTTGCCACTTGTACAAATTTTTCTTTGCATACTTTAGGTTTTAAAATTTAAATCTGACCTGGCCTTAAGCTTGGAGTTGTTTTCCAGGTTGAAAGCATGACACTGGTATTGTTCTTTGATGTGCAGGCTTGTGAAGTTGTGAAGGAGATTCAAGCCTAGTTATTTTTCTAACTTACCATGCTTTTGTATGTAATCAATTTTTCAAAGGAAAAGTGATATTGTCACTTGTGAATATAATTCAAACATTTCTTACACTAATATATACTTACATATGTATATATACAAATTTAGTTCACTATTTCTTATACACAACTAATTTATACATTTTATATTCATGCATTCCTTTTATTATTTATTTTTTTCTTTTTGTACAACCTTTAAAAAGTTAAGAGTGATTTAAATATTTTGATTACATATTTACAAAGGATTACTTTTATTTATATAGGTGAATTTTACTTAAAAATAATATTTTGAAAATGAGTGCATTTATTTATTTTATCTTTTTATTACAACTTCCAAATCTATTCAATATTCTAGAAACAACCATTTTACTAATTTAAAGCTTTTAATTCTATTTTATTTTTTTATACATTTTATTTTGAAAACCAATATTTGTTGATAAATTACTTATTCTTATATTCCAAATAAATTTGCTATTTATCTTTAAATCCATATTTTTTTTATCCAAATTTTTATTTATAAAATTACTTATTCCTAAATTTAAACCAAACTCTACTTAAAATCTAAAATTTTTTAAATTCATTCAAGAAATTTCCCAATTAATACATGAATAAATTCACAATTTATTTTCAAAATTAAATTAATTGCCATATTAATCGTAGTTAATTTTCAGGAATGTTACAGATTCCCCCCTTAAAGAAATTTCGTCCCCGAAATTTGCTAGGGAGACGAGAAAGAATAGACGATAGATAAAGAACGATTGATCAAATCGGATCGAAATATTTATTCTGCATTCGGTTTACCAAATCAGAATATCAACAAACATGAGAATCAACTCATTCAATTATGAAATAATTGGGTTATTAGATCTACGAAATATACAGGGGTATTGGTTAGTTCGAAGGGATAACTAACCATTCGTAGATTACATCGAAACCCAATGAAATAGACATAAATAGATTCTACTATGATTCAGATTCAAAATTTAACTTATTTATGATTTGCTAAGAAATAAAACTAGGTGTAGCTCCTATAACGAATCAAAACTCGAAAATTTAATCGTAAACGAGAAGGTTACCTTATAAAATTTCCTTTATCAGCCCTTTGAGGTTGAAGAATCACCCTTGACTGCATACCTCTTTGCTACTAGAGCTTTCTTCCTTACCGGACAGTCATTGATCCTATGTCCTGGCTTGCGGCAATGATAACATCCCGTAGATTCCTGATCTGGCCTCATAAATGGCTCTCTCAATCCTGGCTTCCAAGGATTCTTGCATTTATCCGAGTAGTGACCTCTTTCCAAGCAGTTGAGACAAGTGACTTCTTTCAGCTTTTTCTTTCGAGAATTCTTCTTTTCTTTATCTTTCCTCAATTTCTTTCCACCAAACTTCTTTTTCCTCCAATTCGGATTACTTGTATTTCCATCCTCCTCTGGGACTTTCTGCTTATCCAGAGTATCATATCTATAACCCATATCAATTAATTCAGAAAAGGATTCCTTTACGTGAGTAGTCATCCTCTCCTGGAATTCCTCGCTCATTCCTCGAATAAACTTTTCATTCTTCTTTAATGCTGTATTCACCAATTCTGGACCAAATCGAGATAATTCATTGAATTTGTTCAAGTATTCCTCAAATGATAAGCTTCCTTGCTTCAAATCTATAAACTCTTGGTACATTCTAGAGATACCAGCAGACGGCATATATCGCTGCCCGAACACTTCCTTGAAACGACTCCAAGTAAATTCATCCGTCGGTTCATCTAATGTAATAGTTTCCCACCAAGCTAAAGCCTCTTCCTGGAGTTGCCAAGAAGCTATCAATCGCATCTGATCATCTTCCAATTTTAGTCCTTTGAAAATCCTTTCGCACGATCGAATCCAGGCTTGTGCTTCGATAACTGATTCTTTGCCAGTGAATGGCTTTCCACCAAGTCTAGAAAAACTTCGATATAAATCAGCTAGATTTGATTGAGATTGAATGGGAATATCTGTCGTTGCAAGGCCTTGACCAGTTGAAGTGGTACTTCCCCGTCCCCAATCTCGTCCTCTTCTTCCACTCATTCTCACTATCTGTGAATAGTAAGAAAACCGATTTAGGCATTCAGATGAAATATCTTAGAGAATAACAACAGATAAAGGGAATAGATTGAGACATTTGGATTTTGGTTTCACTGGTTATACTCATTCTAGGGTATACTTCACCCTATCTCTAATGAGCCATCTAATGTGTTACACTCCGTAGCTAAAGTTCTTACTCAACCTTTAGCTCTGATACCAAACTGTGACGACCCGAACTCGATGTCTGACAAACCACATCAAATTCGTATCGCCGGAGCTTGCAACGACATTAGATGATAAATAACACAGCGGAAAAAAATAAAAGATGATATCACTGATACAACATGAATACAATATCCAAATACATCAATTTGGTACAATGATAATCATCAACATCAGAGAATACAAAAATACAGCGGAACATGATACAAAATGAAAAGTCTTCACAGAATCCAATACTGCAACTCTGATCCAAAAGCTCCAAAGACAAAGCTCCCAAACTCCAAGCTCGATCCACCATAAAGGTTGCACCAAGATAAGCAAGTCCATCCGTGGACTCAAAAGACTCCAAAATGATCAAATAGAAAGCTGAAGGCCACCAAAACGATATCTACTACCTGACTATCTGAAAAACCAAACTCTAGACTGCCCGTGTGGAAAATGGTGGGCACCCAGAGTTTAGAAAGGGAACAATAAACTCCAGGTCAGTCATGGGACTGGTATGAGCAAACAAAAACATTTGTTCTTTAAAACAAACAAAAGATTTTAAGTTTTTTGTTGAAATCCGCAATGCTTTTGGAAAATGAAACTACCATAAGGCCTCCCGGCACACACACAATGCAATCGCACACAGGGGGAGATTTCTCCTTATGATAGTCAAACATGCTTACTACGAGAAAAATTCTTTGATATTATTACTAGTGCATAGTGGAAAATATTTCGAAAATATAATATAAATCCTAGCCAGCATAGGTACCATGATGCTATGCCTACTATAGCTGCCATGTTAAATGGCAGGTTCTACAACTAAAATCGTACAAGGCACGTATTGGATGAATGAGTTTCCAACAAATGGTCAGGCTAAGGAACTTCCTATTGCCACATGGGAACGCCTCTGGCGGGACGCCCCGAGAACCACCCTGGCTCTCTGCTAAACAAGGCCGGCTACCCCCTTCCCGGGGAATAAGACCTGAGATATACCACCCCCGGTCCTTTGGGACCTTTAACCGAGGATCCTCTACACCAACAACATCACACAGTAATAGATATATACTACAGTGCCCACATGAGTAAGTATCTGGGCTCCATACCATGATACTACCCTTTTCCAGAAGGAATGGTCATACCCTAGGGGAGCTACCCCTGAAACCTTGCCGCATCTTTCCTGTTTCGACCATTACCGGTTTGTGAGGCTCGATGAGGTTTCGTCCACAAAGCTACGCTTTTTCACAAAGCCATGCTTCGATCACAAATGATCAACAAATGATCATCAATCACACAACAGCACTTAGCATGCCACACTACCAAATTGGGAGTATATCGCTGATAACTTCAACTACATAACCTCTGAGCTCGTACGTCTCGGAGAAGGGTGTTAAGCTAAGAGAATAAATTCTCCGCCACCAACATATATGTATTTGAAAGGAATCGGCTTTAAATCTCAAAGTGTAGTGTCGGACACACGACCATACAAGTCTGTTCCGGGCTCGAACAGAACCGAAGGCACTTCCAAAGAAGCCCTTGCAAATCCGGGTATCCACAATCCCGATCGGACTTTCCATCACTTAGGGAATCTCTATACCGTAGCTACTCAGTGCAGAGACAATCGATAGGTCATCCTATCGTTCTCGCAAATACCCGGTCTTCACCACCGGTCTTCAAATGCTATCCATAACGACGTATCATTATTCGGAATGGGCTATATGACACCAGGTCCTCTCCCGGCTAAACCGAATAATGAGCGTAATATTTAAAACATATGGATATGGGATTTCAGTTAAGTCACAACTTAAATTTCAAAATTCCCTTTTTAATGGTTTAAACCAATTACCATTTAAATCTTTAAACACAAAGATTTAGTTCACAAAATTTACCCAAATTCACAAAGATCCATTCACTTATTTCAAAACAATTTCCATTTTTATTTGGATTAACCCACTAAATCTTTTAAATAAAAGATTTAGCTCATAGCTTTCAAAACCATTTCCAAAAGTTCATTCATAACTTGGAAAACTGTATTTCAATTTAAACTTGAAATTCCTATAATACCAATTTGGAAATTCATTTCTTATATGAAAGCTTTTATCATTTGAAAACAAACAGTTTTCATCTTGGAAAACCAAACATTTAAATTATACAAGTTTCTCAAACTTAGGTTAAATTTAATTCTCAAAACAACACCTTTAAAATTGGTTTAAAAACCCACATAAACTTGTATGACCTTTTACTTCATAAATTCTCATAATAGAATTTAATTTCAAAATTTGAATTCAATTTTAAATTGAATTATTAAGTTTCAAAACTTTATTAAGTTATTCAAAATAACCCTTATTTTAGAAATTCTTTTCCAAAAGCTTTTCATTTTAAAACCCGATCCATTTTCAAAATCATTTAGATTTAAAAAAAATTCAATTTTAAAATCTATTTCAAAAATCTGTGACTTAACCAATTTCCACGTGCAATCCATATTTGTGTGTGTATAGTGTGGTCCAAGGGGTTTTACACAATAGTGCACACATCTATCATAAGAATATCGATAAGCGGTATAACTCATAACGCTTATCTTCATTCACAGATTCATAGATAAAGTAAATTAATCAATCACAAAGATTCACTATTACAATTCGATGTGGGTTTCGGATAACCAATTGGTATCCGACTCCCTGTCGCATCGGAATTCAAATGTCGTTTATGGGTTAAAGGATTTGCATATTCATATACAATATATTCATCACAAATAAAACATCTCATCACAAAGCATCACATAGCATCACAATCACATATCAAATATGTCAATCCACCATATAACATTCAATAACAATCAAACATCTACGATTAAGATGAACAAATGGGGTGGTTTTTTTTTTTTAAAAAATTTATCAACCACATAATTGCTTTCAGTAGTAATCTTTAATCAATGATAAATTATCATTAACTACAATTGATTAAGTTTTTAATCACCTTTATTAATTAAATCATCTCTAAATTAATTATCTAAATTAATTGACCCTTAACTAATTAAATATAAATTTCTTATTCCTTAATTAACTACTTTAATTAATATACCTTTAATTATTGATTAATTAATCATTAATCTTTAATTATCTTCCCCTAACTACTTTCACTAAGTAATCACTATTTTAATTTAATCATTCATTAATTACTTAATTGATTAACTTAAATTACAAATTAATGTACTTTAATTAATAAATCCCCAATTATTAATTAATTTAATTATAACTAATTTTCCTTTACTTGATTTTCTTAAGTATAAATGAATTAATCTTAATTACTAATCATTATTTACTTGATTATCATTAACGATATTAATCAACTTATTTTCGATTTAAAACGTATGACCTTTATTTCTAAATCATGTTTTCTTAAAACATTTTGATTTGAGAATTTTTGAAGTTGATAACTTTAACTTTGTTAAGAAACTTTTAAAGTGATTTTATATAAAGACTTTAAACCAATTTAATTTACAAGTTTTTTTTTTTTTTTTAACTTAAATCACTGTTCTCGTATGCTGCTTCGGGTCAAACCCATAGCTTACCCGAGCCATTCTTCGAGTCCCCTCTCTCTCTCTCCTGCTTCGAGTCACCCCGTGCTTGCCTTCGAGTTTCCCCAAAGTTTGACCCGAGCCCACTTCAAATCGCGTTCTTCTTCCCCTAAACACGAACCCACCGTCACGCTTTGCACGTACACGTGCACAAGCACGATTGCCATCGTGGATCGCCAAAGAACTCACCGGCACGTCACTGATGATCACGAGAATCGATTCGAACACCTAAATTCATGAAATCGTCATTGAATCAAAATTTAACAAATTCAAGGCCAATTGCTCGTTCCTGTACCCATGCGACCACCAGAATTTGGTTCGCCCCGCCACGACAGGCCATCGAAAGCTTCGTAATCCTCGCCGAAGCTGCTCCGTTCATCAGTGAACGTATCCCCCCAGGTCCGATCACTTAGATTGCCGTGACGATGCCAAAAGTTACTCGCGAATCAACAGCAAACCCAACGTGCCCAAAACCCTAAATTGACTTCGTCCCCAAAATTCACGCAATATAATTTTTTTTTAACATTTTTCCCTACTTCGCAAACCATTAATCTATCTTCGAAACCAATTTTACCATCCAAGAATTGTTAAATCATCTGGAATTGACAAAAGAGCATTTTGTGTTCATCTCGAATTTGCACCTTAAAAACGTGACTAAAAATCATCATACTTATTTTAAAAATCTTGTTTTTGTATGATTATTCAAGATATAAAGTTAAATCAACAAATTAAAATATTTGAATTTAACATATAGTTTCCTTTTCACTGTAAAATTGACATGCAGACCCATGGTTGCACTGTTCAGCTTCAACAAATCCCAAGTTTGTGATTTTAAATCTAAACAACCACAATTCGTTTAAGATCCTAAGATTTAAAATAGTTTGTATGAAGAAGTGTTAAATTCTCCTTATTTTTCTTGCTCTGTAACCAAAATACAGAGAGGAACAAGCTACATAACAGTTCCTAGTACACAGAAATTTTTACAGAACTACTTGTTTTTAAAACTAGACAACAAAACACAGAGTTTTCTTGAATCTAATACCCATATTTTTAAAATTTCAAGGGTATTATGTTTGCTCACCTTGGTTGATGATGGACAGAGAACAAGAATTGAAGAGCAGAGGACAAATTTGAGATTTTTTTTGAAAACTTTTTCTTTGAAACTGGAAGTGTTCCAGGTTATACTTGATTCTTTTTCTTAAATTTGGTTAACCTGCTACTAAAGGAGACACCTATATGTATACACAGACCTGCATGTCTTAAATCTGTATTACTATACACATGCAACCCAAATTTACTCAATCATTTAAGAACATCTCATATCATTCTTCAGAGATCAAGATATATAGGTTTTAGATAAGGGGAGTTTGCTCACCTGACTGTTAACAGAGGAGAACAATGGTTGTTTTCTGATGTTTTGCTTTTGAATTTGTTTTACTTTGGTTTTCTTTTTCCAGTATTTTTCTTTGCTTTCCTTTTGATTTCTTTTTTTTTTCTTGTTATACCCTGAGTTCCCTCTGCTTGATTCTTCCTGACTTTGAAATTACTAGCTTCTGATCTTGCTTTTGCACTGCTGTTTGATCTCAGACATGATTCTTGCTTTGATCTACACTGCTTCTTCTTTTTTTCTTTTCTTTTTTTTTCTTTCTAATCTGCTTTAATTAATGGGTTTGAGTTTGCAGATGGTTTCTTTGAAGAGGAGAGAATTTCGAATTTAGTTTTAAGATGATTTCAGATTTTGGGAAACTTAATGGCCTGGCTATCATTATTTGCAAGTTCCCCAAAAATTTGATTTGAAGGAAACCAGATTCTTTTTGCCACTTGTACAAATTTTTCTTTGCATACTTTAGGTTTTAAAATTTAAATCTGACCTGGCCTTAAGCTTGGAGTTGTTTTCCAGGTTGAAAGCATGACACTGGTATTGTTCTTTGATGTGCAGGCTTGTGAAGTTGTGAAGGAGATTCAAGCCTAGTTATTTTTCTAACTTACCATGCTTTTGTATGTAATCAATTTTTCAAAGGAAAAGTGATATTGTCACTTGTGAATATAATTCAAACATTTCTTACACTAATATATACTTACATATGTATATATACAAATTTAGTTCACTATTTCTTATACACAACTAATTTATACATTTTATATTCATGCATTCCTTTTATTATTTATTTTTTTCTTTTTGTACAACCTTTAAAAAGTTAAGAGTGATTTAAATATTTTGATTACATATTTACAAAGGATTACTTTTATTTATATAGGTGAATTTTACTTAAAAATAATATTTTGAAAATGAGTGCATTTATTTATTTTATCTTTTTATTACAACTTCCAAATCTATTCAATATTCTAGAAACAACCATTTTACTAATTTAAAGCTTTTAATTCTATTTTATTTTTTTATACATTTTATTTTGAAAACCAATATTTGTTGATAAATTACTTATTCTTATATTCCAAATAAATTTTCTATTTATCTTTAAATCCATATTTTTTTTTATCCAAATTTTTATTTATAAAATTACTTATTCCTAAATTTAAACCAAACTCTACTTAAAATCTAAAATTTTTTAAATTCATTCAAGAAATTTCCTAATTAATACATGAATAAATTCACAATTTATTTTCAAAATTAAATTAATTGCCATATTAATCGTAGTTAATTTTCAGGAATGTTACAGATTCCCCCCTTAAAGAAATTTCGTCCCCGAAATTTGCTAGGGAGACGAGAAAGAATAGACGATAGATAAAGAACGATTGATCAAATCGGATCGAAATATTTATTCTGCATTCGGTTTACCAAATCAGAATATCAACAAACATGAGAATCAACTCATTCAATTATGAAATAATTGGGTTATTAGATCTACGAAATATACAGGGGTATTGGTTAGTTCGAAGGGATAACTAACCATTCGTAGATTACATCGAAACCCAATGAAATAGACATAAATAGATTCTACTATGATTCAGATTCAAAATTTAACTTATTTATGATTTGCTAAGAAATAAAACTAGGTGTAGCTCCTATAACGAATCAAAACTCGAAAATTTAATCGTAAACGAGAAGGTTACCTTATAAAATTTCCTTTATCAGCCCTTTGAGGTTGAAGAATCACCCTTGACTGCATACCTCTTTGCTACTAGAGCTTTCTTCCTTACCGGACAGTCATTGATCCTATGTCCTGGCTTGCGGCAATGATAGCATCCCGTAGATTCCTGATCTGGCCTCATAAATGGCTCTCTCAATCCTGGCTTCCAAGTATTCTTGCATTTATCCGAGTAGTGACCTCTTTCCAAGCAGTTGAGACAAGTGACTTCTTTCAGCTTTTTCTTTCGAGAATTCTTCTTTTCTTTATCTTTCCTCAATTTCTTTCCACCAAACTTCTTTTTCCTCCAATTCGGATTACTTGTATTTCCATCCTCCTCTGGGACTTTCTGCTTATCCAGAGTATCATATCTATAACCCATATCAATTAATTCAGAAAAGGATTCCTTTACGTGAGTAGTCATCCTCTCCTGGAATTCCTCGCTCATTCCTCGAATAAACTTTTCATTCTTCTTTAATGCTGTATTCACCAATTCTGGACCAAATCGAGATAATTCATTGAATTTGTTCAAGTATTCCTCAAATGATAAGCTTCCTTGCTTCAAATCTATAAACTCTTGGTACATTCTAGAGATACCAGCAGACGGCATATATCGCTGCCCGAACACTTCCTTGAAACGACTCCAAGTAAATTCATCCGCCGGTTCATCTAATGTAATAGTTTCCCACCAAGCTAAAGCCTCTTCCTGGAGTTGCCAAGAAGCTATCAATCGCATCTGATCATCTTCCAATTTTAGTCCTTTGAAAATCCTTTCGCACGATCGAATCCAGGCTTGTGCTTCGATAACTGATTCTTTGCCAGTGAATGGCTTTCCACCAAGTCTAGAAAAACTTCGATATAAATCAGCTAGATTTGATTGAGATTGAATGGGAATATCTGTCGTTGCAAGGCCTTGACCAGTTGAAGTGGTACTTCCCCGTCCCCAATCTCGTCCTCTTCTTCCACTCATTCTCACTATCTGTGAATAGTAAGAAAACCGATTTAGGCATTCGGATGAAATATCTTAGAGAATAACAACAGATAAAGGGAATAGATTGAGACATTTGGATTTTGGTTTCACTGGTTATACTCATTCTAGGGTATACTTCACCCTATCTCTAATGAGCCATCTAATGTGTTACACTCCGTAGCTAAAGTTCTTACTCAACCTTTAGCTCTGATACCAAACTGTGACGACCCGAACTCGATGTCTGACAAACCACATCAAATTCGTATCGCCGGAGCTTGCAACGACATTAGATGATAAATAACACAGCGGAAAAAAATAAAAGATGATATCACTGATACAACATGAATACAATATCCAAATACATCAATTTGGTACAATGATAATCATCAACATCAGAGAATACAAAAATACAGCGGAACATGATACAAAATGATAAGTCTTCACAGAATCCAATACTGCAACTCTGATCCAAAAGCTCCAAAGACAAAGCTCCCAAACTCCAAGCTCGATCCACCATAAAGGTTGCACCAAGATAAGCAAGTCCATCCGTGGACTCAAAAGACTCCAAAATGATCAAATAGAAAGCTGAAGGCCACCAAAACGATATCTACTACCTGACTATCTGAAAAACCAAACTCTAGACTGCCCGTGTGGAAAATGGTGGGCACCCAGAGTTTAGAAAGGGAACAATAAACTCCAGGTCAGTCATGGGACTGGTATGAGCAAACAAAAACATTTGTTCTTTAAAACAAACAAAAGATTTTAAGTTTTTTGTTGAAATCCGCAATGCTTTTGGAAAATGAAACTACCATAAGGCCTCCCGGCACACACACAATGCAATCGCACACAGGGGGAGATTTCTCCTTATGATAGTCAAACATGCTTACTACGAGAAAAATTCTTTGATATTATTACTAGTGCATAGTGGAAAATATTTCGAAAATATAATATAAATCCTAGCCAGCATAGGTACCATGATGCTATGCCTACTATAGCTGCCATGTTAAATGGCAGGTTCTACAACTAAAATCGTACAAGGCACGTATTGGATGAATGAGTTTCCAACAAATGGTCAGGCTAAGGAACTTCCTATTGCCACATGGGAACGCCTCTGGCGGGACGCCCCGAGAACCACCCTGGCTCTCTGCTAAACAAGGCCGGCTACCCCCTTCCCGGGGAATAAGACCTGAGATATACCACCCCCGGTCCTTTGGGACCTTTAACCGAGGATCCTCTACACCAACAACATCACACAGTAATAGATATATACTACAGTGCCCACATGAGTAAGTATCTGGGCTCCATACCATGATACTACCCTTTTCCAGAAGGAATGGTCATACCCTAGGGGAGCTACCCCTGAAACCTTGCCGCATCTTTCCTGTTTCGACCATTACCGGTTTGTGAGGCTCGATGAGGTTTCGTCCACAAAGCTACGCTTTTTCACAAAGCCATGCTTCGATCACAAATGATCAACAAATGATCATCAATCACACAACAGCACTTAGCATGCCACACTACCAAATTGGGAGTATATCGCTGATAACTTCAACTACATAACCTCTGAGCTCGTACGTCTCGGAGAAGGGTGTTAAGCTAAGAGAATAAATTCTCCGCCACCAACATATATGTATTTGAAAGGAATCGGCTTTAAATCTCAAAGTGTAGTGTCGGACACACGACCATACAAGTCTGTTCCGGGCTCGAACAGAACCGAAGGCACTTCCAAAGAAGCCCTTGCAAATCCGGGTATCCACAATCCCGATCGGACTTTCCATCACTTAGGGAATCTCTATACCGTAGCTACTCAGTGCAGAGACAATCGATAGGTCATCCTATCGTTCTCGCAAATACCCGGTCTTCACCACCGGTCTTCAAATGCTATCCATAACGACGTATCATTATTCGGAATGGGCTATATGACACCAGGTCCTCTCCCGGCTAAACCGAATAATGAGCGTAATATTTAAAACATATGGATATGGGATTTCAGTTAAGTCACAACTTAAATTTCAAAATTCCCTTTTTAATGGTTTAAACCAATTACCATTTAAATCTTTAAACACAAAGATTTAGTTCACAAAATTTACCCAAATTCACAAAGATCCATTCACTTATTTCAAAACAATTTCCATTTTTATTTGGATTAACCCACTAAATCTTTTAAATAAAAGATTTAGCTCATAGCTTTCAAAACCATTTCCAAAAGTTCATTCATAACTTGGAAAACTGTATTTCAATTTAAACTTGAAATTCCTATAATACCAATTTGGAAATTCATTTCTTATATGAAAGCTTTTATCATTTGAAAACAAACAGTTTTCATCTTGGAAAACCAAACATTTAAATTATACAAGTTTCTCAAACTTAGGTTAAATTTAATTCTCAAAACAACACCTTTAAAATTGGTTTAAAAACCCACATAAACTTGTATGACCTTTTACTTCATAAATTCTCATAATAGAATTTAATTTCAAAATTTGAATTCAATTTTAAATTGAATTATTAAGTTTCAAAACTTTATTAAGTTATTCAAAATAACCCTTATTTTAGAAATTCTTTTCCAGAAGCTTTTCATTTTAAAACCCGATCCATTTTCAAAATCATTTAGATTTAAAAAAAATTCAATTTTAAAATCTATTTCAAAAATCTGTGACTTAACCAATTTCCACGTGCAATCCATATTTGTGTGTGTATAGTGTAGTCCAAGGGGTTTTACACAATAGTGCACACATCTATCATAAGAATATCGATAAGCGGTATAACTCATAACGCTTATCTTCATTCACAGATTCATAGATAAAGTAAATTAATCAATCACAAAGATTCACTATTACAATTCGATGTGGGTTTCGGATAACCAATTGGTATCCGACTCCCTGTCGCATCGGAATTCAAATGTCGTTTATGGGTCAAAGGATTTGCATATTCATATACAATATATTCATCACAAATAAAACATCTCATCACAAAGCATCACATAGCATCACAATCACATATCAAATATGTCAATCCACCATATAACATTCAATAACAATCAAACATCTACGATTAAGATGAACAAACGGGGTGGGTTTTTTTTTTTTTTAAAATTTATCAACCACATAATTGCTTTCAGTAGTAATCTTTAATCAATGATAAATTATCATTAACTACAATTGATTAAGTTTTTAATCACCTTTATTAATTAAATCATCTCTAAATTAATTATCTAAATTAATTGACCCTTAACTAATTAAATATAAATTTCTTATTCCTTAATTAACTACTTTAATTAATATACCTTTAATTATTGATTAATTAATCATTAATCTTTAATTATCTTCCCCTAACTACTTTCACTAAGTAATCACTATTTTAATTTAATCATTCATTAATTACTTAATTGATTAACTTAAATTACAAATTAATGTACTTTAATTAATAAATCCCCAATTATTAATTAATTTAATTATAACTAATTTTCCTTTACTTGATTTTCTTAAGTATAAATGAATTAATCTTAATTACTAATCATTATTTACTTGATTATCATTAACGATATTAATCAACTTATTTTCGATTTAAAGATTTAAAACGTATGACCTTTATTTCTAAATCATGTTTTCTTAAAACATTTTGATTTGAGAATTTTTGAAGTTGATAACTTTAACTTTGTTAAGAAACTTTTAAAGTGATTTTATATAAAGACTTTAAACCAATTTAATTTACAAGTTTTTTTTTTTTTTTTTTTTAACTTAAATCACTGTTCTCGTATGCTGCTTCGGGTCAAACCCATAGCTTACCCGAGCCATTCTTCGAGTCCCCTCTCTCTCTCTCCTGCTTCGAGTCACCCCGTGCTTGCCTTCGAGTTTCCCCAAAGTTTGACCCGAGCCCACTTCAAATCGCGTTCTTCTTCCCCCAAACACGAGCCCACTGTCACGCTTTGCACGTACACGTGCACAAGCACGATTGCCATCGTGGATCGCCAAAGAACTCACCGGCACGTCACTGATGATCACGAGAATCGATTCGAACACCTAAATTCATGAAATCGTCATTGAATCAAAATTTAACAAATTCAAGGCCAATTGCTCGTTCCTGTACCCATGCGACCACCAGAATTTGGTTCGCCCCGCCACGACAGGCCATCGAAAGCTTCGTAATCCTCGCCGAAGCTGCTCCGTTCATCAGTGAACGTATCCCCCCAGGTCCGATCACTTAGATTGCCGTGACGATGCCAAAAGTTACTCGCGAATCAACAGCAAACCCAACGTGCCCAAAACCCTAAATTGACTTCGTCCCCAAAATTCACGCAATATAAATTTTTTTTAACATTTTTCCCTACTTCGCAAACCATTAAGCTATCTTCGAAACCAATTTTAACATCCAAGAATTGTTAAATCATCTGGAATTGACAAAAGAGCATTTTGTGTTCATCTCGAATTTGCACCTTAAACACGTGACTAAAAATCATCATACTTATTTTAAAAATCTTGTTTTTGTATGATTATTCAAGATATAAAGTTAAATCAACAAATTAAAATATTTGAATTTAACATATAGTTTCCTTTTCACTGTAAAATTGACATGCAGACCCATGGTTGCACTGTTCAGCTTCAACAAATCCCAAGTTTGTGATTTTAAATCTAAACAACCACAATTCGTTTAAGATCCTAAGATTTAAAATAGTTTGTATGAAGAAGTGTTAAATTCTCCTTATTTTTCTTGCTCTGTAACCAAAATACAGAGAGGAACAAGCTACATAACAGTTCCTAGTACACAGAAATTTTTACAGAACTACTTGTTTTTAAAACTAGACAACAAAACACAGAGTTTTCTTGAATCTAATACCCATATTTTTAAAATTTCAAGGGTATTATGTTTGCTCACCTTGGTTGATGATGGACAGAGAACAAGAATTGAAGAGCAGAGGACAAATTTGAGATTTTTTTTGAAAACTTTTTCTTTGAAACTGGAAGTGTTCCAGGTTATACTTGATTCTTTTTCTTAAATTTGGTTAACCTGCTACTAAAGGAGACACCTATATGTATACACAGACCTGCATGTCTTAAATCTGTATTACTATACACATGCAACCCAAATTTACTCAATCATTTAAGAACATCTCATATCATTCTTCAGAGATCAAGATATATAGGTTTTAGATAAGGGGAGTTTGCTCACCTGACTGTTAACAGAGGAGAACAATGGTTGTTTTCTGATGTTTTGCTTTTGAATTTGTTTTACTTTGGTTTTCTTTTTCCAGTATTTTTCTTTGCTTTCCTTTTGATTTCTTTTTTTTTTCTTGCTATACCCTGAGTTCCCTCTGCTTGATTCTTCCTGACTTTGAAATTATTAGCTTCTGATCTTGCTTTTGCACTGCTGTTTGATCTCAGACATGATTCTTGCTTTGATCTACACTGCTTCTTCTTTTTTTCTTTTCTTTTTTTTCTTTCTAATCTTCTTTAATTAATGGGTTTGAGTTTGCAGATGGTTTCTTTGAAGAGGAGAGAATTTCGAATTTAGTTTTAAGATGATTTCAGATTTTGGGAAACTTAATGGCCTGGCTATCATTATTTGCAAGTTCCCCAAAAATTTGATTTGAAGGAAACCAGATTCTTTTTGCCACTTGTACAAATTTTTCTTTGCATACTTTAGGTTTTAAAATTTAAATCTGACCTGGCCTTAAGCTTGGAGTTGTTTTCCAGGTTGAAAGCATGACACTGGTATTGTTCTTTGATGTGCAGGCTTGTGAAGTTGTGAAGGAGATTCAAGCCTAGTTATTTTTCTAACTTACCATGCTTTTGTATGTAATCAATTTTTCAAAGGAAAAGTGATATTGCCACTTGTGAATATAATTCAAACATTTCTTACACTAATATATACTTACATATGTATATATACAAATTTAGTTCACTATTTCTTATACACAACTAATTTATACATTTTATATTCATGCATTCCTTTTATTATTTATTTTTTTCTTTTTGTACAACCTTTAAAAAGTTAAGAGTGATTTAAATATTTTGATTACATATTTACAAAGGATTACTTTTATTTATATAGGTGAATTTTACTTAAAAATAATATTTTGAAAATGAGTGCATTTATTTATTTTATCTTTTTATTACAACTTCCAAATCTATTCAATATTCTAGAAACAACCATTTTACTAATTTAAAGCTTTTAATTCTATTTTATTTTTTTATACATTTTATTTTGAAAAACAATATTTGTTGATAAATTACTTATTCTTATATTCCAAATAAATTTGCTATTTATCTTTAAATCCATATTTTTTTTATCCAAATTTTTATTTATAAAATTACTTATTCCTAAATTTAAACCAAACTCTACTTAAAATCTAAATTTTTTTAAATTCATTCAAGAAATTTCCTAATTAATACATGAATAAATTCACAATTTATTTTCAAAATTAAATTAATTGCCATATTAATCGTAGTTAATTTTCAGGAATGTTACATATTAGTTTAATTACAAAGGAATGATAAAGAAATTAATTAGGGAAAATAATTTACTTGATTGATAAATCATTAAGGATTAAAGGTTGAATTTTTTAAGATTAATTAATTTGAAATTAAAAAGATCATTAATTAGATTATTAGTTAATGATTAGGGATTCATTAATCAAATAATTAGGTGTAATTCAATTTAATCAAGTGGATTAGATTTACTAATTAAGTAATTAGTGAGCAATTAAATTTAGTAATTAAAAGTTACTTAACTAAAAATTTAGAAGTGCTTATCTTGTGATTTAGTTTTATTAATTAATAATTAAGGTTTCTTTTAATTAATAATTAAAGAATAATTAATCTGTAATGAAGGATTAATTAAGAAGTTGTTAAGTGGTAATTAGTTGATTAATCAATGGTGATTAAGGATTAATCGAATAGTAATAAAGGATAGATTATCTGTTAATCAAGGATGGATTAACCATTAATTAAGGATTATTAATTAATAAATAAAGGGTGATTAATTTGGGATTAAGGATTGATTTATTTATTAAGAGAGTTAATCAAGGATGTAATTAATAAATGAAGGTTAGTATAAGCAAAATTAAGTGATTAATTCTTAAAGAGTTAATTTAAGTAATTAAATTAATTATGATATGAATGGATAATTCATGTTTATGGATGATGGATTGATGAATTTAGATGATATCTACTGAATTGATATCTATTAAAGATTAATTATCGTATTGGGTAAAGGATAATTAGTTTGTGAAATTAATTAAGGGTTAATTACTCAAATGTAATTAAAGGATAAATAGAATGATATTGGAAGCCTTGATTAATTGTTATCCCTAATGGGTGGTTTGAGATGCTATGTGACATAATATGTTTGATAAACTGTGAAGGTGTGGTTATTTATTGATGATGAATTACTATGACATCCTGTATTAAAAGTCGAATTGTATTTCAATTGAATAATTTAAGTTAAGTCGGCAATGGTTTCGAAGAGACCGGAGTCGGGTATTAGTGAATACCCGAAATCACTTCGATTCTGTATAAATTTGATATGTGGAAATCAATATGCTAGTTTGGAATGACTTAAGTGTATTTGACCCTTTAATCTATGTTTTGGACGCTTAGAAATTGATGTGTGATATAGATGATGTCTATAATAACTTGTGAAGTTGAAATTGATATAAGTTACCCGGGTTTTATATAACTTATACACCTTTGTATTCCATGTTAGTTGAGTTTACTCACGCTGGTGACCCGGGTGTTACTTTGATGTAATGCTCGGGTCAGACCGAGTATTACAGATTTTCCGGTAAGGACGTTCTGGAGCTCTGAAGGCAAGCTGGATAGCAGGAACGTTTGGAGCGTACCCGCTGTATATATTATAGGTGTATATTTGGACAGGTTGTTTAAAAACTGTCCAATGTAGTGTAAATATTGTAACCCTGATGTATAAAAATATAAGAGAATTGATACAGTTCTTCTTTGTAAAACTGTTATTTCTGTAATGTTATATTTTGATCCGCTGCGAATGTGAGGTTTCTATGTTTTGTTCTGTTTTCTTCTTCTTTCTCTTTATTCTTTTCACTAACTATCTGGAATTTTCTGGATCAAAATTTCCGGGTCGTTACAATAGTAGTCAACTGAATAACTGCAAGCTGAATAGATAGATGATCTTCAAGCGAGCTCCAACTCCAAAGGTGAGTCACAAATGTTGTGACACTCAGTCTGACCCAATAAATCCAATTCAAGTGAAATATCAACTGAAATACAAGTTACTCAAAGGATGTTTGGGATAACAATCCTCTAAGGATCCGTTAAACTATCTACTATGTAGTAATTTACGCTATTATAATAATGTCTACAGTAAAATAAACTACTAAAATAGCATTAAGGCGTTGCCCATTTCCCCCTTAACATATTTTTATATGTTCCCATAGTCTATATAGTACCGTAACTTCTCATAGAATGCGCGCTAAGGCATGTGAACATGGCACAACTAGGCAATGCCAGGGCAGATATACCAATTATACTTTCGGACTGGTGTAACGGATAGCAGCTATTACCTCCCACCTCGGAACACACTTCTAAACCAAAATCAAGGGTGGCCACCAAATAAATCAAAAAGTCAGAATATAGTATCGAAGGAATGATCCCGATCGGAGGAAAAACCTCACTTGGCCCATCAATTGCTCCTGTTTTAGCCACATCTAAGCTGACTCTCAGGAGTCAGGGTTACATCATACCTCAAATAGAATCGTCGCCACCATCATACTTCATTCTGGAATCTCCAATGCATACACGGTTGTCAAAGTGGTTTTTGGCATTGGCAGAGAGCATGACGATAATCGATCCCGTTCTCTTTACGACCAAACGTTATTATAACACCTTGGTCATTTCAAAATAGTTTATACTTCAAATCCATATCAATACGATATCATTTCCATTTCAAAACCAAACACGATATCATTTCTATCTCAAAACCATATCAATATGATATCATTTCCATTTCAAATATATATATATATATATATATATATATATATATATATATTTCCAAAAATCATAGCACTTTAAAGTTATAACACTTTCGAAAATATAAAGCTTTTAAAACTGTAACACTTTAGAAATCATAGCTAAGAAATCATAATACTTTGGAAATCATAACACTTGGAAATCATAATTTAGAAATCATAATACTTTAGAAATCTTAACACTTTGAAATCATATCATTTTGAAATCATAACACTTTGAAATCATAATACTTTAGAAAACCACGACATTTCCAACTTAACCAATTTAGATTTTAAAATAGTGTATAAAATTAAATAGTTTATAAAATAAAATAGTTTATAAAAGTAGTTATAGGTTAAAATAAAATAGTTAGTATATTAAAATACTTTATATTCAAATACTTTATATTGAAATAGTTTACAAGAAAATAGGTTATATTAAAATGATTTATATTAAAATAGTTTATATGAAAATAATTTATAAACTAAAATATATAAATAGTTTAAATAAAATTTAAAAATACTTTATATAATAAAATAGCTTCCTCAAAATTTCACAAACCGATTCCAAATCAATTCGAATTCCAAAATCAAATTTAATTCAATTGCAATTCATTAATTTCGATTCAATTCAGTTCCTCAATAGCCCATTTCAAATACAGTTTGTACCATAAAATAAACCATATATTTCTTTCCAAAACCGTAAAAATCATTTTCCAAATATTTATATATAGGCCATGGTGTCTGTATATAATTTTCTATCCTATGGTTAAGTGATACAGATATTTTTCATTTCAATCCGTAATTTAAATATATACGGGTATATATCATTTCAACCCGCAATCCCAGATTCAATTCAATGAAAATCACTTGGGTTTATCATTTCAACCCATAACAATTTTCTCCTATTCTACAGATCGTGCGGGTATGTATCATTTCAACCCATAGGAAATTCTATACTAATAGGGAACTTGCAGAGTGATAACAGATGTAATAAGAATATAACAGGCATATATCATCAATATAAATAACAGATAACGGTGTCAGATGTCATAGGTGAACAGGGACATGTAATAGCATATATATAGCAATGTAAACAACTAACAGCAACATATTTCAATTGTCGTTTCAATTGAAATCAAATTTAATAAATATAAGAACGTTAATCTTGAGTGATTTCTCACCTTTCGAGGCTAGAGAAATTTCATAATGAAGTGAGTTATGAATCTAGGCGCGAATTCCATAGCAAAGTGAGTGGGCACGAATTAGATAAACAAAGCTGATAACGAGGAATTGATAAAACAAATCAGAACCATCTTAGTATAATAGAAATAAAGAGTAAATTATATTATTATTTTAGTACTTTCTTTTGAAACAATTAATTTAATTAGGCCACGTATTTAAAAAAAATCTACATATACTTGACAATCAATACAAATTTAAAAACGTATACATATGAAAAATCAAAAATCTATATCTCTAAAATCAAAATACATATGCGTAATATAATATAAAATCAACTTAAACTTCTCCATACATTTTAAACATCAACAGTAAACAAAAAAATATATATATTAATATAAAACAGGTTTAAAATAAATCTAACTTTATATATATATAAACTAAACTGTTATTTATGTATATGCTTACAATATAACAACCTGTTATACACACACACATATACTTGCAATTCAAATTTTTTTTTGTAAATAACATGAACAACAATATTATACAACCGATTATATATATGACCTTATATATATATATATATATATATATATATATATATATATAACAAACGGATCTTTGAAACTTATGTTTACTATAAAATAATTAAACTTGTATAACTTTATATATAAAAGAACAAATTATAAGCAACCTTTAAAACCATTACATACTAATAGCAGCATATAATACTTCTATATATAACTTCTTTTATATATATATCACAAACTAACCTATAATAAGAGAAGAAGGAGGAATGGCTAGAGAGTGGAGGCTTGTGTGCTCAGCAAGATCAGAGGGTGGTTGTAAGTGCTCCGACGTGGAGGCTTGAATGGGAAGTAGGCTTGGATAGGGCAGGGACAAAGGCCGTGTGAGGATCTGGTGGGCCTGAGTGTGATCTTCGGTGGTTGAGATGTGGCATTGGCTTGGGTGGTTGGGGATCCGCTGAGGTGGAGGAGATTTGGAGATGAGGCCGGTGAAGAGACACAAGAAGGTGGGAAGTTTGATAGGGAGGGAGAGAGGGTGATGCGGTTTCTAGAGTTGAGGTGGCCAGGGCCATGATGTTGAACGTAAGCAGGTTGCATTGCAGAGAAAGAAGCAAATAAGATTGGGGAAGAAATATATAACTTAATTATGTACAGAACTAAAATGAAAGAGGATACAGACAATAGGAGTAGGCAGCATAAAACAACAGATAGAATGTTGAGAGTTGATATTAATTTCTGGAATATTAAAAGTCTAATGGCGATTAGAATTTAAACGGTGGGGATTGAATAGCCACCGGAAACTAAAAAGGTACAAAACCGGTACCAATATGGTTACAGTTTCGCGGATTCCGCTACGTACCGGACTTCAAAATATAGAATTGAATATACTGCAGAGATCAGCACCACGAGATGATCCAAATGGTATACAAATATTAGTGGTACAATCATCCTATCAAAAGTCGATATTCCGTAAATGCTACTAATTTGTCGAAAATAAGATAAACGGAGCAGTAGTAGTTCAAATTTTGATGAAAGAAATTATGACATCTCACTCAAAAGATGATTGACAAATTTATTATGTAAAAATAGTCATGTTTTGGAAAATATTTTATTATCATCAATTATTAACTGATTTAAATTGAAATAAAATTACACAACTTTCATATTATTAGATTAAAATTTTCCATTTACTATGTTTAAATATACGTATTTCAAATATCAAATTTTTATTTTCAAATTCAATCAATTAAAATTTCACAAAATTTCAACCAAATACATTAATGAAATTTATTATAATTTTCGGTTCGTTACAATATATAAGTTTATATATTCGTATATATGTTTATAAAAATATGGTATACGTAAATAATTATATATACACGAATGTATAAACTTCATAATGGAAAATTTTCAGATTTATGACTATATGTATATATATAGGTATATATTATGAAATAATGCGTATGGGAATATAAACATCTATAGGTATATATACAAGGCTGTGTGATATTTATATATACATAAGTATATGTATATATATATGTATATGTATATATGTATATGTATATATGTCCATATTGAGTAATGTAAATATGTGTAAAGACAGTTATGATAAAATAAATATGTACATTGTATTTGTATGCATATTATATATATATAAATGTGTTTATGGTAAAAATAGTGTATGTGTGAATATATATGCATATAAGTGTAAACTTTATGATGAAAAAAATATATGTCTGTAAATATATATGAAAACAAATGAATTTGTTAATATGCAAGCTTGTAAGTATATATATCGTGAGCATGTGATTATGAGAACATATAATATATATATATATATATATATATATATATATCAGTGTGTGTGTGTGCGCGCGCGCGCGTGTGTGTATAAACATAAGGAAATATCATAATGGCAGAAACATCAATTCAAGCACAAACATTAAATCAACTTAAAGACCAAATCATATCCGTATGAAAACACATCAGCTCATAAAATCAAATCATGAAAAGAAAAATAAAATAAAAAGAAAATGAAATAAATGATATAAATAGCCTATACACTTCACCCTCTCTTTATATATACAGGCTGAGGCTGCTCTTATTAATGCATGTTCTTGATCATGCTTATGTAAAAAAAAGAAACAAAAGTGTTGTCATTGAATCAAACAAAGGAAATGCCATTGAAACGAAAACAGAGGAAGAGAAAAAAATAAGCTACAATTCATCATCTTTTAAAACAATGAGCAAACATTTTAGATTTTCTTACCGAATATAACATTTATAAGTATATGATTGTGATTTTGGGTGATTTTGGATTTACGCCATGTATGTATGAATCTATTATGTAAGTTTAAGTAATAATATATGGAATCAACATGGCAATATCATCTTAAACTTGAAGATCCTTGTATATCTTCTTTCAAAAACTCCTCTTTCCTGTTTATTTTTGTTTTTAAAAGTTAAACCCTTTATTTTTAAAATCAATATCTCTCCATCGATCGAGTTTTAAAACATGACCCTAAAAACAAAAGATGTTAGTTTTCAAGTATAGAACATTTTAAAATTCATTCCATTGAATTTCATTGAGCATGGAGGGAGAAAACTCCAATTCATCGTGAGTAGGATAGTAGGGGACAAAATTCAAACATCATAATTTAATGAACGGTTTATATGTATGCGATCGTTGTACAAAATGGTGATTTTTGGAGGTGGTTTGGTGATTTGTGGTGTGTTGTTGAGTGAGAAATTTAAAGATGAACTGATTTGCATCTTTGGCCAAATTTCGATGATGGGATCAATTTCATAGCTTGTCGATTAGCATGGAGGAGCATTGGGTGATGACGAACTGGAAAAAATAGTCGATGATTTTTCTATAGCATGTGCAAGTGGGGCGAGGGGGTTTTAGAGTTATGTGGTGGTTATGGGGGTCTCGGTTTGAAGGCATTGTCGATGTCGATGGGGAGAGAGGGATGTGTGGTAGGAGGTGAAGGGAGAAGGAGGTCGTGGCGATGACGTTGGCGAACTTTGGTGGTAAACGATGGTCTGTGGTGGTGGTAAGGGGTTTAGTTTTGGCACGATGTTGGTTCCAGTGTTTGGAAGGATGTTCGAATTTTTGAAATGGATGGGTTGCTGCGGTTTTAGGGGTGGGCGTGATACTGGGGTCAGTGGAGACTTGTGAGGATTGTCGGCGGCAACTATCGATGGCTGGGGTGAGTGTGTACGTACATGGTCTGGATCTCGAACAAATGAAGAGAGGAAGGAAAAGAACCGGAGGAAGAAGAAGGGTCTTTAGTTTGGGCCCTTTTTTCCTTTTGGGTTTAGGCCGATGGTTTAAAAAGACAATTTAAAATTGTTTTTATTTAATAACTTATAAATCCAAAATAATATTTTCTACTTTATTTTAAATCCAAATGACGAACGGATTCTTGCGTCAAATTCCTACCGCTAAGCACTTCCATATTAACTAATGTTGTAGCGATTTCGGCAATGTGAAATTTACTAATTTATATTGATTAAAAGTGATTAATTAAGAAATTGCATAATTTTAATTATGTGTTGATCAATTAATAAATTATTCATGGACTGTTTAATTTGGAATTAACTATAAATAAACTATTTTATAATTCCTTTGATTAACCAATAATTCGAATTCGAAAGTATAACTTAAATTGTTGGAAGTTCAGTTCTGAATTGTAAATTTAGTTAATTTTGATTACTACATCGTTAATTGAATTAATAATCTTTACTTTGACTAAAACTGGAATTTCTAAAATTACATATATATATATATATATATTAGTAGTATATGGTAAGTTGATTATACTTAAAAGGAAATTTAAATTGGATAAAATTTAATGGTTTTGAAAATAGCCTAACTGCGAAATTTTTACATGGAAAGGTTTTCTAAGTAATGGATTACAAATTGGAGATTGGGAATATCTCTAAGGGTTGGAAATATCATGTTGTGGGTATATGGAATTTGAAATTGTTCAGTTATTGGATATTAAAAAGATTCGAATATACATACATACATACATATACGTGTGTGTGTGTGTCTATATATATATATATATATACACACACGTACACACACACACACATATATATATCCTTACAAAGGAATTTTAGGAATAAATGTTTGAAAGGAATTATAGAATGGTCCTAGTGATTGCTTATGTGTGTAAATTAATAGTTAAATAGCCGACTATCTAATCCGGACAAATTCGTTTACTGTTCGAAGAGACTTGGATCAGATATCAGCATTATTGATGTCTACGCAAATGTGCATATTTTTACCATCATATTTAATCTATTTGAATTGAATAATTGATCATACAGGGTATTTTAACTTGTTTTAACCAAAATTCAAATTATTTGAAATCGTCACATATTCATCTTCATCCAAGGGAAAAATAGTCATTTTTGTGCATATATAAAATTGAGAAAATTTAATAGGAAATTCCTATGTTATTTTTTAGGAATTTAAACTCAATTACAAGTGGTTTCATGAAGGAATATGCATGCACCAAGAAGATACAAAAAAATGAAGATGGAAATAATTCAAAGTGAAGAACATGGAGGACCCCACCCACTTACCTTGATTTTCAATTAGGAGCTAGTGCACATGCTAAAAGACATTTTAAGATTCATGTACATTTAAGCGGGGGACTATTAAAGCTAATGATAACTTAGCCACCACACTTCCTCCAAAAGCATTTTGGGAACTCCCCAAAAATATGCATTAGGGTTTCTAACTTGTATAAATACCCTATGTCTTTCATGTAATATTTTCCTCTCTTACTTAGTCTCTCTTTAGTGGTTTTAGGCTCAAAATAAAACCAAGCTCTCTTCTATCTTTCATGGCTACTTAGCCATTTCTATTTCATGAATTTTTTCTTTTTTTATGCAACTTCAATACATGTTCTTTTTCTTTTCATCCTTATTCACTTTCATGTTGTAGTGTTGATTTATTTTTCATGATAGTAAAATAATTTTTTTCTTTACTTTGCTCTCCTTTTCTTTTTCTTTTTCTTTCATGTTGCAAGCTATATTTGTTGTTTTGATAACAAATATGAGAAGATAATCCCTTCAATTTAGGTGTAATGAAGCCTCTAATCATATAGCTTCAACATTTTGATAATTATAGCTATCTTTTTGTGCTTAATGACAATGCTTGAAGTGGTTTAATTTGTCGTTTTTGTTTTGAATTTGATTGCCTATATTGTTGACACCAAATAGGCTATGCTTAAACAATCACTAACACAAATGCCTCTTCATAAAAATATGATTATGGCATTAAAAAGAGATTTGAAATTCAAATTTGATGGTCTATATTTCTAATTAATAGTTAATAGGCCATACTTAAAATAGATTTCATTTTCAACTTTGTTGTCATTTTCATGAAAATTATTAAGTGATTTAAAGGTTGTGTTATAGTTTGATGGCTTATGTTGAGCTAATTAATAGCACAAATGAGCCATACTTATGATAAAAACATCATTTAAACTCACTTATGACCAAAAAAAGAGATCATAATTTCATTAATCGAAGAATTATATGATCTAGAGAGTGGATTTATCTCTGAATTGTCATTTAACTCTCATATTTTTATCTATTTTTCTTTTGATAGTTTTTGTTAGTTTCTTACATTTCTAGCTAATCACACTCTTCAACATTGGTTTAGTTTGATTGAATAGAATTTTAAATTCATCAATTCCCTGCGGATCGACCCGTATTCGCCGCGTGCTACATTCATACACCGTGCGCTTGAGGTTATTTTTATTATAAAATTCGTTCGGCTATTTTCTAGTTCACAGACATTTAACCGTCCGAACAAGTTTTTAGCGCCGTTGCCGGGGATATGTTTTGATTTTGATTTTCTATTCTTCTAATTATTGTTCTTTTGATTAAATTGTGTGTTTGTTTGTGTGATTTTTTTGTTTGCATTTTTTATGTGTCTGTTTTTCTTGTTTTGTTTTCCATTTTCATATTAAAAAAAATTACACAACATCAATTGAAAAAGAAAAAAAATTACATTGCCATTGCTTTTCCCATTTTTACATTTACAATTTTATTTTCTTTCATTTATTTACATTAAAAAAAAGTGATTTCTGTGTATATAACAGTGCACTGTGCACCTTACTGTACATACCACCCTCTGCTTACAACAGTTACAAATTTTTCATCTTCTATTTACAAACTGTTGCATCTTCAAACTGTCTTCAAGCTGTTTCTGCCTTCTCAAATCAGTTTCTCAACAACCTAACCACTCCATACATATATCTTCCCACTGCACACCCCACTTCCACCAAATCAAAAAGGCAGTTCAAATTCAAACAGCATCCACCACAACCACTGTCCGTCAATTCACTGAACTGCCTTCATTCACCCCTACATACAACTACATCACCAACTGATTCAAATTTCTGCCTGCATCCTCCTGAGTCACTTCCAAACCATACCCTAACATTTCATCGCACTTCTAACTACATCCAGCATATACTTGCCTCTGCCATAAATTGCTCCTCTACAACTGTACAGTTTAATTGCTATCAGACTACTTAACAAAGCGACAATCAAGCTCCTCCAGCAACACTTAACTTACATCAATACTACCATCAAATTGCTGCCAGAGCCACGACATCCAACCAGCATCAGCTCTATTCCACCTCTCTGTTCATCCACCACCATTGTACAAATCTGCTTGCATACATACAGTGTTGCCATCACTGAAACACCATTGCCTACAACACAACCAGTTCCACATACAAACATAATAACCATCACCCCTATCATCAATCACTGATCCACCCTCAACTTCTTTCTGACACAATCATACATATCGCAGTCATGTCGCCCATCAAACAACACCAACTACACTGTCACGCACCATTGTGACAGTCATCAGACTATCTTCATTACGACATCACAACCCAACAATTCCACTTACAACGGCAACAACTTCAAACAACAATCTCCCTCACATCAGCCTCCTTCAGTTGTTTGCCACACCACAACCTTCATTATCATCAATTCATTCAACCCGTCATAAACTACCCTTAGAGAAGCTTACAACCACCCTACAGTCATCGAAGCAACTCGTGGCTTCAACCTTCATCAGCACACCCAGATTCGAAAGCAATTCCGACATCGAGCCGCTCCAGTCAACAAAATTCGCAGAACCGAACCTCCAAATCAACCATCTGAACCTCCTAAGTTCAAACGACCATCCACCCCTACCACATATCATCTCTGACCAATCGCAATCTGAGAACAACAACTTTGCCCCTTCAACTCAAAGTCGCCGCGACCAACGAACTACCTCCAACCTTATCCCTTCAAACTTGAGCAACCACACTCACGCGACCTAGAATCAACGGTCCACCTTCTCGCCGCTCCTCAAATCGCCACCAATCAAACCCTACAGCAAAACCCAATGGCCTTGCCGTCGAACTCCACCTCAACAGCGACTTTGACGCCGACAACTGCCAACATCGCAACCCATCTTCCACCAAATTTCCCACAAAAATGCATACAAATTAGTTTTAAAATTTTCGAATTTTCGAATCCGTAGACAGGCGAGGCTTGGTGTGGAACAAAGATCAATGAATTTCGGATTTCAACAGTGAATTTTGAATTAAGTAGTTGATTTTGGTTTGTTTTAAAATAACATTTGTCTAGGCCGGTTGGGGTTGTTGTGTGGTGTGTGTTAACTTCATTATTTTTCTTTTCAATTGCCTTTTTTTCAAGGTTTCACTAGTTACATCTTTTTTCTCAAAAAAAGGGAGAAGTTATTCTGGTTTCAGTTGTTTCATTTTTTAATAATGAAAAAAAAAGTTTTAGTTTGTTGATTTTTTATTAGTTTGTTTGTTTTGTTTTTACTTGTTTATTTTGTTTTGAGTTAATTTCTTATTTTCTTAAAAAAAATTGTGTATATATCTTGTTCTTATTTTTAGGTTATAGAAGCAAATAAGGAAGCCATTTGGGCTTGCTAAAAAAATAATAACTACCTGCTCGTTCATAAAAAAAATTCTGCTGCTTTTAACAATATCTACTATTTTAGTTGCTTTGCATTGTTGACTGCTTGCATTTGCATTTATATATAAAAAAATTCAAAAACAAGAATCCATTCGTAGTTACATTGTTAATAAACGTTTAATTTCTGTTTTGCATCGCATATTAGATTTTTCTTAATAATAGCGGTTAGACATCGATAACACATAATTGTATTGACAAGTTGTCTTCTTTGAACCATTTATAAATATTACGGTGATTCATAAATATTATAGTGGTTGTTTCTCTGAAGGTACTTAAACCTTCGGCTGCATTGCTATGGTGATTCGTGGTGCACCGATAAATCTTGCCCGTTACCTGGCTGAGAACTATCATGTTTATCTAAGACAAAGTGTGAATATACAATTTTGTGTTAACTTAGGATAAATCATTTGTAATTAACCCTTGCATTCATTTAGTTGCATTGGTTCATGCATATTTAAAAAAACACAAAAAAATTTACAAATCCAAAACTAATTTTTTTTAAACCTTCCTTTGCTTTTTCTTTTAATTTTTTTAAATCATTTTCCTTTGAAATTTCAAAAATCCAAAAAAATTAGAAAAACAAAAATCCAAAAAATATATAAAACCTTTTTAAAAAAAAAGCCAAAGAAGTTGAAAAATAAAAAACAAAACAACTTTTCGTTTTGAAAAATAAATTCTATCTGTAAATATTTTTCCTTTATTAAAAAAAATCTTGAAAATGTCTAAGTTTCCCCACTTACTTGAATTTTACAACAGTTATGAAAATCAATATAATCCATATGATTTCACTCCAAATTCATATGGATATTTTAACACCAACTATCCTTTAATCGATCCGAATTTTGGACAACAAACTTTTCAAAACAATGACCAACCCTCAAGTCTCGAAAATAGCATTTCATCTTTGCTTGAACTCTGTACACAATAAAATCAAAGTATAAACGATTTGTGTAACTCATATTTGTGCATTAGTTCAAGTCAAAATAATCAAAATTTGAATTCACTTCAAAATTCAAATGATTTCGAGTGTAGCCCATGCCAATTCAATTTCGAGCTTCAAAATGAATTTCAAAATCAAGACGAAAATGTGAACAAATTTTCAAATAATTTTGGCAATGGGAATAGTTTCAATACGGTACAATTCAAAATTTTGGTTATCAACAAATTCAAAATGAAAATTTTCAAATTAATAATCATGAATTTGATTTTGTTGACCAAATGGAAAAGGATAACGGGGATTTATTACTTGAAGAATACAAAACTTTTCATGAAAATTATAATCAAATCTCAACTTGCGAAGAACCAAATAATAATCTACCGTTTATCGAAATTGACTATTCTTATACTCAACAAGTCCAAATCGAAAATTTTCAAGTTAATAATTACAAATTTGACTTTGTTGAGCAAATGAATGAAATTTATGACGATCACACGAATTTGTTGATTAAAACATTGGAAAATTTTCGTGAGAAACAAAATCAAATTTCAATGTTTGACGAAAGTGATAATCCATCTTTTACCCAAATCGATGATTTTCAAATAACAACTTTTGAATTTGATAATGACAATCTTAATCAAGTTATTGAAAATATGGTAATTAAATTGGATTTCAATTATTTTGAGGGTGCGAAACTCGATTTAAACTTCGATCTTCCTTTTTCTGAAAAATTTTAATACAACAACTTTGAATTTTAAACTCGATTACACGATGAAATTGTTGATAATCCAATAAAGAAAGTCGAATTTAATGAACATGAGTTTTGTGGACTTTTTGAAAATGAGTTGTTGAATTCTGAAGGAAAAAATTTCGATCACCATTTTGATATTGAAATCGATATTTTAGAAGAAATTGAGCTTCAACCAATTTTTCTGTCTACCCAAAAATAGTCAAAAATAAAACAACTCATATGATTTTCAATAAAACGAATTTCGTTTTTCCAAATCCTCATTCAACTTCGAAATCTTTTACGATTTGGTTTTTCATGCTCAAGCCGTGTCTCACACATTTGACGAGACAAATGAATCAGCTTTTAGAAGACTGTTTCATTTACTTTTTTCTTGTATACTTTCTCATCTCTTGTAAATAATAATCTTTCATGTAAATATAGGATTTTTATTTTATTTTTCTCCTTCCGTTTAGGTTAACTGTGGGGACACGGCCAAAATCAAGTGTGGGGGGGGGGGGGACTCGTCTTCATTTTTTCTATTTCATGGTTTAATTTTGATTTGAAATCTCAAAAAAATTAAGAGAAAATCCTATAAACAAATTATCTTTTGATTTATTTTTAAAAGAAACACTATAATATAAATATATGGTTTTGGGGTTTATTAAACTAAAATTTTTGGAAATTTATTTATCTTAGCAAAAATAAAAAATGAAGTTTGATTAAAATAATAATGGTTTAACTAGTATATAGGAAGATTCATACATGTTAATTATGAAGTACATCCTAATTGAAAATCTTTGTTTTAAAAAGTGGCTGATTTAAAGTAAAGGATATAACATTTTTTTTTTGTCTTCTAACTTTAATGGTGCTAAGATGATTTTGCAAAACTTTCTTTCCCTCTTAAAAAAATATAAAAATAAAAAATAATAACATCCAATTATTCACTCTCATTTAAAAGTCCTCACGGTTATGCATGAGTGAATTACTTAGAATCTTTGATTATGTGCTTTCATACTCATTTTAAAGTCCTCACGGTTATGCATGTATGGAACACATGTAAAAAAACAAGACTTAATAAAAACACCTACGGTCAATAGGTGTATGCACAAAAGTGTGTGCACTCGCCATGCTCTGTACTCCCCTCACATAAGCCCGAAAGGCAGTGCATGGGTGGTATATTTGGCCATAGTTTACCTGAGCTAGGTGTGTAATTTTTCTTGCAAATAATGAGAGAGCAATCAATTGAAATCCTAGCACTATTTTTACTTATTTGATTTGATTTATTGTTGAAAAGAAATGAAAATACCACTTTGATAAACTTTGATAATCAATTAAGGATCCATTTCATAGTTACACTAGTTATTAGCCAAAACAACAAGTTAAACTATAATCTATTTGTTATGATAACTTCATTTTTGTTGGAAATATTGATGAGTAAATAACTTAAATTTAAAGATAATGACCAAAACCTAGATTTAACTTATTCGTGTCAATTTAAAAATAAATCTTTCATTTGTAAATATTTTCAAAAACTCACATTTATCACTTTGTAAATAAATCTTGCATTTTGTAAATATTTTCATCCTGCATTTGGATTTTCTAGGTAGTATCCGCTGAATACCCTCACGAGACAACCCTCGTCCTATTAGGGACACCCAGAGGTTTAACGGCTTGTTGCATACGCTCATGCAATCGTGCTCCCTACGAAAATGGATTTATCTTAGTTTTTCTTTATTCGAGAACGAATAAAAAGATAAGTGTGGTGGTATTTGATGGTCACGTAAATGTGCATATTTTTACCACCATATTTAATCTATTTAAATTGAATAAATGATCATATAGGGTATTTTAACTTGTTTTAACCAAATTTCAAATTATTTGAAATTGTCACATATTCATCTTCATCCAAGGGGAAAATGGTCATTTTTGTGCATATATAAAATTGAGCAAATTTAATGGGAAATTTCAATGTTATTTTTTAGGAATTTAAACTCAATTACAAGTGGTTTCATGAAGGAATATGCATGCACAAAGAAGATACAAAAGAATGAAGGTGGAAATAATTCAAAGTGAAGAACAAGGAGGACCCCACCCACTTACCTTGATTTTCTATTAGGAGCTAATGCACATGCTAAAAGACATTTAAAGCTTCATGTACATTTAAGCGGGGGATTATTAAAGCTAATGGTAACTTGGCCACCACAATTCCTCCAAGGGCATTTTGGGCACTCCCCAAAAATATGCATTAGGGTTTCTAACTCGTATAAATACCCTTTGTGTTTCGTGTAATCTCTTCCTCTCTTACTTAGTCTCTCTTTAGTTAGTTTTAGGCTCAAAATAAAACCAATCTCTCTTCTTTCTTTCATGGCTACTTAGCCATTTCTATTTCATGTATTTTTTCTTTTTTTATGCAACTTAAATACAACTTCTATTCCTTTTCATCCTTATTTACTTTCATGTTGTAGTGTAGATTTATTTTTCATGCAAGTAGAATAGTTTTTTCTTTACTTTGCTATCTTTTTCCTTTTCTTTTTCTTTCATGTCGCAAGCTATATTTGTTGTTTTGAAAAGAAATATGAGAGGCTAATCCCTTCAATTTAGGGGTAATGAAGCCTCTAACCATATAGCTTCAACATTTTGACAATTATAGCTCTCTTTTTGTGCTTAATGACAATGCTTGAAGTAGATTAATTTGTCGTTTTTGTTTTGAATTTGATAGCCAATATTGTTGACGCTAAATAGGCTATGCTTAAACAATCACTAACACAAATGCCTCTTCATCAAAATATGATTATGACACTTAAAAGTGATTTGAAATTCAAATTTGATGGTCTATATTTCTAATTAATAGTTAATACACTGTACTTAAAATAGATTTCATTTTCAACTTTGTTGTCATTTTCATGAAATTTATTAAGTGGTTTAAAGGTTGTGTTGTAGTTTGATGGCTTATGTTGAGCTAATTAATAACACAAATGATCCATACTTTTGATAGACACATCGTTTAACTCGCTTATGACCAAAAAAAAGAGATCATAATTTCATTAATCGTTGAATTGTATGATCTAGAGAGTGGATTTATCTCTAAATTGTCATTTAACTCTCATATTTTATCTATTTTTCTTTTGCTTGTTTTTGTTAGTTTCTTCCATTTCTAGCTAATCACACTCTTCAACATTGGTTTAATTTGATTGAATAGAATTTTAAATTCATCAATTCCCTACGAATCGACCCGTATTCGCCGCGTGCTACATTCGTACACCGTGCGCTTGCGGTTATTTTTATTATAAAATTCGTTCGGCTATTTTCTAATTCATAGACATTTAGCCGTCCGAACAATTATCTGAAACCATTTCGATCCAATAACCACCATGAACCTTTATGGTATTGATTGTAGGGCCTAATATGCTGAAATTTAATTAATGTAAGCAATTCAGCTATTAAATTTGTACTGTGTTGGAAGCTCTATTATTGGATTTTAATGACAACAACTATACAATTATGCCAAAGTATCTCTACGCTAATTTGTAGGTACATGAGAATCAAAAAGAGACAAATAAATACGTTCGAAATGAAGATTCACAGTACAAAAAGGATGAAAGTATGTATATGGAGATACAAGAAGAGATATACATGATAGAGACAAGACGAAGGTGACAATCAAAGTATTATTAGTCATAGAGTGTCGTGTCTAGAGTTTACAAATGTTAAAATCTTCTCAAAATGGTATACACGGATAAACATTCATATTTTAAATGAAAAATCAAGTTTTCAAAATATTGCATGGAGCGGTGCTCGAACCCGGGTTACTAGTTCAGAAGGCAATTGCTCTAACCATTTGACCTATGGTAATTTTTGTTACAGGCTGAATTCAGACGGCTGAATACATTCATTCAGATATCTAAATGCTGAAACAAAAATATTGTTTCACAGTATTCAGCCGTTTGAATGAATATATTTAGACGTTTGAATAAGGCCATAAATTGCCTAAAAGCTTGCTATTTGTGTTTTAATCTAATTCAAAAGTATGAATTGTTTTGATTCATACGACTGAATATTTCTAACTGCTATTTTCAAGAATAAACCCTTCTCTTCATCGAAGAGAAACGTTTTCAAAATCAACGGTTGCACCTGTTCTTTTCAATATAGTTTTTCGTCTATGGTTGCAACCTTTTAAACTCTATAAAGAGATTACATAATTCGACAAACAATTCATCGAAAGCTATTTTACTATTCTTCAATTCTTATCTATTCTCTAGTTTTCAAATTGCACTCAAATTGCTTACATTCTCTGATCATTGATCACTCTATCTTCCATAATTCTCAAGCACATTACACTATATATCATAAAGGAGAAGATTATAGGAAGATTGTACTTTATTGACTTATTAGTGCTATTCAAAGAGCACATTACAGTCAAATGCTTTTGTTATTTGTAAAGAAATCGTGTTCTGTTGCTCAGGCAATAGAAGTCATATTTGGTTGCTTAGGCAGTAGAAGTCATACTCGGTTGCTCAAGCGGTGTAAACTATTCCTCCCGGTTAAGTGAGGGTAGCTAGTTTTAAATCTAGAAAGAGTCTGGGACTGGACGTAGAACATGAGTTCAAACCAGTATAAAAATCTCTGGTGTAATTTACTTTAATGCTATTATTATTTTCCTTACTAGTTATTTTTATACTCATATTCGGCATCAGTAGATAGCTTAGTTTATATCGCATTGCAGATACATTTACATTGTTTACAACTGTTGGCCATTTCTATCTTATAGCATAACAGTCACTTTCACTTGATATCAGAGCATAGCGACTGCCAATTGGTATCGGAGCATAGCGACTGCCGATTGGTATTAGAGCCTGGGATTCTAGAGATCGTAACAACATCCTAGAATAAATGACTACAAAGAGATCTAGTCGAGGCAATAAGAAGAGGAAGAACAATAAAGAAAAATCAAAGGAGCAAACAAACAAATGCTTCATGGCTAAACTCGGATGAATTTATTAAATTACCAAATTTTTCCTTTTCAAAACAAAAGTATCTCGTAAGACTCGCCCACACTTAAACGCGGACATGTTTTCACCTTACCATAACTAAAACATTTCATATCCAATCATCTTATATTATAATAGCATCTATTGCACAAATACTATTAATCATAGCTGAAATTGTTACATTGATTAAATTCAAGCATATAGCCCAAAATGGGTAATACAATCAAAACGGCAGGCACATAGCGGAGTTTGTATTTCCATACAAATGACCTGGTGATGGAACTACCTTTCGATAGGTACATCACTAGATGGATGTCTCGAGGCATAGAAAATCTTTCCTCTACCAACACAAGACCGGCTTACCCCTTTAACTTGATAGTACCGAATATGCCATCCTCCGGTCATTACCGAGCTTTACCGAGGGCCCTCATAGCATGCAAACCATAATAATCAGATACATGACGTCATAGCGTGTAAAGATATAACTAGAAGACGATGATCACATCCTACTTGGAAGCGAACCACTTAGTCTTGCTGCATCTAACCCTGTTTCGGTCATTTCCGGTTGATGAGGCTTGAGGTAATGATTACCTTTCATAAATCACAATCACATCACTTGAATGCCACATGGCCATTTTCATTGACTACTAATTGCTTTCCACAAATATACAACACTTGAGCTCGTACGTCTCAAAGAATGTGTTAGGCTAAGAGAAGTTGCCTTCTCCGCCATCACTGTACATTTGTAAAAACTAATGTACGTAATCTTTAGAAATGCAACGTCAGACAAACATCCATACAATTTGTCTAGGAACAGGACAAATCGAAGGTACTTTCCTATCACATCCTGTCGGAAAATCCCTAGGATTAATAACGAATAGTCCTTGCATTAGATAGTTCATAGCGAAGAGACTACTGCTACTGGATGTATATTGGGATTTTAACACCAAATGATCAACAAGCAGTCCTCCGCTATGAAAATCCTGAATATCAATATCATCACAACCCACCTGCACAAACTTCGCATAAATGTTGGTCCGAAGTGGTTTTCAGATAAACCGATCCCAGTCTCTTCACATCAATAACGCAAAAGCGTTTCTCAACCTCACATAGAAACTAAGTCTCATAGTCTTATCATGTCTCCACTTTCAACTTGCAATCCTTCGGCCAAGAAGGAAGCTCGATAGATTGGAGTAATACTCCGCACAACACGAAACAACATCCTTAACACAAATGATAATCAAGCCTACACAGATGGTTACGTACTAAGTGTGTGACTAAATATTTCCCACATCAAGTCGAGGAACTAAAGTGACCAAATTTGATAGTCGGTTATTTAACTATCAAAGCAAATAAACAAATATTTAGCACCATGAGCAATCACTAGGCCTTTTAATTAATCTTTTATTAATTAAATTACTTTCCAAATATTCACTTTAAATTATCTTTAAAAGGATATACTCTCAAACCATTTCAATATGACAATATTGAAAAACATTTACATATACTTATTTAATAATAAGTTATTCACAAATCTCTTTATTTTCAACACTTAGAAAATATTAATATACTTAAATCACGACTAAGTATATATTTTATTCTTTAAAGGAATAACATTCTATTAAACATAAGTATATATTTTATTCTTTAAAGGAATAACATTCTCTTAAACATTTTTATTTAGGTCAAAACGAATGCTGCGTAAAACATCGTTACGACAACACAAAATCATTAGTATAGGGATTCGAAAATTAGATAGATATATATATATCTTGTATACTATACAAAACATTTCCTTTCGAAAATCATTTACTATAACAACAGTGTTATAGTCCATTATTTGCTTACTTCTTGAAATGTCTATATCAACATTGAATGTTGAAATCTATGGTTACGATACTTAACACATTTTAGAAACATATTCATACCATTTAACTCATTGTAAAATATCACTTCCCAAAAATATCCATTTAATTTAATATATTATCCACTGTCCAAAATCTGAGTATAATTCTCTAAACAAATTCAATACTTCTACACATTTATTAAAGAATCATACGCTGTCCAAAATCGTGGATATAATACCTTTAATAACTTCTATATTTAACTTATCAAATAAGTTGATTTCGGATTTATAAAACTATGCTTACAAATTCCATTTATATTTTATAAAAACTTTAATTTATAAAATCTCTTTATTAAAAAATTCCATTAATAACTCAATTACATACCAAAATCCAAATTATACGTCTTATAAATCTCTTTATTTACGAATTCATAATCTTATTCACTTATAAGATTCAATTATAACTTCACTTTAAAACTTAAAACTCATTTACAATCCCATTATTTTTATTTATAAAATACCAATTTTATAAATCTTGTATATAAACCATTTATAATAATTTCAAAATTCTCAATTTATACTATTTCACAAAATAGTTAACTCCATATTTGAAAAATCACATTTCAATAATATTTCACAAAAATCATAATTTTTATAACATAAAAATTATAACATTTATTTATTTAAAATAAATCCATTCCTTTAATAATTCAAAATTTAATAAACATCTATTTTCAAAATCACTTGAAAATCCTTTTAATTTTAAGTAATCATTTTAATATTTTCAAAATTCCAAAAATAGGGCCAATGCTGCAACGACACCAAATACATCAGTCACAGCATCCAAATCATCAAATATCACATGATAACAACATATATCACATTATCTCTAAATAAAACCAATACTGGTGAGGACTCCAGTTAGATCCCTCCAACCTGTCACCTGCAACAAACATAAATATTAGAATATGTGTATAATGCCCGATACGAGGCTGACGATAGTACAAAGGGTCATCCACTCATATATGGGAACATATAGAGTCTAATCTGCTCCAATAGGCAAGAATATATCCAAATACCAATCAATATATATACAATATATCATCCAAACAATCATCAAACATCATAAATAAAATTTATTCTCACTTATATAGAAATATTAGTGAGGCACAATATTTCTGAGTTGTACTCACTTTGGTTCCAATAGCAGTTGCAGTGTTGTATTTCGAATAAAATTAAACGAGCGTTTAATTTTACCTAAAATTTACACTAGCTCCGAACAATTCCAAACCAGCTCTATAATGTAGTGCTCGTCAATACGGACCCAACGCAACTTGTTTCGTTAAACACCGAACCTCATATGAAGAAGTTATAGCATTTCAAAGTTTATACAATTATTATATATATAAATTTCAAAATTTTATTTAAAACCAAGTCAATCTGGGTCGTTCGTTTTAATTGATGAGATCGTAACCACGCGTTGCTTCTTCTCCTTCCCCAGGCTTTCATGAACGAATAAATCCATATAGCCGAAGTTTGAATTTGAATTTTTGCACCCACATCTTGACGTTTGAAGATGATCGGCCGCCATCGATTGACGGGCCTCAGCGAGCTCCACCTTCGGCATGAATGCCGACGAACTTGGTTGTGAATTTTGCTCAAAAAACGTGCGCAAACAATGAGCGAACGTGAGCAATTTTCTCCTCGATCGTTGCACCATATTCGATCATTATCATGTGGATTTGTAGCTCTAATCGAGCTCTAAAACATTGTATTTGAAAGCATTTGATAATTGTTGATGGATTGAGAGAGACCGAGGGAAGAAATTCATGCATTTATGGCCATTGAAATGTAAATAGCGGCTAGGGTTTAGATGTTAGGATTTGTGAAAAAATAGATATTATAACGTTGTTTGATAGAAACTTTTGCAACACTGTCCACATGAAAATTTCCAAACTCCAATCAAAGCGTCTTACATTGCGTTTATAATGTTCTACTCCTATTCCGAACACAATGGAAAATATGTCGAAAGCTAATTCGGTCGTATTTGAAAGATAGGTTTTCGAATCGACTTTTCAAATTAAAATTCACTTAAACAAATTTCTACGCGTTTCAGCTTGCCACGACTAAACCCTAAATCCGATTAACACGAAATTTGAAATCCTATAATAATATAACATTACGGATCCAATAAATCTAGTTTCGTCGAAATCCGAGATAGTTTGGAAAATGATTGTTATTACATGTTAATTAAATATTAAAATATTCAATTTCTAGAAATTAACTTTCATTTCAATTTTAAAGGTTCCCCAACATCGTTCGAATTCAAATATAATTTAATTAAACAAGGTAAATAATTTTCATTCATAATAAATCCAAATTCCAATTGTTTATACAATTTCAAATATTAAATTAACAATTTAATTATCCAAGTAAATCAAGATACTCAAAATATAAGTTATTCAACTTATAAAATTAACTGCTGAATATTTAAAATCAATTAAATATCCGAATTTCAAATGACTGAAATTCTGGGTCGTTACAGTTTATATATAAAATAGGTTATGGATAATATAATTTATAAAAAAATAGTTATATATTAAAAATTGTGTGTGTGTGAGTATATATATATTACAATATCTTATAATTAGAATTATTTCTTCCAATTTCACAAATCAATTCAAATCCACTTTAGTTTCATAATTTAATTCAAATCCACTTTAATTCCACAATTCAATTTAAATCAATTTCAGTTTAACAATTTCAATTGAAAAGGTTCCATTCAAAATCTCCTTAAAACCATCTTTAATTTATATCGATTTCAAATCTATGTTTGGACTATTAATTTAAACCACTTTCAATTCAAATGGTTTCGAAGTTAAATATTCAAACAATTTACTATAACTCAATTTGATAAATTCATTTATATTTCAAAATAAATCTTCATTTTTATTTAAATTTTAAAATATTCACTTAATCATTTTTTATAATAAAATCTCAAATCACAAATTTAAATCAAAATTAAATATTCATATATTTAAATTATATTTCCTTTAAATTTAAATTATATCCATTTATTCTTCTTTAATCAGAATCAAGTTATCAAGTTGTAAAACATATCTTTAAATCTCAAAATCAATAGGTTCTAAATCAATCTTTATTTTAAATTCAATTATTAACCAATTTAAATTCCAAGTCAACTTTATTTTATCTTTCCAACCTTTATTTATTAAAGTTATTATAAAAATCTAGTTTAAAATATTAATATAGTTTTAAATAAATACATATATGTAATATATATATATATATATATATATATATATATTAAACTAAGTTTTATAAAACTAAATCTTATCATTAAATATTTTTAATATTAACTCTTATTTCATATATATTTAAAAATAATAAAAAATTTAAGTAAAATCTTAAAATTTATAATTTCAAAACTAACTTATAAATTTAAAATTTCAAAATATATATAATTTTTAAAAATCTAAATTTTATTAAAAATAAAATACTTATATTACATTTAAAAATAATATTTATTAAAACTCATATATTTCATTTCAAAAATAGGCCAACGATGTCCGCATATAATTTTCTATATTATGGTCAAGTGATATAGATATTTATCATTTCAATATGCAATTTAAATTTTATATTTACGAGTATATATCATTTCAACCGCAATCCCAAAATTCAAAATTTATGAAAATTGCTTGGGCTTATCATTTTAACCCATAATGATTTTTCCTAATCTATAAGATCGTTCGGGTATGTATCATTTCAACCAATAGGAAATTTCTAACTAATAGGGAACTTTCAGAGTGAGAACAATAAAGTAATAATATAAAATGACATACATATCAATCACAAGCAGATATAATCATAATTAACAATTTAAATAAATATATATAACAGGTTATGGCGTCATATGTCAGATTTACATAAGTGAACAATTTGCAAATAATAACATATCATACTTAACAACAAAATTTATAACCAATTCAAAATTAACAACATATTTCAATCGTCATTTCATGTGAATTAAATTTATTAAAATAAGAATGTTAATCACGAATGATCGCTCACCTTTCGAAGCTAGAGAAAGCCGGACAAGCACATGGATAAGCGACAAATCGAAGCAACTAATTGTTGCGATCAATTCTGGACAGCGGCCAAACCAAAAGCAAAGAACTTGAAATCGACGAATCATATATTTATATAAAATAATAATATCATAAGTAAATCTTAAAATTTATATTTGAAAAATCAGAACATTAATAGAATCAAAATCTCATATATATTTTCAAAATAATTATTTCTTAAAACGCATATTTCCCCCATTTTTTTCTTTTCTAAAATCAAATATATATATATATATATATATATATATATATAATATTTTGAATATCAAACCAATATGTATAACAAAATTGAATACATTCGAATATTTAAAACTGTAAATAAGATATAAAACAAAAGAAACCAAAATAGCTTAAACATATTATATATATATAATTTTCCATAAAAAAGTACACAAATAGAACTTAATAATATATATTTATGTAACAAAACACATTAACACATGTATTTAAAACCATTGCTTTTAAACACGTGAACATGTATATATATAATATAAAGAGAATAAGGTGGTGGGTTCTTTGCGGTAGATGATCATGGAATTGGAGACGTCAAGGAATGTAGGGATTGTTGTTCACATGAAGTTTGGCAATGGTGGAAGAAGTTGCTGCGAGGAAAGGTCGCAGGGAGAGAGAAGAGGATGGCTGTGGGAACTGTGTGATCGTGGTTCATACGAGCGGGTGTGGAGAGCTTCGGTGGTGCGGAAGGAACTGACGGAGTGGAACGCAGTCATGAAGTTGTCTGGTCGGAGCGTGGTTGTTCGGTGATGGAGATCCATGCACAACTGTGAGGCTGGGAAAGTGAGGGTGGAACGGAGGGAGGTGGTTAATTGGTGGAGAAGAGATGGTGGCGTGCTACTCTGAAGGGCACGGCAGCTAGTGGGAGGGGCGCGCAAGGTGAACTGGGCGGTGGAGCGTTTATAGGAAGGGTCGAACAAAATCTGAAAACAAAATATACATAATATATATATATATATATTCTCAAATGTAGGCTGGCTCTTTTTTTTCTTAAAGCAAAGGTAGCTAAACTAGAGCAGGCGGAGAAGGGAAATGGCAGGAGGCAGAGAGCTAGAGGGTGGTGGAAGCGGATGGATGCGGGTGAGGTCGCGTGTGAATGGAAGGTGAGGGGTTTGAGGGCTGTTAAATTGGCGGACACATGGGAAGATGGCTTGGTTATGTGAAGGAGGGGAGAAGAACATGCGGACAAAGGTAGAGGCGGTGGTGTTGACGTGGGCGTGTTGCTGGGAGACGTTGCTCGGAGGTTTGGTGAATCAAAGATGAGCCAAGAAATTATAAATAAACTTTGATTATATTATTTTTCCACCAAACGAATAGTAAAAATCAAATGTAAGGGACGGAGGACAAAATGAACCAGTGAATATATATTGAATATAGGGAATCAAAATGGTCACGAATTAAATTTATGTAATTATTAAAGGTAGTGGCCATTCATCTTGATGGTGGAGTATGAAAGGGCAGAGAACATCAAAAGGTTCCAAAATGGTACCGATACGGCTAACCGTTTCATGGTTTTTGCCGCCAACCGGACACTGAAATATAAAAATGAATATAATATGGAGATTGCACGGCGAGATGAATAAAGTGCTACAAAGATACCTACGATACGGCTATCCTATAAAAGTCGATATTCGCTGCCAAAATGATGCCAAGTCGCTGAATATAAGATAAACGGAGTTAGAGCCATCCAAAATTGACGAAACGAAATATGACATCTCACTTAGAAAATGATTTAAATTTTCATTTTATAAAATATTCAGGTTTAAAAAATATTTTATTTTCATCAATTTAACTAAGTTAAAATTTAATATTAAAATTTCACAACAAAGCAAACTTATACATTTTCTAATGAAAAATTGACACTTGCTACATTTAAATAGATGCATTCTAAATATCAAATTTTTATTGTTAGATTTAATGGTTTATTTTCAAGCAAACATCGGATAATTACGTTATTTAAACTGTTAAAATTTACGGGTCGTCACAATTTCGAAAATAATTCAGTTTAGATAGATCAAATTCTATTTTAAAATATTATTTCACTAAATTCAAAATTTAATGATTTAAAAATCATTTAATTTAACCAATCCGATGTCCGTATATAGTTCTCTACCCTACGGTCAAGTGATACTAATATATATCATTTCAACCCGCAATAATTTAAAATTTACGGGTATATATAACTTCAACCCATAATCCTAAATTTAATTTCAATTCTATGAAATCGCTCGAGTCTATCATTTCAACCCATAATGTTTTTTCCATAATCTATCAGATCGTTCCTGTGTGTATCATTTCGACCTATGGGGAACTTGAAGTGTTAAAACATTATAACAATATAACATCCAATCATCCAATATTAACAATCAACATCCATCACAATCACCATTCAAACCGATCATTAACTATAACAAGTGACTGATTATTAATAACGAGTATTAATAGGCATTCATAATTTAATATTAAATTAATAGCGATAATATTCAATAAAAGTCAGATCTAACTGCAATGCAATTTAAATTGACCGAACATCAGCAATCAATTTCTAATCATGTCATACGTTTAATTTAAATAACATAAGATAATTTAGTAATTGTGAGTGAGTTAAAACACTCACCTTTAATTTCATATCGATTTAAAATCCAAAATATGACCCAAATTCAATTGTCTCAGAATTCGTCTAAACAAGTTCCAAAATGTACGAAATTATGATACAATTCTAAAGAAATGAACCGCACATGAATTCGACTTCGTATGTCAAAAATATGGTTATTAGAACATTAGAAATTCATTAACATAAAAATTAATTATCAATTAAATAAAAGACAAGTCATCACTTACAGGGCGAAACCCTAGCTGCCTCAATACCGCTCATATGCGATCCCAAACAAGCGGCCGCGTACATGAACCAATCGCTGACCATATGCTCACTGTCCACTTGATCAGAAGCCACCAAGCTTCCCTACGCCTCGAGTCGCGTCTACCTAGGTCACGCCACCACCTTTAGTACCACCCCTGCCCACGCCGCCGCCACATATAACAGCGATTCGAGGTGAACCTACGCCACTACTGACCACAATGAACCCACCAATGAACGTTGCTCTTCCTCCTCTTTCAAACGGCACCTCCCGATCGTCGACCGGACGATGAACCACCGTTGGATCATCAAAAGCTAAAATCGAAGGCTGAGGTTAAATCGACGATCTCTGGATAAATGGTCACTCAATTGCAAAAATGAATTGCACCAGTGAGTTACGCTCATCGAGAGCTTCGAAATGGTATATAATATGATATGCTTTGATGAGTTTGAATTTTTGAAATTGATTTTGATTTGCAATTGAATCTAGAAATTTAAGGAAAATAGAATTTCTGTCATTGAGAAGAGAGAAGAAAGTAGATGGAATTGTACATACTGTAATCAGAAATTGAAAGGCTACTAGGGTTTAGAAGAATATACTTATATGAACAAAGCCCGATAAAAGAATGAACACATATCGAATCGATACGAACGACAATAACGACCCGAAAAGCCCGTTCTGCCTTCAAAACGAAGGTGGGTCATCCCACATATCAAAATAGATATTTTAGATATTTTAAACTCAATGTAATAGGTTTCAAGTCCTATTTCCATCATATGAAGTGTTAGCTTTAAAATCATCTTATTTCAATTTGATTTCAATTAAATTGATTTCTACGCATTTTAAGTCTGTACGATCAAACAATAAGTCTGATCGCTATGAAACTTGAAATCCTACAATAATTCACCATTACTTATCCGATGAAATTGGTTGCATCAAAATCCGACACAGTGTCCAAAATGGCTTATTTTACGTTAACTGAATAAATTATTATTAAATTGATTAAATCATTTTTTTCATTTCAAATTTAATAACTAACAATTTTTACCATTTTTGATTATTTAGACATTTACAATAATTTAAATCAAATTTACATATCAATTCAGTGTTCAATATTACACGAATTACAGTGTTCAATTTCAATTGTAATTAAATCCAATTAATTATAACTTAATTCCAATAAATTGATTTAATTTGATTTCAACCTTTTTATTCAATTAATTATTATCAATTGGATATAATTAACATTAGTTTACATCTTATTACATTAAAATCTACCATTATCATCTTAATTTACATTAACGTAATATTTAATTATATTTAATTTCAATTGATTTCCAATTTAATTCTACAGCTTAAATAAATTGGCAGCCAATAATAATTCTAACTATTTACACAACACTGATTTCATCCAATTACAATTAATTACGTATCTTCTCACCAATTAATATAATATTTAAATTATTTCCTTATTTCCAATCTATGACGAGTTTTTTATTATTAGTTGCCTTAAATTAAAATTATTAAATTTCATTCTAGTTATTATTTGTAACAACCCGCATATTTTACGATTGTATATTTAAATATTTTATTTAAATATAACATCGTTAATCGAATTAAAATCCAAAATGCTAATTTTTGTAAACTGTTGAATTAGGACTCAAGACTGCTTCCATTGAGTCCAAAACGGCGTTTGCGACCTTTTTGAGTATAAACATCGATATGTTCGGAGTTGTGTAGAATTTCGCTATTTTTCTGGGCTTTGGGTTTGGGTTTCAGCCCACTAACTCATCTAATATCCTAACTCCTCCTCCTTACTCCTACCCATTCATTCTATTATTTCCTAACTCTCAAGCTAAAGTAAAAATGGAGGCAAAGAAGAGGAGATTAGAAATTCCTAAGCCCTAGTTTTTCTAGGAAATTCAAGTTCTAGCTCCAAAATCAAAGAGAAGCTTAGGTAAGAATCATCTTAATCTTCTACATCTCAATCTCTCTTCAATTTTGGGAAATTCATAAACCCTAACTTAGGAAACATTTGCTAATGAGCTTAGATTTGAGCTTCTTAGGTTGAAGTGAAGGGTGGTTGATCTTTCCTTTGTATTTAAGCTTCTCATTTGTTGTTTTTGAGTTTAAAGGTGAGTTCTTGAACTCACATCTATGCCAATAGCTTTCATTGTCGTTAGGTATGAATTTCTAACATATATTCATGTTCATTTTCTTTTGATTTGGTGAATTTTCCAAATTTTGGTGTTTTGAAGTCAAAATCTTTAAAGATCCTATTTTGGATATTTGGACTTGTTATTTGAGGTGTATCGAAGAGTCTATAAAGTTGGGTTATTGCTTGGCATAAATCCCTATTCTCCGTAGCTCGTCCGATCGCTTCCAAATCGATTTGGCCATCATTGGCCTAGGCTAATTTCTGCCCAGCTGAACCAACCAGACGCCTGGTTGGTAATTTCAGACATCTGGCTATGGTCCCTGGAGAAATTATACGGTGAACGTAGAAAATAAAATGACAGAGATAAATTCCAGACGTCTGATTTATTGTTTCAGACGTCTGGTTAGGGTTCAGACGTCTTGTTTATAATTTCAGACGTCTGGGAGGTTTTCTGAACTATTTTCCAAAATCAAATCTAGACATCTGGTTGAACCGCCAGACGTCTGGTTGAACCCTCAAATATCTGGAACTGTTCAGTTTTGTCTATTTGTCTATTTTTTGAGTGAATTTCCAGTGTTCATCGATTTTTGTTGATCTGATTAGTTGTTATCACTTTTATCGACTTTGATGACTTCTTTTTCTGGATTTTTGGGAATTTCCATTTTGATGGATTTGGTATCGATTTCTTTGGATTTAATTCACGTCTTCGAATGTGAATTTTTGGTGATCGATTATTTTTACAATCATTTTTTGTGATTTGTCACTTTAAAATACAAAGGTTTCTGTACTAATAGTAAATATTCAAACTCTTTCATCAAAACGATTTTGACATTTACTTTTAATATAAAGCTCGCTTTTAAAACCGTTTTCCAGTCTATTAGTATATACAAACCTTTATCTTATTCATTTGAGAAATCTAATTAAACGACTTAGCAAAACAAGTGGTATGAAATGCTTCCTTTTACTTTGTCGGTTAATTCTTGGACTTGTTCGATTGAACTCTTGTGACAACTTTCAAGTGAAAATCTATAATTTGTTTGTAAATACTTAAGTTAAGCCAGTGGTTATGAGACATGAAGCTAAACTCATTTATTTATTAGCTTAGTGTAATTTACATTTATCGATTAATGATGATTGTTTTGTGATTTAAACTAGCAATATGCGATGTCTCTTTGTCCATGTGGGGGACTGTACCTTGTTTATAGAGCTTCGGCTCATTTTTATGGGCTAGCAACGCATGGTCTTTGGACCCTTCATCGAGCAATCGACTTGATATGTCGAAGCATGGGGCGTATCTTTATAGGTGCGTCAATGCTCGTCTATGCATGAGGCGTATCTTTTTAGGTGCTTCGATATTCGACTTTGCATGGGGTGTATCTCTTTAGGCGCGTTGATGTTAGACTTTGCATAGGGCGTATCTTTTTAGGTGCGTCGATATTCGACTAGGCATGGGGCATATCTTTTTAGGTGCTTCGATGTTCGACTAGGCATGAGGCGTATCTTTTCAGATACGTTGATGTTTGACTAGGCATGGGGCGTATCTTTTTAGGTGCATCGATGTTCGACTATGCATGGGGCGTATCTTTTTAGTTGCGTCGATGTACGATTCATGGGATAGCGTCACACTTGTTGGTGAGTTTTCATGATCCCGTTTGTGATAGGTCTACCATTTTGTGATTTTTGGATTTCTAATTGATAATTTCTAGAATTTATGTTTCACCAATTTTTATGATTTATATTGATAAGCTTTGTCAATATTTGTGGTTTGGTGAATAAAATAAAGAATATGACATTCTTTTTGGTGTTTTGAAATTCTTGAGATATTGCATAAGTTCTGTTGTTATTTAATGTATACTTGTCATAGTATGGCATCACTGTTATCATACATTTTTGTCATATCGATTAACCTATCTCATAGCTAGATTGGTCCATTTATTATTTTCTTTTTAAATAATACTCAGGTCAGACCGAGGTATTTCAGGTGTTTCTACTTGACTTCTTATCAGGGTCTGCCACCTGACTTTTGGCTAGCTACCTTAGCTTAGATGTTTTTTCATACATTCATGATAGAGACTCCTCGATGTATACATATTCTTTTGTCTAGCACTTTACCTATTCTTTTGTGATGTAGTGGATCTTGCATGACCACTATTTTGATGTACACTTCTATTTGTTTTATTCATATCTGTTTTAGCCTTTGTGATATGAATATCTGTGACTGATTTCATGTTATGCTTATTTTATATTTGTTTTCGAAGACCACATAGCCACTGTGTAGTAGCTTTGAGTTTGTATTGGTATGTCGGATTTCCTCTTGAAATGAAATGCATGCCATACTGTCTAACATTCGGTATTCACACAAAGCAAATACATAGACGGTCGCTCCTCAACAGCCTTATTCTTTGCGCTAGTTGATGGCATTACTCCATAGTGTCCTTGGCTAGTGTGAGTATAGAGGTGGGGCGTTACTGTCTGGTATTAGAGCCAAACTTCGGAATAAAGTAGAATATTATAGCAAGGATCATTGTCCTCGGTCTCTCTTAGGAGTCGTTCTTTAGGATTTAATTTGAGTCTTAGGACCCATTCTATCCTAATTTCTTTTATGATGCATTATTTTATCAATCAATTTTGTTTGATTTCATTCTGAGAATAACCTTTTCCCTCTTCTTTCTTTTTTTCTTAAAGAAGGAAAATTGTTAGATCTGGCTATCCTAGCGCCGGTCAATCCAATGCTACTTCTCAGGATGGAGCATTTATGTCTACCCAGCAGCTTTTAGATCTTGTCAAGATGTCGAGATTATTTTACGTAATTTTGCTTTCCGATTCGATTTGCATGTTATGTGCTACTTTGGCTTTAGAATTTATTTTTGGGAATGAATTGGCTTAACCATTATGAAGCCCATATCCAATATCCAGCGAGGACTATCTGTCTTCGACATTCTCACTCTGTTAAGCAGATATCTATTTTTCTTAATGATTTCGATTCCAATTTTGTGTCATCATTTCATTCTCTAAACCTACATGTTGAGGAAGATGTATTTCCCTTATTCAAGTAGTTCGAGAATTTCTTGGTATCTTTGAGCTTGTCTTAGGATTACTAACTAATTGATCTATTGTAAGGTTCAAAGGTCTTTTCAGCTCGATCTTGCCACCATTTTTCATCAGCTACGAGTTGCGGAGGATAGCGTTCTCCTTACCATATTCCACACTCATTATGATTCTTATGAATGACTCATGATGTCACTCGATTTGTCCAAATTATTTCATCCATCTTATGAATCGAGTATTCTACAAATATCTCAATGAGTCCACCCTTGTATTGATTAATTATGGATGAAAACAACAATATAAAATTTGCAAATCTTTTTAATAAGATATTTATAAGTATAATTGGATTTTTTTGTTAAAACGAGCAAAAAATATTCGTAATTTTTTTAGAGACATGTTTACCATATAGAATATGAATTTGTGTTGTTTTTCCCATTGAATGCTTTAAGAATTCTAGTCGATGCGCTTGATCAACGTTATCGATAAGAATCCCCTAAACGATATGATGAGACAGTCAGACACAATAAATTGACTTGTAAAAGTAAATTTTTCTCAAAAGATGATTACATAAAGTTCATTATAATTTCGAATGTCTTAGCTTTTCGAGAGAGAGGATCGTTTAAAAGAACTCCTTTCTGATGCTGCAATTCTTGTGATTCCCGAAGGGAACCAAGACTTCACTATTTGTACGGATGCCCGTCATATTGGTTTGTGTGTCGTTCCCTTGCAAAAGGGAATGCGATATCGCTTATGCTTCTATACAATTAAAGCCTACCGAGACTAGATATACCATTCATGATGTGACGACCCGGATTCCTGATCCCAGAAATCCGTTTCGTCTTGGAGAAAGAAAGGGATGAGAAAATAAAAAAGATAGAGAAGAAAGAACAACAACATCAGAATCTCACAGCGGAATGGAATAAAATATAATAGATCACATAACTATTACAAAATTTTACATATATCAGAGTTAACTCATCACATACTAGACAGTTATAAACACCTGTCTAGTTAATACAACACAACTCAAACAAATAACCCAAAGAAACCAACACAGCGGAACTATATATATACAACGCTGAAGCCTCCTGCAACATTGCTTCTCCGGAATTCGTCAACGCTAACCTGAATCCCTTGGCTACCCGTAAAAATTTGGGTACCCGAGAGTTTATGAAAAACAAAAATAAACTCCGGGTCAGACATGGGTCTGGTATGAGTAACAGGTTAAAGTTGCTTAACTTTGAAAAACATTTGAAAATAAAAGGTATCATGTAAGACTCCCTACAAATAAACACGGGTAAGTTTTTACCCTACGCTAACCAAAACATTTGATAGGAAATTCAGTGATATTATAATAGGTCTAGGGTTTTCAAGTAAATAGAAAATAGCCGAAATTGTTACATCTATTAAATTCCAGCTACTAGCCACAAAAGTGGGTAATACAATCAAAACCGTTGGCACTTATTAGATTTTGGATTCCATACAATGGCAGGGCTACTGGGGTACCGCCTATCACAGTACGTGGCCTAGATCAACGTACCGAGGATCACTCCCGACCCCCTGCAACACAAGGCCGGAACCATTCCTTACTGAACAGTCCCGAACAAGACAACCCCCGACAGTTGGAGCTCACAACTGTCCACACAGCCGAATAAAAAGGGACATCTAGACAGGGGAAAATCTTGTCCTGCTTGGGCATGACCCACCTAACCTTGCTGCACCTCCCCTGTTTTAGCCATTCCCGGTTGATGAGGCTTGAGGCTACGATTACCTTTAGAGAACATATCTCTTAGAATGCTCATCGCCCACCTGACGATGTTCTGAAAGCATTCAATCCATACAAGTTCGTTCCGGGTTCGAACGAAACCGAAGGCATTATCTCGTTACACTCATTTTGGAATCACCCTCAGAGTTAACGACGATAACCCTTGCATTCGGAATCTTCATCTTCACTTCAGATTCACGACCTATCGTAAATTTGGAATCGATGTGGTATTCGGACTTCCAAATATGGAAAACCCGATCCCGGTCTCATCGAAATCCAAACGTGTCTTTTAAGGCCAAGTTGTTTTAAAGTTTAAAACAATTCAATTCAATTATCCATTTACACACAGATAGATAATTCATAATATCATAATAGATAATCAACATTATCATAAACAGATAATCCACATTAACACTTCAACAGATAAAGCATATTATCATCATAACAGATAATCCATATTATCATCATACTTAAATCAAAGAATCCATATCACATAGCATCAATTTCTCATATCTGAGATCTTAAATCATTAAAGGTAAATGATATCATCATCCATACATAAGCAATCATATCAGCCATAATTAATTTAAAATGAATTAAATTAATTACTTACATCTCTAATTAATTTAAAATGAATTAAATTAATTACTATGCCATTATAACTCTTGCTTTATATAATTATCAATCAACTATTCATCAATTAATAAACCATTCACTAATTATTCGTTTCAATCAATCACACTTGATTAGTTAACATTTAATTATATTCAAGTAATCATCCTTTAATTATTTTCACAAATTAATTATCTTATAGAAATTAACCTTAAATTACAAACATTACATTACTTCTTAATTACACTAATTAATTACTCTTTAATTACTTATTATTGATTAATTAATCTAAATTTATCATCCCATCATTAATTATACCAATTAATGATTTCTAATTACATTTTAATTAATTCCCTATTTAAATTAATTACCTTAAGTAATTAATCTTTAATTAAACCACATTTATTAATCACCTTTGATTAATACCATTTAGTAATTATCTATTTTTAATTACTCCATCAAATAAATTAATTACTCCTTAATTAATTTTCTCTAATTAATCCCCTGATTAATTATACAAAGTAATTATATTCCAATTACTTTCATTATTAAATCACCCTCAGTTAATTACATCCAGTATTTATCATCAATTACTTCCCTAAATAATAATACTTATCTCATCATCATATGATATATTAAATTAATTAAACTTAATTAATTAACATAAACAATTCATAGAATTAATTACAATGAGTAGTTAATTCCTTAATTACTTCCGTTAAGTAATTATACTTAACAATTCACAATTGCTTATCTTAAATAAATAATTTAATTAATTATTAAAAATAATCCCATTAATTGATTATTTCATAGTCTTAGTTAATGACCCTGATTAACTATTTATAATTCTCTAATTACTTTTCCAAAAGTAATTAACTAAGATTTATTTCAGTTACATTTAAATTAGTCTTAATAACTCATTAATTAATTCTTTATTAATTCATTAATTGATTACTAATCATTAATTAAAAATCAATCCATATTTAATCAATGATTCTTAATTACAAATTGATTTAACTTAAGTTAATTAACTTATATCTATTTTAAATAAATTTAACTCTTAATTTCTAAGTTAATTAATCCAAGTCACTTTTTATCCATTTAGTTAACTTAATAATTTCAATTCTTTAGGTCTTTAAAAACCTTTTCTATTTAGTGCTCAATTTATCGTTAATAAGGTTTTTTTAACAATTTAATTTAAATTTACTTTTAAACTTCATTTTAAATTTAAGATTTAGAATGAAATCAAATAAATCTTAACAATTCCAAACTCCTTTTTATTTTACAACTTAAAGAGTAATTATCTTAAAAGAATTTAAACACAATTCCATTTTGAATTCAAATCAAATTTAAAAATTCACTTTATCATTCAAATTTGTTTAAAACAATTTTAAATTTTTAAAAACTTTATTTACTTAAAAACTGAGATTCAAACTACGTTTTGAATCCAAACTTATCTTGATTTAAACCTTTTTTTTAAATACCTATTTTTTTCATTTAAAAACCCCGTTTTAAAAATTTTATAAAACCTACAGGTTCTAAACCATGTAACTAAAAATACCCGAGATAAACAAACATTTCTTCGAGAAAAACCCCAAATTTCTTCGAGTCCAGCACTCGAATCACTTGAGTGAAACTCGAGCAACAATTCCCCTTTCCAAAGTGGTTACAAATAAATTTAAAATTTTAAAACTTTATTTTATTTTAAACTGAGATTCAAACTTCATTGAAATCCAAAATCATCTTTTATTTAAATACCTATGTTAAACATTTATTTCTCAATTTCAAACCCAGTTTAAAGAAAATTTAAACTTTACAGGTTTCTAAAACTTGTTCTAACTTACCCAGGTTCCCCCCTACATTACTCCGAGTCAAATACGAACATGCTTTGAGTAAAACCCCCAACAATTCGCGTAAACACTCGAGACCACACAAGCTTGCAACAGACCCAACAACCTCCACCAGAACCAACTCACCGTGCACGTGTACAATAATATTATCCACCTCCGACCATCTCCGATGGTCGCTTCACATCGGCAACCTTCTTCTCACTCACCTACAACCTACAGATCATCTCCAAAAACTCGAAATCAAATTGAGGCTTTAGAACCGAACCTGGAAAAAAATAAAAACTGGAAACACCCAAACCTGGAAAATCCCTCAATCTCATTCTCCGATCACCGGAGCGTCAGCTCCTCTAGCCATACCTTCGTCAGTGTCCAAACATTCGATCCCCAAGGCCTTGTTAAACTCGATCGTCCAGAAAGCTCGTGATGATCAAAGCAACTCAACCTTACCGAAACTAGGTTTACAAACAACTCCGACCTCCTATGGCCACCACGGTGATCTATCCATTACTCCGACAATTTTGCCCTCACCACTGCTAATCCTACTAATGCCAAAGGAAAACCCGAACTCCCAGATTCTCGAAATCACCAAAAATCACTTAAATTCCCATTTCTGGTCAAACCAGAAATGCACTCTAATCCCATCACTAAAATTTGTAATTTTAGTTTTATAAATCAAGTTTTAGTTCGAACATTTAATTTATACACCTGAATTCGTGAAACATCTAAATTGAAATTTGACTTATTTAATTTGCATGGTTGTTTTATAAATTTCCAGAGTAAATACAGATTATTTCAACTTAAAACAAAATTTTAAACCAAAACCCATACTATAACAAACATATTTGGTTTAAAACTAAATACCAATAAAGATTTGATCAAGAGATTGATTCATGATTTAAGCTTTGAACGTGGAAACTTAAATCAGACAAAACATTCAAACACATAGCAAAAGCACACAACCAAGTATTCATATATTTACAGAGATATACTTAAGCACATACTCACAAACACTAGATAAGCATGCCTCAAAGTTATATACTTAAACTATAAAAATTTTGTTATGTTACTCACTTTGCTTTGAGAATGCACAGAGCACTGTTCTTTAAAACTAGACAAAACATGCTTTTTGTTTTGATTTCCTGCTAACATCTTACTTTAGATTATACAAGTAGTTTAAGTTTGTAAAAATGAAAATTTACTTATGTTTTATGGTTTGCTAAGTTTTGAAAGATAATGAACAGAGAGTATTGCATATAAACATAAGCCAGACAAGCTTGTACAGGAAGATGTAGTTTGTTCAGATTTTTTTTTTTAGTTAGAGATATTTTTTTACATTTCGACTGACAAAAAGGTGTGCTAGTATTAATTGAAATAGTACTTTATGTTTACTCTTTATCTATTTAGTACATGTTGAAACTTAACTATGCAGATAATCTAAACTTCCAATATAAGATTCTTACCTATTTCTTACTTGTCTTATTCTTGCCTGGTTTGTATTTACTTCATGTACTTAACAATTTTATTATGACTTTGTCTGGTTATGATTTATTTTATCTTGTATATATATATATATATATATATATATATATTAGTTTCACTTGCCTGCAAATCTTGCTTTGCTCTTTGCTTTTAGTTAATTCATTTTACTTTGTTATTTTGCAGGCAACAAATATTACAAGCCTGGTTAGTATCTTTTTATTTGTAATTACCTATATACTTTTGTTTGGTATGTAGATATGTATTTTGATGTTGATAGATTTTCTTTTGTTTGCTTATTCTACAGGTTATATACATATTTTATTTTTTCTGGTTGTACTTTATTTTCACTTTTATTTTTAAACTTAACTATCGACACTTAATTTACTTACTATCTATTTTTATACTTATGCTAATATCATACATTGGATTTATACTTAATATATTTAAGACTTGTTTTATTTTAAACATATTTGAAAGATGCTATTTCAAATTTACAATCACATCTTTTCTATCAAATACACATACATAGATTTAAGATAACAATTTTTATTTGTATTAAAAATCCATTTGTAAAAATATTATATCATCAGTATAGTTTAAATATAACTCATTATTAAATTAAAATAATTCACAAAATAATTTGTCTTCTTATTTAATGAATTACTTATGTAAAAAAAACAAAACAAACCTTTTTATGTAAATTTAAACTTAAGCTGAAATCAATTTTGAATAGTTAAGTTTTTAGCTTGAGTATTAAAATCATATGGTTATTTATTTAGTAGCTTAATATCAAATTAAATCCAATTTTTAGTTTATCAAAAATATTAGAATAAGAAAACATGCCTATGTATATTAAATTTAAAACAAAGATTTATCTAGTTATAATATATACATATATGTATACATTACAAATATAAAACAATTTATTAGCCTTTAAAGATAGATTATCATTTTAAATATTTATTTAAAGAGGATTATTAAATTTAATTCAAATTTATTATTAACAATATGATCAAATCAATTAAATTTGGACATAAATTATTAAATTGTTATTGTCAAAATTTCCGGGATATCACATTCCTCCCCCCTTAAAAGAATTTCGTCCCCGAAATTTAAAACAAAGGCAACTTAATAATTTAATTAAAGATTTAATATTGAAACACAAGCATATATCAATCATAGCAACCAATTCATCAAAACAAAAAAATTTAATTGTCCAGATAAAAATTCTAAATAGAATTTTCTCGAGTTTCCCCAAATATAAATATTGGGATACTCGTTCTACAGAATCCAAACAAAATAATATTACTAAGCTACTGAGTTCCCACTTACCTGGATCTACAAAACAAATCAAAATATCAGACCAAACTCAAGTCTGACTCAACAACCGAAACTCTCTGAACTGATGACTCTACAATCAAAGATAGATCTTACACGCACTCCCTCAGAGATACGTGAAACACAACGAATTCCAGTTATCCAAACTGGCAATCCACTCCTGAAACCAAACACTTATCCAAAATCAAATCTCCGATTACGGACTCCAAATTTCTTCGTTTCTTATCCACAAAATTCTTCGGACGATCCTGGGCTGCCTACATCCTTCCTGATCAGCTCAATACTTGTTGATATCCCTAGAAACAAATTGATCCAAAAACAATCCAACAAAATGATCTTTCCAAGATTATCTTCAAAAATCAGATCACAACTCAATTCCAAAATCAGACTAATCTTACTTCTTATCGTCTGGAAAAGATAAAAACAAGTGTACTCCAATCTGGCCTTAAGATCCCCAAAAATTCCCAGTAGAAACTCTCTAATTCAAACACTGAAAAACCAGTTGTTTCCATACCAAACAGCTGCCACCATGCTTCCACTGCGCTACTCTAACTGAGCAGACGAAAATGCTGATGATGATCATGAGGACAAACTGGACAACACATCTAAGAACTATGGTTCATCAGATCCTCTAAAGTTACTCAGGAGTTCCTCCAAAACTCGAGCTGCTTGACCAACTCATTTTTCCAAAAATCATCTTACTGAACCATCGGTACCACTCCTGGAATCCAGTCGATACCAAACTCAATCTCCAGATACGGACAAAATTCTAACTTCCTGAAGACATCCAGAAAAATCAGATAACCCAAGAGAACACTCAGCAATCGCAAGTCACCTTTGTGATCAACCTAGCCCACTACCAAAGAAAAACTGTTCTCTCTTTACCAGACAGATCAGCCTACACTTAATTAGCCAACCCATTGAAGAAATGGAATCACTCTGCTGTTTCTGAACTCCACTGTTGATGCAGAAGTTAAAAACTTCCTTGCCAACACACCAATGCCAAGAAATTCCTAACCCAGAGCTCTTAGAGAAACTCGGACCTCAAACCAATAGAAACATTCTACTGAACTCAGCCCCAACACCGAAACAAATACACCCCCTTAACTTGTTTCCGAAGAAACGTCTTCAGCGACTTCCAACCTCAAATATTCATACTCCAACCATTGGTAGTCGTGTTACACACACCACTACCCTATCTATCCTTCTAACTTATATTGGATAACCCGGACAGGTAACCAAACAAATAGGTAGAAATAAATATAAATATATATTACAAAATTACAAATACGCTCTCTCAAGAAAGAAATCACTCAAGAGCCTAGGTATTTACTCAACCTAGCGCTCTGATACCAACTGTGACGACCTGTATTCCTGACCCCGGAAATCCGTTTCGTCTTGAAGAAAGAAAGGGATGAGAAAATAGAAAAGATAGAGAAGAAAGAACAACAACATCAGAATCTCACAGCGGAATGGAATAAAATATAATAGATCACATAACTATTACAAAATTTTACATATATCAGAGTTAACTCATCACATACTAGACAGTTATAAACACCTGTCTAGTTAATACAACACAACTCAAACAAATAACCCAAAGATACCAACACAGCGGAACTATATATATACAACGCTGAAGCCTCTTGCTCCATTGCTTCTCCAGAATTCGTCAAAGCTAACCTGAATCCCTTGGCTACCCGTAAAAAATTGGGTACCCGAGAGTTTATGAAAAACAAAAATAAACTCCGGGTCAGACATGGGTCTGGTATGAGTAACAGGTTAAAGTTGCTTAACTTTGAACACATTTGAAAATAAAAGGTATCACGTAAGACTCCCCACAAATAAACACGGGTAAGCTTTTACCTTACGCTAACCAAAACATTTGATAGGAAATTCAGTGATATAATAGGTCTAGGGTTTTCAAGTAAATAGAAAATAGCCGAAATTGTTACATCTATTAAATTCCAGCTACAAGCCACAAAAGTGGGTAATACAATCAAAACCATTGGCACTTATTGGATTTTGGATTCCATACAATGGCAAGGCTACTGGGGCACCGCCCGTCACAGTACGTGGCCTAGATCAACGTACCGAGGATCACTCCCGACCTCCTGCAACACAAGGACGGAACCATTCCTTACTGAACGGTCCCGAACAAGACAACCCCGATAGTTGGAGCTCACAACTGTCCACATAGCCGAATAAAAAGGGACATCTAGACGGGGAAAATCTTGTCCTGCTCGGGCATGACCCACCCAACCTTGCTGCACCTCACCTGTTTTAGCCATTCCCGGTTGATGAGGCTTGAGGCTACGATTACCTCTAGAGAACATATCTCTTAGAATGCTCATCGCCCACCTGATGATGTTCTGAAAGCATTCAATCCATACAAGTTCGTTCCGGGTTCGAACGAAACCGAAGGCATTATCTCGTTACACTCATTTTGGAATCACCCTCAGAGTTAACGACGGTAACCCTCGCATTCAGAATCTTCATCTTCACTTCAGATTCACGACCTATCGTAAATTTGGAATCGACGTGGTTTTCGGACTTCCAAATGTGGAAAACCCGATCCCGGTCTCATCGAAATCCAAACGTGTCTTTTAAGGCCAAGTTGTTTTAAAGTTTAAAACAATTCAATTCAATTATCCATTTACACACAGATAGATAATTCATAATATCATAATAGATAATCAACATTATCATAAATAGATAATCCACATTAACACTTCAACAGATAAAGCATATTATCGTCATAACAGATAATCCATATTATCATCATACTTAAATCAAAGCATCCATATCACATAGCATCAATTTCACATATCTGAGATCTTAAATCATTTAAGGTAAATGATATCATCATCCATACATAAGCAATCATGTCAGCCATAATTAATTTAAAATGAATTAAATTAATTACTTACATCTCTAATTAATTTAAAATGAATTAAATTAATTACTTACATCTCTAATTAATTTAAAATGAATTAAATTAATTACTATACCATCATAACTCTTGCTTTATATAATTATCAATCAATTATTAATCAATTAAAAAATCATTCACTAATTATTCGTTTCAATCAATCACACTTGATTAATTAACATTTAATTATAAGCAAGTAATCATCCTTTAATTATTTTCACAAATTAATTATCTTATAGAAATTAACCTTAAATTACAAACATTACATTACTTCTTAATTACACTAATTAATTACTCTTTAATTACTTATTATTGATTAATTAATTTAATTTGTCATCCCATCATTAATTATACCAATTAATGATTTCTAATTACATTTTAATTAATTCCCTATTTAAATTAATTACCTTAAGTAATTAATCTTTAATTAAACCACATTTATTAATCACCTCTGATTAATACCATTTAGTAATTAACTATTTTTAATTACTCCATCAAATAAATTAATTACTCCTTAATTAATTTTCTCTAATTAATCCCCTGATTAATTATACAAAGTAATTATATTCCAATTACTTTCATTATTAAATCACCCTTAGTTAATTACATCCAGTTATTATCATTAATTACTTCCCTAAATAATAATACTTATCTCATCATCATATGATATATTAAATTAATTAAACTTAATTAATTAACTTAAACAATTCATAGAATTAATTACAATGAGTAGTTAATTCCTTAGTTATTTCCGTTAAATAATTATACTTAACAATTCACAATTGCTTATCTTAAATAAATAATTTAATTAACTATTAAAAATTATCCCATTAATTGATTATTTCATAATCTTAGTTAATGACCCTGATTAACTATTTATAATTCTCTAATTACTTTTCCAAAAGTAATTAACTAAGATTTATTTCAGTTACATTTAAATTAGTCTTAATAACTCATTAATTAATCCTTTATTAATTCATTAATTGATTACTAATCATTAATTAAAAACCAATCCATATTTAATCAATGATTCTTAATTACAAATTGATTTACCTTAAGTTAATTAACTTATATCTCTTTTAAATAAATTTAACTCTTAATTTCTAAGTTAATTAATCCAAGTCACTTTTTATCCATTTAGTTAACTTAATAATTTCAATTCTTTAAGTCTTTAAAAACCTTTTTTATTTAATGCTCAATTTATCATTAATAAGGTATTTTTAACAATTTAATTTAAATTTACTTTTAAACTTCATTTTAAATTTAAGATTTAAAATGAAATCAAATAAATCTTAACAATTCCAAACTCCTTTTTATTTTACAACTTAAAGAGTAATTATCTTAAAAGAATTTAAACAAAATTCCGTTTTGACGTCAAATCAAATTTAAAAATTCACTTTATCATTCAAATTTGTTTAAAATAATTTTAAATTTTTAAAAACTTTATTTACTTAAAAACTGAGATTCAAACTACGTTTTGAATCCAAACTTATCTTGATTTAAACCTTTTTTTAAATACCTATTTTTTTCATTTAAAAACCCCGTTTTAAATTTTTTATAAAACTTACAGGTTCTAAACCCTGTAACTAAAAATACCCGAGATAAATAAACATTTCTTCGAGCAAAACCCCAAATTTCTTCGAGTCCAGCATTCGAATCACTCGAGTGAAACTCGAGCAACGATTCCCCGTTTTAAAGTGGTTACAAATAAATTTAAAATTTCAAAACTTTATTTTATTTTAAACTGAGATTCAAAATACATTGAAATCCAAACTCATCTTTTATTCAAATACCTATGTTAAACATTTATTTCTCATTTTAAAACCCCAGTTTAAAGAAAATTTAAACTTTATAGGTTTTTAAAACTTGTTCTAACTTACCCAGGTTCCCCCCTACATTACTCCGAGTCAAATACGAACGTGCTTCGAGTAAAACCCCCAACAACTCGCGTGAACACTCGAGACCACACAAGCTTGCAACAGACCCAACAACCTCCACCAGAACCAACTCACCGTGCACAGTAACATTATCCACCTCCGACCATCTCCGATGGTCGCTTCACATCGGCAACCTTCTTCTCACTCACCTACAACCTACAGATCATCTCCAAAAACTCGAAATCAAATTCGAGGCTTTAGAAACGAACCTGGAAAAAAATAAAAACTGGAAACACCCAAACCTAGAAAATCCCTCAATCTCGTTCTCCGATCACCGGAGCGTCAGCTCCTCCAGTCAGACCTTCGTCAGTATCCAAACATTCGATCCCCAAGGCCTTGTTAAACTCGATCGTCCAGAGAGCTCGTGATGATCAAAGCAACTCAACCTTACCGAAACTAGGTTTACAAACAACTCCGACCTCCTATGGCCACCACGGTGATCTATCCATTACTCCGACAATTTTGCCCTCACCACTGCTAATCCTACTAATGCCAGAGGAAAACCCAAACTCCCAGATTCTCGAAATCACCAGAAATCTCTTAAATTCCCATTTCTGGTCAAACCAGAAATGCACTCTAATCCCATCACTAAAATTTGTAATTTTAGTTTTATAAATCAAGTTTTAGTTCGAACATTTAATTTATACACCTGAATTCGTGAAACGTTTAAATTGAAATTTGACTTATTTAATTTGCACTGTTGTTTTATAAATTTCCAGAGTAAATACAGATTATTTCAACTTAAAACAAAATTTTAAACCAAAACCCATACTATAACAAACATATTTGGTTTAAAACTAAATACTAATAAAGATTTGATCAAGAGATTGATTCATGATTTAAGCTTTGAACCTGGAAACTTAAATCAGACAAAACATTCAAACACATAGAAAAAGCAAACAACCAAATATTCATATATTTACAGAGATATACTTAAGCACATACTCACAAACACTAGATAAGCATGCCTCAGAGTTATATACTTAAACTATAAAAAATTTGTTATGTTACTCACTTTGCTTCGAGAATGCACAGAGCACTGTTCTTTAAAACTGGAAAAAACATGCTTTTTCTTTTGATTTCCTGCTAACATCTTGCTTTAGATTATAGAAGTAGTTTAAGTTTGTAAAAATGAAAATTTACTTATGTTTTCTGGTTTGCTAAGTTTTGAAAGATAATGAACAGAGAGTATTGCATATAAATATAAGCCAGACAAGCTTGTACAGGAAGATGTAGTTTGTTCAGATTATATTTATTTTTTTAGTCAGAGATATTTTTTTACATTTCGGCTGACAAAAAGGTGTGCTGGTATTAATTGAAATAGTACTTTATGTTTACTCTTTATCTATTTAGTACATGTTGAAACTTAACTATGCAGATAATCTAAACTTCCTATATAAGATTCTTACCTATTTCTTACTTGTCTTATTCTTGCGTGGTTTGTGTTTATTTCATGTACTTAACAATTTTATTATGACTTTGTCTGGTTATGATTTATTTTATCTTGTATATATATATATATATATATATATATATATATATATATATATATATTAGTTTCACTTGCCTGCAAATCTTGCTTTGCTCTTTGCTTTTAGTTAATTCATTTTACTTTGTTATTTTTCAGGCAACAAATATTACAAGCCTGGTTGTATCTTTTTATTTGTACTTACCTATATACTTTTGTCTGGTATGTAGATATGTATTTTGATGTTGATAGATTTTCTTTTGCTTGCTTATTCTACAGGTTATATACATATTTTTTTTTTCTGGTTGTACTTTATTTTCACTTTTATTTTTAAACTTAACTATCGACACTTAATTTACTTACTATCTATTTTTATACTTATGCTAATATCATACATTGGATTTATACTTAATATATTTAAGACTTGTTTTATTTTAAACATATTTGAAGGATACTATTTCAAATTTACAATCACATCTTTTCTATCAAATACACATACATAGATTTAAGATAACAATTTTTATTTGTATTAAAAATCCATTTGTAAAAATATCATATCATCAATATAGTTTAAATATAACTCATTATTAAATTAAATAATTCACAAAGAATTTGTCTTCTTATTTTATAAATTACTTACATAAAAAAAACAAAACAAACCTTTTTATTTAAATTTAAACTTAAGCTGAAATCAATTTTAAATAGTTAAGTTTTTAGCTTGAGTATTAAAACCATATGGTTATTTATTTAGTAGCTTAATATCAAATTAAATCCAATTTTTAATTTATCAAAAATATTAGAATAAGAAAACATGCCTATGTATATTAAATTTAAAACAAATATTTATCTAGTTATAATATATAAAGATATGTACACATTACAAATATAAAACAATTTATTAGCCTTTAAAGATAGATTATCAGTTTAAATATTTATTTTAAAGAGGATTATTAAATTTAATTCAAATTTATTATTAACAATATGATCAAATCAATTAAATTTGGACATAAATTATTAAATTGTTATTGTCAAAATTTCCGGGATATCACACATGATCTAGTGCTCGTGGCCATTGTTTTCGCCCTTAGAATTTGGCATCATTATCTTTTGGGAGAGAAATTTATTCTCTACACCGATCATAAATCTTTGAAGTATTTATTTTCTCAAAAGGAACTAAATTGCACCAACAACATTGGCTCGAGTTCCTTGCATCTTATGATCTTGATATTCTTTGTACTCCCGGAAAGGGAAATCGTGTTGCTGATGCCCTTAGTTGTAAGCAACGAGCAGTTATTTCTATGATGATATCCAAATGGAATGATATTTTTAACAAGTTTATCTGGCGTACGTTATTTTACTATGTCGTTGTTCCAAATTATTCGAGTTTCTTGTTCCTCGAGCGTACTGTTATTGTACTACATCGTTGATCGGCTCAATTTTCTACTATTCATGACGTTTTCCACGTCTCTCAACTACGGAAATGCCTTAGTGATTCCGATTCTATTCTTGAGCCCGGTGTTATTGAAGAAATTGATGTTTCGCCCAATTTGACTTATGTGCAGCATCCTATTTGCATCATTGCTTCGAAGGTTGAGCGCCTTCGAAATAAATATGTTCCTCTTGTGAAAGTTCAATTGTCCCAAATCTTAAATATTGCTCTTGGGAATCCAGAGAATTCATCGAGCGAACACGTTTGGACTAACTCTCTCGTGCTCCTTAAGGTGAATTCTCATTTCAAAATTTCTTCTCTTTTGTTAATATGCTTTTATGGTTGTGACTCTATATTTTCTTCTTAAGCATTACAAGGACGTAATTTCTTTAAGGAGGGGAGTCTACAACAACCCGCATATTTTACAATTGCATATTTGAATGTTTTATTTAAATATAGCATCATTAGTCGGATTAAAGTCTGAAATGCTACTTTTTGTAAACTGTTGAACTAGGACTCGAGGCCACTTCCATTGAGTCCAAAACGTTGTTTGCGACCGTTTTGAGTATAAACATCAATATGTTTGGAGTTGTGTAGAATTTCGCTATTTTTATGTTGGGCTTTGGGTTTGGATTTCTGCCCACTAACTTTCTTATATCCTAACTCCTCCTCCTTACTCCTCTCCATTGATTCTATTATTTCCTAACTCTCAAGCTAAAGAAAAAATGGGGGAAAGAGGAGGAGATTATAAATTCCTAAGCTCTAGGTTTGCTAGGAAATTCAAGTTCTAGCTCAAAAATCAAAGAGAAGCTTAGGTAAGCATCCTCTTCATCTTCTCCATCTCAATCTCTCTTCAATTTTCATAAATTCCTCAACCCTTACTTTGGAAATATTTGCTTATGAGCTTAGATTCGAGCTTCTTGGGTTGAAGTCAAGAGTGGCTGATCTTTCCCTTGTTTTAAAGCTTCTCATTCGTTGTTTTTGAGTTTAACGGTGAGTTCTTGAACTCACATCTATCCTATAGCTTTCGTTGTTGTTAGGTATGAATTCCTAGCATTTATTCATGTTCATTTGCTTTTGATATGGTGAATTTTTCAAATTTTGGTGGTTTGAAGTCAAAATCTTTAAAGATCCTATTTTGGATATTTGGACATGTTATTTGGAGTATATCGAAGAGCCTATAAGGCTGGGTTATCGCTTGGCATAAATCCCTAGTCTCCGTAGCTCGTCCGATCTCTTCCGAATCTATTTGGCCATCATTGGCCTAGGCTAATTTCGGCCCAGCTGAACCAACCAGACGTCTGGTTGGTAATTTCAAACGTTTGGTATGGTCCCTGGAGAAATTATATAGTGAACTCAGAATATAAAATGGCAGAGACAAACTCCATACATCTGATTTATTGGTTTAGACGTCTGGTTAGGGTTCAGACGTCTGGGATTTTTTCAGAACTATTTCCAGAAACCAAATTCAAATGTCTGGTTAAACCCCCAAACATCTGGAACTGTGCAGTTTTGCCAATTTACCTATTTTTTGAGTGAATTTCCAATTTTTGTTGATCTGATTAGTTGTTATACTTTTATCGACTTTGATGACTTCTTTTTCTGGATTTTTGGGAATATCCATTTTGATGGATTTGGTATCGATTTCTTTAGATTTGATTCACGTCTTGAATGTGAATTTTTGGCGATCGATTGTTCTGTGATTTATCACTTTAAAATACAAAGGTTTCTATACAAATAGTAAATATTCAAACTCTTTCATCAAAACGATTTCAACATTTACTTTCAATATAATGCTCATTTTAAAAACGTTTTCTAAACTATTAGTATATACAAACCTTTATCTCATTCATTTGAAAAACTAATTAAACGACTTAGCAAAACAAGTGGTACGAAATGCTTGCGTTTACTTTATCGATTAATTCTTGGACTTGTTCGATTGAACTCTTGTAACAACTTTCGAGTGGAAATCTACAATTTGTTCATAAATACTTAAGTTAAGACAGTGGTTATGGTACATGAAGCTAAATTCATTTATTTACTAGCTTAGTGTAATTTACACTTATCGATCCATGATGATCATTTTGTGATCTAGACAAGCGATGTGCGATGTCCCTTTGTCCACATGGGGGACTGTACCTCGTTTTATGGAGCTTCGGCTCATTTTTATGGCCTAGCAACCCATGGTCTTTGGACCGTTCATGGAGCAATCAGCTTGATAAGTCGGAGCATGGGGTGTATCGTTTTAGATGTATTGATGTTCGTCTATGCATGGGCCATATCTTTTTAACTGCGATGTTCGACTTTGCATGGGGCGTATCTTTTTAGGTGCGTCGATGTTAGGCTTTGCACGGTGCATACATTTTTAGGTGCGTTGATGTTCGACTAGGAATGGGGCATAACTTTTTAGGTGCATCGATGTTCGATTTATAGGATAGCATCTCATTTGTGACACAAGTGTAAGTGAGTTTTCGTGCTTCCGTTTGTGATAGGCCTCCCCTTTGTGATTTCTGGATTCCTAATTGATGATTTCTAGAATTTGTGTTTCACCAATTTTATGATTTATATTGATAAGCTTTGTCAATATTTGTGGTTTGGTGAATAAAATAAAGAATATGACATTCTTTTTGGTGTGTTGAAATTCTTGAGATATTGTATGATTTTTGTTGTTATTTAATGTATACTTGTCACAGTATGGCATTATTGTTATAATATGTTTTTGCCATATCTCTTATCCTATCACATTTTACATGATATTTAAGCTAGACAATCGGTTTATTATTTTCTTTTTAAATAATACTTGGGTCAGACCGAGGTATTTTAGGTGCTTCTACTTAACTTCTTATCAGGGCAGGGTCCGTCACCTGACTTTTGGCTAGCTATCTTAGCTTAGTAGCTTTTGTTTTCTACATTCAAGAAAGAGACTCCTTGAAGTATACATATTCTTTTTTCTAGCACTTTACCTATTCTTTTGGGATGTAGTGGATCTTGCATGACCACTACTTTGATGTACACTTCTATGTGTTTTATTCTTATCTGGTTCCGCCTTTGTGATATGAATATCTATGACTGATTTTGTGTTATGCTTATTTTATATTTGTTTCCGAAGACCATATAGCCACTGTGTAATAGCTTTGAGTTTGTATTGGTATGTCGAATTTCCTCTTGAAATGAAATGTGTGCCATACTTTCTAACATTTCGGTATTTGCGCAAAGCAATTACACAGATGGTCGCTCCTCAACAGCCTTATTCTTTGCGCTAGTTGGCGACATTACTCCGTAGTGTCCTTGGCGAATGTGAGTATGGTGGTGGGGCGTCACATTATTCTTGTTAATTAAATCACAAATTTCAATTTCTTTCAACATTAAATTACGAAATATTATTAAATTAACTATTTTTAATTATCAAAAATTATGGGTTTTTACACTTAACCCCACTCAAAACTTTTCGTCCTCGAAAAGGAAAAAGAAGAAAATAAGAAGGAATTAATATATCTTATTCAAAGTATTAAATTTACAAATAATTAATTTACATAATTAGATAATTTAAATAAAATATATCAGTTTATAACAATTAAATCCTTTCATATTCAAGTCCAATAAAAGTTTGAAAATATCTTTACTTTCATAAAATTTCAGCAGTGTCTCCTTTGTACGGAGACGTCTGAGAGAAATAATAATATCAATAATAACAATATATATCATATATTTCAAAATAAAATATCTCAAACCATGGGAAAACAATATAATATCGCTATAAAACCGTAACCGAAAATGTACCTATTTGTCAGGCAACCAACGTTTATTTATTAAACCAAAAGCAGTAGCTATTGCTTCAATAAACTTGTACTTTATTTATACAATCCAAAAAGGAAAATAATTAAGTAAAAGAGAAATATTTAAGTTATTTCAACCAATAACAACAAAACAATGACAATATACCAGTAATCTTTCGCAAACAAACAATACAAACATCATTTTCAACAAAGAAAACAATTATCCATCCATAGCTACCAAACAAATGGTTTGTCCAGATTCAAAAATTTTAGTCATATAAAATGACAAATAAAGTACTAGGTATACCATACACCCAACAATCTTAGATAAAACTAAATAGATTATTTACACATTTTTATACAGTTAGAACTATCCTTTCCCAATCATCCCATAAGCCAATACAAAACAAAAAGTTCAAATATCAATTAAGCTTATTCTTATAAATCTCGTTTCGTATTATTTATTATTCTTCAGTTTCATTCATTCATACAATGTTTATTTAATTAATTTACATTCATCACTTACAAATTCATTTCCCATTCGTTTATAAAATGCCATTTTCTCTTTTCATTACTTTGCATTCATTGCTTACATTAGACATTTCTATTTCAATTAATAGATTATCTATTATTACGCAAGTCTCTTTACAATTTAATTCACCATTACAAGATTATTTCTTTTTCACATTTATTCTTCCATATATAATATTATTGAATATTAGATCCATTTCTAAATCATTTCAATGTTTTCTGAAGTTATAATCATTCAATTAATATAGTACTCACTTTACTTATAAATGGCTTCAACATTAACTTAAGTTTATAATTATTTACTTACAGTATTCACCTTTTACTATTTAATCTGATTATAAATAGATTAAAATGGTAACTTAAGTTTATAATCATTTTTCTTACATTATTCACTTTTCTATTACATTTGATTAGTACCATTTCAAAATATTAACCTAAGTTTATAACAATTTATAATATCAGAATTCTTATTTATAAAAGTAATTCAATTGAACACTCTCATTTACTAAAGTTTACTTGTATAGTATTCTATTACACATTCCTATTTAACATTACAACTTTTTACATTTTGTTAAGTTATATATATGTATTTTAGAATGTAACTGAATGTTACAAAAGTTCATCTTATTCATTTGGTAAATAAAATGCTCAATAGTTATCAGTTCTAATTTTTCATATCCTTTTGATTTACAGTTTACAAAATTTCAATTTCTTATATTTTCACTAATCACTTAGCATCTTGTTTCTAATTACACATAATAAAAATTTCCATTTATTAAAATAGTCAAGATTTCATTTTATTATAATAATTGAAATTTCCAATTTGCATAAAACTTAAGAAATAAATACCGAGTCCCTTTTCAACTATTTAAAATAATATATATATATGTATATGTATATATAATCATATCTTTTATATATAAAATCATATTTGGAAATTAAATTAAGATTTATTTATGAAAACAAATGTGTAGTAAACTACTACAACGATCTTCCTACTTTCAAACTCGAAAATGAATGTCAATGATGCATGCACTCATCACCGAAATTATTTTCCAGCGATAGAGATCAGAGTACAAAACTTATTTTCCTTTAAAAAGTTCCTTTAAAATGCTTTTTTCAAATCATATTGAAATATTTATATTAATAATACTAACATTATATTCAAAATCCTTTGAAAACAAATTTCAAACCCGAAACCTAAGTTCTCAAATTTCAATCGATATTCATTTTATTTGTAAATTCTAAATTTATAAATTCCACTTCCTAACAAAAAATTATATCACATCTAATGATATCATTTATAAAATTATTCTTTTATATACAAATATAATACTAGGTAAAATCATTTCATTTACCTATATTTCAAAACAATACTATGTCGGTCTGTCCTATTAAGTGTTTAGAAATCCCTATCAATGCCATAGCGTCCTATGTACTGACCAGAACTTATAAATATGCACTGACCAGAATTTATGAGTACTAAACAGAACAAATTAACACAATCCAAAACCTTTTATAACACTAACAAATATGCTCTCTAATAGATACACACAAAACGACTCATTCTAGGGTGTTATCATCCCAATTACAAATAAGTCAAACCCCACAAAGCTATGGTTATCATTAAACCAAAGCTCATATAACTAATGTAACAACCTGCCTTTTAGGGCTGTTTAAATCGACGATAAACCACACACGTCAGACCCAAACCATTCAAAAGGGCAGATTGTTAAGTGATAAATATGAAAAAGCAGAGAAAGGAAAAAAACAAACGCAGAATCTCATAGTGGAATGACAAAATATATTACTCGAATAAACAGCTCATGAAGCTGTTTTACAAATAACATTTGTACACTTTTACAGTACAGAATCAGGGTTACATACAACAGAAATAAATAACAGTGCAGTGGAATAGTATGATGCAATGGAAATAATGAAATAAATAATACTAGTAGTAGTACTAAATCTTCGTCTTCGTCCTCCAGAAAAACAGTCTTCAATACACTGAAAAATTCAGACTGACAGAGTGAATTGAAAAGACAAAACACTCAAGTCAGAACTAAAAGATCTTATGTAAGTCAAATCAACAGTAAGTAAATATGAGTGTAATGACGTCAAAGATATTTGCGGGTTTTGACATCTCCTATCCAGTGTCTAACGTGAGTGTAATAACTTAAGATATGTTCGGGATTTCCATCTCTTAAGATCCGTTAAACAATCTACATACATAGTATAATTCGCTATTGTAATAGTGTCTACAGTAAAGTATTAAAAAAGCGGTAAGGCGTTACACATATCCCCCTTAATACATTTTATATATTCCCGTAATCTATATAGTACCGTAAGCTCCACCAAACCGATGGTTTACCCAGAGGGCACTCCATAGGTACTGTACCAAACAAACTCATAGAAGGCATGAAAAGGCATTTGAACACGACACTCGAGGCAATGCCAGGGTTAGATTCTACCATTTGTGGTTCCGGACTGGTGAGAATGCATAGCAGCTACAGCCTCCCATGTAACGACCCATAAAATTTTAGCAATTTTTAATTGGTATTTAACGTATTGAATTGGATTTTGAGAAATTATTAATAATAAATTTAAAAAAAAAGAAAATATGTTATGTATATTAATGATTTGTAGCGCGAGCTGTGTACATATACTTTAAAGTTTGGTTGTGATTATACCTATAAGATCTAGTACGAAAACTTTATAAACTATTATTTATACTATAATATAAGTTAAGTTTGATGTAAATTGGATAGCATAGTTCATTTCTGTTGCGTATAAATATCAATAGTGTGGGTAATAAATTTACGGTCTCCTTTTGCTATTCAGCAAGGTGTGTGAATTTTAAGTATATTGAGTACATTCCATATATATTTATTTTGGAAAACCACTGTATATGTATGATGGTCTATTTGAAGTGTATATATAGTAAAGCATATTTATATCGAGTATTATTTTATTTTTATGTGTTATAATAGCTATATATATATGTTAGTCTTGATACTAGTATATAGTTTTACTGAAGTTTGATTTCTAGTCATGTTAAATATATATATATTTGATTTTGGGTTTTTGAGTCACCATTTCCAATTTATTTTAGTGCATATTTAGTATATGTTTTAAGGTTGATTTAAGGTCAGCATTAAAATTGGTAGTCTGCATGTTTGTAATGTACAAAGATAAGCACATATGAATTCATTCATACGTAGCCTTTACATTTTGAAAGAATATACATAATTATAAATGAATATTGATTTTTTTAATATTACATATAAGGTTACCTTCATCTTCATTTGTCTCATTTTCATTTATTTGTGTACGTTTTCGTTTTAATTATTGTACACATCATGCTTCCTTTTATAAATTCATCGCCCATAAATAGTTTATTTCTTTCCCCTTACATCTTAATTTGACTCATATTCATTTATTTATGTACGTTATCGTTTCAATTATTGTACATCATGGTTCCTTTTATAAATCCATCGTTTCAATTTATTTTATGGTCCGTTACTCTGCCTTTTCAAATTTGAACGTGCAGCTGACGGCATTAAAAAGTTGCTTTAATTATCCACTGAATTATCGTGACCATCCCACTACTCTATATCTATTCCTGTACGTTTTATCTTCGCTTAAATTTCTCTGTCCATTCCTTTTTCCATTTTAATATCCTTGCCTTTCCATACTCACGTGCTTTCCAATCAAGCAACAAAATTGTTTAAATATCCACCTTGTCAACTTGACCGTTATCAAACCAGTATATAATTCAAATCTATCATTATTCTACCGTTTCTTCTTTAATAAATTATATGTAACAGTATATCATAAATGGACATCTCATTCTCCACCCATTCATTTCTCCTATTCGGTTAATAATGGAATATAAAGTTATATATTTGGTATACAATTCAAACAACCGTTACCATTCATACCTCCTAAATTCTAGCGATCGACCCCTCTATTTCCATGGTTCCAATTTTAGTTGCTGGATTACTCATTCCTACCGTTAAACTATATTAAATATTTATAACGTGTAGTCTCTGAGCCTATTTGGCTTCTTTTTTCTTCCTCTCTGTTGCTTTAAAAAAAAAGATTTTTCCCATTACAATGCTAAAACACATATGATGGAAAAATGAAAAAGGACCAGTTCTCCTTCCTATAGCTTCGTCAAGCCTCCGCCACCACAGCTCGAACCACCTGTCAAGAGCCACAACCCACTCCATGCCTCCTCCCCTCGTCATCCATATTTTTATAAATGGTATGTGTATCATATTGCAATATATGTTTCGTTTTTAAATGTTTACATATAGCATGAATATGTACTAGTACTATATATAGTCTATTTTGTTTAATGGATGTTATACAAGCTGTGTTTTCTTTTGTCTAATGGATTTCGAAACTTATAATAAATATTATTGCATTAGTTGTTGTTTTCAACTTCCTGCAACACTTTGTTTTTTTATTATAAATTTTAGCTTGCTGCAATTCACTTTTCATCTATATTATTGTATTATATTATCTAATATATACATTTTATCTAGTTATATATATTATACTATAAGGTGTATATATATAAGTTTTCATAGCCCTTTATAATATGTAGCTATGTATATAAGATTGGGCCTATTATATATGAAAGCATTGGTTATAGCAATTAAAAATATGTAAAGAAATTTAACGTGGTGATATTTACTTATGAATAGAACAAGATACGTACCACCATCTGTATCTTCGTCTTTCTCCCCGTGTTTTTTATTGTTTATATCTATATATTTTCTTTCTTTCTTTTTTCTCTTTTCACTCCTTTCAATTTATAGCTTTTAAGTAAATTGGCAAACGCTTTGGAAGTATTTAAACGCAGTACACGACAAATTTAATAAGCAGTAGTGTTTTTCGTCATTTATAGCCAAATTTTTTTGATAAGTTCATACATTTCTAAACCGAAAATATAAATATATGATGTGATGGAATTTAAATTTTCATACGTCGTGCCATGAGCTGATCTTAAATTTAAAAGAGGTATGATATATCAATCGCTTACAAATAAGACAAAGATAACGTCCTAAATTAACTTTTAGCAAATTGAACGTTACTGTCGTTATTAAGAAACCAACGTTGTAACGACCCGATATTTTCAACCATCCGCATCCATTATAAGTGTATAGGTAGACACTTATGCCGGAATTGAATTGCTCAAAATACCGCGTTGTAAATAAAAATTTGGCAAATCTCAGAATATGCAGTAAATAAAAATCATAGATCACAGACACAGAGTAATAATAATGCAGAGGAAGTAAAAGAGATAGTAGTTCATGAAGCTACTATATAAATATATCAGAGTTATATAAGATACAACGGAATAAATAAAGTACAACATAAGTTTAAATATGATAACCAAGCACAAGATGAATAGAACAACCGAACTGAAAAGATGAAATTTGGCAAGTAGATAATCTCCAGCGATTCCAATCTCTAGAAAGTGGAAATCCAAATCTATGAATAACTCAGGCTGACCCGAGCGTAAATAAAAATACAAACACTCAAGTCAGGACATACATACTTATACAATGTAAACCAACTCAAGTGAATTGTAGCAAAGGTACAAGTAACTTAGAAGATGCTTGGGACCGTCCATCCTCTAAGGATCCGTTAAACTATTTACTATTTAGTAATATACGCTATATACAGTAGTGTCTAATCAGTAAAGTATAATCATGTAGAAAATAGCGTTAAGGGGATGGTGAACCTTAACGCGGTCGGATCTTTAAAACTAAAATCGTAGTAGGCTCGCTATAAGGAGATGACACAGCACGCGAGGTAATGCCAGGGTGGATACACCGTTTGCACTCCCGGACCGGTGGTGACGGCAAGCCAGCAGCTTCTGCCCACCTCGAACAATAACCTCGAATCAAAGTGGCACCACATATCGAATCGCAAAAATAATAGAATGGTTTTCGATGGAGCATGCTCGATGAAAGGGAGCGACCCTTTGTGTAGCCCGGTATAGCTCCTGTTTTAGTCATTTATGCCAAATCACGGGAGTTGGGTCCACGTAATATACCTCGAGAACGTCGCCACCATCCTACTTCATTCTGGAATCTCCACTGCGTACACAGTTGTTAAAGTGGTTTTTGGTATTAGCCGGCTATAAGACAATATCCGATCCCGGTCTCTTTAACAACCAATCGTTATTATAACCCGTAGTTATAACTTTAAAACAATATTTTATACTTCAAAAATAAAATGTCATTTCAACCCAAATCTTTATCAAAATAAAGATTAAATCATTTCCAAACCATTTCAATATATCATCATACCATATCTTTCAATTCAAATATTTATCAAAATAAATATCAAGTCATTTCTAACCATTTCAATATTTTAAATTATCATATCCTTTAAAACTTCCTTTCAAATCATTTTAATACATCAAAATATCATAACCTTTCAAAGCTTCATTTTCCAAATCATTTAATATCAAAATATCATATCTTTCAAAACTTCGTTTCAAATCATTTTAATATATTAAAATATCATATCTTTTCGAAACCACATTTCAAATCATTTTAATATATCAAAATATCATATCTTTTCGAAACCACATTTCAAATCATTTTAATATATCAAAATATCATATCTTTTCGAAACCACATTTCAAATCATTATTCATTTTATTCAATTTAAAATACCATTTCAATTCATGTTTCAAAACAATTTATATTCCAAAAAAAATCATTTGTAATCATAAAAATGAAGTTATTATGTTAAAAATTAAATTATTAAATTTCCAAAATTTTCAACTTCCAAAGTTCATTTATTCACTTACATTTATCAAAATAGTGAAATTTCGCTTTTCGCAGCATTTAGAAAACGCTACGGAAAGTTACATTCAAAACAGTTCAATTTAACAAAAGACAACATTTTAAAATGTTGTAATAAGGTTTACATAAATTCCAAATAAACTTAGTTAAACTAAAAAATTATAGCACTTACAAAATTGTTGTAATGGTTTTTAATTCAATTTAGCTTTTTAGTTCATTATCATCAACTACAGCATTTACAAATACTGTAACATCATTTACATTGTAATTAATAGCATTTCAAAAATGCAGTCAATTAACTTCAAATATTCAATATAATTTCTCAACCGATTATATTTTTATTTAAAACATTTTTAACTCATAAAATAATACATTTTCACATTTATAAACATCATTTAATCTTCCTCAAGTTCATGATTTTATAAAGTTAAATTTCCATTCAAAAATCAAGATTTAATAATAATTCACTTATTAAATTGCAATGTTCAATTTTAAATTCATTGCATTAAATTTCAACTTAACACTTAAGTTCAAATTATCAAATAACTTAGTTTTATTTTTATTTGCTTAACTAAAAGTTCACTTTTAAGTTAATTTCATAAATTTCCAATTTTAGTAATATTTCAAAATTTCAACTTAAATATTCATTCATTTCACATTCTACTTTATCAAAAATCATTAATATGATATAAAATCACTTTAAATTAATTTAAATTCAAAATATCATAAATTTATCATGTTTTTAGAGTTAATTTAAATTCCATTAAAATTTAAATCAAAATTTCCAAAATAACTTACATTCATATTTTCCAACTTTTCCATAATTTATTTAACTTATAGATTTCCTGAAAATAAATAATACTTTACAAAAGTTATATTTTTATTAAATTTCAAATCAAATATTATAATAATTAAATTTCTAAAATATTTTAAATTTTTTAGAAAAACATATTTTAACTACGGGCTTGTATATAATTTTCTACGCAAGGTAAAGTGATACGGGTAATATATCATTTCAACCCGTAATTTACAAAGAAAATCCGGGTTTTATCATTTCAAACCCGCAATCCCAAGTTAAAATAAATTAAATAAAAACCGTTCAAGCCTATCATTTCAGCCCATAACGATTTTTCCCTATTCTAATGTCCTTTCAGGTATGTATCATTTCAACCCATAGTGATTCTAATTTACAGGGAACTTGCAGTGTGATGAACAGATAAAATAATCAGAATAGGATGAAATAACAGTAACATATAATATAGTAAGTGTAATAACAGGTGTGAACATCATATGATAATAATATAAGCATATATAACATGATAATATAGTTCTACAGATTCACAGGGTGTCAATTCACATTTGTATAAGTATAAACATCTGGTGAGATTTACTCACTTGTATTAGCTGGAGATGACAAACAACTACACACAACAAAGATCTTCGAAGGCATGAAAGCATGAATATGATTTGAGAGTGGAGAGCCAAAGATTTATAGCCTTGGATACATTCAAACAAAACAAATATATGAAACATAAGTTTCAAAAACAAGATATACTTAACAATGTTAGAAATAGATGTATAAAACAAAACCAAAGACTTTGCACTTGCTTCCTATGCTTGTTTGCATGGCCTAGGGGATTAATAAGGTCAGGTTTGAGCATGGTTTGGATCGGGTATGGGTAGGAAAAGGCACGGTTATAAGGTGATGAAGTGGGTAGGAGTTTAAATATAGAGAATATAAAAGGTTAAGGCATATATAAGAGTTTTGGTGAACTTTTTTGGCTCGGCTAAGGCATGTTTGGGCTCACCCTTTCAGGTTTTAGATCTAGAAAGTAGCTCAGGTGATGGGTGGTGGTCATATCAAGGTGGTGGTGGTGGCCTAAGGTGGTGGCCATGGTGGTGGATGAAGGTAGTGAAGCAACTAGGCTAGGCCAACATGTTTTTAAGGAGTTTTCAAGGCTTTTGTGTGGAGTTTTGTCAAGGGGGAGGGTGCAGCCTGGTCAAGTCAGAGGAGGAGATGATGTTAAGTGGTGGATGGTGAAGAGGAGAAGGTGGTGGAGGTGATGGCCATGGCTAGCTAGTGGTGGCCGAGTAAAACAACAAAGAAAACAAGGCAAAAACAAGCAAAAAGGAAGGAGAAAAAGTAGAAAAATATAGAGAAGCCATTACCAATTTTTCTCTAGCCGTGAAAATGAGACGAGGAAGATGTTTTCACGTGAAAATGAAGAAAAGAAGTCAGTTGAAGGTAGTATAAGGAATGGCCAAAATAACTGATGTATTGATTGAAAAAGAAACGGTAAAAGAAACGGTGAAACGACTTTGCGTTTCTTAGCTTTTAGAACCTTCCATACTTCCTTTTATTTTAAATCAAATAAAACAAAAATAAAATTCAGAAAGTACTTCTAAAAACCGAAAAAAAGTGAAAAAAATAAAAATATATAATTAAATTCAAAGAAAATATAAAAAGAATTAAGGAAATTGCTTAAAATTGAAAACATGGTTCAAAAATTATAATTAAAACATCGATGGCTTTGAAAAAATATCTACTTCATTTTAAAAATATTCGAAAGCAAATTTTTTAAAAAATAATTTATTTATCATTTCTAAAATAAAATAAATAATTAAATTTTAATTAAATAGAATTTAAATTAAGAAAATGGCTCAAAATTGCGAAGTAGACTTTAAAATTCGAAATAAATTCAATGCAATTTGGAAAAAATTTATATACTTGAAAAATATTTATAAATAAAGATAAGTACACAAAATAAAAATGAATTCACAAAATAAATATATAAAATTAAATTCAAATTAAATTTTAATGAAGAAAATAGCAGACAATAAGAAAACAGCCAAAAAAAAAAGAAATCAACACGGTAAACTTTGGAAAAATTATAACATCACAAAAAAAATATTTAAAAAAAAATATATATCTAAAATTTCATATAACACATATTAGGACATTATTTTACAATTAAAAATATAATTTATAAAATTTAACGTAAAGAAAATTGTTAAGTAGTTCAATGTGCACACAATATTGAAAACGATATAACTTTCACAAATTAAATCCGTTTTCAACGATACAAAAAGCAATGTTCTTAAAATTTTATGTACTTTCATAATAAAAGATAAATTTAAAAATTTCAAACATTTAAAAATTTAAATTAAAAGTCAAAGTTTGATTATTTTGACCAAAAATTCACTTTTTGGAAAATATTCTTTTTAGTCATGCTTTAGAATGATAATTCATATTAAAACTAAATTTTATATTTAAAATAACAAAATCAATCATTCAAAATAAATAAAATAAGTTTTTAGATCAAAATTCAATTAAAATAATTAAAATATACAATTAAAAAAAATCACAAAATACAGGGTTGTTACGAACGTATTGTGTCATTTGATTATTTGGGTACTAATAGTACGTTACTTTATTCATTCCATCAATTCATTTCACACCACGTTACTTTAAATAAATTGCTACTCTTCTACTGAAATTTATCCAAAAATTTAAGAAAAATGATCCGCCGGTGTATTAGCCTTCCGGACTAATCCCTAAATTCCAAACGTTGGATCCACTTTGCGTTCTGTTTTTTTTTCTCTCTCTTTTTCCATAAAACATATATAAAGTATAAAGTTTATATTTGTTTTCTAGTGTTAGTTGAAATATAAATATTGATTTTTTAAATAGTATATCTATACATATAAGCTACTTTTGTTGTTCGTATATAAATGGTATTGTATGTGCATTTTATGAAATAGCGCCCAATGAACATTATTTTATAAAAGAATTCATTTGTTATGTCAACTAAATATATGTTACAATTGGTTTATATAAATATATTATAACTAATGTTGACTTCTTTCATTATACTCTTTCTTACAACTAAAATATGTCAGTATTGAAACCTAGCACATGATTTATATTAGTCTGTTTATATAAGTATTTATTTCAAATTTCATATTGTATATATGCTTGATTCTAATTTATGTGTTTTAAATAAAAAAAGAACAATGATTTTGGAAAATATAAATACATATATATTTAATTTAATTTAATATGTGTCGAATTTAGAATATGACTTTATATATATAGTTATATATAGTTATATATATATATATATATATATATATATATATGTGAGTCAACTCATACCATTATCTTCGCCTATCCCGTTCTGACTTGTTCCATCAATTCTTGTTATCGGCTTTGATCGTTGAATTCGTGTCGATTTTGCTTTACTTCGATTCATAATTCAAATTTCAGTGTCTGTAGCAGTATGCATATCTGTGTCATCTTCTGTATTCTCTAGGCTCGATAGGTGAGCAATCACTCACGATTAACATATTTTTATTCATTAAATTTGATTTCAATTGAAACGACAATTGAAATATGTTGCTGTAGTTATTTAAATTTGTTATATATGCTATTATCTGTAACTGTCCACCTGTGGGATATGACACCATATCCTGTTGTTTATATTATATTGTTATTGATGATATATGCCTGTTATTTTATTGTATTTTCTACTATCACTATGCAAGTTACATGTAGTTTAGAAATCACTACGGGTTGAAATGATACATACCCGAATAGACTTTAGAATAGGAGAAAATCGTTATGGGTTGAAATGATAAACCCAAGCGATTTTTATTTAATTGAATTTGGGATTACGGGTTGAAATGATATCCACCTGTATGTATTTAGTATACGGATTGAAATGATAAATATCCGTAGCACTTGACTATATGATAGGAAATATATACAGACACCGTTGGTCCATATAAATATTTGAAAATAATTTCTAAAATTTTGGAAAGAAATATAAGGTTTAATAAATTTGATTCTTAAGATATTATATAAAAGGAAATTGTATATATAGCTTTAGTAGTAATATTTGATTTAAATTGAGTTGAATTTAAATTGATAAATTGAGATTGAATTTACTTTGAATGGGAAGGTCGGGTTGATGTTGGAACATTTTGTTAAGTTGAGGAAATTGAAAATACTTTACTGTATAAATTATTCAATATATATAAATACTATTTTGGGAAATATAGAGATATTTGAAGTGAAAATGAGATTTGGTTTTGAAGTATAAATTAAGCTGAAATGACCACGGTGTTATAGTGTATATTTCTACCTTGTAGAAAGTTACATGGACCCTTAGAGGATGGTTATCCCAAACATCCTTTAAGTTATTTGTTTTTCAGTTGATATTTCACTTGAGTTGGATTTATTGATATTAGAATGTTAATCTTGACTCGAGTGTTTTGTGTTTTGCTTTACGCTCTGGTGGGATTAAGTGATACAACATTTGACACTCACCTTTGGAGTTCGGAGCTTCGTTGGGAAATCCAGCTATCGATTCAGATTCCAGCCTTTCCAGTTGATTGGTTCAGAGAAGTCATCTGTTGCATTGGAGACTTCACTGCATTTGAACTATTCGGTTGTATTTTTCTAACTCTGATATATATAGTAGCTTCATGAACTACGATTCTTTATCTATTCCGCTGCACTATATTACTCTATGATATGTGATTGATTATTTAATGTATATTTTAAGTTTTGCCAAATTTTAATTAACAATTCGGTATTTTGAATTATTCAAGCCGGATATGTATGGTTTTATTGTCGATTTGAATGGTCCAAAATAGTCGGTCGTTACAGTTGGTATCAGAGCTTTGGCTCTAGGCAAAACTTAGCATATATGGTAAATTTATTTACAGAATCACTTTCGCTCGAGTTGAATATCTTCCTTTTGACTCGATATCCTTTGAATTTTGGAATGTCCCTCGGTTCCGAAATTCATTCTGTCTCTCCCAATTTATATTTGTTTGATTCCGGAGTATCCCATAACTCCATTGAATGATTTGTAAAGGGGGTGTAAACTCCTTTTCAATTGGCATTGACTCACCGAAGTTTTCTGTATCCTCGGTTTACGATGCTGTTATATCTTGTTATGCCGAATTCTATATCTCTAGCGATCGAATGTCGAATTGCCTCAGAATTTTACACCGATCTAATTTTGGAACCACGGTTGACCGGTAAAGGTCGCCCACGATTTATAGAAGTATATCCATCTTCTATTTTGTAATTTAATTATCGCATCTTCGATCGAGTCTATCTTCGAATCAGAATTCTATTGATTTGAGTTCCTCTAATTCAAATCTCTATCTTTGTTTAAAATCCATTCTTAAAATTATCCTCTGAAAATCGGGTATGTTTGCATTTTTGAAATTGTTTTATATATCGAAATTATTATTTTGATAACTATGATTTTATTCTATATATAAAAGTGAAAATATTTTCGATAAGGATTATATACCTATATATAAAACAAATAAGAAATGTTATTCTATATAAAAGGTTTTTGAAAGTATTGGAAATTTTGAAAAAATATAAGAAATTGATTTATATAAAAATGATTTATAACTGAAGTGTTAAATTTGAAATTCGAGAATTGAATTTCGGTGTTTTGAAATTGGATTTAAGATTTTTGAAATTATATAATAATACGATTTGAAAGTATTTTCTGAATAAGAAGTGTTTCAAATGACTCAAATGAGTTCCAATGATTTCAATGAAATTTCAAGGAGGTTTTAAGAAAATAGAAGTCCAGAACTCACTATGTCGCTGGAAAATAATTTCGGTGATGAGTGCATGCATCATCGACAATGATTTTCGAGTTTCAGGGTGGGGGAGAGGCCACTCTAGTAGCTTTGCTATGCGAGTGATATTGTGAAACAAATTTTGATTTCAAATTCCGAAGAATAATTCGATATTCGAAAGATATATGTATATATATTTAAAATGATTTAAAGGAAATCGGTATTCAGTCCTCGAGTTTCGGATTTGATTTGTTATAATCCTATCTATTTATTGTTGATTTTCAAGTCTTGAATTTGGAAATTTGATTTCCTGAACTATTTTGAATGTTCGAACACTTCCAAATCGAGATTAAATTTTCAAAGCTAAGAAATTTCGAAGAGTGTAAAATGTTTGATAAAGAATATAAATTTAGTTTTGAAATGTTATGAAAAAAATAGTTTTGAATAATGGTTTTCAGAAAGGTAAATTGGATATTTCAAATAGAAATAGATAGTTTAAAAGTTTTAAGAAAAAGGGATAATTATAAATTTGGAAACCATTTTGAGTATAATTGATTTTCGGAAAATATTTGATTTTGAAATTAAATTGGAATTAAAAACCAGTACTTATATGGTGATTTTGGAAATGAATTTGTTTGACTTGAAATATTTTAATTTGGAAAATGGGATAATTTTCTAAACCTATTATTTTGGGAACTTTGAAATTTAGATATTTAATTTGGAAGAAAATTTGGTGAAATCATATATGATTTTGAGACTGAATTGATATTGAAATGATTTGAAATTTGAGAACCTTATATTATTAATTAATTGATTTGGGAGTAGTCGAATTTATATAAAATGGATTGTATAAGTATGAAGTTGATTTGAAATCTATTGATTTTAAAGGTACTCAATTTGGAATGAGATTTAATATAATCGAAGTCTATATAAGTATGATTTGATCTACTATTGATTTTGGAAAGTATTCAATTTGGGAAAAATGGAATCCTATATATATGGACTTTATATAAGTACGATATCTGAAAGTGATTTGAAAAGGTACCATATGATATATATTTTCGAAGTAAAGATACGGAAAATGCCTTCTGCTTGATATCCGCTTTGTGGCCACATCGTGGATTCATTCTATCGATATTATTCTCTTTGATTTTTGGTTTTCTGGATGTAATACTCGAGTGTTCCCACCGTGGCATAACCCATGGTTTTTTTTCTCTCGCGACTGCATAGCGCAATTGCCTGGCTGAGTCTGGCCTAGGGGTACGGATTGTTTCCTAGGGGATCCAGGCGTAACCGTTGTGTATCCTGCAATCTGTGTAGGTCGTGAATAGTGGCGAAGCTGCATGGCTAAGATAGCCTAGGGGTACGGATTGTTTCCTGGGGGACCCAGGCGTAACCATTGTGTATCCTGCACTCTACTAGTCATCATGGCGTAACTCGCAGGGCTGAGAAAGCTTACGAATACGGATTGTTTTCTAGGGGAACCAGGCGTAACCATTGTGTATCTGGGAACCATGGTCGGACAAAGGTTTTGGTTTGGTTGTTTTGTTTGGATTGTACTTTCCATATCTATTTTACAGGTTTTTCAAGTATTTTCACTAGGTGTTGAAACAAGTCTACTAAGTACTTGAAGAATTCTAGCTTTGCGCATGATCAACGCATGGCCAGAGTCTGCAAGAACGAGGATAAACTTGTTGAAACATCGAGTTATAAATGTATTTTCGAAAGGAAAATTGGTTTCGATATAAAAATATTTTATTATAAAGGTATTTCCAACAAATAAAATTCTTAATTTAATACCATTTCAACTAAATCCCAATTTATCTTCCTATCCTCAATGTATCCAAATTATTTGAAATATAAATTTTGTATTAATATTTGAAATTGAAATTATTTTTTTGGTTTGAAATTAACTATTCGAGCCCGATACTATTCTTTTGAATCTACCTTATTTGCCCTGCTTTATTTATTCACCTATGTTCTCTTTTCCGAATCTATCTACTTTCCTTCTTTCCTTCTTTCCTTCTTTTGAATATATCCGTTAAAATATTGTTTATTTATATTCTACCTGGTTTAATAGTAAAAAAAATTGGTGTTCTACAATTAATTATCTCATAATTAATTGAATGGATTTAATAAAATGAGTAATCTATTAAATATTAATTAATTTAGATAATAATGAAAAAAGTACATGGTTTTAAATAAATTGTTTAATTTGTTTTTCAAAGTCTAAAATTTTCATCTGGTTGTTTCTATTCTCCTACTTTATTCATTTTCGGGGATGAAAAGTTTTGAGTGGGGGAGAGTGTAACGACCCATAAAATTTTAGCAATTTTTAATTGGTTTTTAAAGTATTAAATTGGATTTTAATAAATTATTAATAATAAAATTTTGAAAAAAAAGAAAATATGTTATGTATATTAATGATTTGTAGTGCGAGCTGTGTACATATATTTTAAAGTTTGGTTGTGGTTATACCTATAAGATCTAGTACAAAAACTTTATAAGCTATTATTTTTACTATAATATAAGTTAAGTTTGATGTAAATTGGATAGCATAGTTCATTTCTGTTGGGTATAAATATCAATAGTGTGGGTAATAAATTTACGGTCTCCTTTTGCTTTTCGGTAAGGTGTGTGAATTTTAACTATATTGAGTACGTTCCATATATATTTATTTTGGAAAACCACCATATATGTATGATGGTCTATTTGAAGTGTATATATAGTAAAGCATATTTATACCGAGTTTTATTTTATTTACATGTGTTATAATAGCTATATATATATATATATATATATATATATATATATGTTAGTCTTGATACTAATATATAGTTTTACTGAAGTTTGATTTCTAGTCATGTTAAATATATATATTTGATTTTGGGTTTTTGTGTCACCATTTCCAGTTTATTTTAGTGCATATTTAGTATATGTTTTAAGTTGATTTAAGGTCTGCATTAAAATTGATAGTCTGCATGTTTGTTATGTACAAAGATAAGTATATATGAATTCATTCATACGTAGCCTTTACATTTTGAAAGAATATACATAATATTAAATGAATATTGATTTTTTTTTAATATTACATATAAGGTTACCTTCATCTTCATTTGTCTCATTTTCATTTATTTGTGCACGTTTTCGTTTTAATTATTGTACACATCATGGTTCCTTTTATAAATTCATCGCCTATAAATAGTTTATTTCTTTCCCCCTTCATCTTCATTTGTCTCATATTCATTTATTTATGTATGTTTTCGTTTCAATTAGTGTACATATCATGGTTCATTTTATAAATCCATCGTTTCAATTTATTTGATGGTCCGTTACTCTGCCTTTTCAAATTTGAACGTGCAGCTGGTGGCATTAAAAAGTTGCTTTAATTATCCACTGAATTATCGTGACCATCCCACTACTCTATATTTATTCCTGTCCGTTTTATCTTCGCTTAAATTTCTCTGTCCATTCCTTTTTCCATTTTAATATCCTTGCCTTTCCATACCACGTGCTTTCCAATCAAGCAATAAATTGTTTAAATATCCAACTTATCAACTTGACCGTTATCAAACCAGTATATAATTCAAATCTATCATTATTCTACCGTTTCTTCTTTAATAGATTATATGTAACAGTATATCATAAATGGACAGCTCATTCTCCACCCATTCATTTCTCCTATTCAATTAATAATGGAATATAAAGTTATATATTTGGTATACAATTCAAACAACCGTTACCATTCATACCTCCTAAACTCTAGCGATTGACCCCTATATTTCCATGGTTTCAATTTTAGTTGCTGGATTACTCATTCCTACCGTTAAAGTATACTAAATATTTATAACGGTTAGCCTCTGAGCCTATTTAGCTTCATTTTTTCTTCCTCTCTGTTGCTTTAAAAAAAAAGAATTTTCCCATTACAATGCTAAAACACATATGATGGAAAAATGAAAAAGGACCAGTTCTCCTTCCTATAGCTTTGTCAAGCCTCCGCCACCACAGCTCGAACCACCTGTCAAGAGCCACAACCCACTCCATGCCTCCTCCCCTCGTCATCCATATTTTTATAAACGGTATGTGTATCATATTGCAATATATGTTTCGTTTTTAAATGTTTACATATAGCATGAATATGTACTAGTACTATATATAGTCTATTTTGTTTAATGGATATGTTATACATGCTGTTTTTTTTTGTCTAATGGATTTCGAAACTTATAATAAATATTATTTAATTAGTTGTTGTTTTCAACTTCCTGCAACACTTTGTTTTTTTATTATAGATTTTAGCTTGCTGCAATTCTCTTTTCATCTATATTATTGTATTCTATTATCTAATATATACATTTTATCTAGTTATATATATTATACTATAAGGTGTATATATATATATAAGTTTTCATAGCCCTTTATAATATGTAGCTATGTTTGTAAGATTGGGCCTGTTATATATGAAAGCATTGGCTATAGCAATTAAAAATATGTAAAGGAATTTAACGTGGCGATATTTACTTATGAATAGAATAAGATACGTACCACCATCTGTATCTTCGTCTCTCTCCCCATGTTTTTTATTATATATATATATATATATATATATATATATTTCCATTCTGTTTTTCTCTTTTCACTCCTTTCATTTTATAGCTTTTAAATAAATTGACAAACGCTTTGGAAGTATTTAAACGCAGTACACGACAAATTTAATAAGCAGTGGTGTTTTACGTCATTTATAGCCAAAATTTTTTTTGATAAGTTCATACACTTCTAAACTGAAAATATAAATATATGATGCGATGGAATTTGAATTTTCATACGCTGTGCCATGAGCTGATCTTAATTTTAAAAGAGGTAAGATATATCAATCCCTTACAAATAAGACAAAGATAACATCCTAAATTAACTTTTAGCAAATTGAACGTTACTGTCGTTATTAAGAAACCAACGTATTATGTCATTTGATTATTTGGGTACTAATAATACGTTACTTTATTCATTCCATCAATTCATTTCACACCACGTTATTTTAAATAAATTGCTTCTCTTCTACTGAAATTTATACAAAAATTTAACAAAAATGATCCGATGGTGTATTAGCCTTCAGGACTAATCCCTGAATTCCAAACGTTGGATCCACTTTGCGTTGTGTGTTTTTTCTCTCTCTTTTTCCATAAAACATATATAAAGTATAAAGTTTATATTTGTTTTCTGATGTTAGTTGCAGTATAAATATTGATTCTTAAATAGTATGTCTATACATATAAGCTACTTTTGTTGTTCGTACATAAATGGAATTGTATGTGCATTTTATGAAATAGCGCCCAATGAACATTATTTTATAAAAGAATTCATTTGTTATGTCAACTTAATATATGTTACAATTGGTTTATATAAATATATTATAACTGATGTTGAATTCTTTCGTTATACTCTTTCTTACAGCTAAAATATGTCAGTATTGTAACCTAGCACATGATTTATATTAGTCTGTTTATATAAGTATTTATTTCAAATTTCATATTGTATATATGCTTGATTCTAATTTATGTGTTTTAAATAAACAAAAGAACAATGATTCAAAATTGTATATATAGATTTATTAGTATATTTGATTTAAATTGAGTTGAATTTAAATTGATAAATCGAGATTGAATTTAATTTGAATGGGAAGGTCGGGTTGATGTTGGAACATTTTGTTAAGTTGAGGAAATTGAAAATACTTTACTGTATAAATTATTCAATATATATAAATACTATTTTGTGAAATATAGAGATATTTGAAGTGAAAATGAGATTTGGTTTTGAAGTATAAATTAAGCTAAAATGACCACGGTGTTATAGTGTATATTTCTACCTTGTAGAAAGTTCCATGGACCCTTAGAGGATGGTTATCCCAAACATCCTTTAAGTTATTTGTATTTCAGTTGATATTTCACTTGAGTTGGATTTATTGATATAAGAATGTTAATCCTGACTCGAGTGTTTTGTGTTTTGCTTTACGCTCGGGTCAGACTGAGTGATACAGCATTTTAGACTCACCTTTGGAGTTTGGAGCTTCGTTTGGAAATCCAACTATCGATTCAGATTCCAGCCTTTCCAGTTGATTGGTTCAGAGAAGTCATCTGTTGCATTGGATACTTCACTGCATTTGAACTATTCGGTTGTATTTTTCTAACTCTGATATATATAGTAGCTTCATGAACTACGATTCTTTATCTATTCCACTGCACTATATTACTCTGTGATTTGTGATTGATTTATTTAATGTATATTTTAAGCTTTGCCAAATTTTAGTTAACAATTCGGTATTTTGAATTATTCAAATCGGATATGTATGGTTTTATTGTCGATTTGAATGGTCCAAAATAGCGGGTCGTTATAGTTGGTATCAGAGCTTTGGCTCTTGGCAAAACTTAGCATATATGGTAAATTTATTTACAGAATCACATTCGCTCGAGTTGAATCTCTTCCTTTTGACTCGATATCCTTTGAATTTTGGAATGTCCCTCGGTTCCGAAATTCATCCTGTCTCTCCCTATTTATATTCGTTTGATTCCGGAGTATCCCATAACTCCACTGAATGATTTGTAAAGGGGGTGAGACCTCCTTTTCAATTGGCATTGATTCACTGAAGTTTTCTGTATCCACGGTTTATGATGCTGTTATATCTTGTTATGCCGAATTCTATATCTCTAGCGATCGAATGTCGAATTGCCTCAGAATTTTACACCGATCTAATTTTGGAATCACGGTTGACCGGTAAAGTTCGCCCACGATTTATAGAAGTATATCCATCTTCTATTTTGTAATTTAATTATCGCATCTTCGATCGAGTCTATCTTCGAATTAGAATTCTATTGATTTAAGTTCCTCCAATTGAAATCTCTATCTTTGTTTAAAATCCATTCTTAAAATTATCCTCTGAAAATCGGGTATGTTTGCATTTTTGAAATTGTTTTATATATCAAAATCATTATTTTGATAACTATGATTTTATTCTATATATAAAAAAGAAAATATTTTCGATAAGGATTATATACCTATATATAAAACAAATAAGAAATGTTATTCTATATAAAAGGGTTTTGAAAGGATTTTAAATTCTGAAAAAATATAAGAAATTGATTTATATAAAAATGATTTATAACTGAAGCGTTAAATTTGAAATTCGAGAATTGAATCCGGTGTTTTGAAATTGGTTTTAAGATTTTTGAAATTATATAATAGTACAATTTGAAAGTATTTTCTAAATAAGAAGTGTTTCAAATGACTCAAACGAGTTCCAATGATTTCAATGAAATTTCAAGGAGGTTTTAAGAAAATAGAAGTCCAGAACTCACTATGTCGCTGGAAAATAATTTCGGTGATGAGTGCACGCATCATCGACATTGATTTTCGAGTTTCAGAGTGGAGGAGAGGCCACTCTTGTAGCTTTGCTATGCGAGTGATATTGTGAAACAAATTTTGATTTCAAATTCCGAAGAATAATTCGTTATTCGAAAGATATATGTATATATATTTAAAATGATTTAAAGGAAACTGGTATTCAGTCCTCGAGTTTCGGATTTGATTTGGTATAATCCTATCTATTTATTGTTGATTTTCAAGTCTTGAATTTGGAAATTTGATTTCCCTAACTATTTTGAATGTTCGAACACTTCCAAATCGAGATTAAATTTTCAAAGCCAAGAAATTTTGAAGAGTATAAAATGTTTGATAAAGAATATAAATTTGGTTTTGAAATGTTTTGAAAAAAAAAATAGTTTTGAATAATGATTTTCAGAAAGGTAAATTGGATATTTCAAATTGAAATAGATAGTTTAAAAGTTTTAAAAAAAGGGATAATTATAAATTTGGAAACCATTTTGAGTATAATTTATTTTGGGAAAATATTTGGTTTTGAAATTAAATTGGAATTAAAAACCAGTACTTATATGGTGATTTTGGAAATGAATTTGTTTGCCTTGAATTATTTTAATTTGGAAAATGGGATAATTTTCTAAACCTATTATTTTGGGAACTTTGAAATTTAGATATTTAATTTGGAAGAAAATTTGGTGAAATCATATATGATTTTGAAACTGAATTGATATTGAAATGATTTGAAATTTGAGAACCTTATATTATTAAGCACGTGATTTGGAAGTGGTCGAACTTATATAAAATGGATTGTATAAGTATGAAGTTGATTTGAAATCTATTGATTTGAAAGTACTCAATTTGGAATGAGATTTTATATAATCGAAGTCTATATAAGTATGATTTGATCTACTATTGATTTTGGAAAGTATTTGATTTGGGAAAAATGGAATCCTATATATATGGACTTTATATAAGTACAATATTTGAAAGTGATTTGAAAAGGTACTATATGATATATATTTCCGAAGTAAAGATATGGAAAATGCCTTCTGCTTGATATCCTTTTTGTGGCCACATCGTGGATTCATTCTGTCGATATTATTCTCTCTGATTTTTGTTTTTCCGGATGTAACACTCGAGTGTTCCCACCGTGGCGTAACCCATGGTTTTTTTTCTCTCGCGACTGCATAACGCTATTGCCTGGCTGAGTCTGGCCTAGGGGTACGGATTGTTTCCTGGGGGATCCAGGCGTAACCATTGTGTATCCTGCAATCTGTGTAGGTCGTGAATAGTGGCGAAGCTGCCTGGCTGATATAGCCTAGGCGTACGGATTGTTTCTTGGGGGACCCAGGCGTAACCATTGTGTATCCTGCACTCTACTAGTCATCATGGCGTAACTCGCAGGGATGAGAAAGCTTACGAATACAGATTGTTTCCTGAGGGAACCAGGCGTAACCATTGTGTATCTGCAAACCATGGTCGGACAAAGGTTTTACTTTGGTTGTTTTGTTTGGATTGTACTTTCCATATCTGTTTTAAAGGTTTTTCAAGTGTTTTCACTGGGTGTTGAAACAAGTCTACTAAGTACTTGAAGAATTCTAGCTTTGCGCCTGATCAACGCATGGCCAGAGTCTGCAAGAACGAGGATAAACTTGATGAAATATCGAGTTATAAAAGTATTTTCGGAAGGAAAATTGGTTTCGATATAAAAATATTTTATTATAAAGGTATTTCCAACAAATAAATTCTTAATTTAATACCATTTCAACTAAATCCCAATTTATCTTCCTAACCTCAATGTATCCAAATTATTTGAAATATAAATTTTGTATTAATATTTGAAATTAAATTTTCTTTTTGGTTTGAAATTAACTATTCGAGCCCGATACTATTCTTTTGAATCTACCATATTTGCCCTGCTTTATTTATTCACCTATGTTCTCTTTTCCGAATCTATCTTCTTTCCTTCTTTTGAATATATCCTTTAAAATATTGTTCATTTATATTCTACTTGGTTTAATAGTAAATTTTGTTTAGTGTTTTATAAATAATTGATCTCATAATTAATTGAATGGATTTAATAAAATGAGTAATCTATTAAATATTCATTAATTTAGATAATAATAAAAAAAAGTATAAGGTTTTAAATAAATTGTTTAATTTGTTTTTCAAAGTCTAAATTTTTCATCTGGTTGTTTCTATTCTCCTACTTTATTCCTTTTCGGGGACGAAAAGTTTTGAGTGGGGGAGATTGTAACGACCCATAAAATTTTAGCAATTTTTAATTGGTATTTAACGTATTGAATTGGATTTTGAGAAATTATTAATAATAAAATTTTGAAAAAAAATAAAATATGTTATATATATTAATGATTTGTAGTGCGAGCTGTGTACATATATTTTAAAGTTTGGTTGTGGTTATACCTATAAGATCTAGTACAAAAACTTCATAAACTATTATTTATACTATAATATAAGTTAAGTTTGATGTAAATTGGATAGCATAGTTCATTTCTGTTGGGTATAAATATCAATAGTGTGGGTAATAAATTTACGGTCTCCTTTTGCTTTTCATCAAGGTGTGTGAATTTTAAGTATATTGAGTACGTTCCATGTATATTTATTTTGGAAAACCACTGTATATGTATGATGGTCTATTTGAAGTGTATATATAGTAAAGCATATTTATACCGAGTTTTATTTTACTTATATGTGTTATAATAGCTATATATATATATATATATATGTTAGTCTTGATACTAGTATATAGTTTTACTGAAGTTTGATTTCTAGTCATGTTAAATATGTATATTTGATTTTGGGTTTATGTGTCACCATTTCCAGTTTATTTTAGTGCATATTTAGTATATATTTTAAGCTTGAATCAAGGTCTGCATTAAAATTGGCAGTCTACATGTTTGTTATGTACCAAGATAAGCATATATGAATTCATTCATATGTAGCCTTTACATTTTGAAATAATATACATAATATTAAATGAATATTGATTTTTTTAATATTATATATAAGGTTACCTTCATCTTCATTTGTCTCATTTTCATTTATTTGTGTACGTTTTCGTTTTAATTATTGTACACATCATGGTTCCTTTTATAAATTCATCGCCCATAAATATTTATTTCTTTCCCCTTTCATCTTTATTTGTCTCATATTCATTTATTTATATACGTTTTCGTTTCAATTATTGTACACATCATGGTTCCTTTTATAAATCCATCGTTTCAATTTATTTTACGGTCCTTTACTCTGCCTTTTCAAATTTGAATGTGCAGCTGGCGGCATTAAAAAGTTGCTTTAATTATCCACTGAATTATCGTGACCATCCCACTACTCTATATTTATTCCTGTACGTCTTATCTTCACTTAAATTTCTCTGTCCAATCCTTTTTCCATTTTAATATCCTTGCCTTTCCATACTCATGTGCTTTTCAATCAAGCAATAAATTTTTTAAATATCCACCTTATCAACTTGACCGTTATCAAACCAGTATATAATTCAAATCTATCATTATTCTACCGTTCTTCTTTAATAAATTATATGTAACAGTATATCATAAATGGACAGCTCATTCTCCACCCATTCATTTCTCCTATTCAATTAATAATGGAATGTAAAGTTATATATTTGGTATACAATTCAAACAACAGTTACCATTCATACCTCCTAAATTATAGCGATTGACCCCTCTATTTCCATGGTTCCAATTTTAGTTGCTGGATTAATCATTCCTACCATTAAACTATATTAAATATTTATAACGTGTAGTCTCTGAGCCTATTTAGCTTCATTTTTTCTTCCTCTCCGTTGCTTTAAAAAAAAAAAAGATTTTTCCCATTACAATGCTAAAACACATATTGTGGAAAAATGAAAAAGGACCAGTTCTCCTTCCTATAGGTTCGTCAAGCCTCTGCCACCACAGCTCGAACCACCTGTCAGGAGCCACAACCCACTCCATGCCTCCTCCCCTCGTCATCCATATTTTTATAAACGGTATGTGTATCATATTGCAATATATGTTTCGCTTTTAAATGTTTACATATAGCATAAATATGTACTAGTACTATCTATAGTCTATTTTGTTTAATGGATATGTTATACAAGCTGCATTTTCTTTTGTCTAATGGATTTCGAAACTTATAATAAATATTATTGCATTAGTTGTTGTTTTCAACTTCCTGCAACACTTTGTTTTTTTATTATAAATTTTAGCTTGCTGCAATTCTCTTTTCATCTATATTATTGTATTCTATTATCTAATATATACATTTTATCTAGTTATATATATTATACTATAAGGTGTATATATATAAGTTTTCATAGCCCTTTATAATATGTAGCTATGTATGTAAGATTGGGACTGTTATATATGAAAGCATTGGTTATAGCAATTAAAAATATGTAAAGGAATTTAACGTTGTGATATTTACTTATGAAGAGAACAAGATACGTACCACCATCTGTATCTTCGTCTCTCTCCCCATGTTTTTTATTATTATTATATATATATATATATATATATATATTCTTTCTTTCTTTTTTTCTCTTTTCACTCCTTTCATTTTATAGCTTTTAAATTAATTGACAAACGCTTTGGAAGTATTTAAACGCAGTACACGGCAAATTTAATAAGCAGTGGTGTTTTACGTCATTTATAGCCAAATTTTTTTTTTTAATAAGTTCATACACTTCTAAACTGAAAATATAAATATATGATGCGATGGAATTTGAATTTTCATACGCTGTGCCATGAGCTGATCTTAATTTTAAAAGAGGTATGATATATCAATCCCTTACAAATAAGACAAAGATAACGTCCTAAATTAACTTTTAGCAAATTGAACGTTACCGTCGTTATTAAGAAACCAACGTATTATGTCATTTGATTATTTGGGTACTAATAATATGTTACTTTATTCATTCCATCAATTCATTACACACCACGTTATTTTAAATAAATTGCTTCTCTTCTACTGAAATTTATCTAAAAATTTAACAAAAATGATCCGACGGTGTATTAGCCTTCAGGACTAATCCCTGAATTCCGAACGTTGGATCCACTTTGCGTTCTGTGTTTTTTCTCTCTCTTTTTCCATAAAACATATATAAAGTATAAAGTTTATATTTGTTTTCTGATGTTAGTTGCAGTATAAATATTGATTCTTAAATAGTATGTCTATACATATAAGCTACTTTTGTTGTTCGTACATAAATGGTATTGTACGTGCATTTTATGAAATAGCGCCCAATGAACATTATTTTATAAAAGAATTCATTTGTTATGTCAACTTAATATATGTTACAATTGGTTTATATAAATATATTATAACTGATGTTGACTTCTTTCGTTATACTCTTTCTTACAGCTAAAATATGTCAGTATTGTAACCTAGCACATGATTTATATTAGTCTGTTTATATAAGTATTTATTTCAAATTTCATATTGTATATATGCTTGATTCTAATTTGTGTGTTTTGAATAAAAAAAGGACAAGGATTTTGGAAAATATAAATACACATATATTTAATTTAATTTAATATGTGTCGAATTTAGAATATGACTTTATATATATAGTTATATATAGTTATATATATGAGTCAACTCATACCATTATCTTCGCCTATCCCATTCTGACTTGTTCCATCAATTCTTGTTATCGGCTTTGATCGTTGAAGTCGTGCCGATTTTGATGTGCTTCGATTCATAATTCAAATTTCAGTGTCTGTAGCAGTATGCATATCCGTGTCATCTTCTGTATTCTCTTGGCTCGAGAGGTGAGCAATCACTCACGATTAACATACATTTATTCATTAAATTTGATTTCAATTGAAACGACAATTGAAATATGCTACTGTAGTTATTTAAATTTGTTATATATGCTATTATCTGTAACTGTTCACCTGCGGGATATGACACCATATCCTGTTGTTTATATTATATTGTTATTGATGATGTATGCCTGTTATTTTATTGTATTTTCTGTTATCACTATGCAAGTTCCCCGTATTAGAAATCACTATGGGTTGAAATGATACATACCCGAACAGACTTTAGAATAGGATAAAATCATTATGGGTTGAAATGATAAACCCAAGCGATTTCATTTAATTGAATTTGGGATTACGGGTCGAAATGATATCCACCCGTATATATTTATTATGCGGATTGAAATGATAAATATCCGTAACACTTGACTATATGATAGGAAATATATACAGACACCGTTGGTCCATATAAATATTTTGAAAATAATTTATAAAATTTTGGAAAGAAATATATGGTTTAATAAATTTGATTCTTAAGATATTATATAAATGGACATTGTATATATAGATTTAGTAGTATATTTGATTTAAATTGAGTTGAATTTAAATTGATAAATTGAGATTGAATTTAATTTGAATGGGAAGGTCGGGTTGATGTTGGAACATTTTGTTAAGTTGAGGAAATTGAAAATACTTTACTGTATAAATTATTCAATATATATAAATACTATTTTGTGAAATATAGAGATATTTGAAGTGAAAATGAGATTTGGTTTTGAAGTATAAATTAAGCTAAAATGACCATGGTGTTATAGTGTATATTTCTACCTTGTAGAAAGTTCCATGGACCCTTAGAGGATGGTTATCCCAAACATCCTTTAAGTTATTTGTATTTCAGTTGATATTTCACTTGAGTTGGATTTATTGATATAAGAATGTTAATCCTGACTCGAGTGTTTTGTGTTTTGCTTTACGCTCGGGTCAGACTGAGTGATACAGCATTTTAGACTCACCTTTGGAGTTTGGAGCTTCGTTTGGAAATCCAACTATCGATTCAGATTCCAGCCTTTCGAGTTGATTGGTTCAGAGAAGTCATCTGTTGCATTGGAGACTTCACTGCATTTGAACTATTCGGTTGTATTTTTCTAACTCTGATATATATAGTAGCTTCATGAACTACGATTCTTTATCTATTCCACTGCACTATATTACTCTGTGATTTGTGATTGATATATTTAATGTATATTTTAAGTTTTGCCAAATTTTAATTAACAATTCGGTATTTTGAATTATTCAAATCGGATATGTATGGTTTTATTGTCGATTTGAATGGTCCAAAATAGCGGGTCGTTATAGTTGGTATCAGAGCTTTGGCTCTTGGCAAAACTTAGCATATATGGTAAATTTATTTACAGAATCACATTCGCTCGAGTTGAATCTCTTCCTTTTGACTCGATATCCTTTGAATTTTGGAATGTCCCTCGGTTCCGAAATTCATTCTGTCTCTCCCTATTTATATTCGTTTGATTCCGGAGTATCCCATAACTCCACTGAATGATTTGTAAAGGGGGTGAAACCTCCTTTTCAATTGGCATTGATTCACTGAAGTTTTCTGTATCCACGGTTTATGATGCTGTTATATCTTGTTATGCCGAATTCTATATCTCTAGCGATCGAATGTCGAATTGCCTCAGAATTTTACACCGATCTAATTTTGGAATCACGGTTGACCGGTAAAGTTCGCCCGCGATTTATAGAAGTATATCCATCTTCTATTTTGTAATTTAATTATCGCGTCTTCGATCGAGTCTATCTTCGAATTAGAATTCTATTGATTTAAGTTCCTCCAATTGAAATCTCTATCTTTGTTTAAAATCCATTCTTAAAACTATCCTCTGAAAATCGGGTATGGTTGCATTTTTGAAATTGTTTTATATATCAAAATCATTATTTTGATAACTATGATTTTATTCTATATATAAAAAAGAAAATATTTTCGATAAGGATTATATACCTATATATAAAACAAACAAGAAATGTTATTCTATATAAAAGGGTTTTGAAAGGATTTTAAATTCTGAAAAAATATAAGAAATTGATTTATATAAAAATGATTTATAACTGAAGCGTTAAATTTGAAATTCGAGAATTGAATCCGGTGTTTTGAAATTGGTTTTAAGATTTTTGAAATTATATAATAATACGATTTGAAAGTATTTTCTAAATAAGAAGTGTTTCAAATGACTCAAACGAGTTCCAATGATTTCAATGAAATTTCAAGGAGGTTTTAAGAAAATAGAAGTCCAGAACTCACTATGTCGTTGGAAAATAATTTCGGTGATGAGTGCACGCATCATCGACATTGATTTTCGAGTTTCAGAGTGGAGGAGAGGCCACTCTTGTAGCTTTGCTATGCGAGTGATATTGTGAAACAAATTTTGATTTCAAATACCGAAGAATAATTCGTTATTCGAAAGATATATGTATATATATTTAAAATGATTTAAAGGAAACTGGTATTCAGTCCTCGAGTTTCGGATTTGATTTGGTATAATCCTATCTATTTATTGTTGATTTTCAAGTCTTGAATTTGGAAATTTGATTTCCCTAACTATTTTGAATGTTCGAACACTTCCAAATCGAGATTAAATTTTCAAAGCTAAGAAATTTTGAAGAGTATAAAATGTTTGATAAAGAATATAAATTTGGTTTTGAAATGTTTTGAAAAAAAAATTAGTTTTGAATAATGATTTTCAGAAAGGTAAATTGGATATTTCAAATTGAAATAGATAGTTTAAAAGTTTTTAAAAAAGGGATAATTATAAATTTAGAAACCATATTGAGTATAATTTATTTTGGGAAAATATTTGGTTTTGAAATTAAATTGGAATTAAAAACCAGTACTTATATGGTGATTTTGGAAATGAATTTTTTTGCCTTGAATTATTGTAATTTGGAAAATGGGATAATTTTCCAAACCTATTATTTTGGGAACTTTGAAATTTAGATATTTAATTTGGAAGAAAATTTGGTGAAATCATATATGATTTTGAAACTGAATTGATATTGAAATGATTTGAAATTTGAGAACCTTATATTATTAAGCACGTGATTTGGGAGTGGTCGAACTTATATAAAATGGATTGTATAAGTATGAAGTTGATTTGAAATCTATTGATTTGAAAGTACTCAATTTGGAATGAGATTTTATATAATCGAAGTCTATATAAGTATGATTTGATCTACTATTGATTTTGGAAAGTATTTGATTTGGGAAAAATGGAATCCTATATATATGGACTTTATATAAGTACAATATTTGAAAGTGATTTGAAAAGGTACTATATGATATATATTTCCGAAGTAAAGATATGGAAAATGCCTTCTGCTTGAATCCTCTTTGTGGCCACATCGTGGATTCAATCTGTCGATATTATTCTCTCTGATTTTTGTTTTTCCGGATGTAACACTCGAGTGTTCCCACCGTGGCGTAACCCATGGTTTTTTTCTCTCGCGACTGCATAGCGCTATTGCCTGGCTGAGTCTGGCCTAGGGGTACGGATTGTTTCCTGGGGGATCCAGGCGTAACCATTGTGTATCCTGCAATCTGTGTAGGTCGTGAATAGTGGCGAAGCTGCCTGGCTGATATAGCCTAGGCGTACGGATTGTTTCCTGGGGGACCCAGGCGTAACCATTGTGTATCCTGCACTCTACTAGTCATCATGGCATAACTCGCAGGGATGAGAAAGATTACGAATACAGATTGTTTCCTGAGGGAACCAGGCGTAACCATTGTGTATCTGCAAACCATGGTCGGACAAAGGTTTTAGTTTGGTTGTTTTGTTTGGATTGTACTTTCCATATCTGTTTTAAAGGTTTTTCAAGTGTTTTCACTGGGTGTTGAAACAAGTCTACTAAGTACTTGAAGAATTCTAGCTTTGCGCCTGATCAACGCATGGCCAGAGTCTGCAAGAACGAGGATAAACTTGATGAAATATCGAGTTATAAAAGTATTTTCGGAAGGAAAATTGGTTTCGATATAAAAATATTTTATTATAAAGGTATTTCCAACAAATAAATTCTTAATTTAATACCATTTCAACTAAATCCCAATTTATCTTCCTAACCTCAATGTATCCAAATTATTTGAAATATAAATTTTGTATTAATATTTGAAATTAAATTTTCTTTTTGGTTTGAAATTAACTATTCGAGCCCGATACTATTCTTTTGAATCTACCATATTTGCCCTGCTTTATTTATTCACCTATGTTCTCTTTTCCGAATCTATCTTCTTTCCTTCTTTTGAATATATCCTTTAAAATATTGTTCATTTATATTCTACTTGGTTTAATAGTAAATTTTGTTTAGTGTTTTATAAATAATTGATCTCATAATTAATTGAATGGATTTAATAAAATGAGTAATCTATTAAATATTCATTAATTTAGATAATAATAAAAAAAAGGTATAAGGTTTTAAATAAATTGTTTAATTTGTTTTTCAAAGTCTAAATTTTTCATCTGGTTGTTTCTATTCTCCTACTTTATTCCTTTTCGGGGACGAAAAGTTTTGAGTGGGGGAGATTGTAACGACCCATAAAATTTTAGCAATTTTTAATTGGTATTTAACGTATTGAATTGGATTTTGAGAAATTATTAATAATAAAATTTTGAAAAAAAATAAAATATGTTATATATATTAATGATTTGTAGTGCGAGCTGTGTACATATATTTTAAAGTTTGGTTGTGGTTATACCTATAAGATCTAGTACAAAAACTTCATAAACTATTATTTATACTATAATATAAGTTAAGTTTGATGTAAATTGGATAGCATAGTTCATTTCTGTTGGGTATAAATATCAATAGTGTGGGTAATAAATTTACGGTCTCCTTTTGCTTTTCATCAAGGTGTGTGAATTTTAAGTATATTGAGTACGTTCCATGTATATTTATTTTGGAAAACCACTGTATATGTATGATGGTCTATTTGAAGTGTATATATAGTAAAGCATATTTATACCGAGTTTTATTTTATTTATATGTGTTATAATAGCTATATATATATATGTTAGTCTTGATACTAGTATATAGTTTTACTGAAGTTTGATTTCTAGTCATGTTAAATATATATATTTGATTTTGGGTTTATGTGTCACCATTTCCAGTTTATTTTAGTGCATATTTAGTATATATTTTAAGCTTGAATCAAGGTCTGCATTAAAATTGGCAGTCTACATGTTTGTTATGTACCAAGATAAGCATATATGAATTCATTCATATGTAGCCTTTACATTTTGAAATAATATACATAATACTAAATGAATATTGATTTTTTTAATATTATATATAAGGTTACCTTCATCTTCATTTGTCTCATTTTCATTTATTTGTGTATGTTTTCGTTTTAATTATTGTACACATCATGGTTCCTTTTATAAATTCATCGCCCATAAATAGTTTATTTCTTTCCCCTTTCATCTTTATTTGTCTCATATTCATTTATTTATATACGTTTTCGTTTCAATTATTGTACACATCATGGTTCCTTTTATAAATCCATCGTTTCAATTTATTTTACGGTCCTTTACTCTGCCTTTTCAAATCTGAATGTGCAGCTGGCGGCATTAAAAAGTTGCTTTAATTATGCACTGAATTATCGTGACCATCCCACTACTCTATATTTATTCCTGTACGTCTTATCTTCACTTAAATTTCTCTGTCCATTCCTTTTTCCATTTTAATATCCTTGCCTTTCCATACTCATGTGCTTTTCAATCAAGCAATAAATTGTTTAAATATCCACCTTATCAACTTGACCGTTATCAAACCAGTATATAATTCAAATCTATCATTATTCTACCGTTCTTCTTTAATAAATTATATGTAACAGTATATCATAAATGGACAGCTCATTCTCCACCCATTCATTTCTCCTATTCAATTAATAATGGAATGTAAAGTTATATATTTGGTATACAATTCAAACAACAGTTACCATTCATACCTCCTAAATTATAGCGATTGACCCCTCTATTTCCATGGTTCCAATTTTAGTTGCTGGATTAATCATTCCTACCGTTAAACTATATTAAATATTTATAACGTGTAGTCTCTGAGCCTATTTAGCGTCATTTTTTCTTCCCCTCCGTTGCTTTAAAAAAAAAGATTTTTCCCATTACAATGCTAAAACACATATTGTGGAAAAATGAAAAAGGACTAGTTCTCCTTCCTATAGGTTCGTCAAGCCTCTGCCACCACAGCTCGAACCACCTGTCAGGAGCCACAACCCACTCCATGCCTCCTCCCCTCGTCATCCATATTTTTATAAACGGTATGTGTATCATATTGCAATATATGTTTCGTTTTTAAATGTTTACATATAGCATAAATATGTACTAGTACTATCTATAGTCTATTTTGTTTAATGGATATGTTATACAAGCTGCGTTTTCTTTTGTCTAATGGATTTCGAAACTTATAATAAATATTATTGCATTAGTTGTTGTTTTCAACTTCCTGCAACACTTTGTTTTTTTATTAAATTTTAGCTTGCTGCAATTCTCTTTTCATCTATATTATTGTATTCTATTATCTAATATATACATTTTATCTAGTTATATATATTATACTATAAGGTGTATATATATAAGTTTTCATAGCCCTTTATAATATGTAGTTATGTATGTAAGATTGGGACTGTTATATATGAAAGCATTGGTTATAGCAATTAAAAATATGTAAAGGAATTTAACGTTGTGATATTTACTTATGAATAGAACAAGATACGTACCACCATCTGTATCTTCGTCTCTCTCCCCATGTTTTTTTTATTATTTATATATATATATATATATTCTTTCTTTCTTTTTTTCTCTTTTCACTCCTTTCATTTTATAGCTTTTAAATTAATTGACAAACGCTTTGGAAGTATTTAAACGCAGTACACGACAAATTTAATAAGCAGTGGTGTTTTACGTCATTTATAGCCAAAAATTTTTTTTTGATAAGTTCATACACTTCTAAACTGAAAATATAAATATATGATGCGAGGGAATTTAAATTTTCATACGCTGTGCCATGAGCTTATCTTAATTTTAAAAGAGGTATGATATATCAATCCCTTACAAATAAGACAAAGATAACGTCCTAAATTAACTTTTAGCAAATTGAACGTTACTGTCGTTATTAAGAAACCAACGTATTATGTCATTTGATTATTTGGGTACTAATAATATGTTACTTTATTCATTCCATCAATTCATTACACACCACGTTATTTTAAATATATTGCTTCTCTTCTACTGAAATTTATCTAAAAATTTAACAAAAATGATCCGACGGTGTATTAGCCTTCAGGACTAATCCCTGAATTCCAAACGTTGGATCCACTTTGCGTTCTGTGTTTTTTCTCTCTCTTTTTCCATAAAACATATATAAAGTATAAAGTTTATATTTGTTTTCTGATGTTAGTTGCAGCATAAATATTGATTCTTAAATAGTATGTCTATACATATAAGCTACTTTTGTTGTTCGTACATAAATGGTATTGTATGTGCATTTTATGAAATAGCGCCCAATGAACATTATTTTATAAAAGAATTCATTTGTTATGTCAACTTAATATTTGTTATAATTGGTTTATATAAATATATTATAACTGATGTTGAATTCTTTCGTTATACTCTTTCTTACAGCTAAAATATGTCAGTATTGTAACCTAGCACATGATTTATATTAGTCTGTTTATATAAGTATTTATTTCAAATTTCATATTGTATATATGCTTGATTCTAATTTATGTGTTTTAAATAAACAAAAGAACAATGATTTTGGAAAATATAAATACATATATATTTAATTTAATATGTGTCGAATTTAGAATATGACTTTATATATATAGTTATATATAGTTATATATATATGAATCAACTCATACCATTATCTTCGCCTATCCCGTTCTGACTTGTTCCATCAATCCTTGTTATCAGCTTTGATCGTTGAATTTGTGCCGATTTTTCTTTGCTTCGATTCATAATTCAAATTTCAGCGTCTGTAGAAGTATGCATATCTACGTCATCTTCTGTATTCTCTAGGCTCGAGAGGTGAGCAATCACTCACGATTAACATATTTTTATTCATTAAATTTGATTTCAATTGAAACGACAATTGAAATATGCTGTTATAGTTATTAAATTTGTTATATATGCTATTATCTGTAACTGTTCACCTGCGGGATATGACACCATATCCTGTTGTTTATATTATATTGTTATTGATGATATATGCCTGTTATTTTATTGTATTTTCTGCTATCACTATGCAAGTTCCCTGTAGTTTAGAAATCGCTATGGGTTGAAATGATACATACCTGAACAGACTTTAGAATAGGAGAAAATCATTATGTGTTGAAATGATAAACCCAAGCGATTTTCATTTAATTGAATTTGGGATTACGGGTTGAAATGATATCCACCCGTATATATTTAGTATACGGATTGAAATGATAAATATCCGTAGCACTTGACTATACAATAGGAAATATATACAGACACCGTTGGTCCATATAAATATTTTGAAAATAATTTCTAAAATTTTGGAAAGAAATATATGGTTTAATAAATTTGATTCTTAAGATATTATATAAATGAAATTGTATATATAGATTTAGTAGTAATATTTGATTTAAATTGAGTTGAATTTAAATTGATAAATTGAGATTGAATTTAATTTGAATGGGAAGGTCGGGCTGATGTTGGAACATTTTGTTAAGTTGAGGAAATTGAAAATACTTTACTGTATAAATTATTCAATATATATAAATACTATTTTGGGAAATATAGCGATATTTGAAGTGAAAATGAGATTTGGTTTTGAAGTATAAATTAAGCTAAAATGACCACGGTGTTATAGTGTATATTTCTACCTTGTAGAAAGTTCCATGGACCCTTAGAGGATGGTTATCCCAAACATCCTTTAAGTTATTTGTATTTCAGTTGATATTTCACTTGAGTTGGATTTATTGATATAAGAATGTTAATCTTGACTCGAGTGTTTTGTGTTTTGCTTTACGCTCGGGTCAGACTGAGTGATACAGCATTTGAGACTCACTTTTGGAGTTCGGAGCTTCGTTTGGAAATCCAACTATCGATTCAGATTCCAGCATTTCCAGTTGATTGGTTCAGAGAAGACATCTGTTGCGTTGGAGACTTCACTGCATTTGAACTATTCGGTTGTGTTTTTCTAACTCTGATATATATAGTAGCTTCATGAACTACGATTCTTTATCTATTCTGCTGCACTATATTACTCTGTGATCTGTGATTGATTTATTTAATGTATATTTTAAGTTTTGCCAAATTTTAACTAACAATTCGGTATTTTGAATTATTCAAGTCGGATATGTATGGTTTTTATTGTCGATTTGAATGGTCCAAAATAGCGGGTCGTTACATCCCACCTCGGAACACACTCCGATTATCAAAATCAGGATGTGGCCACCATCACAAGGTCATAATATGGTATTGACGAAGCATGTCCGATCGGAGGAATGGCCTCATTAGGCTCGGCGTGGCTTCTATATTAGTCACATCTAAGATAAGTAACGGGAGTCAGGGCTACGTAAATACTTCATACAGAATCGTACATAGAACCATCTTACTTCATTTTGGATTACACAGTTGTTAAAGTGGTTTTCAGTATTGATAGAGAGTATGACAATACCAGATCCCAGTCTCTTTAACAACCAAACGCTTATTTCACACCGGTTGGTTCTTTCAATTTCCAAAACTGTTTCATTATCAATAACAAAATATTATATTCAATTTAAACCATATTACTTTCGAAATCATATTTACTTTCGAAACCTTATTCACTTTCGAAATCATGTCACCTTTGAAATCCTATTTTCAAATCATTATATTTACTCAATATATGTCATTTCAATATCATTTCAAATCCTAATTTAGATTATAACATCATTTATCAATCTGCTTTTAAATCGAGGATTTAAATATAAGCACTTCTACTTTACACAGTCTAGAATTTAGAAAAAGTTTGGATAGTTTAAAATAGTTTAAAAATTGTAACGACCCAGAATTTTAATTTATTAAAATATGAATATTTAATTAATTTTAAATATTAATAAGTGAATTTATAAGTCAAATAAATTTTTATTTGAATTATTGGATTTAATCGAATAATTAAATCAATAATTTAATATGTTAAATTATGGAAATAATTGAAAATAGAGTTAAATATGATTGAAAATGATTTGTAAAATTTTATTTTATCATGTTGAAGTTAGAACGATATTTTAGAACTTTTAAAATCGAATTAAAAGTTAATTTGTGAAAATTGAATATTTTAATATTTAAATCGACTAGTGAAAATAGCCAATTTTTGAACAGTCTCAGAATTGAACGAAACCAGTTCCATTGGATCCGTAATAGTTAGTTATTACCGGATTTCAATTTTCGTGTCAATCGGAGTTATCGTTTGATCGTGGCAGCTCGAAACGCATCGAATTATTTTTATTATTAATTTGGCGAGTTAAAATAGCCATCTTTCAAAAAGTCTCGGATTTCGACGAAACCAGTATCATCGGATCCGTAATGTGATATTATTGTAAGGTTTCAAATTTCAAGTCAATCGGATTTACCGTTTGTCCGATACAAATTAAAACGCCTAGAAAATCGTTTAAATCGGTTTAATTTAAATTGAACGTTTATAGCCATAACTCGCACAGATGTCCGAATTAGCTTTCGAAACCTATTCCATTGTGTCCGGAACGCGGGGTAAACCCTAGAAACGCTGGTTACGGCGTGTAAATCGGAGTTCGGGATTTCCGAGATGAATAGTGTCGTTCAAAACTCTATAAATAGACCCTATACCCTTCATAAATTAGAAAATAAAAACCCTAACCCTAATTCTATATGCACAGCCGCCACCTCTCTTTTCAAAGGCCAGAATTTTTCGAAATTCATTCCTCAATTACTTCCAATCCATGAAGTTTTAGCCAAAGTGATCAACTACAAAGATGAAGATCTTGGCGAAAGCTTTCAATCCATACGATTGAGATCGTGTTTGGAGCATCGGAGGGGGAGCTAAGGGGGGCCGACCGTGGCCAGTTGCGCACACAACACGAGGAGCAGGAGGTGGCCGAGTTCAACATCCTTGCAGGCATGGGTAGCTCTTGTCACGAGCATTCCGATGGCACATCCTGATCGCCTTCAAGTGGAGCGAGGAGGTGGTGAATCGAAACCCTAGTTCATGAGCTTATGGGTTGCGTGCGTTTTCTTTGTTCCTGTAACGTGCGTGAGTGAGTGAGTTGAGGGTGATGAAGTTTGAGGCATTGGATCTGAAGATGGGCGGCCCAGATTCATGAAGGTTGAAAATATAAAAGTTATGTTGTAAATATTATAAATAAAAATTGTGTAACTTCAAATATTTGTAACTTTTTCATACGAGGTCGAAAACGCGCGAAAACAGATGCGTTGGAATCGTATGGACGAGCACTACGCGATGGAATTGGATTGGAGTCGTTTGGAGTTAGTGAGAATTTTGGGTAAAATTAAACGTCCGTTTAATTTTATTCAAAATAAATCGCTAAAACAAAATTGAAACCAAGGTGAGAACTTCTCACTCAATCGAATCAGTTTCGATTTTATTTTAAATAGTTAGATTTAAAATATTTGAATGCATGTTTGAATGATGATTGATATCTATTGATTGTTAAAATAGACATTATGCGCCGTTAGTAAGCGGATGTTATTTATTAAAAACATATACCGCGAATATTTCATAAACAGTGAAATTGGTATTATATATAATAGCAATATATATATATATATTCACATATGTATATATTGGAGTTATTGATTTCCCGCATTTTTTTAGCGGATGAGACCCTATTGCGCCGTCTATTAAGCGGATAATATTTAAAATCCCATATACCGCGATAATTTCGTACTGGAGCGAAATTGGTATTGTGCTAATGTTTGTGGATGCAGAAAAACAGGTTGGAGGGATCCAACTGGATTCCTCAACAGTATTTATTTGATTTCAGATATTTTGATATTTGATTGATTATCATATCGATATATGATATCGTTGTTGTCGTGATTGGCTATTTGGTATGTAGCATCATTGGACCAAACTTTGGAATTTTAAAATGATTTTTTAAAGTGATTTTTGAAAATATATTATATGTTTTGGAAATTGATTCATTTTAAATAAATAAACGTATAAATTTTTAATGTTATAAAAATTATGATTTTTGAGAAATACGGTTAAAGATTGATTTTTGAGAAATATGGATTAATGATTTTATAAATGAATTTAAATCGGGATTAATTGAATTTATTATGAAAAGTTGAAATATAGGATTTATGAAATTTAATTATTTTATAAATCAGAATGATGAAATTATATAAAAGGGATTAAAGATGTTTTAAAAGAATAATATAAATTGATTTATATAAAGAGATTTATAAATTGGATATTTATAAATTAAAACATTTGAATTATAAAACGAGTTTTTGTAAGTGTTTGAATGAAGTGAAAATGGATTTCATAAGTGAATGGAATTTATAAAATTATAAATGGTGAAGTTATAAGTGAAATTTATAAATAGTAAGATTTATAAATTTTGTGAAGTTATTTGAAGAATAGATTTGGTTAAATAAATAAATCTTATAAGTTATAAGATTTATGATTTGGAAAGTCTTTAAAAGAACGATTTTGTAAAATAATCGTTTTATAAGCATTTAACTTATAATATGAATCTTTGTTTTATAATTGAGTTATAAACTGGAATAGGTTAATAAAGGAATTAAAAAAAAGTTTTTATAAGATAAATAGAAGAGGGATTTATAAACGTTGTTTTATAAATTCGCAAATGACTTATTTTGATAAGTAAATTGTTGAAACCTATAAATGAAGTTATATTCACGTTTTTGACAGTGAATAACCCTTTGAAATAAAATGAATGGAAATGATGATATTTGTTAACGTAGTATATTCACGTTTTTGAATAGTGAATAATATGTTAAAGAAATTGTTTTGAATGAGATGTTTAAATTGAATTAAAATGATCAAACGATGTTTTAAATGTGTTGAGATTCGAAACCATAGATTTCAACATTTATTGTTGAAATAGACGTTTTCGAGAAATAAAAGGAAATAGTAGACTGTAACACTGTTGTTATAGTAAATGATTTCCGAAAGGAAATGTTTTGCATAGTATTGGGATTTATATATCTATTTTAATTTCGAATCCCTATACTAGTGATTTTGGGACGTCGTAACGATGTTTTACGCAACATTCGTTTTGGCCCAAATAAATATGTTTAAGAGAATGATTTCCTTAAAGAATGAAATATATACTTAATCTCGATTTAAGTATATTGAATATTTTCCAAGTGTTGAAAATAAATAAAATTTGTGAATTACTTATGAATAAATAAGTATGGAAATGTTTTCCAATATAAAGTGAATATTAGAGAATTTATCTTTTTAAAGATAAATTGAAATGAATAATTGAAATCGTATATGCATGGATATTGTGAAATATAAATTCACTATGGAATTTATAAAGGGAAGTGGAATTTGTTTAAAAATAAATATTGATTTATTTTTGAAGTGTGAAAATTATATATCTTGTAGGGATATTTTGGAAAATAAATAATTTGGAAAATTATTTGGAAAATGGTGATGTGTGCATATCCATTGATAGTTCAATAGCCGACTATCAATATTTCCCTTTGAATGGGTAATTGATGTGATTTGTTTGAATTTGAATGCCACACTTATTTTTGAATAAGCGCTCACTATTCGGGTTAACCGGGAAAGGACCATGGGGTCGTATAACCCATTCTGAATATGTGATACGTCGTTGTGAATTGCATTGAAGATCGGTGTTGAAGACCGAGTATTTGCGAAAGCGATAGGATGACCTATCGATTGTCTCTGCACTGGGTAGCTCCTGGTATAGAGATTCCTTAAGTGATGGGAAATTCGATCGGGATTGTGAATACCCGGATTGCAAGGGCTTCGTAAGAAGTGCCTTCGGTTTTGTTCGAGCCCGGAACAGACTTGTATGGATTGTATGTCTGACATTACAAATTGAGATATAAAGCAGATTTCTTTCAAATATATTTCTGTTGGTGGCGGAGAATTTATTCTTTTAGCTTAACACCCTTCTCTGAGACGTACGAGCTCAGAGGTTATGTAGTTGAATGTTATTAGCGATATATTCCCAATTTGGTAATGTGACATGCTGAGTGTTGCTGTAAATGATCATTGTGTTGATTATTTGTGATAGGATCGTTTATTTGATCGTCTATCCTGGTGATCATTTCTATGATCATTTGTTGACCCAAAGCATGGCTTTTGTATAAAGTATGTTTTTGTGGACGTGACTTCGTCGAGCCTCACACCCCGTGAATGGTCAAAACAGGAAAGAAGCAGCAAGGTTATGAGGGGTAGCGCCCTTTAGGATGTGTGCATTTCCTTCTGGAAAAGTGTGGTGTCATGGTATGGAGCCCAGATACTTACTCATGTTGAAAACACTTTGTTATGATTGTGTGAATTGATTACGAGCGCTCGGTTAAAAGGTCCCAAAGGACCGGGGGATGGCATATTCGGTCAGTTGTTACTCAGTTAGGGGTAACCCGACCTTGTATTGGTAGAGATCCGGTTTGGTTCTCGGGGATGTCCATCCAGAGGCATTCTCATGTGGCAATGGGAAGTTCCTTGGCCTGATCATTCGTTGGAAATCCAATTCCCAATACGAAACTTGTACGGTATTAGTTGTAGGACCTGCCATTCACTTATGGTGGTCACCACTGTTTGGATGGTAGCTATAGTAGGCATACGATAATGGTCGTATGTTGGCTAAGATTTATATTCTACTTTCGAAATGAATTTTTCTCTACAATATGCACTAGTAATAATATCAAATGTTCTTTTAAATGCGTATCAAGCATCTTTGACTATCATAAGGAGAAATCTCCTCCGATTCTGCGTTTGCATTGTGTGTGTGTGCGGGAGGCCTTATAGTAGTCTCATTTTTAAAAGCATTGCGAATTGACTTTAAAAATATTCCTCTATTTTGTTTTCAAAGATAAATAAACTGTTTTGAGTTCTCACACCAGTCACATGACTGACTCGGAGTTTATTGTTTTCCTTCCTAAACTCTGGGTGCCCACCAATTTCCACACGGGCAGCACCAATTTCCACACGGGCAGTCAAGAGTTAAGGTTTATCAGGATATTCTGGATATTCAGGAGTTGCTGGAGGCAAGCTGGATGGCATGGCGTATTTCTAGTTTATATAGTATTTCTTTTTCCGCTGCATTATTTGTTGTTGTTTGATGTTGTACACTCTGATGATATGATGTAATGTAATGTATAAAATGTAATAACTGATATAGTTCTTTGTTTAAAGATTATTCATTTATCTATTATATGTTGTTCCGCTGCGAATTGTGAGATTCTGATGTTGTTCTGTTGTTTTCTATTCCGTTCTATTTTCTACTTTCTTATTTTTCTATTTCCTTTATTATCTATTTTCTATCTTTTCTATCTTCTTCTTCTCTTTCTTCTTTATTTTTCTTTTCTTAAATTCTTCCTAAACCCATAACTATTCGGTTTTTCGGCAACGAAAAATCGATAACGTTACAATGTGGTATCAGAGCTTATGGTTAAGCGACAACCATGGTTCTATTGGGTGTTACTCATTAGAGATAGAGTCAGTAGTACTCTAGAATGAGTTGAGTGTAATAATAGCTATGAGAGCGTATTTGTTAGTGAATATAAAATTGTTTTAAATTGTGATGATTGGTTTGTTGAGTGGCATATGAACCTTCGTCAGCGTGGTCTCGACAACTATGCCGAAGGGGTTTCTAAACACTTGAATAGAACAATTCGACACAGTATTGTTTAAATTGGGTAAATAAAATAATTTTACCTTGAGTATATTTTATATATGAAGAAATAATTTTTCAGAATTATTAAAGTATATAAGTTGATTGTTTAGATGTTTGAATAATCTAAATAAAAGAATAATTGTATAAGGAAATAAATTATGAGAATGGAAGTATAATTAAAGTGATTTACAATTGTGAAATAAACTTATATATATAAGAAGTGAAACTATATGAATATATTTATGAATATGAGTTGAAATAAAAATGAATTTAAAGTAAAATGGAGTATAACTTAAGAGAAGTTGATATTGGTGTCAAAGTAAATTATTAAAGTTAAGTGATGAATATAAACTTGAGTTATATAAATGAATTGGAAATTGAATTGAATTAATGGATTGAATGTTAATCAATTGGATGTAAATTAAGTTGACATGAAATAATGAATATAAGTGTTAATTCATTAAAATCTAATGTTATTGAAAGTTGAATAGTTGAATAAAAAAATCAATTCATTGAATATTAATAAGAATATGAGTGAATATTTATTGGTTATAAATGATAGTTGGTTGATGGTTGAATATATATTGCTATTGAATGCATTTCTATGTTAGCATATATAGTTATTATGTTGCTATATGATGTATATTGATACTATTGTCTATATGCATGATTCTCATATTGTTTGTTGAGTGTTTAGTAGGTGCGGATCGCGTTTGCTTCGCATTTGGAGCTCGCTTTCGCGCTATATTAGCCGTATAAGCTCGCTAATAAAATATAAGGTACATATCTCGGATTACATACTGTACTTTTATACTTTTTTCCCTTCGGGATGCCTCATTACTTGATGAGATGTATATTTGTGATATATATACTGTCATTTTTTTCGGATCGAGCCGCGCAAAGGAGACTATGGCGAATTTTTCCGGAAATTTAAGGCGTTAGAAAAAATTTGAGAAAATGGGAAAATTTTGAAAACTTTAACTTTGATTTGGAATTGAAAGTTAAACAATAGTAGTTGTTTTTGAAAAAGATAACTAAGTATGATTTGAAAACTTAGTAAAGATTTGTAAGGAATTTAATTATGAATTTTTGGAAAGTTAATAGATTCTGTAACTTTTCTTACTTGTTAATTTCGAGGACGAAATTCTTTTAAGGGGGGAAGATTGTAACGACCCAGAATTTTAATTTATTAAAATATGAATATTTAATTAATTTTAAATATTAATAAGTGAATTTATAAGTCAAATAAATTTTTATTTGAATTATTGGATTTAATTGAATAATTAAATCAATAATTTAATATGTTAAATTATGGAAATAATTGAAAATAGAGTTAAATATGATTGAAAATGATTTGTAAAATTTTATTTTATCATGTTGAAGTTAGAACGATATTTTAGAACTTTTAAAATCGAATTAAAAGTTTATTTGTGAAAATTGAATATTTTAATATTTAAATCGACTAGTGAAAATAGCCAATTTTTGAACAGTCTCAGAATTGAACGAAACCAGTTCCATTAGATCCGTAATAGTTAGTTATTATCGGATTTCAATTTTCGTGTCAATCGGAGTTATCGTTTGATCGTGGCAGCTCGAAACGCATCGAATTATTTTTATTATTAATTTGGCGAGCTAAAATAGCCATTTTTCAAAAAGTATCGGATTTCGACGAAACCAGTTTCATCGGATCCGTAATGTGATATTATTGTAAGTTTTCAAATTTGAAGTCAATCGGATTTACCGTTTGTCCGATACAAATTAAAACGCCTAGAAAATCGTTTAAATCGGTTTAATTTAAATTGAACGTTTATAGCCATAACTCGCACAGATGTCCGAATTAGCTTTCGAAACCTGTTCCATTGTGTCCGGAACGCGGGATAAACCCTAGAAACGCTGGTTACGGCACGTAAATCGGAGTTCGGGATTTCCGGGATGAATAGTGTCCTTCAAAACTCTATAAATAGACCCTATACCCTTCATAAATTAGAAAATAAAAACCCTAACCCTAATTCTATATGCACAGCCGCCACCTCTCTTTTCAAAGGCCAGAATTTTTCGAAATTCATTCCTCAATTACTTCCAATCCGTGAAGTTTTAGCCAAAGTGATCAACTACAAAGATGAAGATCTTGGCGAAAGCTTTCAATCCATACGGTTGAGATCGTGTTTGGAGCATCGGAGGAGGAGCTAAGGGGGGCCGACCATGGCCAGTTGCGCATGCAACACGAGGAGCAGGAGGTGGCCGAGTTCAACATCCTTGCAGGCGTGGGTAGCTCTTGTCACGAGCATTCCGATGGCACATCCTGATCGCCTTCAAGTGGAGCGAGGAGGTGGTGAATCGAAACCCTAGTTCATGAGCTTATGGGTTGCGTGCGTTTTCTTTGTTCCTGTAACGTGCGTGAGTGAGTGAGTTGAGGGTGATGAAGTTTGAGGCGTTGGATCTGAAGATGGGCGGCCCAGATTCATGAAGGTTGAAAATATAAAAGTTATGTTGTAAATATTATAAATAAAAATTGTGTAACTTCAAATATTTGTAACTTTTTCATACGAGGTCGAAAACGCGCGAAACCAGTTGCGTTGGAATCGTATGGACGAGCACTACGCGATGGAATTGGATTGGAGTCGTTTGGAGTTAGTGAGAATTTTGGTAAAATTAAACATCCGTTTAATTTTATTCAAAATAAATCGCTAAAACAAAATTGAAACCAAGGTGAGAACTTCTCACTCAATCGAATCAGTTTCGATTTTATTTTAAATAGTTAGATTTAAAATATTTGAATGCATGTTTGAATGATGATTGATATCTATTGATTGTTAAAATAGACATCATGCGCCGTTAGTAAGTGGATGTTATTTATTAAAAACATATACCGCGAATATTTCATAAATAGTGAAATTGGTATTATATATAATAGAAATATATATATATATATTGGCATATGTATATATTGGAGTTATTGATTTCCCGCATTTTTTTAGCGGATGAGACCCTATTGCGCCGTCTATTAAGCGGATAATATTTAAAATCCCATATACCGCGATAATTTCGTACTGGAGCGAAATTGGTATTGTGCTAATGTTTGTGGATGCAGGAAAACAGGTTGGAGGGATCCAACTGGATTCCTCAACAGTATTTATTTGATTTCAGATATTTTGATATTTGATTGATTATCATATCGATATATGATATCGTTGTTATGGTGATTGGCTATTTGGTATGTAGCATCATTGGACCAAACTTTGGAATTTTAAAATGATTTTTTAAAGTGATTTTTGAAAATATATTATATGTTTTGGAAATTGATTCATTTTAAATAAATAAACGTATAAATTTTTAATGCTATAAAAATTATGATTTTTGAGAAATACGGTTAAAGATTGATTTTTGAGAAATATGGATTAATGATTTTATAAATGAATTTAAATCGGGATTAATTGAATTTATTATGAAAAGTTGAAATATAGGATTTATGAAATTTAATTATTTTATAAATCAGAATGATGAAATTATAAAAGGGATTAAAGATGTTTTAAAAGAATAATATAAATTGATTTATATAAAGAGATTTATAAATTGGATATTTATAAATTAAAACATTTGAATTATAAAACGAGTTTTTATAAGTGTTTGAATGAAGTGAAAATGGATTTCATAAGTGAATGGAATTTATAAAATTATAAATGGTGAAGTTATAAGTGAAATTTATAAATAGTAAGATTTATAAATTTTGTGAAGTTATTTGAAGAATAGATTTGGTTAAATAAACAAATCTTTTAAGTTATAAGATTTATGATTTGGAAAGTCTTTAAAAGAACGATTTTGTAAAATAATCGTTTTATAAGCATTTAACTTATAATATGAATCTTTGTTTTATAATTGAGTTATAAACTGGAATAGGTTAATAAAGGAATTAAAAAAAAAAGTTTTTATAAGATAAATAGAAAAGGGATTTATAAACGTTGTTTTATAAATTCGCAAATGACTTATTTTGATAAGTAAATTGTTGAAACCTATAAATGAAGTTATATTCACGTTTTTGACAGTGAATAACCCTTTGAAATAAAATGAATGGAAATGATGATATTTGTTAACGTAGTATATTCACGTTTTTGAATAGTGAATAATATGTTAAAGAAATTGTTTTGAATGAGATGTTTAAATTGAATTAAAACGATCAAACGATGTTTTAAATGTGTTGAGATTCGAAACCATAGATTTCAACATTTATTGTTGAAATAGACGTTTTCGAGAAATAAAAGGAAATAGTATACTATAACACTGTTGTTATAGTAAATGATTTCCGAAAGGAAATGTTTTGCATAGTATTGGGATTTATATATCTATTTTAATTTCGAATCCCTATACTAGTGATTTTGGGACGTCGTAACGATGTTTTACGCAACATTCGTTTTGGCCCAAATAAATATGTTTAAGAGAATGATTTCCTTAAAGAATGAAATATATACTTAATCTCGATTAAGTATATTGAATATTTTCCAAGTGTTGAAAATAAATAAAATTTGTGAATTACTTATGAATAAATAAGTATGGAAATGTTTTCCAATATAAAGTGAATATTAGAGAATTTATCTTTTTAAAGATAAATTGAAATGAATAATTGAAATCGTATATGCATGGATATTGTGAAATATAAATTCACTATGGAATTTATAAAGGGAAGTGGAATTTTTTTTAAAATAAATATTGATTTATTTTTGAAGTGTGAAAATTATATATCTTGTAGGGATATTTTGGAAAATAAATAATTTGGAAAATTATTTGGAAACTGGTGATGTGTGCATATCCATTGATAGTTCAATAGCCGACTATCAATATTTCCCTTTGAATGGGTAATTGATGTGATTTGTTTGAATTTGAATGCCACACTTATTTTTGAATAAGCGCTCACTATTCGGGTTAACCGGGAAAGGACCATGGGGTCGTATAACCCATTCTGAATATGTGATACGTCGTTGTGAATTGCATTGAAGATCGGTGTTGAAGACCGAGTATTTGCGAAAGCGATAGGATGACCTATCGATTGTCTCTGCACTGGGTAGCTCCTGGTATAGAGATTCCTTAAGTGATGGGAAATTCGATCGGGATTGTGAATACCCGGATTGCAAGGGCTTCGTAAGAAGTGCCTTCGGTTTTGTTCGAGCCCGGAACAGACTTGTATGGATTGTATGTCTGACATTACAAATTGAGATATAAAGCAGATTTCTTTCAAATATATTTCTGTTGGTGGCGGAGAATTTATTCTTTTAGCTTAACACCCTTCTCTGAGACGTACGAGCTCAGAGGTTATGTAGTTGAATGTTATCAGCGATACATTCCCAATTTGGTAATGTGACATGCTGAGTGTTGCTGTAAATGATCATTGTGTTGATTATTTGTGATAGGATCGTTTATTTGATCGTCTATCCTGGTGATCATTTCTATGATCATTTGTTGACCCAAAGCATGGCTTTTGTATAAAGTATGTTTTTGTGGACGTGACTTCGTTGAGCCTCACACCCCGTGAATGGTCAAAACAGGAAAGAAGCAGCAAGGTTATGAGGGGTAGCGCCCTTTAGGATGTGTGCATTTCCTTCTGGAAAAGGGTGGTGTCATGGTATGGAGCCCAGATACTTACTCATGTTGAAAACACTTTGTTATGATTGTGTGAATTGATTACGAGCGCTCGGTTAAAAGGTCCCAAAGGACCGGGGGATGGCATATTCGGTCAGTTGTTACTCAGTTAGGGGTAACCCGGCCTTGTGTTGGTAGAGATCCGGTTTGGTTCTCGGGGATGTCCATCCAGAGGCATTCTCATGTGGCAATGGGAAGTTCCTTGGCCTGATCATTCGTTGGAAATCCAATTCCCAATACGAAACTTGTACGGTATTAGTTGTAGGACCTGCCATTTACTTATGGTGGTCACCACTGTTTGGATGGTAGCTATAGTAGGCATACGATAATGGTCGTATGTTGGCTAAGATTTATATTCTACTTTCGAAATGAATTTTTCTCTACACTATGCACTAGTAATAATATCAAATGTTCTTTTAAATGCATATCAAGCATCTTTGACTATCATAAGGAGAAATCTCCTCCGATTCTGCGTTTGCATTGTGTGTGTGTGCGGGAGGCCTTATGGTAGTCTCATTTTTAAAAGCATTGCGAATTGACTTTAAAAATATTCCTCTATTTTGTTTTCAAAGATAAATAAACTGTTTTGAGTTCTCACACCAGTCACATGACTGACTCGGAGTTTATTGTTTTCCTTCCTAAACTATGGGTGCCCACCAATTTCCACACGGGCAGTCAAGAGTTAAGGTTTATCAGGATATTCTGGATATTCAGGAGTTGCTGGAGGCAAGCTGGATGGCATGGCGTATTTCTAGTTTATATAGTATTTCTTTTTCTGCTGCATTATTTGTTGTTGTTTGATGTTGTACACTCTGATGATATGATGTAATGTAATGTATAAAATGTAATAACTGATATAGTTCTTTGTTTAAAGATTATTCATTTATCTATTATATGTTGTTCCGCTGCGAATTGTGAGATTCTGATGTTGTTCTGTTGTTTTCTATTCCGTTCTATTTTCTACTTTCTTATTTTTCTATTTCCTTTATTATCTATTTTCTATCTTTTCTATCTTCTTCTTCTCTTTCTTCTTTCTTTTTCTTTTCTTAAATTCTTCCTAAACCCATAACTATTCGGTTTTTCGGCAACGAAAAATCGATAACGTTACAAAAATAGTTAAAATAGTTTGAAATAGCTTTTAATGATTAAAACAATCTAAATATAGTTTACACAGGTTTTATAGTTTAAAATAGATTAGTCTAAAATATTTTGAAATAGTTTAAATGCTTTTAAGAGTTTAAAATAGATTAAAATAGCTTTTAATGGTTTAAATATAGATTAAATTAGTTAATATAGTTTAAATAATTAAAAATAGGTTAAAATAGTTTAATATAGTTTGAAATAGGTCAAAATAGTTTAAAATAATTTAATAGTTTATATTAAAGTAATTAATTTGGAACTAATATCAAAATTAAGCCATTTCTTTAATTCAACACATCTGGACGAGGTCTAGCTTTTAAATCAACTAATTAAAATTGGTCTTGCAATTCAGATTCTCAATTAAAACCATTTAATCGATATTGATTTCGAATCCATGTTTGAATTATCAATTTTAACCACTTCAAATTATATATATTTCAAAGTTATATTCAAACATTTTAATAACTCAATTTCGATGAATTTCATTTATACTTCAAAAATTTAACTTTGAAATTCCCATTTTTATTCTATAAACAATTCATTAAATCAATTCCAATTTCAACATTTAATGAGACGACCCGACTTTCTTACCACAGAAAATCGCATCATCTTTAAGAAAGAAAGGGATAGAAAAGAGAATAGAAAGAAGAGAAGAAAGAAACAACATTAGAATCTACACAGCGGAACGAATAAATTATATTAATAACATAAATATTACATAGTTTACAACCATTATCAGAGTACACAGATATACAACACATACTAGACAGTTATAAACACCTGTCTAGTTATACAACTCAATACAACAACTCAGACTACAACTCAGAGAACACACAGCGGAATACTATATATATCTACACGCGGAAGCCTCCTGCTCCATTGCTCCTTCACAATTTGTCAAAGCTAACCTGAGTCCTAACTTGGATTCCCTTGGCTACTCGTAAAAATTTGAGTACCCAAGAGTTTATGGAAAACAAAAATAAACTCCGGGTCAGACATGGTGTGACGACCCGAAATTTTCGAGAATTTAAAATCAGAATATTTAATTGATTTTAAATATTCAATAGAGTAATTTTAACTTGAATTACAAATATCACTATTTATTTGATTATTAAATTATTGAATGAAATAACTTAAAGTTGGGTAAAATGTGGAATCCGGAGTTTCAAGCCCGTTTAAAAAAATAATTGAAGGCTTATAAATTTATATTAATAATACCGAGGATAATAGAAGTTGTAAAACTGAATTTAATGGTGATTTGTTAAGTTTTGAAATTCTTATTGTTTAAAATTGAATTTAAAAATAGCCTTCCGAGGCATAGTCTCGGAATTCGACGAAATCAGCTCCATTGGATCTGTAATGTTTTCTATCGGATTTCAATTTTCGCATTGTTTGAAGTTACCGTTGGGTCGAACGATTGGTCAATGCCTAGAATAATCAAATTGAATTTAAATTAATAATCGAGTCTTCCCTTATACGCCAACATTTTCTGTTATCTTCTCGTATACGCCAGTTGTCTCTACAGAAATCGAACCCCCGTTTCCTTTCAACTAAAGCTCTTCTTCTTGTTTAAAAAAAAAATCACTCGACACAGTTTTATAAAATTTCAATGTCAAAGTCGATCAAAGAAAGAAAACAAAATAGGCGCTGTTCCTTTCCAATTGAATCAGCCGACACCTCCTTCTCCTTTAAATTCGATGTTCGCCTCGTTTTTTTTTTATTTTAAAAAAAAGAGGTAAAAATGGTCGAAGCCTAAATTATTCAAATCGAATGGCGGAATAGAGGGGGGACTCGCGTTTAGGCTTTCGCGTGAAGCTGGGGGCGATTGAACTCGAGTGGCACAGGGCTAGGGGATTCTCGCGATCGATTCGTGATTGAGAGGGGGGGTTTCAATTGCAAGCACGACAGTGTTGGCAACGCGATGGTGGTCACGATCTTCTCGTGCCTGGTCGACTTGGATTTGGGGAAGAGTGCGGCGTCACTGAGAGGTGGCGACGTCGCGAATTCGAGGGTGTGGGGTCATAGTGGTGCGGCGTGGAATACAGAGGAGGCTGGAGGTGGTCGTGCAACGGCAAGGCAGTGATAGTCCGAGTTTGTTCTTCGTTGGGTATTGATTCTTTCTTTTCTGTTAATTTTAAATTATATATGTATGAATTCATATATAGGGCAGAGAAAATAAATTTATATTTCAAGCAGAAATTTATTTCTATAGTGAGGTGTATAAAGGAAACTATTTCTAATTACAGTAAAGCAGAAAATTTATTGAAAAGAAAAGAAAGTATAGGAATTTTAGATGTTGAAGGAATATATAAGAATTGGATCTTTAATTTAAAATCTAGATTATAAACCTATCGGTTTATTTTGGAATAATAATATTATTATGGAAATTAAGGAGATTTATTAACTTATATAACTATTTTGGGTATTTCAAACATAGTGTATTCGAGGGGTTAACCAAATTAATTAAGTTTAATAAATGGAGTTAGTCATTTGATTAGTTCAAATATTAATAAACTTATTTAATTTATTTTACATCACAAAAAGATTTCTGAAAAGGAAATTAGTTTAAAACCCAAAAGTGTTAGTTAAGCAGATAATAGTTAACTAGTTGACTAATTAGTTAATAAAATCGTGTAATTGTTTATACAAGGTCAAAGTCTGAAAGGAAACAAGCTGGATTGAATCGAATTGCAAGTAAAAGCAAAGGTGAGTTAATCTCACTCAGTTAAAGTTAAAATTTAAATTTAAATGATTAAATTTAAATAACTGTTGAATGGTTGAATTGATTGATGTGTTATAGTATGATATATTTTGAAATCGGTATTATATATCGTGCTAACGTCTGTGGATGCAGGGGAAACAGGTTGGAGGGATCCAACTGGACCCCTCAACTTTATTTAATTATTTAATATTCTCTGTTCTGAATACTTGATATCCTGTAATGAATTATGTGGAAATATTGAATACCATGGCTTGATTGTTATAATCGGGCAATAATGAATTACCAAATATATAATTTGAGTTTGGGAATGAAAATAAAAGAAGAAAGTTGTAAGTAAAATAGTTATAGAAAAGTTGAATAAATTTATGAATGAACTGGAAAGGAAATAAGTGACTTCAAATTTTAATAAATAAATCTCGAGTATGGGAAGGAAAATTTAAATAAACAGAAAGTTAATGAAACTTAAACTTCAATGTTATTGTTTAAAAGAACAAAACATTTATTTAAAATTTAGGATTTAAATTATTTAAGAAGAATAAAGAAGAAATTGAGAATAACCTGAAATTTGTATATTTCAGCTAAAGGATGTAAATCAAACTGAAAATAATAATAAAGTCATAATTAATGTATTTTGAAATGAACTGGTAAGTAAAGAAATTTATTTCAAATGGAATGAATTGGAAATCAATTTGAAAAATTGATTTAAGTGATTGAGATTGAGAATTTCTCTCTGAATAACCAAGTACGTTTTCAAAGTAAAGTTTTAAAAATAAATTAAAAGTTTAAAGTTGTTGTAAGAAGTATGTTTTGTAAAATTTACTATTTCTAAATATTTAAATTCTAAGGTAAGTATTTCCTTTTAATCTATTATAGCAATAATTATTTTAATCTATTATAGCAATAATTATTTAAAGAGTGATAGTATTTTATTTTTAAAAGTGAAAATCTAGTTTTATATTTTATTTAGTAACCTTATTTTCAAATATTCATATAGTATGTGTTTTTAAAAAATCATTGAAGTAATTTTAGAATAAATGTTTTAAAATATATCTTCAAAGTAAAGTGTTTTAAATTATTTTAGAAAATCTATTTTTGTGCTTGATGATTTCAGAAGAGATAGAAAATAATTGGAAAAGTTTATTCTGAAAGGAAAGATGGTTTTGAAACTATTTTCAAAGGATTGAAAATAGAAATATATCTCGTGAAGATATTTTTGAGATTAATAAATAATTTGAGAGAAATTATTTATTGTTGGATGGTTGTTTGTGAATATAAATTGATAGTTAAATAACCGACTATCAATATTGGACAAATGCGTTGATCGTTTCGAAGAGTCCGGGATCGAGATTTATTTCTCGAAAACCACTTCGATCCGGTATGTACGTTTCGTGTAAACGATTTTTGATTCGAAGATGGAGCAGTGTGGTGCAAGGGCTAGTCGCTACTAATCCTGAGGATATTTCCAATGGATGTAGTAGGAATAGTGCCTTCGGTTCAGTTCGAACCCGGGACGGACTTGTATGGACGAATGCTTGCGAAACATCGTCAGGTGGACGATGGGCATTCTAAGGGATATGTTCTATAAAGGTAACGCTTAGCCTCAAGCCTCATCAAATGGGAATGACTGAAAATCAGGGGTTATGCAGCAAGGCTAGGTGGGTAGCACCCAAGCAGGGTGATGTCATTCCAGTCTAGATGTCCCCTTTTATTTCGGCTTAGTGGGCGGTTGTTGATCCCAACCGTGGAGTGATCTCACTCGGGATTATCCAGTAAGGGATATTCCCGGCCTTGTGTCACAGGGGAGCGGGCGTACTCCTCGGTACGGTGATCTAGGCCTCGTACTGTTACAGGTGGTACCCCAGTGCCTAGTCATTAGATGGAAATCCATTCTCCCTACGAGCCTTGTACGAGTTTTGTTTGTATTACCCACTCTGTGGCTAGTAGCTGGAATTTAATGAACGTAACAATTTCGGCTATTTTATAAGTATTTGTAAATAGACCCTATTATAATATCAGAGGATTTCTATAAAAATTGTTTTGGCTATCGTAAGGTAAAAATCCGACATGTTTATTTGTGGCGTGGTCTTACGAGATGCTTTTGTTTTCGAAGGATTTTTGAAACTTTAATAATCAATTGGGTGTGATTTTCTCACGCTGGTATTCCAGACTGACTCGGTTATTATTTAACTGTAATGCTCGGGTCAGACCGAGTATTATAGGATACAGGAGATGCTGTGGAGCTCAGGAGACTAACAGGATGACGATACATACTCTCGTACTTGTTTATATATATATATATATATATATATATATATATATATATATATATATTCCGCTGTGTTGAGTTGTTGTGTATCCATTTGTATGATATTGTTGTTGAGCTGAGATTGATGTACTCTGATGATGTAATATATAAACAAAGATATTTGATGTGGAGTAAAGAGTATTTATTATCTATTATATTTTATTCCGCTGCGATGGTTAGATTCTGTTGTTGATTTAAATTTTCTTCTTCTACCTCTTCATCTTTAACCCAAATGGTTCGTATTTCTGTGCAACTTGAGTTGATTGTTATAGAATAGTGTTGATTCAAGAGGTGCGGATTTGCGGGTCGTTACACATGGGTGTGGTGTGAGTAACAGGTTAAAGTTGCTTAACTTTCAAAAAACCTTTTGAAAAGAAAGGTATCACGTAAGACTTCCCACACATAAACATGGAAAAGTTTTTACCTTACGCTAACCAAAACATTTGATAGGAAATCCGATGATATTATAATAGTGTCTAGGGTTTTCAAATAAATAAGAAATAGCCGAAATTGTTACATGATAAAATTCCAGATACTAGCCACAAAAGGGGCAATCAAAACCGTTGGCACTTATTGGAGTTTGGATTCCATACAATGGCAGGGCTACTGAGGTACCGCCCGTCACAGTACGTGGCCTAGATCAACGTACCGAGGATCACTCCCGACCCCCTGCAACACAAAGCCGGACCGATTCCTTACTGAATAGTTCCGAACAAGACAACCCCGTGGTTGTAGCTAGCAAACACCCACACAGCCGAATATAAAGGGATTCTAGAATGGGATAAATCTTGCTCTCCAGTGGGTGCGACCCACGAAGCCTTGCTGCACCTTCCCTGTTTTAGCCATTCCCGGTTGATGAGGCTTGAGGCTACAATTACCTTTATAGGACATATCACTTAGAATGCTCATCGTCCACCTGACGATGTTCTGAAAGCATTCAATCCATACAAGTTCGTTCCGGGTTCGAACGAAACCGAAGGCATTATCTTGTTACACTCGTTTTGGAATCACCCTCAGAGTTAACGACAATAACCCTTGCACTCTGATCCACCATCTCGAATCTATAAGTACTATTTCGTCAAACTCATTACGGAATCACCCACAGTGTTATATTGACTTATAGTCCTTACACCTCGAGTCTTCACAAAGCTCCACTTTGATACACGACCTAACGTTATTTGGAATCGATGTGGTTTTCGGATATCCAAATATGGACACCCGATCCCGTTCTCATTGAAAACCAAAGCGTGTCTTTTAAGTCCAAGTCACACAGATAGATAACTCATAAATCATAATTGATAACCAACATTATCACATAACAGGTAATCCACATTATCAATATCAAATAGATATTCCATATATCACCATCAGAATAGATAACCTATGTTATCATCACAATACAATCAAACATCCATACCACACAATATTATTTATCTCATTACTGAGATCTCAAAGCATCCAAGATAATCAATGACATCCATTCAACATAAGCAAAGATTTACTCATCATCATATAATTAATTTAAAATGAATTAAATTAACTATCTCTATTATTAATTAATTTAAAATGAATTAAATTAATTCCTTCATCTTTAATTAATTTAAAATAAATTAAATTAATTACTTCACTAAATTATAACTTGCTTACCCAACTATTTAATTAATTACAATCAATTAATCAATCATAAATTACTTTAATTAATCACTCTTGATTAATTACCTTTAATTACATTCGTGTAATTATCCTAAATTAATTTCACAAATTAATTATCCTCAACTAAACAGTAATTAACCTATAATTACTCAATTAATTAATTATTCCTAATTAATTACATTTATCCTTAATTAATTACATTAATTAATTACCTTTAATTACTTATTACTGATTAATTAATCATAATTAATCAACTTTAATTACATCATTTATTAAATAATTAATGATCCTTAATTATTCCTTAAATTAATTACTCCAAGTAATTAACTAACTTAATTACTATAATAAACCAAATTAATTATCCTTAAATTAATTTCTCAATTAATTATTTGATTAATTACTAAGTAATTAATCCAGATTACTTCATTCTTAAACATCTCCACTTAATTACAATCATGTAATTATTAATTAATTACTTAACTAAGTAAATTTCCAATCATTAATTACATAAAATAATTATTTATAAAACTCAAGTGTTTGTAATTAATTAAACTTAATTAATTAGAATAAAAAATCATATTAAATTAAATTAATTACATTAAGTAATTAATTCCTTAATTACTTTACTAAGTAATTTTACTCAAAACCATTCATAATTGATTATTATTAAATTAATTAATCTAATTACTTATAAAAATTAACTATATTAATTAATTATTAAATAATCCTGGTTAATGATCTTCATTAACCATTCTTTAATTATTTTATAAAGTAATTAACTTAAATTAATTACCATTTAAATTATCTTTAGTCATTCATTAATTTAAAGTTAATTATTAAATTAATTAACCTTAATTTAAAACTTAATTACATAATTAATATTCATTTACCAATAATTAATAATTTAATTTATGATCTTAATTATAAATTGATTAACCATTAATCAATTATTAATTCCAAATTCAATTCATTAAATTAATTAATAAATCTTAATTACCTTGTTAATTAAATTCTAATACATAAATCCTAATCAAATTTTCAAAAAACATAACTTAATTATGTTAGAACAATTTAATTGAAACAAAGAGCTTTTTGAACTACTTTTAAATTTCCATTTTTAAATACAAGTTTAAATTAAAAGTAATTTAAACTTATCAAAGTTTTAAAAATTTAAAACTTATTTAAATTTCAAGATAAAACAAAAGTTTGTCTTAGAAATCAAATCATAAGAATTTGAAGTCAAATTCATTTCAAAATTTTAGAAGTTTCAATTCATTTTTAGTTTTAAACCTTTCAAATTTAAATCTTCATTTTAAATTTGAACTGAAGTTCATTTTAAACTCAGATTTCCAGTATTAAAATTTATCTTTAAATCTTGCTTCACATTTTAAAAACTTCATTATTAAAAAGTTTCAACTATTTTACCTAAAATAAAATAGTTAATTAAGTTAAATTTTGAAACTTTAATTTAAATTTAAAAACTGGGATTTGAATTCAATTCAGAAATGGAATCTTGAATTAAATTTTGAACTTAAACTTTACCTTAAACAAACCTATAGATTTAAAAATCCTTAAACCCAGTTTTTAAAAAAAAAAACAGGTTTCAAACCTGGAAATTTACAGTCCCAACCCGAGAAAACTTATTTTTATTTCGAGTCTACTGCCTCTCCACTCCGAGTCAAACATGTTACTGCTTCGGGTAAAGCCCTCATCTTTCCCTGCAACATCCAAACCCCAACATACTTTACAAAAATTTCATCACCGTGCATATGCACGGCGACCACCACCTCTGCCGATCAACTCAGGTGATCAAGCCACAACCAGCAACTCATGAATACCCTAACACTAACACAAGATCAACCAAATAAACAGGAATTCAAAATTTGGTTCTGAAACCCCAAATTCAAAAACCTGGAAAAAATATTACAGGTTTCTGCTCAAACCTGTCAACGGCAACATTTCTCACCTCCGTCCAGCTGACATCCAACCTCTCCGGCCACGAATGCTTCTACACACCAACTACCCACACACCAAAAACTAGCACACTCGATCAATTCTTCACCTCACAATAACCCACTTCTTAACCCCATTCAAAACTAGGGTTTAAACAAGAATTTATAAACTACAACCAATCTAACAGATTATATACACAATCATGATTTTTCTAAGGATCTACAATTCTTCCTCTATTGCCCAGAAGAATTCCAAAACATATCAAGTTACAGATTTCATGAACTTGCTAAATTTCATTTTTAGTTCAATTTAAAACTGTTACTTGAATTAACACCCTAAAATACAAATTGTTAGTTTAAAAATTCTTGTTTTTGTAATTAATTTTGTTACTTGATACTACATTACAAGTTAAACATGTTTAAGTTTTGTTAAAAATCCACATGATGCTTTCTGTGTTATAGAGATATTATCCGGCATATACATTTTTATTTACTTAAGTTTAAATTCAAAACATCAAGCAGCCAAACCCTTAACATCATAGCTTTTAGTTCTATCTATGATAAGCAAACTCCTTAAATTATTCTAAAACCCAAATACTATCTCAAATTAGATCAATTGTAGGAATTATTTTGATAGGAAGATGATCTGGGTATACTCTGCAGAACCAAAATCAAACATGCATACATAACCACATTTACATCACGCACACAAACATGTTTAATCTCAAGTAACCTAAATTATAGTTTTAAGATTAAATGTTACTCACCATTTCAATGCAGACCCCTGTTGATTCTTTGAATTTTGCAGAAAACAAAAATATGCAGAGTCCCTGTTTTGACTTCCTTTTCATATGTTTTCCATGACAAGGATGCTTGCATGTAGGTAGATGATGCAGTTGCCAATTCCCATATGCATGCAGATGTTCAACATCCCAGATTTTAAAAACAGAATGTATGGTTTTGATTATGGATATGAAAATGAATTTTGATCTTAGAAGCTTGAAGATTTCTTTGATTCATAAAAATGCAATATGAAATGAAGATGCCAACTATACAAATGAATATTCAGATTTAATGAAAGAAAAGAAAAATAAAACTAATTTTTAACACTTGTCAAATGAATGCTTATGAATGCAACACATGTTTAATCAATGCATATGAATCTAACACTTGTTTAAATCAATGCAACACTTGTTTTTCTTTAAAATAATAAGTACTAATTATGAATCAATGTATATGTTAGCCTAAATTCACTTGTTAGTTTATATTTAAACATGTGTATAAATTTACAAGAGAATCAACAAATCATGTTTATAAATAAACATGTACATATTAACGATTAAAACAATTAAACAATTATGATTTCATACTTTTGAATTTAAATTCAAACTAAATTCAAAATCAAACAATTTCAAATCAAGTTATAAATATAAATTAAATTTGAAATAAAAATTACAAATTCTATTCAAAACTTATTTAAAAGTCATTACAATATCAATATTGTTTTTATAACTCTCTTATTATTAAATAAAAAAATCATTTTTCAAGAAATTATATTTTTATTAATAACATATCCATTTTATTAAGCCATAAAACCATTTGTTTGTTTATTCTAAATTTAAAACTCAAGCCAATTTAATTAAAACGTTTAAATGTTTCTCTTATCACATTTAAAATCATATATTTATTTATGAAATAGTCTTTGAAAACTCAATACTAATTTAAAACAAATTTCCAAGTTGAAATGTAAATATTAGAATTTTAAAACATGATTTAATTATTAAATTTAAACCAAAATCATTTATTTAACTTTGAAAATCTTAAATATTAAATAAAACAATTTTTTTCCAAATTATTAAAACTAGAAAAATATGCTTTACTTATTAAAATTAAAACAAAGCTAATCTATTTAAAATATAAACCAAATATTTGTATTGTAAATAGAAATCAATTTATATTATTTAAAAGATAAAATAACCAATTTAAATATTTATTAAAGAATATTATTAAATTTATTTAAATAATTATTAATAGAATATCAATATCAATTTAATTTTAACTATAGATTATTAAATTGATATTGTTAAAAATTCCGGGATATTACAATCCTTCCCCCTTAAAAGTATTTCGTCCTCGAAATTTAAAACAAAAGTAATTTAATAATCTCATTAAATTTTAATTAAAAAAACACAAGCATATATCAAACATATGCTAACAACCAAAAACAACCAATCAAACAAATCTTATAATCCAAACAAATTATTGTTATAATTTTATCGAGTTTCCCCACGTATGTATATATATATATATACCGGAATACTCGCCCTAGAGAATCCAAACAAACAATACTATGAAGCTACAAAGCTCCTATTCATCTATATCTAAAACACTAGACAAAATATCAGACTACAAACGAGTCTGACTCAACAACCAAAACTCCAAAACTGCTGGTTCCACAACCAGAAATAGATCATAGAAAAGATCCAAAATACTTCAGAACTAGCTTCTCCGACTTACCCAAACTTATAGCTCACTTATGATCGAAGAAAACTTATCCAAAATTAAATTTCCGATTTCAGAATCCAAAATTCCTTCCGACTCTTATCCACAAAACTCTTCAGACGATCCTGGGCTGTCTACAACCTTACCAATCATCTCAACCTTTGGTGATGCTTCTAGAAACCAACTAGACCAATCAACACAACAAAATGATCTCCTCAAGATCAACCAAAACCAAGAACTCAAACTCAACTTCTCAACATCAGAGAACAACAAATCACTTCTCCTGTCCGAGGAAAAGAAAACAGATACACTTCCAAACTGCTTCCGCTGCGCAACTCTGATCCGACATAGAAGAGAATGCTGAAGAAGAACACGAGCACAAACAGGACAACACACCCCTGAGATATGATTCACAAATCCATAAGAATCATTCAGAAGTTCCTCCAAAACTTCGAGCTGCTACACCCACTCAATCTCCTTTAAACCATCCTACTATTAAGCTGAACCACACGTTTCACTCCTGAATCCCAACCGATAAGAAAAACTCAATCTCCAGATGCGAACCAAACTCTGACTTTTCTGAAGACATCTAGAAAAACTCAGATAACCCAAGAGAACACTCAAACAATCACAAGTCACTTTTGCGAACCACCAAACCAAATCCAAGAAAAACTATTCTCTCTTAATCCAAATTGAACAGCTTACACTTAATCAGCCAACCCATCGGGGAAACGGATCCACTCAGCTGCTTCTGAACTCCACTTCAGAAAAACTGCTAAGCCAGAAGATCTCTTGCCAACACCGAGAACATTCCAAGCTGCACTGCTGCCACAGATGCCAAAGAATTCCAAAACAAAGCTCTCCGAGAAACTCGGACTTCAAAGCAAACAGAAACTCAAGCTGACCACAGCCACAACACTGAAGCAAACTCACCTCCTTAAACTTGTTCCAAAGAAACATCTTCGGGAACATCCATGGTCACTGCATCTCATCACGCAGCTACTATTTCCTAAGGTATCCAAAATACCATCACTTGCTTCTGCCCAACCAACAGATCCAAATTCTACTTATCCAACTTCAGAAATGAACTCCGAACCTTTACAGGTTTCCTTCAGAAATCAATGAAGTCCTTCATCACTACAGAACTCACTCGAGACGGTATTAGATCTACAGTCTCGACAAATACACTTCCAACCTCAAACATTCAAACTCCAACCAATGGTAGCCGTGTTATACACACTACTACCCCATCTACCTTCATAACTTATATTGGGAAAACCTGAAGAGGGTAACCCAACAGATAGGTAGAAATAAATATATATATATAGTTACATATAAAAATTACAAATACGCTCTCTCAAGAAAGAACCACTACAGAGCCTAGGTTTTCACTCAACCTAACGCCCCCTAAAGAAAGATACACTTCAGAGCCTAGGTATTCACTCAGCCTAATGCTCTGATACCAAGCTGAGACGACCTGACTTTCTTACCACAGAAAATCGCATCATTTTTAAGAAAGAAAGGGATAGAAAAGAGAATAGAAAGAAGAGAAGAATGAAACAACATCAGAATCTACACAGCGGAACGAATAAATTATATTAATAACATAAATATTACATAGTTTACAACCATTATTAGAGTACACAGATATACAACACATACTAGACATTTATAAACACCTGTCTAGTTATACAACTCAATACAACAACTCAGACTACAACTCATAGAACACACAGCGGAATACTATATATATCTACACGCGGAAGCCTCCTGCTCCATTGCTCCTTCACAATTTGTCAAAGCTAACCTGAGTCCTAACCTGAATTCCCTTGGCTACTTGTAAAAATTTGAGTACCCAAGAGTTTATGGAAAACAAAAATAAACTCTTGGTCAGACATGGGTCTGGTGTGAGTAACAGGTTAAAGTTGCTTAACTTTCAAAAAACCTTTTGAAAAGAAAGGTATCACGTAAGACTTCCCACACATAAACATGGAAAAGTTTTTACCTTACGCTAACCAAAACATTTGATAGAAAATCCGATGATATTATAATAGTGTCTAGGGTTTTCAAATAAATAAGAAATAGCCGAAATTGTTACATGATTAAATTCCAGCTACTAGCCACAAAAGTGGGTAATACAATCAAAACCGTTGGCACTTATTGGATTTTGGATTCCATACAATGGCAGGGCTACTAGGGCACCGCCCGTCACAGTACGTGGCCTAGATCAACGTACCGAGGATCACTCCCGGCCCCCTGCAACACAAAGCTGGACCCATTCCTTACTGAACAGTTCCGAACAAGACAACCCCGTGGTTGTAGCTAGCAACCACCCACACAGCCGAATATAAAGGGACTTCTAGACAGGGATAAATCTTGCTCTCCAGTGGATACGACCCACGAAGCCTTGCTGCACCTCCCCTGTTTTAGCCATTCCCGGTTGATGAGGCTTGAGGCTACGATTATCTTTATATGACATACCACTTAGAATGCTCATCGTCCACCTGACGATGTTCTGAAAGCATTCAATCCATACAAGTTCGTTCTGGGTTCGAACGAAACCGAAGGCATTATCTTTTTACACTCGTTTTGGAATCACCCTCAGAGTTAACGACAATAACCCTTGCACTCTGATCCACCATCTCGAATCTATAAGTACTATTTCGTCAAACTCATTACGGAATCACCCACAGAGTTATATCGACTTATAGTCCTTACACCTCGAGTCTTCACAAAGCTCCACTTTGATACACGACCTAACGTTATTTGGAATCGATATGGTTTTCGGATATCCAAATATGGAAACCCGATCCCGGTCTCATCGAAAACCAAAGCGTGTCTTTTAAGTCCAAGTCACACAGATAGATAACTCATAAATCATAATTGATAATCAACATTATCATATAACAGGTAATCCACATTATCAATATCAAATAGATATTCCATATATCACCATCAGAATAGATAACCTATGTTATCATCACAATACAATCAAACATCCATACCACACAATATTATTTATCTCATTACTGAGATCTCAAAGCATCCAAGGCAACCAATGACATCCATTCAACATAAGCAAAGATTTACTCATCATCATATAATTAATTTAAAATGAATTAAATTAACTATCTCTATTATTAATTAATTTAAAATGAATTAAATTAATTCCTTCATCTCTAATTAATTTAAAATAAATTAAATTAATTACTTCACCAAATTATAACTTGCTTACCCAACTATTTAATTGATTACAATCAATTAATCGATCATAAATTACTTTAATTAATCACTCTTGATTAATTACCCTTAATTACATTCATGTAATTATAAATTAATTTCACAAATTAATTATTCTCAACTAAACAGTAATTAACCTTTAATTACTCAATTAATTAATTATTCATAATTAATTACATTTATCCTTAATTAATTACATTAATTAATTACCTTTAATTACTTATTATTGATTAATTAATCATAATTAATCAACTTTAATTACATCATTAATTAAAATAATTAATGACCCTTAATTATTCCTTAAATTAATTACTCCAAGTAATTAACTAACTTTATTACTATAATAAACCAAATTAATTATCCTTAAATTAATTTCTCAATTAATTATTTGATTAATTACTAAGTAATTAATCCAAATTATTTCATTCTTAAACATCTCCACTTAATTACAATCATGTAATTATTAATTAATTACTTAACTAAGTAAATTTACAATCATTAATTACATAAAGTAATTATTTATAAAACTCAAGTGTTTATAATTAATTAAACTTAATTAGTTAAAATAAACAATCATATTAAATTAAATAAATTACATTAAGTAATTAATTCCTTAATTACTTTACTAAGTAATTTTACTCAAAACCATTCATAATTGATTATTATTAAATTAATTAATCAAATTAATTATAAAAATTAACCATATTAATTAATTATTAAATAATCCTGGTTAATGATCTTCATTAACCATTATTTAATTATTTTATAAAGTAATTAACTTAAATTAATTACCATTTAAATTATCTTTAGTCATTCATTAATTTAAAGTTAATTATTAAATTAATTAACCTTAATTTAAAACTTAATTACATAATTAATATTCATCTACCAATAATTAATAATTTAATTTATGATCTTAATTATAAATTGATTAATCATTAATCAATTATTAATTCCAAAATCAATTAGTTAAATCAATTAATAAATCTTAATTACCTTGTTAATTAAATTCTAAAACATAAAGCTTAATCAAATTTTGAAAAAACATAACTTAATTATGTTAGAACAATTTAATTGAAACAAAGAGCTTTTTGAACTACTTTTAAATTTCCATTTTTAAATACAAGTTTAAATTAAAAGTAATTTAAACTTATCAAAGTTTGAAAATTTTAAAATTTATTTAAATTTCAGGATAAAACAAAAGTTTGTCTTAGAAATCAAATCATAAGAATTTGAAGTCAAATTCATTTCAAAATTTTAGAAGTTTCAATTCATTTTTAGTTTTAAAACTTCCAAATTTAAATCTTCTTTTTAAATTTGAACCGAAGTTCATTTTAAACTCAGATTTCCAGTTTTAAAATTTATCTTTAAATCTTGCTTCACATTTTTAAAACTTCATTATTAAAAAGTTTCAACTATTTTACCCAAAATAAAATAGTTAATTAAGTTAAATTTTGAAACTTTAATTTTAATTTAAAAACTGGGTTTTGAATTCAATTCAGAAATGGAATCTTGAATTAAATTTTGAACTTAAACTTTACCTTAAACAAACCTATAGATTTAAAAATCCTTAAACCCTGTTTTTTTAAAAAAAAGGTTTCAAACCTGGAAATTTACAGTCCCAACCCGAGAAAACTTATTTTTACTTCGAGTCTACTACCTCTCCACTCCAAGTCAAACATGTTACTGCTTCGGGTAAAGCCCTCATCTTTCCCTGCAACATCCAAACCCCAACATACTTTACCAAAATTTCATCGCCGTGCATATGCACGGCGACCACCACCTCTGCCGTTCAACTCAGGTGATCAAGCCACAACCAGCAACTCATGAATACCCTAACACCAACACAAGATGAACCAAATAAACAGGAATTCAAAATTTGGTTCTGAAACCCCAAATTCAAAAACCTGGAAAAAAATATTGCAGGTTTCTGCTCAAACCTGTCAACGGCAACATTTCTCACCTCCTTCCACCTGACATCCAACCTCTCCGGCCACGAACGCTTCTACACACTAACTACCCACACACCAAAAACTAGCACACTCGATCAATTCTTCACCTCACAATAACCTACTTCTTAACCCCATTCAAAACTAGGGTTTAAACAAGAATTTATAAACTACAACCAATCTAACAGATTATATCCACAATCATGATTTTTCTAAGGATCTACGATTCTTCCTCTATTGCCCAGAAGAATTCCAAAACATCTCAAGTTACAGATTTCATGAACTTGCTAAATTTCATTTTTAGTTCAATTTAAAACTGTTACTTGAATTAACAACCTAAAATACAAATTGTTATTTTAAAAATTCATGTTTTTGTAATTAATTTTGTTACCTGATACTGCATTACAAGTTAAACATGTTTAAGTTTTGTTAAAAATCCACATGATGCTTTCTGTGTTACAGAGATATTATCCTGTATATACATCTTTATTTACTTAAGTTTAAATTTAAAACATCAAGCAGCCAAACCCTTAACATCATGGCTTTTAATTCTATATATAATAAGCAAACTCCTTTAATTATTTTAAAACCCAAATACTATCTCAAATTAGATCAATTGTAGGAATTTTTTTCATTGGAAGATGATCTGGGTATACTCTGCAGAGCCAAAATCAAACATGCATACACAACCACATTTACATCACGCACACAAACATGTTTAATCTCAAGTAACCCAAATTATAGTTTTAAGATTAAATGTTACTCACCATTTCAATGCAGACCCCTGTTGATTCTTTGAATTTTGCAGAAAACAAAAATATGCAGAGTCCCTGTTTTGACTTCCTTTTCATATGTTTTCCATGACCGGGATGCTTGCATGCAGGTAGATGATGCAGTTGCCAATTCCCATATGCATGCAGATGTTCAACATCCCAGATTTTAAAAATAGAATGTATGGTTTTGATTATGGATATGAAAATGAATTTTGATCTTAGAAGCTTGAAGATTTCTTTGATTCAGAAAAATGCAATATGAAATGTAGATGCCAACTATATAAATGAATTTTCAGATTTAATGAAAGAAAAGAAAAGTAAAACTAATTTTTAACACTTGTCAAATGAATGCTTATGAATGCAACACATGTTTAATCAATGCATATGAATTTAACACTTGTTTAAATCAATGCAACACTTGTTTTTCTTTAAAATAATAAGTACTAATTTATGAATCAATGTATATGTTAGCCTAAATTCACTTGTTAGTTTATATTTAAACATGTGTATAAATTTACAAGAGAATCAACAAATCATGTTTATAAATAAACTTGTACATATTAAAGATTAAAACAATTAAACAATTAAGATTTCATACTTTTGAATTTAAATTCAAACTAAATTCAAAATCAAACAATTTCAAATCAAGTTATAAATATAAATTAAATTTGAAATAAAAATTACAAATTCTATTCAAAACTTATTTAAAAAGTCATTACAATATCAATATTGTTTTTATAACTCTCTTATTATTAAATAAAAAAAATCATTTTTCAAGAAATTATATTTTTATTAATAACATATCCATTTTATTAAGCCATAAAACCATTTGTTTGTTTATTCTAAATTTAAAACTCAAGCCAGTTTAATTAAAACATTTAAATGTTTCTCTTATCACATTTAAAATCATATATTTATTTATGAAATAGTCTTTGAAAACTCAATACTAATTTAAAACAAATTTCCAAATTGAAATGTAAATATTAGAATTTTAAAACATGATTTAATTATTAAATTTAAACCAAAATCATTTATTTAACTTTGAAAAACTTAAATATTAAATAAAACATATTTTTTCCAAATTATTAAAACTAGAAAATATGCTTTACTTATTAAAATTAAAACAAAGCTAATCTATTTAAAATATAAACCAAATATTTGTATTGTAAATAGAAATCAATTTATATTATTTAAAAGATAAAATAACCAATTTAAATATTTATTAAAGAAGATTATTAAATTTATTTAAATAAGTATTAACAGAATATCAATATCAATTTAATTTTAACTACAGATTATTAAATTGATATTGTTAAAAATTCCGGGATATTACATTTAACGCTTGGATTTTGGAAATAATTCAGTTTATATAGATCAAATTCTATTTTAAAATATTATTTAATTGAATTTAAAATTTAATGATTTAAAAATTATTTAATTTAACCAATCAGGTATCCTTATATAATTTTGTAGCCTATGGTCAAGTGATATGGATATATATCATTTCAATCTGCAATAATTTAAAATCTATGGGTATATATCATTTCAACGTGCAATCCTAAATTTAATTTCAAATCCATGAAATCGCTCGAGTCTGTCATTTCAACCCATAATGATTTTTCCCTAATATATCAGATCATTCGTGTGTGTATCTTTCAACACATAGGGAACTTGTAGTGTTAAAACAATATAACATTCAATAATCCAATATTAACAATCAGCATCCATCACAATCACCGTTCAAACCAATCATTAACAATAACAATTGACTGATTATCAATAACGGGTATTAACTGGCAATTCAAAATTTAATATTAAATTAATAGCGATAATATTCAATAAAAGTCGGATTTAACTACAATGGCAATTTAAATAGACCAAACATCAAACAATTCAATTTCTAATCATATCATACATTTAATTTAACTAACATAAGACAATTTTATAATTGTGAGTGGGTAAAAACACCCACCTTTGATTTCAGATCGATTTAAAATCCAAAATAAGGCCCAAAATTCAACGGTCTTAGAATTCGTCCAAACGAGTTGTAAAATGTCCGAAATTCTGATACGTTCTCAACGAAATGAGCCATGTGTGAATCCAACCTAATATGTAAAAGATACGGGTATTAGAATATTTGAAATTCATTAATATAAAAATTAATTATCAATTAATAAAAGACACGTCATCACTTACAGGGCGAAACCTTAGCTCCCTCAATACCGCTCGTATGCGATCCCAAACTGGCCGCCGCGTCCACGAACCAATCGCCGACCATATCATCGACGTCCACCTGATCAGATGCCACCAACCTTCCCCACGCCTCGAACCACCTCTGCCTGGGCCATGCCGCAACCTCCGATGGCAATCCCTGCGCCCCGCCACCATGTATAACAGCGATTCTTAGCAAACCTATGCCACTACAAACCACAATGAACCCACCGATGACCGCTGTTCTTCCTTCTCTTTCCAACGGCGCATTCCGATCGTTGATCGGGGGACGATCCGCCATTGGATCGTCAAAACCTAGAATGGACGACTGAGATTAAATGGACGATTTCTGGAAAAAAGATAATTTGATCGCAAAAATGAATTGCACCAATGAATTACGCTTGTCGAGAGATTTGAAATGGTACATAATATGTTATGCTTTGAGGAGTTTGAATTTTTGAAATTGATTTTGATTTGCAATTGAATCTAGGAATTCGAGGAAAATAGCATTTTTGCCATTAAGAAGAGAGAAGCAGACCGATGGAATTGTACATACTGTAATAAAAAATAAAAAGGCTGTTAGGTTTTAAAAGAATATATTTATATGAACAAAGCCCGATAAAAGAACGGACACATATTGAATCGGTACGAATGATAACAACGACCCGATAAGCCCATACTGCCTCCAAAACGAAAATGAGCCATTCCATATATCAAAGCTGATATTTTTGATATTTTAAAACTCAATGGAACAGATTTCAAGTCCTGATTCCATCGTATGAAGAAGTTAGCTTTAAAATCAACTTATTTTAAATTGATTTCAATTAAATTGATTTCTACGAATTTCGAGTCTGTATGATCAAACGATATGTTCGATCGCTACGAAACTTGAAATCCTATAATAATTCACCATTACGGATCCGATGAAACTAGTTTCGTTGAAATCTGAGACAGTGGCAAAAATGACTATTTTCACGTTAATTGAATAAATTTTTATTAAATTGATCAAATCACTTTTTTAATTTCAAATTTAATAACTAATAATTTTTGTCATTTTTGATTACTTAGATATTTACTATAATTTTAAACAAATTTACATATCAATTCAGTGTTAAATATTCACTAATTACAATGTTCAATTTCAACGTAATTAAATCCAATTATTATAATTTAATTCCAATAAATTGATTTAATTTGATTTTAATCTTTTTATTCAATTAACTATTATCTATTGGATATAATTAACATTATTTTACATCTTATTACATCAAAATCTACCACTATCATCTTAATTTACATTAACGTAATATTTAATTATATTTAATTTCAATTGATTTCCATTTTAATTCAACGGCTTAAATAATCGGCAACCAATAACAATTGTTACTTTTTCTTAATTTAATCACATTTATAAGTTTATTATCTACGAACAAATGTTCAACTATTTACAAAACACTGATTTCATCCAACTAAAATTAATTACATATTTTCTCACCAATTAATATAACATTTAAATTATTTCCTTGTTTACAATCTATAACCAATTTTATTTTTATAATTATATCAATTCATCGAAATTGCGTTAAGATAATTATTAATTGCCTTAATTAACATTATTAGAATTTCATATCTAGTTATTATTCTCGTTAATTAAATCACAAATTTCAATTTCTTCCAACACTAAATTACAAAATCTTATTAAATTAACTATTTTGAATTATCGAAAATTATGGGTCGGTACATGGGCCTTTTTTTTATTTGGGGTTTGGGCCGATGGTTTAAAAAGAAAATTTAAAATTATTTTAATTTAATAACTTATAAATTTAAAACAATATTTTCTACATCATTTTAAATCCAAACGATGGATGGATTATTGCATCAAATTCCTACACTAAGCACTTCCAAATTAACTAATGTTGTAGAGATTTTGGCAGTGTGAAATTCAATAATTTATATTGATTGAAAGTGATCAATTAAGAAATTCCGCAATATTAATTATGTGTTGATTAATTAACAAATTATTTACAGACTGTTTAATTTGGAATTAACTATAAATAAATTATTTTATAATTCCTTTGATTAACCAATAATCCATATTTGAAAGTATAACTTGACTTAAATTGTTGGAAACAGTTTAATTCTGAATTGTAAATTTATTTAATATTGACTACTACATTGTTGATTAAGTTAATAATCTATACTTTGACTGAAATTGGAGTTTCCAAAATTATATATATAATTATATATGTATGTATATATATATATATTAGTAGTAGTATATGGTAAGTTGATTATATTTAAAAGGAAATTTAAATTGGATAAAATTTAATGGTTTTGGAAATGGCCTAACTACAAAATGTTTTACATGGAAAGGTTTTCTAAGTAATGGAATACAAATTGGAGATTGGGAATATCTCTAAGGGTTGGAAATATCCCATTATGGGTATAAGGAATTTGAAATCGTTCAATTATTGGATATTGAAGAGATTTGAATACACACACCCTTATAAAGGTATTTTTGAAATAAATATTTGGAAGAAATTACAGAATAGGGGCCTACTGAATGCTGATGTGTGTAAATTGATAGTTAGATAGCCAGCTATCTAATCTGGCCAAATTCATTGACCGTTCAAAGAGATTGGATCAGATATCAGCATTATTTGAAACCACTTCGATCTAATAACCACCACGAACCTTTACGGTATTGATTGTAGGGCCTAGTATGTTGGAATATAATCATTGTAACCAATTCGGTTATTAAATATTGTACAAACTATTACAATACCGCTGGATTTTCTGTAAAACTGTTTTGATTATCGCAAGGGGAAAACCCATTGTGTTTATGTGTGACATGGTCTTACAAGTAACCTTTGTTTTTCGAAGGATTTTGATAACCTAAGAAATTCAGATTAAGCGTGTTTACTCACGCTACTTTCCATCCTGACTCATGTGTCACTTTATTGTAATGCTTGGGTCAGACCAAGTATTACAGATTCAGTTTAGGATGCTTGGAGCTTAGGAGACGAGCTGGATGGCAGAGACGTATCACGCGTACTTGACTATATTCCGCTGTGTATTGTTGGCTGCATATTCCGCATTAGTAAGGAAAAGTTATTATAACAGTCCAGACTTATATATTGATGGATGTTCTCTAATAAACTATATGTATATTAACATTTACAATTTTTCTTTTGTATAAAAAGTTGTTATTGTATACTATATTTTGTTCCGCTACAATTGTGAGATTCCATATTATTGTTTCTTCTTCTATATCTTTTATTCTTAAATCATAATGAGCTGGTATTTCTGGCACTTAATTGCTCGACATTCCATACAGTGAACATATTAGCGTCGATTTTCGAAGGTCAAAAATCCAGATCGTTACACTTTGGAAGAGGTCCAAGACTGGTTCGAGATGATCGAAGATGGAGTTTTTGAAGTTCAAGGGCTACTAATTCTGAGGGTGATTTCAAAATTGATATAGTAGAAGTAGTACCTTTGGTTTGTTCTTATCCTAAACAACTTGTAGGGACGAACGCTAGCATTGCATGGTTGCTTGGAGGGCAGTGTTAGCATTCCAAGTGTGAATTGCTAAGAAAGGAAAAAGGTAACCGTGACCTCACAAGCCTCACAACCCGGTAATGATAGAAAAAGGGGATATGCAGCAGAGTTATGTGGTTCGCTACCATTAGGAGCATTCATTCCTCGATCTAGAATTGGTATTTATGAATTTGGTATGCTTGCATATGGCAAGCTAGGGCTAGGGTTGGTGCACATTGTTTTGTAGCCATGGTATCTGGGGAGTCATGTAATCCGGTACGCCATGTTAAAGGGGCAGACGGCTCTGTGTTGGTAGAGAGTCCATGTGTGGCCCTTGGTACAATTTTCTAGAGGTGTACTATGGCATGTTGTACCCCAGTAACAACCCATTCCATGTAACGACTCATAAATTCAAAAAAAAATAATTTTTTTAGTTATAATTGTTGAATATAATTGGTTTAGAAATAAAGAATTTTCAATTACTACTGCAAAAGAAAACTAATAAATTTGTTAGAATATAAAACATGATCTTAGATAAAATTCTAAAACAACCAATCTTTAATGAAATGGAAGGTGACACCGTGTATTAGAATATAATTTAATAATATTGATTGAATGTAATTGACAATTGTATTAATGCAATTTCAATCAACTGCAAAAATAAATGTTACTAAAAAATGGGATAAACAGTATTCTAAATATGTTAGCATATAATATGAAATCAATTATTTGGCAAGTAGATTTATACTCCATGTGTAAACAATAAATTTATAGATATAAATTACAAAGTTGTTAATGTCATGGTCTGTTTTTCCATACCTTCTGAATCGATAATAAACCACACATGTCCAACTCAAATTGCACGAAAATATGAACATGAAGGGTAATAAAGAAAATAAGACAGAACATAATCTCATATGAATGGAATAACATATAATATTGAACAAATATCTTTACAGCGGAAAACTTTTAAAATAAATATATCAGAGTCTAACCTAAATTCAGCCTGGACAGTTATAAACATATGTCCTTACAATTGCTGACAAACATCAACTAAAACAAACTAAGTACAACGGATAATAGAATATGACCATACGTAGATGAGTATCTCCAGCTCAGATCTGCAAACTCCAACCATCTACAATAAAACCTGAAACTATTCAGATCTAACCCGAGTATTGAAAATACTCGAATCGGGCTTGATTAACCAACGTAAGAAAAACTCAATAATAAATAACAGTGTCATACATTAGCCTTTGAATAAAAATCCTTTGAAAAGAAAGAGTATCTCATAAAACCATGCCGAAACATAAACATGGGCAGGTGTTTACCTTGTGAGAACTAAAACACTTTTATATTGAAACCTTTGATATTATTTCTAATGACATCTCTTTGAAAATATTTGCAAATAAACTTTTTAATCTTAGCCGAAATTGTTACCATTATTAAATTCCAGCATACTAGTTCTATAAACAAAATTGTAGGTTCTTATTGGAAAATGGATTTCCATACAAAGGACTAGGTGAAGGATCCACCTTCCAAAGAGGTACACCTCTAGATGGATGTCCCGAGGCACATAACATGTGCCATTTACCAACACAAGACCGGCCTACCTATGTAACTAGATAGTATCGAATATGTTATCCACGATTGTTACCGACCTTTGATCGAGCTCTCGTTTCCATACACCACATCAATTTACATCTCAAATGTCATAGCGAGAAGAAATATATCTAGAATGCGATGATCATACCCACTTAGGAATGACCCACTAAGCCTTGCTGCATTTAATCCTATTTCGGTCATTTCCGGCTCGATGAGGCTTGAGGCAAGATCACCTTTTCATATAGCACATATCACATCTTTGAATGCCACATTTGCCATTTCCGTTAACTACTAATTGCCTTCCACAAAAATACGACCCTTGAGCTCGTACATCTCAAGGAGGGTGTTAAGCTAAAAGAAGTTGCCTTCTTCGCCACCATTGACGTACGTTTGTAAAAACTGATGTATATAATTTTTAGAAATGCAATTTCAGACAAACATCCATACAAGTTATCCAGGAGCAATACAAACCGAAGGCACTCTCATACTACCAATAGTAGCGAGTAGTCCTTGCAATCCGAAAAATCTCCGTCACGAGGAGACCACTACTGTAAATAACTCCATAACGGGAGCTACCCATAGCATGTTCAGCATGCAGTCTTCAACCGATGAAGATCCACGATCTTTAGTAATCATCATCTTCAATATGTCTTCACTGTTCGAATGTATATATTGGTTCGAAGAGGTTTTCAGATAGGAATCGCCCAAATCCGATCCCGTTTCCTTCGAAATCCAATTGTTGATAAAAAGTGAATATGAGTATACGGATTTATTAAGTCTCTTTTCACTTTAATTCTTTTCGGATGATTTTGAAATCACTTTATTTTGACTTAGGATAATTCTAAGTAATTCGTTCTTTTGCTTTGGAAAATAGCTCAAATTTCCTTACTTAACTCTCGATCAAAATTCCTTAACTTTTAGGCGGCTCAAAAATAATGTTATTTAAGACATCGCTTACAATAAATCCTAAAATCAATCTTAGCAAAACAATTTTGAGTAAATAGGATCACAGAAATCATTCATTTTGGAGATTGCTTAAATTTTGGATAATACTAATCTTCATTTATTTTGAAAAACTTAAAAGAATATTTTTATTTAAGAGCGTTCGAGCTTTCCTTTCGATCTATTCCACCCCTCGCCTAAGAAAATAAAATATAGGCCAGGTAAGTTCAGGGCACTGGTTGCTTTATCCCAAACCTTAGTTAAACACCTAGTTTTATCTCCCTAGATCTCACAGGCGAGACAAATGTACTAGTCGTTTCCGCATACTCGGTTATCGAATTTATTTTAGAATTGATTATAAAGATTCCAAATTATCTTTCAAATGCTTATCTTCTCTTCTAAAAGCATTCACAATTGATTCTGGGAAAAATCGTTATATTCAAACTCATATTCAAAAAAGTCATAGAATTCGCAGCATAAAGTGCCGCGGAAAGTGCTATACAAGCTTAATTGATTTAAGCCACTTTTTAATATTTGAACTCATATTTTCCACTTAAAATCTCTTTTAAACTATTTAAATGGATTTATCAAATTTATTCCATATTTTTCCATAAATAAAACGTTATTTAAACAAATTTTATGTTACGGTCACTTAACTGCACTAGTGTGATTTTTCTAGAACATTGATTTGAACTTAATTCAAAATCTACTCAACAAAATTTTGATTTTCATTCTTCGTTTAGAAGATATGGATATAATAGTCCGGAATTTTCTTGTCTTGAAGAATTACGAGCTATATTCCACTCTACAAATTCATTTGAACTTTTCGACGCGAAATCGCGAATTACCGTTGCGTGACGCAACTAGTTTTAACTTATTTTTTCAATACTTGAAATAATATATTCAAATTGAATTTTGGTACTTATAAAATCATTACAAATCATTTTAAATCAATATTTTCACTTTTTAAAGCTTTTTAAAATGTATTCACTATTACCATTTTATAATATTATTTTATTCCTATTATTTTAATATTAAATTTTAATTCCAAATTTCAACTCAATTTCAATTCTAACTTCAAATTAAACACATTTAAAACTTAGGATTTCAAATCTAATTTTAATTTAAACTTCAATTCATCCTTAATCTTAACTTCAATTTTCAAAATCGATTTCAATTTCAATTTCGCTATTCATCTCAATTCAATCTCGATCTATCATTTTCAAACCATTTCACTTCATGTTTCAAACTCTCTTTTATTTTAACTTTAATTTCACCTATAATTAATAACAGACTTATTTTTTCAAAATATCTTATATCGTTAAAATATGGTCTCATTAACAAAGGTATTATTAAATTAAAATGAACATAATCGAGTTAACGTTTGTCACTAACATAATTATGGGCCATACTTAAGCTAACATGATAAATAATTAAAACCATAAACATGTGCTACTTATTCAAACATAACACAAACATAACCAAACATCCATAGCAATATTTTAAAAGGTGTACAATTACATGTAATAAGATGGTTATTATAACAAAATCAAAATATGATTTTTTAAAAGCAAAGAGAATTTTCTCACCTTTAACCAAAACATTCAACTTCCTACCAACATTAATTTAATTCAACACTTCATTAAACAACCACCAAAACATTCTTCCACCTTTTCCAAGTGCTCGGCCACCACCCCACATCCCTTCTTGCTTTTGTCCATAGCCTTTCCATTCCATATTGCTCATGTTCCCCCCTATCAACTCCCAAACTCATGGCCTAAGGCCATTTTTAAGAAAAGAAGAAGTGAATTAAGAAGAGGTTAAAGAGTAACAAGTGGATTAGTGCTTAAGCACTCCACTATTTTTATCCCTCCTACCTCTCTTAAAGAGAGAAGCCATTAAAATAGCTTAAAGGAAGAAGAAGAAGAGAATGATTTGTGTAAAAATGGAAGAGGTATGCATGACTATTTATAGGAAAAAGTTTGGAATAAAATATTATCATGTAAAATTACCAAAATACCCTTTAATTACACTTTTCAACACTTAACATCACATTTCAAATCATTCTTTGTGTCACTTTCACTTAAGGAGTAAAAAAAGTTAAGTAATAATTATGTTTGGTTTGATTTAATATATTTTGTCCTTTTGTGTTTACTTTTGCTAATTGTTTTCTAAACTTGTTTAGTAAAATTAACCTCAATTAGTAAATTAAATAATACTTATACTATTCGAATATATGTTCATATATAAGAAAATAAAGGTGCAACAATGTTGCGACAACTTTTAATCGACAAAACATCGATTTTCGATAAAATGTTTTACGGTCACATTTTGACGTTTTAGTTAAATTATTCATTTATGTAAACCAAATTTAAAAGAAACTTTTTCCTTATTTTAAATAAATTAAAACATGTTTATTCATGTATTAAAATCATATTTAAATAATATTAAAATATCTACTTTTATAGTATATGTAAAACTTACAAAATACGATAAATTTTTGTTATTTGTTTAAAACGATTATTAACATACTTTTAAATATTTTAATATACTTTTATTATCTTTATTAGATGTTTTAAATAAGATTTATCTTATCAAATAAATATTTAAACTTATTTATTTAAGCCTTCATTTATTATTGACAAAACTTAACTTTTGTCGATTTGTTCTAAAATCCAAATTTATACGTTTTAATTTATTAACTATAAGAATAAATAATTTCTCTATTATTATATGTTATATATAACATAATTCTTTAGGTTTTAAACCTTTTAAATTTAAAACGAACCAAATCTCTCATATTTGAAATAGCGAAATTATGGGTCGTTACAATAACAATTGATTTATTCCTCATACCATTGATTAATCTACTTTGGAATTTATTTTGTAATCAATGGAATTAAATGTAATTGAAATATTTCAAATAAAAGGAAAGAGAACATTAATTGTAATTATTGGACGTAATAATAGAAACGTATGTTTGAATTTAAATAAAAGAGGAAGTTGAGGAAATAAAAGGAAACGTATGTTTTAATTGAAAGCGAAATTTGATGTAATATAAAGAACATGTAAATGGAAATAAAAGGATAAAATTTTGTTTGAATTATTTAATTAAAATAAAACGAATAGAGTGTAACCAACATTCAGTTATAAATTTAATATTGAATTAATTAGAATTAAATCTTTTAACTAAGGTAAAGAGTAATAAATGGTAATTGACTCAGTCAAGAATAAGTAACATATATTGAATTGAATAAAATGAACATTTGAATGACGACAAACCAATGTTAATAAAATGAAGGTTCAAATAAGTCAATTTAAAAATATATTATTATTGAATTTAAATAAAATTTAAAGGTTAAAAATAAAGAATAAATTTTGGAATATTGAGTAATATATTTTTCCAAATTCAACGAAATAGAAAATTTTCTACAGTCTTTAATTTTTGTAAAACCTAGTCAAAATTTGACCTTCGATTGAAAATTTAAAATTTAAAATTTCATTCTTTTTGTATGATACAAGAATGCATTCTAATCTTTTCTCCACTTTTCGTTCCGTCAAAGTCAAATTCCTATTGCTCTTAATATTTGAATTTCCATGAAAAAACCAACATAAGTTTGTGGTTTTTAGTTGTGAAATTTGGCTAAGTCCAAATGGGTTTGTTTGGTCTAATGGGCCTTGGTTAACCAAGAGACTCTAACCATACCAAGAGACTTGTGTTTATTTCTGTGCCTATGACCATTTGTTTCTTTCTAACTAACTTGTACGTACATAATTTTCTCTTGAGAAAACTTTCTCATCACACTTCCTTATATCTCTCAAAACTTACAGAAAGTTCTAGATCTCAAATCTCCAAATCCTCACAAATCAATACTCTTTCCTCCTCTCCTTCAATCTTCCTCCCCCCTCCTTGTACCGCTGTGACAACCTGCACTTGGCACCCTCTGAATCCGACATCAAATCAAGCGTGTTCGACCCAAAGTGTACCGATTGGAGATAATCATGAGAAATAAAATAGAGGGTGAGAAGAAAGAGAGATGAAAAAAGAAGAGAAGAGGAGGAGAAGAAGAAGAAGAAGAAGAAGAAGGGAAGAGCAATACCAAAAACAATACAGAATCTCACATCGCAGTAGAATAACATTTAGTATAAATCAATAATCTTTGCAAAGAGAAACTGTAATATACATAAGTCAATATCAGAGTACATAATAAATAATCATCAGTGTGGACATTTATAATAACCTACCCTTACAAATGCTGATAATTTACAACAACAACAATGCAAAGCAACGGAAAATTACAGATATGTGTATACAATATGAAGATCTCCAGCTCGCCAGCTGAAGCTCCCAAAGCACCAAATGTAAACCTGTAATTATACTCGTTCTGACCCGAGCATTGAAAGGGAAGAATGCCCTGATGAGTCTGGTAAACCAGCATGAGAAAACACACCTCAACTGAATTTATAAAGTTATCAAAACTTTTTTTATCAAAACAAAAGTATCTCGTAAGACACGTCCACATATAAACATGGACATGTTTGTACCTTACGATAACCACAACACTTTATGTCAGATCATTCTATATTATAATAGTGTCTATTGCACAAATAATATTAATATATCCGAAATGGTTACCCAAATAGCATTTCTGGGCTATTCATTTCACCGACAAACAAAATCGCAAGTTCGTAGTGGAGTTTGGATTCCATACAAATGACTAGGTGAAGGGACTACCTTTCCGAAAACTCAGTACACCTCTAGAGGGATGTACCTAGGGTCCAGATACTAGGCGTCTAAACAAACAAAAGATCAGCCTACCCCTTCCTGGATAGTACGGAATATGTCATCACTCCGGTCGTTACCGACCTAAAATCCATAGCCATTAGCATACACAACAATAATCAGATACACAACGTCATATAGTAAAAAGATATATCTAGAGGAGTGATGACATCTCTTAATAGGAGCGACCCAAATAGCATTTCAGGGCTATTCATTGTCATTTCCATTGACTACTAATTGTCTTCCACAAAAATACAACCCTTGAGCTCGTACGTCTCAAGGAGGATGTTAAGCTAAGAGAAGTTGCCTTCTCCGTCACCACTGATGTATGTTTTGTAAAAAACCACTATACGTGATCATAGAAGTGCAATGTTAGACACTCGTCCATACAAGTTGTCCTGGAACAGGACAAACCAAAGGCACTTTCCTACCACATCCTATCGGGAAATCCCTAGGATTAGTAGCGAATAGTCCTTGCAGTGGATATTTCATAACGAAGAGACTAAGTGGTTTTCAAATAAATCAGCACAACTGTCATATATGGTCCTAAGTAGTTTTCAGATAAATCTGATCCTGCTCTCTTCGCACAAACAAGGCAAAAGCATTTCTCAACCTCATGTAGAAACTAAGTCTCATGGACTTACCATATCTCCAACTTTCAACTTGCTATCCTTCGGCCAAGAAGGAAGCTCGATAGATTGGTTTAATCATTCCGTGCTACATGAATCAACATTCTCAACACAAATGATAATCAAGCCTACACAGTCAGCTATGTAATAAGTATACCACTAATTAGTTTCCGCATCAAGTTGAGGAATTAAAATGGCCAATTTTGATAGGCGGTTATTTAACTATCAAAGCAACAAACAAAATGTAACAACCTAATATTTTCAACCATTTGCATCCACACATGCCGTATTTAAATTGTTCAAAATAGCAGATTGTTAATTTATATTTGGCAAAACTCAACATATGTAAATAATCACAGAACCACAAACACAAAGTAAAATACAATATGCAGCGGAAACAAAATGAATAGTTGTTCATGAAGCTACTATAAATATCAAAGTTAAATAGGTTACAATAGAAGTTTAAAATACAATAGTCAAATACAAGATTAGAATACATCACTGGAATCAATTGAATAACTCCAAGCTGAAAAGATGTTATGGATCTCCAAACGAAGCTCTAATTCCAAAGGTGAGTCTCAAAAGCTGTATCACTCAGTCTGACCCATGCGTAAAGCAAAAAACAAAACACCTGGGTTAGGATCAACATTCTTATATCAATAAATCCAACTCAAGTGAAATAACAACCGAAGTACAAGTAACTCAAAAGATGTTTGGGTTAACCATCCTCTAAGGATCTGTTAAACTATCTTTATGTAGTAATATACGCTATTATAATAATGTCTAAAGTAAAGTATAATATATTTTAAAAATAGAATTAAGGCTTCACATTTTCCACCTTAACACAATTTATAGTGCCAATAGCCTATACAGTACCGTAGTCCCTCCTGATCGGGAGGCCACCAGAGGATACTCCATAGGTACGACACAAATCAAACTTGTAGTAAACACACTAGGGTAGGTGACATGCACAACTAGGAAATGCTAGGGTAGATATACCAATTGCACTTCCGGACTGGCGGTAACGCATAACCGCAGCTACCACCCACCTCGAGACACACTCCCAAAAAAATCAAAGGGTGCACCCAATCAATCACAAAGTAATATAATGGTATCAAAGGAGTGCGTGTGATCAGAGAAGCAACCTCATTGGCCCGTTGATTGCTCCTGTTTTAGCCACCTTATGCCAACTCACGGGAGCCGGGTCAACGTATATACCTTATATTGGATCGTTGCCACCATCCTACTTCATTCTGGAATCTCCACCGCGTTCACGATTGTTAAAGTGGTTTTCGGAGTTGGTAGAGAGTATGACAACTTTCGATCCCAATCTCTTTAACAACCAAACGTTATTATAACACCGCATTCATTTCAAAATAATTTATACTTCAAAACCAGAATATCATTGCCATTTACAAAACCATATCAATACGATATTATTTCCATTTCAAAAATATCCTTATCAAAATCATAACACTTTCAAAGTTATAACACTTTCGAAACCAAACACTTGAAATTATAATACTTTCAAAACATAATACTTGAAATTCATAACTTTGAAACATAACTCCCACTACTTAAATAGTTTAGATATTAAAATAGTATATATAATAAAATAGTTTATAAAGTAAAATATTTTATATAAAAGAGTTATAAGTTAAAATAGTTTATATTGAAATAGTTAGTATATTAAAATACTTTATATTAAAAATGTTTTATACTAAAATAGTTTATACTAAAATAGTTTATACTAAAATAATTTATAAAGTGAAATATAAATAGTTTTAAATATAGCTTAAAATACTTTATATAATAAAATAGTTTCCACAAATTTCCCAAATCGATTCTACATCAACTCGAATTCGAAAATTCAAATTTAACTAAATCTCAAATCATCAATTTCAAATTATTTCAGTTTCTCAATAAACTAATTCAATTTCAATGTGTTCAAAGCTTTAAAACATTCAAACATTTCAAACTAGATTTGATAATTCCATATATATATATATATATATATCAAATTCACTTTACTATTATTCATTTTTTAAATATTTACTTAACAAATCCAACATCTTCTAAATAAAACTTTCAAATTTCACATAACTGAATATTCCTTCAATTTATTTAAACTTGATGTATTCATTTAAATCACCTTAAACCAAAAATCAAGATATAAAATCATATCCTTTAAAATCTCAAATTCAATAAGTTCCAAATCGATTTTACTTAAATATAATTGTTAATTAAATACAATTTCAAATCCATCTTCTCAACCTTAATTTATTAAAATCATTATAAAAACTATATTAAAATATAATCTAAGTAAATATTTAACCATGTTATATTTTAATAAAATCAAAATTTTTATTAAACATCTTATATTAAACAAATTTATACATAGCTTAAAATTAAGAATTTAAATATATACAAAATAATATTTAGATAATATCAAATATCAATATTCAAATAAAACTATATATTCCTTTTCAAAACCATAGAAATCATTTTCAAAATATTTATATATAGATCAATGGTGGCTGTATATGATTTTCTATCCTATGGTCAAGTGATACAGATATTTATCATTTCAATCCGTAATTTAAATATACATCTGGGTATATACCATTTCAACCTGCAATCCCAAATTCAATTCAAATGAAAATCGCTTGGGTTTATCATTTCAACCCATAACAATTTTCTCCTATTCTAGAGATCGTTTAGGTATGTATCATTTCAACCCATAGTGAATTCTATACTAAGGGAACTTAAAGAGTGATAACATATATGATAATAATATGGCAGGCATATATCATCAGTATAAACAGCAGATAATGGTGTTAGATGTCATAGGTGAACAAATACAGATAATAGCATACATAAAGCAATGTTAATAAATAACAGCAGTATATTTCAATTGTCATTTCAATTGAAATCAAATTTAATATATTAAAGAACGTTAACCGTAAGTGATTTCTCACCTCTCGAGGCTAGAGAGATTCGACAAATGAAGTTGAGTTACGAAATGCAAGCACGACTTACAAAGTAATGCTAGATTGGCATGAATTTGATGAGTAGAGTTGATAAATAGAAATTGATGAAATAAATCAGAATCTGCTTGATGCAGACAAAAACGAAATATAAAATATATTATACAATTTTATTCTTAAACCAAAATCAATCAAAATACATATTCAAAATCTATATATATATATATATACATACATACATACACACACACACACATATATATATATGTATGTATGTATATGTATTTTAAACCAATTATCCAAATAGAACCATTGATTTAAACCAAACTCAAATAATAACGTCAAACATATATATGTATAAGTGGATAAAGGCTTCAACTATTAATAATAAGATATATACTATTATCCCACATTTTGGTCAAAGCTGGAATATCAACAAATTGGCAAGGAAGGATGGATATCGGGATTGGAGATCGATTGGAAACGGAGCTGCAATCGATGTCGCTAAAATTAGGCCGAGCTCCGATCAGGACGGAATCGATTGGACATGATGATCAAAGCAAGAAGAAGCTATTTTTCAAATTTCAGGTTAATCGGAATTCGTATGAAGAAGATATGATAAATACAAGGTGAGAAGAACATGTAGTTCGTATCCATCGGTAAGTTGAGGAGATGGCTTGTTCGAATCCATCATATTCGCATCCATCAGGAAATCATGACACTGGCTCGTTCGAATCGATCGGTTTCGTATCCATCGGAATGACATCACCTCATTATGTTCAAATCGATCGAGTCATGTGCAGTTCGAGTCCATCAGGCTCGCATCAATCTAAACAGCAGCATCGAGTCGGTTTCGGTTCATATCCAGCATGGTAAGACTGCTTCGTATCGATCAGGGGCTAGTTAAGTTCGCACCGGTCGCAGGTAAGCGTAGTTCGTATCCATCCAGTTCGTGGTTGTTCGAATCGGTCGCGCCGGAGTCCTTGTTCCCATCCATCATGCTCGAGTGAGTTCATTTCGTATCGATGAGAAATCGGTACAAAGTGTGCCAATGTTTATCGATACGAACAAGGGCTTCAATGAACAGGCGATAATGATAATTGATTCGAGGAAGGGCTGAAGTGAGTGGATGCGAATTATGCGTCGGTGCGAACGAATCCTTGGAGTTGGATGCGAAAAACTCGATCAAACTAGGCACATAAAGTGGATCGATCCAGGAAACTCGCTCCATATCACTCCACATCACTGCGTGCACGTGCTCCTGATCTATGCGAAAGGGATGGACACAAAGCCATGGATTCGAACCGGACAGCCATCCGAAGAACATCGACTCGTGTCGATCATATCTCCTAAACCATTGATCCAAATGCAATGAAATTTTCACGGCATCTTCCATACATGATAAAGATAGTTCCTGCCAAGTTTCATCCCGATTGGATCATTTTTTGATGGATACGAAATAAATTCGCATCGATCACAGATCGAGTCGAAACTTGGTGGGGTCAGTCGCGTGGGCCCTCTCACATTCCAGAAGAAGTCTCTCGAAGTTTGAGCGTGATATCAGCCTCCTACAATTATAAATAGCCCCTGAAGGCTATAGAAAAAGGATCTTTTGGCTATTGGACGTCCAGACTCTGCCGGATTCAATTCTGCACCATATCTTCGTTGTTATACTCAAATAACTTCATTGTAATTGTTGTAATCATCTGTAACCAACAAGGATAATCAATAAAAGATAAAACTTTGAAGTGGACATAGGCCGGAGATAGCCAAACCACTTTAAATCCTGTGTTCCTGATTATAATTTCTGAATTGCTGTTTGTTATTTGCTGAGATATGATATTTGTGCTTGTATATTGCTGATTTGTGTTCATACACTGGTGCTTTCACGGTATTTAGGGTTTGTGACCAATTTTGGTGCAAACACTTTGGTTCTTTCACTGAGAAAGACTAGCACCCCGCTACATTGGATTGGATTTGAAAAGAGTGTAGAGTTTAGATTTGAAAGACAATGAATCGTCAGACAAGCAGGAGACAAAGAGCTGAGCGAAGTCAACAGGAAGGAAGTCAAGGAGCATCCTCCGAAGCTGGGGAAGGACAAGCCTCGATCTACATAACCAGGGATGAAATGGAGGTTATGGCCAATTCATTGCAGGAGAGATTGTTGAAAAGTCAACAGGAAATGATGCAGACTTTCTTCGAACAGATGAGAGCAGCAGGAACGCAAAATCTTGGACCGACTACAGTGACTGCGAATGTGGAACAAGGAACTAGGGTCGCAGAGCCTAGTGGAGGACAGAATACAGAACCAGAGTGCAATCAACAAAGGATTGGGGGCAAGGCCCACACGATCTGATACTGGAAGGCCTATGGATGGAACTTAACAGGCTAGAGCTAGCGCTAACGTTAGTGAACCGCATGAGGAGTATGTAACGAAATTCCCTCGGCGGAATGGGGGGAAACCTTTGATAGATAATGCTGGATTAGCTGAGATTATCATAAGAACTATGCATGGAGGTCTGACTAATAGAGATTTGGAAGGGGTGAACAAGAGTCCGTTCACACAGGAAATCAGGATGGTAGAAATCCGCCTGATTTCAAGCTACCTACTGTGGAAGTATACAATGGCAAGGCTGATCCGACAGATCATCTAATGAGATATACTAGACACATGGAAGTACTGGGGGCATCAGAGGAAGTTATGGACCGATGTTTTCCCTTGTATTTGACAGATAGAGCCGCAATGTGGTTTAGGGAGTTGGAAGAAGGGTCTATTAGAACATGGATGGAGATGGTGGACAGGTTTCTAAGGCAATTTTGGGTTCATATTAAGAGGCCCAAGAACGTGATGACGCTGACATCGATTCAATGCGGTAGTTGCTTCAGTGGATCGTCCGGATCCATCAATGGTTTTAATGGTGGCAGTGTCAGGAGTCAGGGAGGATTCAGATTTCAAGGTATCTTTGATACGAGACCCACCACTGGATCTTGGGAATTCTTTCACGAAGCTAAGAAGTTCCTCCGACAAGAGGATGCATGTGTGGAATTAAAGATGAAGGAAGTAAATGCGACTGAGGGTGGAGGACCATCCAGTAGAGGTTCGGATAAAGATAAAGGAAAAAGGAAGTTGGACGATGATTCTGGAAAAGCTAGGAAGCGATGGAAGGATACAAAGTTTTCCTTATACACAGGATTGAACGAGACGCTTGTGACGACCTGGAACTTTTAAGCATTTTTAACCGGAATATTTAATTGATTTTAAATATTTAAAGGTTAATTATTAACTTAAATTACGAATATCATAATTTATTTGACAATTAAATTGTTGAATTAAATAATTCTAAGTTGGGTAAAATACTAAATCTGGAATTCTAAGCCTATTAAAAATAATTTGAAGGCTTGTAGAATTTATATTGATAATACTGAAGAGAATAGGAGTGATGAAATCAAATTTAAAAATGGTTTGTTAAGTTTTGAAATTGTATCGTTTAAATTGAATTTTAAAATAGCCTTCCAAGGCACAGTCTTGGATTTCGACGAAACCAGTTCCATTAGATCCGTAATATTGTATTATTATCGGATTTCAAATTTGGTAGTGTTTGGAGTTGCCGTGTGATTATACGATAGGTGAACGCGTTGAAATTAAATTGACAATAGCCGATTCGGAATTTAAAAATAATACTTCAACTAGTCAAATACATCTCACATCAGAACTTTTGGAGTTCATTTCGACTCACTGTACCAGTCTCAGCCGACATGCAATATTTACTTTCCATCGTTCAATCAGTTCAAAGTCTTATTTCAAGTAATAATAAAATAAGAATAGAAGCTTCTAACCCAAGATACTTCCTCTTTTAAAACAAAGTTATCACTTTCCCTTTATAATTCGAAGCAACAGACGAGCCTCTGCCTTCATTCCAATTTAGGGTTCTTCCAGCATTAATTCGAGATTAAAAAAAAAAATATAAACCAAATCCCGTTCCTCTTTCCATCTTCCTTCCAAACCCGATCTCCCTCCCTCCTTCTCTCAGCATTCACGAAATCAGAAACCTAAAAAAAAAAGTAGGGCGAATCGAAGTAATGGCCGAAGTTTTTGTTTTCTTTCTAGCTTCATCTTCATCTTCGGGGCGAAATCAAATCGAGCAGAGCTCGTGCCCTAATTGTGTGCCGATCTGAGTTGGATGTTTGCGTTCGTCGCGGTTGTTGTGGGGCTTGGTGTTGGTTTCGAGTTTGAGGGGGGGCGCGCGCGACAATGACGCGAGCTCGAGGCGGTCGTGGTAAGGGTTCAAAGCTTTGGGGGAATTAGGGCTGCCGCAGGTTGGAGGATCGTGTTTATGCGATTGGCTGACGACGTTGTGGGAGCGCACGATGCCAGGTGAAAAGATAGGTGGAGGCTCGAGCAGTATGTTTCGTGTACGGCAGTAAAGCCTAGCGCTCGGTCGAGGCAGGGTGGGCTTACGTGATGGGTTTGGGACTGGGATTGATGGAAGTTCGATCAACTCGAAGGTATACGACTTATTTATATTCAATTTAAATTTGAAAATAAATTTGAATATGTATTACAACAGGTAAAGTTTTAAAATAAATAGGAATTTTGAATATTAAAAAGAAGTTATATAAATTAGATTTTTAGATTCATATAAACGAGTTTTTAAATGTATGAGTTTAAAGATATATATAAACTTACCTATTTAAAATATATATGCACATGCCTTCACTAACAAGTTTATTGTTAATAATGTATGATGAAGCTATTAACTTATTGAATCGTTTAGGTACTGAAAATATTTTATAAAAGGGAATCAGCTTAAAATTAAATTATTAGCCTGGGATTAAAGTATTGGATAATTAAATTTATATACGAAAATTTAGTGATTGATTTATTCGAATGTTAATAAAAACCATCTAATATTTTTACAAGGTCTGAAATCGTGGAATCAAACCGAGAATGAGGTGGATTGCGAATTTAAAGTAAAAGGTGAGTTAATCTCACTAAGCCGATTATAAATTTAAATGTTCAAATTTAAATAACTGTTTGAATGCTTGAATTGATTTATGTGCTATAGTATGGGATATTTTGAAATTGGCATATTATATCGTGCTGACATTTGTGGATGCAGGGAAACAGGTTGGAGGGATCCAACTGGATCCCTCAACATTTATTTAAATTATTCTATACCCTCTGTTGTGATTATTTGCTAATCTATGATGAACTTTATTGGAATATGGTACGCTATGGTTCGATTGAATATAACTGGGTATAATGAATTTCCAAAACATATAAATTAGATTTTGGAAAGAAATTAAAAGAAGTGAATTTGTAAATAAAGTAATTATAGAATAAATTAAAAATGAATTGGGAAAGGGATGAAGTGACTGTAAAATTCTAATAGATAGATCTTGAATATAAAAAGGAAAATTTGAATAAACAGATAGTTAATGAATATTAAATCTTCAGTGATATTAATTAAAAGAAGGAAACATTTATTTTAAATTTAAGATTTAAATTATTGAAAGGAATAAGGAAGAAATTGGGAAAATCTGGAATTTGTATATTTCCGTTAAAGGATTTAAAATCAAGCGGAAGATAATAACAATAATAAAAAAAATCCATAGTTAATGAATTTTGAAATGAATTGAGTAAATTAAGAGATTAATTTCAAATAAGATAAATTGGAAATCAATTTGGGGAAATTGATTTAAGTGATTGAAGTTGGAATTTTCTCTGGATGGCCAAGTACATGTTTTTTAAAGGTAAATTTGTAAATACAAATAAATGTTTTGAAGTTGTTTTTTTTAAAAACGAAAGGAAGTGTTGTAAAATTTATTATTTCTAATATTTATAATCTAAAGTAAGTAATCTAATTTAGCAATAACTATTAAGAAGTAACTTAGTATTTTGTTTATTAAAAAAAAAAATAGAAATCCAGAGTTTACTTCATTAAGTAACATTATTTTCAAATGTTTATATAGTATATATTTTTAGTAAATTATTGAAGTAGTCTGAACTTAAATGTTTAAAAGTAAATTCCAAAGTAAGTTATTTGCTTAATCTATTATCGTAATATTTATTTAAAGAATGATTTGGTATTTGTTTAAAGTGTTATTTTAAATTAAGTATTAAAGTAAATTTTTCTAAATTAAATGTTAAATGTATTTTACAATAAAGTGTTTTTAAATTATTTTAAAAATCTAAGCTTTGTGCTTGGGATTCCAATGAAAATAGAAATACTTGAAATTTATTCTGAGAAAGGCAGATAGTTTTCGAAAACTGTTTTCACAAGAATTTGAAAAGTGAAAATATATATCTTGTGAAGATATTTTTGAGGTAAATAAATAATTTGGTGAAATTATTTATGTTGGATGTTTGTTTGTGAATATTAATTGATAGTTAAATAACCGACTATCAATATTGGCCAAAGGCGCTGATCGTTTCGAAGAGACCGGGATCGAGATTTATTTCTCGAAAACCACTTCGATCCGGTTTGTACGTTTCGTGGAAAACAATTTTGGTCGAAGATGAGCAGTGAAGTGCAAGGGCTAGTCACTACTAATCCTGATGATATTTCCAAAATGGATGTAGTAGGAATAGTGCCTTTGGTTCCATTCGAACCCGGGACGGACTTGTATGGATGAATGCTTGCGAAACATCGTCAACTGGACGATTGGCATTCTAAGGGATATTGTTCCTAAAGGTAACGCTTAGCCTCAAGCCTCATCAAATGGGAATGACTGAAAATCAGGGGTTATGCAGCAAGGCTAGGTGGGTAGCACCCAAGCAGGGTGAGGTCTTCTCTGTCTAGATGTCCCTTTTATTTCGGCTTAGTGGGCGGTTGCTGATCCCAACCGCGGGGTGATCTCACTCGAGATTATCTAGTAAGGGGTAGTCCCGGCCTTGTGTTGCAGGGGAGAGGGCGTACTCCTCGGTACGGTGATCTATGCCCCGTACTGTGACAGGTGGTACCCCAGTGCCTAGTCATTGGTTGGAAATCCATTCTCCCTACGAGCCTTGTATGAGTTTTGTTTGTATTACCCACTCTGTGGCTAGTAGCTGGAATTTAATAGATGTAACAATTTCGGCTATTTTATAAGTATTTGTATATAGTCCCTATTATAATATCAGAGGATTTCTATAAAAATCATTTTAGCTATCGTAAGGTAAAAACCCGACATGTTTTTTTGTGGCGTGGTCTTACGAGATTCTTTTGTTTTCAAAGGATTTTTGAAACTTTAATAATCAATTGGGTGTGATTTTCTCACACTGGTATTCCAGACTGACTCGGGTGTTATTTAACTGTAATGCTCGGGTCAGACCGAGTATTATAGGATACAGGATATGATGTTGTGGAGCTCAGGAGACAAGCAGGATGGCGATACGTACTTCCGTACTTGTATATATATATATACATATTCCGCTATGTTGAGTTGTTGTGTACCGATTTGTATGATATTGATGTTGAGATGTGATTGATGTACTCTGATGATGTAATATATGTAAAAGGAGATATTTGTCTTTTGAGTAAAGATCATTTACTATCTATTATATTTTATTCCGCTGCGATGGTTAGATTCTGATGTTGATTTTGTTTTCTCTTCTTCTACCTCTTCTTCTTAAACCCAAATGGTTCGTATTTCTGTACAACTTGAGTTGATTGCAGTAGAATATTGTTGACTCAAGGGGTACAGATTTGCGGGCTGTTACAGTGGTATCAGAGCTTAGGTTGGTGATAACCTTGGCTCTGGTGGGAATTACTCATTTAAAATAGAGTCTGTCGTACTCTATAATGAGTTTGAGCGTATTAATAGATATGAGTGCGTATTTGTTAGTGAATATAAATTGTTTTAGTATTGTGTTGATCGATTTATTGAGTGGCATATGAACCTTCGTCGACACAGTCTGCCCAACTGTATTGAAGGGGTTTCTAAACACTTGAATAGAACAATCGACACGATATTGTTTTAAATATGGGTAAATGAAATAATTTTACCCAAAAATTTATTTTGATATAAAGAATAGTTTTTGAAGACTATTTAGCTAATACATGGTTGTTTGGATGTTAGAAGTGATAATATTAAAGTATTATCATTGTTAAGTGAAAATTTAACTAGAAATTAAAATATAACTTAAGTTTAAGGGAATAAACTCATTATAAAATGGAACTTATAAAATATGAATTATAAATGTAATTTATAAATTGAAATATAATCAAATGAGAATTTGTATGAGAATAAACTGTACAAATGAATTATAGTTAAAATTTATTTAAGCAGGCTTTAGAAATTTAAAATCCCGGAGACTTTGGAAGTGTATTAATAATAAATAATGGTATTATTGTTCTGGAGATATTTCTGAAAGGAATTTGTTTTAAATGGATTTTAGAAGTGTAATAGCATTGAAATCACGTGGATTATTGGAAAATAATTCTGATGATGATGGGCGCATCATAAGTATTCATTTTCGAATTTCTAAGTGACGGATTGCTGCAAAAAAAAATTTCGTTCAGAAAAGCTAGTTGTTTTTGAAAGTCTCAAAAGAAATTTGCTGGGAATAAAACAGGATTGGTTTAACTTTTGAGAAATGTGATTTGAGATGCTGGAGATTCCAAAATAATTTGAAACCAAAGGTCGGGTGTTTTGAAATCCTGATGAGATGGGTTGTAAGCTTATAAATTGAGATGATTTTTAAATCAGAAAGGAAATATAAGCTTTGAATGTTGGAATTTAAATTTAAAGGGAAAAGTTGAAAATGAAATTAACTTGGATGGGAAATAAAAATTTGACTGGATTGACATCAATTGGATAGGCTAAATATAATATCCAGTTGTATTCGAATCAAGTTGAAATCAAATTGAGTTAAATGAAACTGAGTTAAAATAAAATTGAATTATTGAATGGAATTAGATTGAGTTAAATAAATTAGAATGACATGCAAAAGAATTAAAAATCCATAGAATAAAATATGCTTGGGTTATAAATAAGCAAAAGGCTTGAGTATTTAAAACTAGAACGAATAGAAATGTGTGAAAATAATAAGTTGTGACTTATAAAATTGGAAATGGAATATAAAGCCCAAAATTAATATTTTGATGAATTGGAAAATGAAAAGAAAATCCAAACTTGAATTATAAAATAAATTGAACAAAGAAAATAAAATGAAGTGGTATTTGAAATTAAAAATCAAGTATTGAACCATAAATAGGAGAGAACTCATTTTATAATAAATTAGTTAATAAAATGTGTAAATGAGAACGTAACGCAATTAAATTAAAGCCGAATTGTGAGATAATAATGAGGTTTGGAAATAAAACTCAAGTTATAAATTAAATTTGACTTAAATTGTCGATGAAGTAAATATAATTGAAATGTGAGCTCATGAAATTGGGTGGTAAATTGAAAATGAATGGTAGAATCAGAACTTGGGTTATTAATTGAAATTCGACTTAAAGTGTTAACAAATTAAATATAATTGAAATGTATTGAATAAAAATGTAAATAAATGGAAATAGTAATAGTTTGAATTGAAAATAAAATCCAAATAAGTGGAAATAAATTGGAAATGGTCTTGTAATAAATTGAATAAGCTGAATCTAAAAAGTTAAAAGATATAATAAATGATCAAATAAATTTGTAGTTTGAAATAGGATTGGATTAAAATAGAATCAAGTTAAATTGAAAAGAGAAATTTATTTGCAAAATGAAATGAGCTTAAGTATAGAAGAAAAAAAATTGAATGAATCAAAATAAGTTGACTTAAGCTGAATTTAAGGGGGAGAGTTGAATTGAATTCTATTTAAAACCAAGTTTAATGATACTGGATTGAATTTGAATCGAAATAGAATTTGGTGGGTTGTAAATAAAATTTAAGAAAATGAAAATTCAAAATGGATTGGGTGGATAAACTAATTATATTGAATAAGTGAATGCATGGGATAAATAAGAACCAAATGAAGTATGGTTTAAATAAGTTGAGAAATGGTTATCGAATGAAATAGCTTAGATTGTCTTTGAGCTAAATAAAATAGTTTGGAATAAACAAATATGAAATAAAACGTAAATGAATGGATTGTGAATAGAATTGAAATGGATTGTGTCGAGTTAAATAAATGGTCGTGAATGAATTAAAATAAAAGGGCAATTTAATTAAGATGAACCTAAATTGTTAATGGCTTTGAATGAACTAGTTTAATTAATAAAATGAAATGCAAGTGCATGGATTCGAATTTAAAATGCGATGAAAACGAGAATATATGGATGTGAATAAATTTAAAAATGAAATAGAATTAAGTATAAATTTAGTGAAATCAATTTAAATTGGTTATAACCATAAATACTTATTCATTCACATAGATCTCGTCAAATTGCATAGAATAAATTGTCATTTGATGTAAAAGGAAGTAATTAAAATTCTATGTGTTGATAAAGATAAAAGGAATTGATTTTGAGAGCAATTGAATTAAATATGAGTTCATTTTGCTTAAAAATAAATTAAACGTAAGTGATTGAGTTTTAAACCATTCAAATTGATGAAGTTGTATACGAATGGATTGAAACCATTCAAATTGAATGAAAATGGTTTGTACATTAATTGGAATAGTGGAATTAGTATAAATTTTTTTATAAGTTGCTTACGGAGAAATGTTTGGGGTGAATTTCTTTCTGAATTCATGTGTTTAACTATTGCAAATAAATGAAATATTGTTAAACTTTATTTATATGGCACTTACAAGTTTAAATTGAGTAAGTACAGGTACCTGGAAGCCGTGTGGCTAGATTTGGTTGTGTTATTTGCTAAAAATAATAAGTCGCTTGCTTAAAATGCTAAATAAGGTACGCTTACGCAATAAAAATAGGAAATATGAACTGTTTTTGGTTTTTCCGACCGTGTGGGTCGATGTATATATATTTATCTCTTTTGTCAAATTGCAAAAGCTCATTCGTACAAAGGAGACTCGGCCAAAATTTTCCAGAAATTTTGGGTGTTAGAAAAATTTTGAAAATTTTGGAAAATTTTGTTAACGACATAACGGTTTACAATTGGAAATTGAAATAAGTTAGTAAATGAAACTAATTTAAATTAATAACATAAATTAGTTATAAACGGAAAATAAACTTCAATATTTAGAGTTAAAGATAAATTGAATTCGTATGGAAATGAAAGAATCAATGTGAATAGAAATAGGTATAAACTAAAGTGGAAGATGAAAATAAATATAAGAAACATATAAAATACTTATACTAACTTAAGAAAGGAATTGTGAATTCTTGATAGGAAATTTATATTACAAATATATTCTAAGTTGATATTTGAATGAGTAAATATTGACATTTTGTGAGGAAGTCGATAAAATGTTTTTGGAATGTTGTGATTAGATATTAGTGTTAAGCAGGATATGCAGGTATTATAAAGAAAAAGGAAAATTTGTTTTGTTTTCAGAAGATAAATTTGAAATTCTCGACAAAAATGTATGTATTTAAATTTGGTATGAAATTTGATTGGGATTTGGATTGTGCCACTTGGCATTTTGTTTTCTTTTTGGATTTGGGAGGCCGTAGGGCCATTTTGTAGTTGTATCGAGCTAGCCGCGCAAAGGAGACGCTGGCAAAAAATTTCGGGAATTTAGGAAGATAGAAAAATTTTGAGAAAATTTTCGACAATTCAAAATTTGGTTTTGAATTATAATTTGAAAGATTGTATAAGTAAAGTTATTAGGAAACTAAGGGAAAAGTTGGGAAGTTAGTAAGAATTGTATGAAGTGACCACTTCTTTATACTCAAATTTGTGTGATTTTTAAGTGAGTTTTTTTTATATAAACACATAAGTGGTCACTTCTTTAAACTCATTCTCCCAAGATCCAGAAATTTTACCAATATAAATATATCAGTGTTTAAATTAATTCCTATCATTTATATATATGAGGATATATAAATGTTTCCTTGCAAATCAGAGTGTTTAAAGTAGCAAAGAATTTTTAATCCACACAATATTTTTCATAGTAGAAATGTTTTGTGTCACATAGCTTGTTTCTACATAGTTCAGATTTTATCTTCTTTTATAATGACTCAAGAATGACTAATACAAAAAACATAAAGTATTAGTTCCTCATATTTTCATTTGTATTGTTTTACAGAATTTTCATTTAAATCAAATTACCTGATCTGTGGTCTAACACCCCGTGGGTTTGATCCTGGGGTTTCAGTAATTCATACTTGTGATTTAGAAATGATATGAGATGTTAAAACATAATGTGACTAATGATTCAAGGTTTATACACAAACATGCACCAATCATGCTCAAGCAATTCAGTTCAATCAAAATGCACACATTCAGGTTTATATACTTATGTCTTAATTTATACTATTGGTAATAATCTTATGAACAATTGGTGGTAAGTTTGTTATAGATCAGGCAGAAGAGAAACTACAGACAAATGAAATGCTAACTTAATCTAGCATACCAAGTAAAATTTTGCACATACTTGTAAACATCATGTTCCAGGCAATTTTATTTAAAGAACCAGACTCAAATGAGACTGTGGTGCAGATCTCTAATGGACAGTGAATGATGGCTATTGACAAAAATCAAGTTGCAGTAAAGTAGTCGTCATGCTTACATTTTACAAAATCCTTTGGTATTGCAGATTCTTATAATTTAAACAAGACCAAGTGCAACAAACTTTAATCTGTATCTTATGCAACTGGACATTGTTTAATATGATTGCAGTGAATGCTACCAGTACTTTACACACATCATTTTATAACACATTTCCACACTGAAAAATCAAACATGCAAGTTAGGTTTGTAGGCCAAAACTTCAAGCTTCTCATGGTCTTATATCAATTTATAAGTCATGCTCAAGCCTCACTAGCTAAACCAGATTAGGTTCAACCATCACCTAACAGTTCTACTACATGCATTTTAAAGAAAACCTCTGCAGTTTCACTATTTAAAACTTACCAGATATGTAAAAGTAAGTACATCCACATCTAAGATTACATGGCATAACTCCCCTCATCACAGTCTACAGAAAACATATGGATTAGTTACTTAAATCAGTAACTCAAAACACAATATAATACTTAAGTTTTACAAATTCTTTTCAAATGAACAAAGCACTATAATACTGAGAAGTTTGCATATACTTAAGAAAGTTTGTCTAGCTAACTTTTTTTTTTCAATGAGCTATTGCATTTCAAAAACTCAAACAGGTCTTCTAATTTTCCAAGCAAGCAAGCTATTCATGCATCTTTACCTGCAACAATATTTTGAGCTGCCTCAAAAAAAAAAGAGACACCCCAAATATTGCAAAGGCAATAAATAGGGTCAGAATAAAATTCTGGTGTGAGTGAGATCATTATTAAAACAACTTATAAATTCTTAGAACTGTGCAAAGAACTTATATATATTTGTCACTATTCAATTTCATATCAAACCTGAACATATGCACATTTAAATTTATCTGCCAACATACTTTCAAGCATTCATTCATTTAATTCATTCAGTTGTACATGTACAAACTCCTATGGAATTTAGCTTCCTAAAATCCATAGCATAACCTTTCTATCCCATTTTTATATTTTATATGGTCTAATCTCTTGCCTTTGAACACAAAGTGTGCATTGCAAAGGACTCAATTCTGTTAACCCTTGCACAGAGGCCTTCAGGACTTGAACAAGTCATGCACATACCCATCATCCACCTGATGATGAGTAGATCAAGGCACCTCTCCTAAATTACTTTGTAATTTAGAGACCATGCTCATTTAATTGCCAAGGAATTTTTCTTTTTAATTTCCAGAGGTACTTGTACTCTTTTCTTCATTTCATAAATCAAAAATCATTGATCTCACTCAAAGAGAACATCCAAACATACAAGCATTCATATAAAAATTCCACTGCTTATAATCAGAGATTATACTTATTCAAATTTTCCAAAAATTTGCTCATACACATTTTGTATTCCGAAACAGCCTTCGTTCCTTGCTCTCAGCCTCAGTCTTCCGGAACACCCTTCGTTCGAAAGTGGTCCTAGCTCTCAGCTTCAGTCTTCCGGAACACCCTTCGTTCGAAAGTGTTTCAATTGTGGTTCTCCGGATCATATTATTCGAGCTTGTCCTAAGCCTCTCTTCTGCCGTCATTGCAAGAAGGAAGGTCATCATGTTTCAGCTTGTCCTACTGCTCCTGCTAATGCAAAATCTGGCAAGCTCAATGTGGCTAATGCTTCTGGAGGTTCATCTCAATCAAAAGGTATCTCTCCATCTATTTTGGAAGGTTTTATTCTATTTCATGATCATAGTATACGAGTTCTTTTCGATACGGGTGCTTCACATTCTTTCGTATCGAAGAAGCTTGTAGATGATTTATCTTTGGATGTTTCTTGTATGGTTACTTCTTTAAGGATTGCGAATCCTATTGGGGGATCCGCGACCCTTAGCTTGTTTTGTGATGATACTGAGATTGTTTTATGTGGCTTTTATTTCTGTGCAAATCTGCACGTTGTTTCTCATTTGGGTTTTGATATGATTTTTGGTATGGACTGGCTAGTGAGGTACGATGCCAGGATTAATTGTTCCGAGAGAATTTTATATCTTTGTCATCCTGATTCGCCTTCTCAGTTATCTCTTGTTCTTCGGGATGTGGATAATTCCGTGATGGCTTTATATTCTCTTGATTCGCGAGATGATGTGGATATATCTCGTATTCCTATTGCTTGTCACTTTTCTGATGTTTTTGAGCCTGTATCGGGTTTGCCACCCAAACGGGCAATTGAGTTCCGCATTGATTTCATTCCAGGCGCGCAGCCAGTTAGTCGTCCTCCCACGAGGATGTCTACAAAGGAAAATGAGGAACTCAAGAAGCAGCTTTTAGAGCTTGAATCCAAGCAATTGATTCAATCTAGTTTTTCTCCGTGGGGATCCGCGGTCGTCTTTGTGAAGAAGTCTGATGGAACTCTTAGGCTTTGCATTGACTATCGCAAGCTTAACGAGTTGACCATTAGAAATACGTATCCATTGCCTAGGATCGATGATATGTTCGATCTATTGAGTGGTGCTAAGGTCTTTTCTCAGCTTGACCTTGCCACAGGTTTTGATCTGTTACGAGTTGTGGAGGATAGCATACCTCTTACCGCTTTCCGCACTCGGTATGGTTCTTTTGAGTGGCTCGATAAGCCGTTCGGTTTGATGAACGCTCCTGCTTTCTTTGTCGATCTCATGAATCGGGTATTCCGGGAATATCTCGATAAGTTCGTGCTTGTCTTCATTGATGATATCCTTATTTATTCTAAGTCTGAAGCCGAGCATGCTAATCACTTGAGAATTGTCTTGAGTACTCTCTTCATCATCAGCTTAGAGCCAAATTCTCCAAGTGCCACTTTTGGGAGAATAAGGTTAAGTTTTTAGGCCATGTTGTATCTTCCGATGGCATTTCTGTCGATCCCTCAAAGATCGAAGCCATCCAGAATTGGAAGAGGCCCGAGAATGTTCATGAGATTCGTAGTTTCCTTGGATTGGCGGGTTATTACCGTCGGTTCATTAAGGATTTTTCCCGTGTTGTGCTTCCTCTCACTTGCCTTACTCGGAAAGGCATTCGTTTTGATTGGTCCGACAAGTGTGAAGCTTCCTTTCTGTCATTGAAGGAACTTCTCACTAATGCTCCTATCCTTGTGGTTCCCGAAGGGAATCATGATCTTGTTGTCTACACTGATGCTTGTGGTAGTGGTCTCGGTGCTGTTCTTATGCAGAAGGATCGGGTAGTTGCTTATGCTTCTAGGCAACTGCGTCCGAATGAAATTCACTATGCCACTCATGATCTTGAGTTAGCCGCCATTGTCTTTGCCTTGAAGATTTGGCGACATTATTTATTGGGCGAGCGCTTCATTCTCTATACCGATCATAAATCTTTGAAGTATTTGTTCACTCAGAAGGAACTCAATATGAGACAGCAACGTTGGCTCGAGTTTCTTGCTTCCTATGACTTTGATATCCAATATACCCCTGGTAAGGGTAATCGTGTTGCTGATGCGCTTAGTCGCAAACATTCGGCTGTTATTTCTATGATGTTTGCCGAATGGGATATTCTTGAAACTCTATCTTTTTGTGAAATTCGTGATCGAGGTTCATCTTCTAATTCTCCTATTCTATTATTTAGTTTGGGAGGTCGACCTATTTTATTGGATCGTATTGCCGATGTCCAACGGTGTGATCCTGATTTGTGGCATTTTATTCAGCTTTGTGAGTCTGGATCTTGTGATGAGGCGTTGCAAGATTTTAGCATTGATTCTCATGGGTGTCTTCGTAAGAAGAACCGTCTTTTTGTGCCTTCTGATTTTGCACTTAGGCATGACATTCTTGATGATTGTCACCGTTCTAAGTATACCATTCATCCCGGTAGTAGCAAGATGTATGCTGATATGCGTCGTCTTTATTATTGGGAAGGCATGAAGCGCGATGTGGCGAGTTATGTGAGCAATTGCATAACTTGTCAGCGTTTTAAGGCCGAGCATCAGCGTCCTTCGGGTCTTCTTCAACCTCTTGAGATTCCATTGTGGAAGTGAGATCAAATTTCTATGGATTTCATTGATGGCCTACCTCATTCGAGATCGGGCCATTCTATCATTTGGGTTATTGTTGATCACCTTTCTAAGTCTGCTCATTTTGTCCCTATTAAGCCTAATAGAACTGCTTCGCATTTGGCTAAGTTGTATGTCAAGGAAATCGTGAGACTTCACGGTGTTCCTAGTTCTATTGTGAGTGATCGTGATCCTTTATTCACGAGCCATTTTTGGAAGAGTCTTCAGCAAGCTTTGGGAACAAAGCTTAATTTTTCTACAGCTTATTATCCGCAGTCTGACGGACAGACTGAACGGGTGAATCGTATTTTGGAAGATCTTCTCCGTATTTGTATTTTTGATTTCGATGGTTGTTGGGAGGATCATCTACCTCTTGTAGAATTCTCCTACAATAATAGTTTTCAATCTAGTATCGGTATGGCTCCTTTCGAAGCCATATACGGAAGACCATGTCGATCACCTTCTTGTTGGTTAGAATTTGGGGAGAAGCGTATTCTTGGTCCAGATTTTGTTCGTGATTCTTCCGAGAAGATTGATCTTATCCGGTTGAGAATGAAAGAGGCACAGAGTCGCCAGAAATCCTACGCGGACAACCGTAGGAAGCCTCTCGAGTTCTCGATTGGTGATCTTGTTTTTATTCGTGTTTCTCCTTTGAAGGGGGTAATGCGCTTCAGTACGACTGGAAAATTGGCTCCGCGTTATATAGGACCATTTTCTATTACTGAACGTATTGGCCCTGTGGCTTATAGAGTTTCACTTCCATCTCATTTATCTGGCATTCATGACGTGTTTCACGTCTCGCAACTTCGGAAGTGTCTTCGGGAGTCGGATTCTGTTATTACTTCTCCTCATTTGCAAGAGCTTGAGGTCTTACCGGACTTATCTATTGTACAACAACCTATTCGCGTGCTTGACACGGAGGTGCGACACCTTCGAAATAAGGACGTGCCGCTTGTTAAAGTTCAATGGTCCGCTAATCCCAATGACTGTACTTGGGAAACCAGAGAATTTATTGAGCGATCTTATCCGGGTTTTCTTTCTTTGCTTTGAAACGGTGAGTATTTTTTTTCATCTCAAGCTTATTTTCCTTTCTTTTGATTGATTGTATGTATGTAGTTGTTACAAATATCGTCTCTAGAAATTGCGGGGACGCAATTTTGTAAGGAGGGGAGATCTGTAACAACCCGCATATTTAACGATTTTATATTTAAATGTTTAATTTAAATATAGCGTCGTTAGTCGGATTTTGGTCCGAAATGTTACTTTCTGCAAATGGCCGAATTGGAACTCGAAACTACCTCCATTGGTTCTAAAATGGCATTTGCGATCTTTTTGAGTATAATCTTTGATATGTTTGGAGTTTGTGAAATTTTGGCTACCTTTTCTATTGGGTTTTGGGGTTCAGCCCACTAGCTTAACTAAACCTCTAATTCAACCCCTTCTCTTCATCTCTCTTCATTTCATTTCATTTCTTAAGCTAAAAACTGAAATGGGGGAAAGAAAGTGGAAATAGAAATTAGCAAGCCCTAGTTTCTTCTTGTAAACTTGATTCTTGCTCCAAAATCAAAGGGAATCCATTGGTAAGTTCATCTCCATCTTCTCCATCTCTTCTCCTCTTCAATTTCAGTAGTTTCCTAACCCTAACTTAGGAAATACTTGCTTTGATTCTAGATTGAAGCTTGTAGTGTTGAAGTGGAGTGTAGTTGGTTGATTCCTTGCATTTGTGCTTCTTCATCTTCTTTGTTTTGTGTAAAAAGGTGAGTTTTTAACTCACATCTACCTCTCTTGCTATCATTGATGTTGGGTATGATTTCCTAACAAATATTTATGTGCTATTGCTTTGATTTGGAAAAGATTTGGAATTCATTTGATAAGGGCAAGAAGTGCTGGAAAACAGCCTTCGGCCGACCGAGCGCAGGCTCCGGTCGACCGACCTGCTTCCCGAGAGTTTTTATGAACAGTGTCCGGTCGACCGAGCCCTGTAGGCGGCCGACCGACCTGCTCCTATTTGCCTTTTTTGCCTGTTTTGTATATTTTGATTTGTTTTCTGGATTTTATCGATTCAAGTTGCTTTTTAGTGGTTGTTATTGCATATTTGGCTTTGATAACTTACTCTTGACTTCATCCACGGGTTTTTATAAAATAATCTCTCGAATCGCATTTAAAAGCTCGTTTCTCCAATTTATAAATTCTATTTAAAACACACACTTTCGCACTTCGAGCGAAGTGGAAGGGTGATTAAATGATTGGGCAAAACACGGACCATGAATCTGTGCGTTTATCTTTCCGATTAGTCCCCGACCTATTAAATTGATTGTTTTGACCTTCGGGTTTAGTTTACCGATGATATGAGGTAAATTTGTACTGCTTTGAGTGTGAAAGTGACTGACGGATAGTAAACCGTTTAGTGCAAACGAGTGGTTATGGGACGCAAGTTAACACTGTTCGGATTCCTTTTCGAGAGTTGTGATACATTCCGCCAGTTAGTGGTGTCCAGTACTGGGTCTACGACCTTCACCACTACGGTTTGTTGCCTCTGGGATGGTGTCTTCGGACTTTCTCCCTAGGTTTGTTGCCTTCGGGTATGTTGCCTTCGAGTGTGTGCCTTCGGGTTTGTTGCCCTATATAGTTTCGCTCTGATGTTGGCCTTATGTGCCGCATGGGTGATACTTGGGTTTGGAGCCTTCGGGCTTATGGATCCTTGTTGTACAGTACTGAGCTCGAGCAATCATATGTTTCATTGATATTATATTCCCTTGGTATCGCCCATCGTGTTGGTCTGTTTGAGCCGCATGATGTATAACGATTACCTTGTGGAACTTGTATACCTTATTGGTATTTGTTATTTTCCTTTTGGCTTGTTTTGGAATATTTGTATCCTTTGTTTCTATATATTGCCGATGATATGAGGCTTGTTCTATATGATTCATCTCTTGTTGATGATTGTGTTATCTCCTCTAGAGATATTTGTTATACTGTATGACTTTGCAGGTTTATTATTGTTCAGTTTATCTAACTGATTTGTTATCTAGACTGACCCGTGTATTTTATACTCGGATCAGACCGAGATGTTTCAGGTTAGGTGCTTTTGGGACTTAGCCTATTTTGCTTCCGCATGGACTATTCGCTAGCTTCATTTTGTTATAGCGTCTTTTGTGGTCCTTATCTGTTGTAACTCTTACATTTATATTTTTCGTCTCGTCTGTATATTGTGGTCTCCTGTACCACTTGACATGTATTATTTTGTATACTCTGTTGTGTATCTGTTTATGTGTATATTAAGACCGACTGTTCTGTGATGGGAATTACATTTGAGTTGTTATATTTTCTTCTGATAGATCCTATGGCCATTGTAGTTTTGCTTTAAATATTTATTGAATAAGTCGAATTTTAATGTGATTCTACTTTTCGATGTATTTAGTGAATAGTTAAGGTAAGATTACACATGGTCGCTTCCATTGTACTCTATTGTCCGCGTTAGCCGACAGTATTATCTATGTAATACTCTTTGTTAACGAGGCTCTCGGAGTGGGGCGTCACACATTTTCTACTTATTTTTTTCCCGGTGCTTGTTTAAATTGATAGAATCATGTAAAAATCTAGATTTATTCTTTTGTGAACATAGGGTATGGTTTTTGAGAAAAACCCATAAAACATATTGGTTTATGATCTGAACAAATCAACACATATATCATATTGCTTTGTTCAAGTCAGTTTTTAATGAACTAGACATAAGCATGAACCTTCTGATTCACACTGCCTATTTCCTTTATTTCTTTAATACCCTACTTCTCAGAAAAATGCTTAACTCATTTTCTAATAAGAACTGGATTACAGAGTCCATTTCTGTGATCAAGGTAAGTGTCAGATCGAGTACATTCCAAAGCAGGAGTTAAGGTCATCATATCAGACCAAAATAAATTAAAGTCTCAACCAAAAGTTCAACTAGAAAAACCATCATGATCAATAATCATTCACTCAGAAAAATCAACAGAAAACCATATTATAATTTCTATGTAAGAAAAATTGCTTGGCTGCCCTTAGCATGGGTCTTAATGCCCCAAACTTCATCTATGATTATCACTCACCTTTCTCTTCTTTTCCCCGAGAATGCCTAAGTTTGAAAACAATGTGATCTCTTTTTTTTTATGTGTTTCTGTTTTTTTTTCTTTCTTTTTCCTCCCAGAAAACCTCTGCCTTACCCTTTGATTTAAATCATTTAACTAGGGTTTTAATAGAGGAAACACCCATTCTATCCTCATATAATTTAAAGGATCATGGGTATATGCTTATGGCTAATCTTGCCATTTTCTTCTTAATTTCCATTTCTGGTAAAAGCAGTTATCTCACTGCTTTTCTGTGCACATGCTTTTTGCATGATTTTATTTGCACATAATATTATTTTTTTGTGACTTAATTTCACAATGTATCTTATCATACCCGAGATAATTCTCATGTCTTTTCCTATAAGTTTTATTTTTGACTGACATAATTTACCATTTGCTTCTCTCTTGATTTATTTCAAAAATGCATCCACACTCATAAATATTGCTTGATTGACTTTTATGCATTTTAATTATCAAGAGAATTTTTATTTTATCATCCCATACTTCTCTAATCATATGTATATATTTTCTATACAATATTCACATATATATACAAGTCATGTGAATTTTAGAATTCATTTTATACTTAATCATTTTCCTTTCATCACTATGTATATAAAAATAATTATCCCCTTGCACAACTATTTCACTCACTTCTGATATTCATTTTCAAACTATTTTTATCCTTTGGTTATGTATATAATACATATATATATAGTGAATATAATACTCCTCTTTACTCAGCTATTTTTCTTCCCATTATTATCTTCTTTAACTATTCTCTGTTAACTAATTTAATATTATATATTTTTTTCAAAGTAATTTTAATCTTATAAAGAAATTTAGGTCTTCACATACTCTCCTCCTAAAAGGAATTGTGTCCCACAATTAATTATTTGTTCATTAGTATGTTTCAAAAATATCAGAAATTCACTCATCCAAGATCAATCAAATACACCCAGTAGTATTTAAAGCTATTATGATTTTAGACATACCTTCAAGCAGAAAATAGATTAGGATACTTATCCATCATCCTATCTTCGGCCTCCCATGTACAGTCATTTCCATCCAAACTCCATTGGATTTTAACTAGTTTAACTATTTTGTTTCTCAATTTCTTTTCTTCTCTAGCTACAATGCCCACTGGTTCCTTTTTATAAACCAGATTCTCTTGAATTTCATCATGGGTAGGAGATTCAAGGATGGTCTCCTTATCAAGCACCCATTTCCTTAATTGTGATACATGAAATAAATCATGTATGTTGCTTAGTTCCTCAGGTAACCTTAATTTATAAGCTAAAGTCCCTATTCTTTGAACAATTTCATATGGTCCTATATACCTTGGTGACAGTTTCCCTATTTTGCCAAATCTCAGTAATTTCCTCATTGGTGAAACTTTGAGAAACACATAGTCTCCCACCTCAAATTCTACTGGCCTTCTCCTTTTATCTGCATATGCTTTCTGTCTCTCTTGAGCTACCCTCATTCTTTGTCTCACTAATTCAATTCTTGCAGAAGTTTCTTTTACATTGTCTGGTCCAAGCAACACTCTTTCTCCTGCCTCCATCCAACATGCAGGAGATAAACAAGGCTTCCCATACAAGGCTTCAAAGGGAGCCATTCCTATGGTGGACTGATAGCTATTATTGTAAGCAAATTCAGCCAAATAAATGTGATCCTCCTAGTTGCCTCCAAAATCAAGTATGCATGCTCTAAGCAAATCTTCTAAAACCTTATTAACAATTTCAGTTTGCCCATCTGTTTGTGGGTGGTAGGCCGTGCTTAGGCTTAATTCTGTCCCCATAGCTTCTTGAAAGCTACTCCAAAACCTTGATGTAAACAAAGTATCTCTATCACTAATGATAGTCTTGGGGATACCATGCAACCTCACAATTTCTTTCACAAACAATTGAGCTAGTTTATGGGCATTTCTGTTTGAATTTATAGGAATGAAGTGTGCTGTTTTTGTAAGTCTATCAACCACCACCCAAATACTATCATTGCCTCTTCTTGTTCTTGGCAGACCATCCACAAAATCCATTGATATGCTTTCCCATTTCCAAGTAGGCACTTCCAAGGGTTGCAATAGGCCTAAGGGTCTTTGATAATTTGCCTTTACTTGTTGGCATGTCAAGCAATTTGCCACATATTTTGCCACTGCTCCTTTCATCCCTGGCCACCAGTAATTTCTCTTAAGATCATGATACATTTTTGTACCACCTGGATGTATGGTATGTTTTGTTTTGTGATGTTCATTCATAACTTCTTGTTTCAGTTCCTCTACATTTGGTATGCAGAGTTTCCCCTTTTTCCTTAAATATCCTTTGTCATCTACTTCATAGTTTTCCACTGTCATGCCTTGTAATATCATATTCTTTTTCTCCTTCAAACTTGTATCTTGATTCTGCATTTGTCCTATTTTGTCAACTAGTGTTGACTTTAAAGAAATGAGGCTTAATTTACCATACTCAATCATCTCATTGTGGGCCTTATCCAATACCCCCTTTTCTTCTTTTACTTCCACCTCACTTAGGATTGTCAAATCCCTGAACTCAGCCATCATTAGGCTTGCCAATTTTGCTTGGTGTCTACTTAATGCATCTGCCACTTTATTAGCTTTTCCTGGGGTATACAATATATCAAGATCATAGGCAGCTAGGAATTCTACCCACCTATGTTGCCTCATGTTCAAGTCTTTCTGGGAAAACAATTTAAGTGACTTATGGTCTGTGAACAATTCAAACTTAGCACCTAACAAATAGTGTCTCCATAGCTTCAATGCATATACTACTACAGCAAGTTCTAAATCATGTGTGGCATACCTTGTTTCATTTGGTTTAAGTTGCCTGGATGCATATGCTATGACTCTTCCATGTTGCATGAGCACTGCCCCTAGTCCAGATCCACTAGCATCTGTGTAAACTACTAATCCTTCATTTCCCTCTGGAACTTGTAAAACTGGAGCTTCCATCAATGCTTTCATTAGTGATACAAATGCTTGTTCACACTTTTCTGTCCACACATATGGTAGTTCTTTTCTAGTTAGTTTGGTCAGTGGGATGGCTATTCTTGCAAGGTCTTTTATAAATCTCCTATAATAGCCTGCCATTCCTAAAATTGATCTTACCTCAGTCACTGATTTGGGTCTACTCCAAGATTGAACTGCCATGACCTTATTTGGATCTACTCTAATGCCTTGTCGAGATATAATATGCCCTAAAAAAATTACTTCATTCTGCCAAAATATGCACTTATTGAATTTTGCTTTTAAATTGTGTGCTCTTAGCCTTGATAAAATCAGATGCAAGTGCCTTGCATGCTCCTCTTCTGACTTTGAGTACACCAATATATCATCAATAAAGACAACCACAAATTTATCCAGAAAATCCCTAAATGTTCTATTCATTAAATCTACAAAATATGATGGTGCATTTGTCAATCCAAAAGGCATCACCAAAAATTCATACAATCCATACCTTGTATTGAAGGCAGTGTACTTAATGCTTTCTTCCTCTACTTTCATCCGATGAAACCCAGAGGCTAAATCTAGCCTTGAGAAGACCTTTGCTCCATTTAATTGATCAAACAAATCATCAATTCTGGGGAGTGGGTATTTGTTCTTGATGGTGACTTTATTTAGTTCCCTATAATCAATACACATTCTTAGTGTACCATCATGCTTTTTCACAAACACCACTGGAGAACCCCAGTTTGAACTGCTATGCCTTATAAAGCCTTTCTGTTCCAATTCTTCCAGCTGTTGTTTCAATTCTATTAATTCTTTTGGACCCATTCTAGTAGGCTTCTTGATGATAGGACTTGATCCAGGAATTAACCTTATTTGAAATTCAACTGGTCTATTGTCTGGTACCCCTATTACCTCTCCAAAAACATCTGGATACTCTCTTACCACTTCTATATCTTCCAAAATTAATTCCTTTTCAGTCATACTCCATATTTGATTAAGGCAATTTTTTTTAGCTATTGCACTCATGACTAAAATATTTTTACCATTTTTTGTTTTTAAAGATATTGTGAAGTTTTCTAGATTCAATATTGCTTTGAATTTACTCAACCAATCTACCCCTAAAATAATTCCTATTCCAGGGTATTTCAATACAAACAAATCAGATTCAAACACATTTCCCCCTATGTTTAATTCTACTCCCAAACATTTTAATCCTAGCAAACAAGAGCTACCCAGGGGACTTTGAATAAACAAGGGTTTTTCAACTTTGTGGCATGTGAGAGCTAATTTATCCACTATGTCTTGTGATATTAGAGAATGTGTGGCTCCAGTGTCATATATAACCGTGATTGGGTAACTTTTAATTAGAAGTATACCTTCCAATTGTCCAGAGCTTCCTGCTGCATTTGCCTTTGACTTTGTTTCCAGTGCTCCTACCTTTGCTCCTTTTTTAAACTCTGGGCAGTTTCTTTTAATATGACCTTCTTTCCCCCAGTTATAGCAGCTAAATGGTGCCTTCTTAGCTTCTTGACACCTATTACTCATGTGTCCTTCTTTGCCACAGTTATAACAAGTAATCTTCTTCTTAGCTTCCCCACTAGTTGCTCCTTCAACTTTCCTGTTTGCATTCTTTTTATCATAAGGATGTGTCCTATTTTTCCCTTTCTTTTGACTATTTTCCCTCATGCTCCTAAACTTTTCTCTGGCATTGTCAAGTTGTTCAAAGGAAAGGGTAAGATCTATGACTTGATCAAATGTCTTGTCTTTGTATGGTAACATTGCCCTACTCAAACTAGCATTGAGTCCTTGAATGAATCTTGAATTCTTTGATTCTTCATTTCCTATGAGCATTGTTCCATACTTAGACAAACTCTCAAATTTTTGAGTGTATTCAGTCACACTCATTGATCCTTGCCTCAGCCTTATGAATTCCTCAAGCAATGTTGCCTTAGCTGTTGCTGGAACAAACCTTGCCTCAAGCATCTCCTTGAATTGATCCCATGTTATCTCATTTTATGGCCTCCCTGTGATGATTACCTCCCACCAATCCAATGCTGCTCCTTTGAGTCTCCTTGAAGCTATCTGTCTCTTTCTTTGATCATTAATTTGCATGTCTGTAAATATTCTTTCCAAAGTTCTCAACCATGTCTGCACTCCCATTACTCCTTCAGTTCCTTCAAAGTCCTTGCCTCCTAAATTTGAAAATGTCTTTAATAACTTAGCTAATTCCTCATGAGGATTTTCTTCCCTCTGCACTGCTCCCTCCCTTAATGCTCTCACCAAATCTTGCAAATTAACCAATGGTGCAACATTTGAGGGTCCTGCTCCAGTGCTTGGGGGTCTTCCTACCATGTTTCACTATTCAATTGCATAGTTAGTTAGTCATAGTCCTATTTAATTATTTTCTGCAATTTATTTCTATTGTGGACATTGATTTCTATAATTATTGTATGTATACTTTATATATATATACACATTTTATCCATACAAGGAGATTGGATAATATATTTATGCTATGTTTTAACAACATAGCTCTGATACCAACTGAAGTGACCACTTCTTTATACTCAAATTTGTGTGATTTTTAAGTGAGTTTTTTTTATATAAACACATAAGTGGTCACTTCTTTAAACTCATTCTCCCAAGATCCAGAAATTTTACCAATATAAATATATCAGTGTTTAAATTAATTCCTATCATTTATATATATGAGGATATATAAATGTTTCCTTGCAAATCAGAGTGTTTAAAGTAGCAAAGAATATTTAATCCACACAATATTTTTCATAGTTGAAATGTTTTGTGTCACATAGCTTGTTTCTACATAGTTCAGATTTTATCTTCTTTTATAATGACTCAAGAATGACTAATACAAAAAAATAAAGTATTAGTTCCTCATATTTTCATTTGTATTGTTTTACAGAATTTTCATTTAAATCAAATTACCTGATCTGTGGTCTAACACCCCATGGGTTTGATCCTGGGGTTTCAGTAATTCATACTTGTGATTTAGAAATGATATGAGATGTTAAAACATAATGTGACTAATGATTCAAGGTTTATACACAAACATGCACCAGTCATGCTCAAGCAATTCAGTTCAATCAAAATGCATACATTCAGGTTTATATACTTATGTCTTAATTTATACTATTGGTAATAATCTTATGAACAATTGGTGGTAAGTTTGTTATAGATCAGGCAGAAGAGAAACTACAGACAAATGAAATGCTAACTTAATCTAGCATACCAAGTAAAATTTTGCACATACTTGTAAACATCATGTTCCAGGCAATTTTATTTAAAGAACCAGACTCAAATGAGACTGTGGTGCAGACCTCTAATGGACAGTGAATGATGGCTATTGACAAAAATCAAGTTGCAGTAAAGTAGTAGTCATGCTTACATTTTACAAAATCCTTTGGCATTGCAGATTCTTATAATTTAAACAAGACCAAGTGCAACAAACTTTAATCTGTATCTTATGCAACTGGACATTGTTTAATATGATTGCAGTGAATGCTACCAGTACTTTACACACATCATTTTATAACACATTTCCACACTGAAAAATCAAACATGCAAGTTAGGTTTGTAGGCCAAAACTTCAAGCTTCTCATGGTCTTATATCAATTTATAAGTCATGCTCAAGCCTCACTAGCTAAACCAGATTAGGTTCAACCATCACCTAACAGTTCTACTACATGCATTTTAAAGAAAACCTCTGCAGTTTCACTATTTAAAACTTACCAGATATGTAAAAGTAAGTACATCCACATCTAAGATTACATGGCATAACTCCCCTCATCACAGTCTACAGAAAACATATGGATTAGTTACTTAAATCAGTAACTCAAAACACAATATAATACTTAAGTTTTACAAATTCTTTTCAAATGAACAAAGCACTATAATACTGAGAAGTTTGCATATACTTAAGAAAGTTTGTCTAGCTAACTTTTTTTTTTCAATGAGCTATTGCATTTCAAAAACTCAAACAGGTCTTCTAATTTTCCAAGCAAGCAAGCTATTCATGCATCTTTACCTGCAACAATATTTTGAGCTGCCTCAAAAAAAAAGAGACACCCCAAATATTGCAAAGGCAATAAATAGGGTCAGAATAAAATTCTGGTGTGAGTGAGATCATTATTAAAACAACTTATAAATTCTTAGAACTGTGCAAAGAACTTATATATATTTGTCACTATTCAATTTCATATCAAACCTGAACATATGCACATTTAAATTTATCTGCCAACATACTTTCAAGCATTCATTCATTTAATTCATTCAGTTGTACATGTACAAACTCCTATGGAATTTAGCTTCCTAAAATCCATAGCATAACCTTTCTATCCCATTTTTATATTTTATATGGTCTAATCTCTTGCCTTTGAACACAAAGTGTGCATTGCAAAGGACTCAATTCTGTTAACCCTTGCACAGAGGCCTTCAGGACTTGAACAAGTCATGCACATACCCATCATCCACCTGATAATGAGTAGATCAAGGCACCTCTCCTAAATTACTTTGTAATTTAGAGACCATGCTCATTTAATTGCCAAGGAATTTTTCTTTTTAATTTCCAGAAGTACTTGTACTCTTTTCTTCATTTCGTAAATCAAAAATCATTGATCTCACTCAAAGAGAACATCCAAACATACAAGCATTCATATAAAAATTCCACTGCTTATAATCAGAGATTATACTTATTCAAATTTTCCAAAAATTGGCTCATACACATTTTCTACTTATTTTTTTCCCAGCGCTTGTTTAAATTGATAGAATCATGTAAAAATCTAGATTTATTCTTCTGTGAACATAGGGTATGGTTTTTGAGAAAAACCCATAAAACATATTGGTTTATGATCTGAACAAATCAACACATATATCATATTGCTTTGTTCAAGTCAGTTTTTAATGAACTAGACATAAGCATGAACCTTCTGATTCACACTGCCTATTTCCTTTATTTCTTTAATACCCTACTTCTCAAAAAAATGCTTAACTCATTTTCTAATAAGAACTGGATTACAGAATCCATTTCCGTGATCAAGGTAAGTGTCAGATCGAGTACATTCCAAAGCAGGAGTTAAGGTCATCATATCAGACCAAAATAAATTAAAGTCTCAACCAAAAGTTCAACCAGAAAAACCATCATGATCAATAATCATTCACTCAGAAAAATCAACAGAAAACCATATTATAATTTCTATGTAAGAAAAATTGCTTGGCTGCCCTTAGCATGGGTCTTAATGCCCCATACTTCATCTATGATTATCACTCACCTTTCTCTTCTTTTCCCCGAGAATGCCTAAGTTTGAAAACAATGTGAGCTCTTCTTTTTTTTTATGTGTTTCTGTTTTTTTCTCTTTCTTTTTCCTTCCAGAAAACCTCTGCCTTACCCTTTGATTTAAATCATTTAACTAGGGTTTTAATAGAGGAAACACCCATTCTATCCTCATATAATTTAAAGGATCATGGGTATATGCTTATGGCTAATCTTGCCATTTTCTTCTTAATTTCCATTTCTGGTAAAAGCAGTTATCTCACTGCTTTTCTGTGCACATGCTTTTTGCATGATTTTATCTGCACATTATATTTTTTTTGTGACTTAATTTCACAATGTATCTTATCATACCCGAGATAATTCTCATGTCTTTTCCTATAAGTTTTATTTTTGACTGACGTAATTTACCATTTGCTTCTCTCTTGATTTATTTCAAAAATGCATCCACACTCATAAATATTGCTTGACTGACTTTTGTGCATTTTAATTATCAAGAGAATTTTTATTTTATCATCCCATACTTCTCTAATCATATGTATATATTTTCTATACAATATTCACATATATATACAAGTCATGTGAATTTTAGAATTCATTTTATACTTAATCATTTTCCTTTCGTCACTATGTATATAAAAATAATTATCCCCTTGCACAACTATTTCACTCACTTCTGATATTCATTTTCAAGCTATTTTTATCCTTTGGTTATGTATATAATACATATATATATACATAAAATATGTGAATATAATACTCCTCTTTACTCAGCTATTTTTCTTCCCATTATTATCTTCTTTAACTATTCTCTGTTAACTAATTTAATATCATATATTTTTTTTCAAAGTAATTTTAATCTTATAAAGAAATTTAGGTCTTCACATTGTAATAGGCCTTCTATTAAAAAGATAGGAGGTAAGATGTTGAATTGTTAAGAACTGATTGGTTTTGGGAAAAGTAAACGGGTATTGAACCATTCTTCCTAACTTGTAATTTCGGGGACGAAATTCTTTTAAGGGGGGAGGAATGTGACGACCCGGAATTTTTAAGCATTTGTAACCGGAATATTTAATTGATTTTAAATATGTAAAGGTTAATTATTAACTTAAATTATGAATATCATAATTTATTTGACAATTAAATTGTTGAATTAAATAATTTGAAGTTGGGTAAAATACTAAATCTGGAATTCTAAGCCTATTAAAAATAATTTGAAGGCTTGTAGAATTTATATTGATAATACTGAAGAGAATAGGAGTGATGAAATCAAATTTAAAAATGGTTTGTTAAGTTTTGAAATTGTATCGTTTAAATTGAATTTTAAATAGCCTTCCGAGGCACAGTCTCGGATTTCGACGAAACCAGTTCCATTAGATCCGTAATATTGTATTATTATCGGATTTCAAATTTGGTAGTGTTTGGAGTTGTCGTGTGATTATACGATAGGTGAACGCGTTGAAATTTAATTGATAATAGCCGATTCGGAATTTAAAAATAATACTTCAACTAGTCAAATACATCTCACATCAGAACTTTTGGTGTTCATTTCGACTCACTATACCAGTCTCAGCCGACATGCAATATTTCCTTTCCATCGTTCAATCAGTTCAAAGTCTTGTTTTAAGTAATAATAAAATAAAAGTAGAAGCTTCTAACCGAAGATACTTCCTCTTTTAAAACAAAGTTATCACTTTCCCTTTATAATTAGAAGCAACAGACGAGCCTCTGCCTTCATTCCAACTTAGGGTTCTTCCAGCATTAATTCGAGATTGAAAAAAAATATAATAATATAAACCAAATCCCGTTCCTCTTTCCATCTTCCTTCCAAACCCGATCTCCCTCCCTCCTTCTCTCAGCATTCACGAAATCAGAAACCTAAAAAAAATGTAGGGCGAATCGAAGTAATGGCCGAAGTTTTTGTTTTCTTTCTAGCTTCATCTTCATCTTCGAGGTGAAATCAAATCGAGCAGAGCTCGTACCCTAATTATATGCCGATCTGAGTTGGATGTTTGCGTTCGTCGCGGCTGTTGTGGGGCCTGGTGGTGGTTTCGAGTTTGAGGGAGGGCACGCGCGACAATGACGCGAGCTCGAGGCAGTCGTGGTAAGGGTTCAAAGCTTTGGGGGAATTAGGGCTGCCGCAGGTTGGTGGATCGTGTTTATGCGATTGGCTGACGACGTTGTGGGAGCGCACGATGCCAAGTGAAAAGATAGGTGGAGGCTCGTAGTCGAGCAGTATGGTTCGTGTACGGCAGTAAAGCCTAGCGCTAGGTCGAGGCAGGGTGGGCTTACGTGATGGGTTTGGGTCTGGGATTGATGGAAGTTCGATCAACTCGAAGGTATACGACTTATTTATATTAAGTTTAAATTTGAAAATAAATTTGAATATGTATTACAGTAGGTAAAGTTTTAAAATAAATAGGAATTTTGAATATTGAAAAGAAGTTATATAAATTAGATTTTTAGATTCATATAAACGAGTTTTTAAATGTATGAGTTTAAAGATATATATAAACTTATCTATTTAAAATATATATACACATGCCTTCACTAACTAGTTTATTGTTAATAATGTATGATGAAGCTATTAACTTATTGAATCCTTTAGGTACTAAAAATATTTTATAAAAGGGAATCAGCTTAAAATTAAATTATTAGCCTGGGATTAAAGCATTGGATAATTAAATTTATATACGAAAATTTAGTGGTTGATTTATTCGAATGTTAATAAAAACCATCTAATATTTTTACAAGGTCTGAAATCGTTGAATCAAACCTAGAATGAGGTGGATTGCGAATTTAAAGGAAAAGGTGAGTTATTCTCACTCAGCTGATTATAAATTTAAATGTTTAAATTTAAATAACTGTTTGAATGCTTGAATTGATTTATGTGCTGTAGTATGGGATATTTTGAAATTGGCATATTATATCGTGCTGACATCTGTGGATGCAGGGAAAAACAGGTTGGAGGGATCCAACTGGATCCCTCAACACTTATTTAAATTATTCTATAGCCTCTGTTGTGATTATTTGCTAATCTATGATGAACTTTATTGGAATATAGGACGCTATGGTTCGATTGAGTATAATTGGGTATAGTGAATTTCCAAAACATATAAATTAGATTTTGGAAAGAAATTAAAAGAAGTGAATTTGTAAATAAAGTAATTATAGAATAAATTAAAAATGAATTGGGAAAGGATGAAGTGACTGTAAAATTCTAATAGATAGATCTTGAAGATAAAAAGGAAAATTTGAATAAACAGACAGTTAATGAATATTAAATCTTCAATGATATTAATTAAAAGAAGGAAAAATTTATTTTAAATTTAAGATCTAAATTATTGAAAGGAATAAGGAAGAAATTGGGAAAATCTGGAAGTTGTATATATCCGTTAAAGGATTTAAAATCAAGCGGAAGATAATAACAATAATAAAAAAATCCATAATTAATGAATTTTGAAATGAATTGAGTAAATTAATAGATTAATTTCAAATAAGATAAATTGGAAATCAATTTGGGGAAATTGATTTAAGTGATTGAAGTTGGAATTTTCTCCGGATGGCAAAGTACATGTTCTTTTAAAGGTAAATTTGTAAATACAAATAAATGTTTTGAAGTTGTTTTTTTAAAAAGAAAGGAAGTTTTGTAAAATTTATTATTTCTAATATTTATAATCTAAAGTAAGTATTTTCCTTTAATCTAATTTAGCAATAACTATTAAGAAGTAACTTAGTATTTTGTTTATTAAAAAAAAAATAGAAATCCAGAGTTTACTTCATTAAGTAACATTATTTTCAAATGTTTATATAGTATATATTTTTAGTAAATTATTGAAGTAGTCTGAACTTAAATGTTTAAAAGTAAATTCCAAAGTAAGTAATTTGCTTAATCTATTATCGTAATATTTATTTAAAGAATGATTTGGTATTTGTTTAAAGTGTTATTTTAAATTAAGTATTAAAGTAATTTTTTCTAAATTAAATGTTAAATATATTTTACAATAAAGTGTTTTTAAATTATTTTAAAAATCTATGTTTTGTGCTTGGGATTCCAGTGAAAATAGAAATACTTGAAATTTATTCTGAGAAAGGCAGATAGTTTTCGAAAACTGTTTTCACAAGAATTTGAAAAGTGAAAATATATATCTTTTGAAGATATTTTTGAGGTAAATAAATAATTTGGTGAAATTATTTATGTTGGATGGTTGTTTGTGAATATTAATTGATAGTTAAATAACCGACTATCAATATTGGCCAAAGGCGTTGATCGTTTCGAAGAGACCGGGATCGAGATTTATTTCTCGAAAACCACTTCGATCCAGTTTGTACATTTCATGGAAAACGATTTTGGATTCGAAGATGAGCAGTGAAGTGCAAGGGCTAGTCGCTACTAATCCTGAGGATATTTCCAAAATGTATGTAGTAGGAATAGTGCCTTCGGTTCCATTCGAACCCGGGACGGACTTGTATGGATGAATGCTTGCGAAACATCGTCAGCTGGACGATGGGCATTCTAAGGGATATTGTTCTTAAAGGTAACTCTTAGCCTCAAGCCTCATCAAATGGGAATGACTGAAAATCAGGGGTTATGCAGCAAGGCTAGGTGGGTAGCACCCAAGCAGGGTGAGGTCATCTCTGTCTAGATGTCCCTTTTTATTTCGGCTTAATGGGCGGTTGCTGATCCCAACCACGGGTGATCTCACTCGGGAATATCCAGTAAGGGGTAGTCACGGCCTTGTGTTGCAGGGGAGTGGGCGTACTCCTTAGTACGGTGATCTTGGCCCCGTACTGTGAAAGGTGGTACCCCAGTGCCTAGTCATTGGTTGGAAATCCATTCTCCCTACGAGCCTTGCACGAGTTTTGTTTGTATTACCCACTCTGTGGCTAGTAGCTGGAATTTAATAGATGTAACAATTTCGGCTATTTTATAAGTATTTGTATATAGACCCTGTTATAATATCAGAGGATTTCTATAAAAATCATTTTAGCTATCGTAAGGTAAAATCCCGACATGTTTATTTGTGGCGTGGTCTTACGAGATGCTTTTGTTTTCAAAGGATTTTTGAAACTTTAATAATCAATTGGGTGTGATTTTCTCACGCTGGTATTCCAGACTGACTAGGGTGTTATTTAACTGTAATGCTCGGGTCGGACCGAGTATATAGGATACAGGATATGATGTTGTGGAGCTCAAGAGACGAGCAAGATGGCGATACGTACTTCCGTACTTTTATATATATATACATATTCCGCTGTGTTGAGTTGTTGTGTACCCATTTGTATGATATTGGTGTTGAGCTGTGATTGATGTACTCTGATATTGTAATATATGTAAAAGGAGATATTTCACTTTTGAGTAAAGATCATTTATTATCTATTATATTTTATTCTACTGTGATGGTTAGATTCTGATGTTGATTTTGTTTTCTCTTCTGCTACCTCTTCTTCTTAAACCCAAATGGTTCGTATTTCTGTACAACTTGAGTTGGTTGTTGTAGAATAGTGTTGACTCAAGGGGTACGGATTTGCGGGCTGTTACAACGCTGGAGCAGATATACTTGGAAACCCGGAATCGCCTTCCCGACCGATGGCCGGCTAGGAGAGAGCCTTCTGAATGAGAAAGGACATCAGGAAGGCACTGCCTATTTCATGATTTGGGTGGGCATGACACCAATAGCTGCAGGCACTTGAAGGATATAATCGAGGAGCATGTAAGGAATGGAAAACTAGGGCAGTATGTTGGGGCACGGAAAGCAGCAGTGGAGCAGGAGCAACCACCGCCTACCTCAAACCATGATGATGCGAGGCCCAGCAATGATGGTTGATTGGTTATCAATTGACCGGGATAATATGAAATAAGTAATAAGCTACTGGCAAACAGCAAAGTCATTTACACATGTATGGGGACAAAGATAGACCCTAGGCATGCTCTGAATGATGATAAACCGCGCTGCTATAGTTTGTGAAATTTGTCTTTTGTTTTCGGATTGGACACTGATTTTTCTGGTTTGGTTTTGGAATTTGGATTTAACTCCTGGTTTTGTATGCTTTCTGGTTTGGATTTTCGTTTGGATGATTGTTTTTTGTTTTAAATGTTGGTTTGGACTTCTGATTTTCTGGTTTGATTTGGATTTCGGATTGGATTTTGATTGGATTTTTATCTGGTTTTTGGTAAATGGTCATCGGGTATGGATTATACCTGGCAAGGGATAAGTCGCTTCGTCCGCAATGTGGCGAATTGGCTTATTCAGGTCGCTGAGTATGGACTATGCTCAGCAAGGGTCCGGAGTGACTAGGATTCGGCCTAGGACTTAGGCCCAGTATTAACGATTATTGTTTCAGGTCGTTGAGTATGGACTATGCTCAACAAGGGTCTGGAGTGACCAGGATTCGGCTTAGGACTTAAGCCTTGGCATTGTACAACATCCAGGGACACTGAACCACGGTCGTCAAGTGTGGATTACGCTTGGCAAGAACCCAGAGAGGTTAGCTCAATGTCCAAGGACACTAGACCACGGTCGTCAGGTGTGGATTGCACTTGGCAAGAGCCCGGAGAGGTCCCGGATTCGGTTATTAGCTATTGGATAAGGATGGATTAGAACTCGGTTATCGGGTTCAGACGGGTACGAAATTGACTAAAGGCTTTGGTTATTAGATTTGGAATTGGGCATCGACTTGGAGCAGTCGAGGATAATGTACTTTGACGATATGGCTATGGACTTCGGATATCAGATTCGGAATTATTCAAAATATGCCTTATTATCACACGGCATGTTTTGGGGGGCAAATGTTATCCCATCTTTTGTTCAAAGCTGGAATATCAACAAATTGGCAAGGAAGGATGGATATCGGGATTGGAGATTGATTGGAAACAGGGTTGCAATCGATGTCACTAAAATTTGGCCGAGCTTCGATCAGGACGGAATCGATTGGATATGATGACCAAAGCAAGAAGAAGCTATTTTTCGAATTTCAGGTTAATCGGAGTTTGTATGAAGAAGATATGATCGATACAAGGTGAGAAGAACATGTTGTTCGTATCCATCGGTAAATTGAGGAGATGGCCTGTTCGAATCCATCATATTCGCATCCATCAGGAAATCATGACACTAGCTCGTTCGAATTGAACGGTTTCGTATCCATCGGAATGACATCACCTCAGTATGTTCAAATCGATCGAGTCATGTGCAGTTCGAGTCCATCAGGCTCGCATCGATCTAAACAGCAGCATCGAGTCGGTTTCGGTTCGTATCCAGCATGGTAAGACTACTTCGTATCGATCAGGGGCTAGTTAAGTTCGTACCGGACGCAGGTAAGCGTAGTTCGTATCCATCCAGTTCGTGGTTGTTCGAGTCGGTCGCACCGGAGTCCTTGTTCACATCCATCATGCTCGAGTGAGTTCATTTCGTATCGATGAGCAATCGATACGAAGTGTGCCAACGTTTATCGATACGAACAAGGGCTTCAATGAACAGGAGATAATGATAACTGATTCGAGGAAGGACTAAAGTGAGTGGATGCGAATTATGCGTCGGTGCGAACGAATCCTCGGAGTTGGATGTGAAAAACTCGGTCAAACTCGGCACACAAAGTGGATCGATCCAGGAAACTCGCTCCACATCACTCCACATCACTGCGCGCACATGCTCCTGATCGATGCAAAAGGGATGGATATGAAGCCATGGATTCGAACCGGACAGCCATCCGAAGAACTTCAACTCGTATCGAACATATCTCCTAAACCGTTGATCCAAATGCAATGAAATTTTCACGGCATCTTCCATACAAGGTAAAGATTGTTCCTGCCAAGTTTCATCTCGATTGGATCATTTTTTGATGGATACAAAATCAATTCTTATCGATCACAGATCGAGTCGAAACTTGGTGGGGTCGGTCGCATGGGCCACTCATGTGCCAGAAGAAGTCTCCAGAAGTTTGAGCGCGATATCAGCCTCCTACGCCTATAAATAGCCCCCGAAGCCTATAGAAAAAGGATCTTTTGGCTATTGGACGTCCAGACTCTGCCGGATTCAATTCTACACCATATCTTCGCTGTTATACTCAAATTACTTCATTGTAATCGCTGTAATCATCTGTAACCAGCAAGGATAATCAATAAAAGATAAAATTTTGAAGCGGACGTAGGCCGAATATAGCCGAACTACTGTAATTCCTGTGTTCCTGATTATAATTTCTGAATTGTTGTTTGTTATTTGCTGAGATCTGGTATTTGTGCTTGAATATTGCTGATTTGTGTTCATACACTCGTGCTTTCACGGTATTTGGGGTTTGTGACCAATTTTGGCGCAAACATATACATATACATATACATATACATACATACATACATACATACATACATACATACATACATACATATATATATATTAGGACACTCATCCATATATGTAACTTATAAACATCATATAGACTTTAATAACTTAAATATAGCTGACAAATATATATATGCAGACATATATAAGACATAAATATATACTAAGATATACTCACTGACCTCATACATTATACTTATAAAATAAAGTAAGAGTGATGCTCCTTATAGTTTTATAGACCATAACTTCTGCAACCAACATACTTCAAAGAGCACAGTAAACTATAACTTTTGTGACTCATATATTCATGCTAATATATATATAAAATATTGTATTAAAACATTATGTAATAATATATATACCAAAACTGTTTCAACTTTATAAGCTAATATATAGTAAAATCTTATATAACTAAGATATACACAAACATATTTCTCTTCTTTCTTACTGTAAAATAGATTTACATATTATATAAATAAATAATAACTGTAATCATAACAACCTGTATACAAACATATCTATATACGTTAACTAATAGAGAAACAGAACATACTTTATATAAAGTTATATATGAATTTACTGTAAACTGAATTGTTTTATAAACTCTGGTACACTTCGATATATACAAATACATATCCAAACTCTTGGGTTAGAATGCATATAACAATCTGTAAAACATCAGTATACTGCCCTGTTAACTCTCATATAACTGTCGTATAATAATAACTTCTTTTATAAGGTATTATATGTGTAAATATATATATATATATATATATATATATATAGAGAGAGAGAGAGAGAGAGAGAAATATCAAGATTAAGCTGTTATGCAGAAACAAATTTTATCCATTTAAATAGTATATAATATATAGTATACCTTTTCTTATTTCACGAATACAAACATAACATCAGGAGAAAATATAATATTAAACAATACAATAAAATTTAAATATATATTTATATACATATGATACCTAAAGAAGGAGACCGGAGGAGGAAGGAGATGCATGTGGGTTTGGCGAGGCAAGGTGGCGTTCACAGCGTGGGAAAGGCGGTGAGGTGAAGGCTACAGGTTGAAGCGAGATGAGAGGAGAAGGCTTCACGATGGGTTGAAGGCCGAAGGGTGAGTGCAGGTTGTGCACGAGCTGGCCATGATGGTTGAGGAAGGTGAGGTGTGGTTCGATGGTGAGGAAATTTTGATGGCTGTGCTCGGTTGCGTTGAGATAAAAAGGGTGGGAGGATGAACATGTGCTATATGTATTTTTATATTTACTATGAAGAAGAACAAAAGAGAAACGAAAAGTGGGAGGAAGTGAACCAAAGAATAAGAGTGAACGAACTACTAATATTCAGATGAAGATGGATAGCCAAAAGCCAGTACGTTGAATTCAAGGAATAAACTATCCGTTGACTATTGGTATTTTATGGTTGAAGAAAAAAGGCACAAAGAACCCAAAAGCTAAAATTGGGTACCGGTACGTTTTGCTGTTTTATCGATTTCGTCGTGTACCGTACTTCGAAACACACAAACGAATATGCAACAGAGACCAGCACGACAAGACGATCAAAATGGTATACAAATATTAGTGGAACGATCATCCTATCAAAAGTCGATAATCAGTCACGAAATGCTGCTAGTTTGCCAGAAAATAAGATAGACGGAGCAATAGCAATCCAAATTTGAGGAAACGAACATGACGCCTCATTTAGAAGATGATTTAGAAATTTATTGTATAAAAATATTCAGGGTTAAAAAGTAATTCATTATCATTAATTTTAACTGATTTAAATTGAAATAGAACTACATAAGAAAATAACTTCAATACTAACAGATGAAAATTTACTATTTTCTATGTTTAATTAGACGTATTCCAAATATTAAATTTTATTTCAAAATTTTATTATTTAAAGTTTCACAAAATTCAATTAATTAAATTAATAAACCACTAAAATTTATGGGTCGTTACACTCTCCCCCACTCAGAACTTTTCGTCCTCGAAAAGGAAGGAGGTAGGAGAATATAAACAACCAGAAAGGAAAATAGATTGAAAACAAAATAATAATTTAAAACTATATAAATTTCAATTTAAACAAATTAATATTCAATAATTGATTTTTTTTAATTCAAGGTATTTCATTGAGTTGATTTAATTTCAACTTATTAATATTTGATACCATAAAGGTTTCTTTCAAAACAGAATTTTCTTTAATTTGTCTTATTTACTATCTAATCAACTTATTATTCTATTTATCCCTATTATCATTTTATAACTAAAATCTAAGTGTATAACATTTGTCATAATTACACAAATTTTATTTATAAAATCATTAATCATCATTTTACATTGTAAATTATTTAATTACATATTCAACTCCTGAACGATTTAGGTTAGTTATATTGGAATCTAATTGAGTATTATACAAGTAAAATTTCGCAATTCAATTATTTCAAGTTTAAATATTTATTCAAAAATTTTGACTTAATTTTATAATAATTGAAAACATCTCTTAAATCAAGAAATTTAAGAATTACATTTCCGATTCACTTTTAACAATTTAGAGATAAATATTCACACACACACATATATATATTCCATATGTATCAAACTAAATCTGTTTATAAATCAAATCATATTTAGAATTTCAAATTAATTAAATTTCCAAAACAAAAGTGTAGCAGAGCTACATAATGGACTCTCCACTTCGAAACTCGAAAATGAATGTCGATGATGCGGCCGTCATCGCTAAAATTATTTCCAATGACAATGGAGGAGAGCACTGATTTAAACATTTTAAATTCTTTGAAACAATTTCTATTTGAAAATATTTTAAATACCATACACTTTAAAACTTTAAAATAAAAGTTTGAAATCACCAGCAACTAAATTCTCAAATTCCTGATTTAATTCATTTAAATTCCAAATCAAATTATAACCAAGTTTAATAAATTCATTTATTTATATTATGCAATAGTCAATGGTTTACAAAACAATAAATGAAAATCAAATAATATCATTTCTGACAAAAAATTCATTAACAATTTAATTTTAGAAAAATTTATACTTATATATAATATAATCATACAAAATTATTTTATTTACCAAATTTGAAAACAATATTGTATCAGTTTGCTATGTTCAAGTGTTTTGGAAATCTTATCGATAGCGTTGATCAGAAGAATCGATCGAAAACCCAAATCAACATCAACAACTCAAACAACACAATAAATATTTAAAATATTGTAATATGAATTTACCAAAACACTTCTTCGCTCGACGATACAAGAATGGATTTCAAAGAAAGGATAGAGATTCAAATTTGATGGACTCAAATGAAAGAGAATTTTGATTCAAAGATAGATTCGAAACAAAGATAAGATGATTAAATAACAAAATAGAAAGATTGATAAGTTTATATAAATCGTGGGCAACCTTAACCAGGTCGACGGTGACTTCAAGAAAAAGATCGATGCAGAATTCCGAGGCAAGTCGTCATTCGATCGCAAGAGAAAGAATTTAGACATAGCAGAAGATAGATAGCATCATAAACCAAGGATACAGAAATCTTCGATAAATCAATATCTCCTGTAAAGGAGTTTCACCCATTTACAAATTATTCAAAGATTGGCGAGGCCGTCTAGTTATTATAGAAATCATTCGAAGTGGATTTATGGGGTACTCAAAAATCAAAAGAATTTAGATGCAGGAAGACAGGAATGGATATCAGAACAAATAGGGGAGTTCCAAAATTCAAAGGAAACCGAATCAAAGAGGAAGGAATTTAAGCTCAAAGGAAAATGATTCTGTAACTATATTTACTTTATATGCTATGTATTTTCGAAAAACCAAAGCTCTGATACCAACTGTAACAGCCTGATATTTTCAACCATTCGCATCTACACATGCCGGATTTGAATTGCTCAAAATACCAGATTGTTAATTTATATTTGAAAAAACTAAACATATATAGTAAATAAATAATCACAGAATCACAAACACAGAGTAATATACAATACGCAGCGGAAACAAAACGAATAGTAGTTCATGAAGCTACTATATATATTAGAGTTAAGTAGGTTACAATAGAAGTTTAAAATATGATAGTCAAATACAAGATCAAAATACATCACTGGAATCAACTGAAATAATTCCAAGCCGAAAAGATGTAGATGGATCTCCAAACGAAGCTTCAACTCCAAAGGCGAGTCTCAAAAGCTGCATCAATTTGTCTGCCCAAGCGTAAAGCAAAACACAAAACACTCGAGTTAGGATTAACATTCTTATATCAATAAATCCAACTCAAGTGAAATAACAACTGAAATACAAGTAAATCAAAGGATGTTTGGAAAAACCATCCTCTAAGGATCCTGTAACGCCCAGCCTTTTTGTACGCTTTAAATCGACGATAAACCACACATGCCAGACTTAAAACCATACAAAAGGGCAGATTGTTATGGGGTAAATAAGAAAAAGCAGAGAAAGAAAGAAAAAAAAATTGAATCTTGTAGCGGAACGATAAAATATAATAATCAAATGTACAGTTCATGAATCTGGTTTACAAAATATTTGATCATATTTATACAATACGTATCAGAGTTGCACATACCAACGAATAATAACTAATGCAATGGAATAAAGTGTGTAGCGGAATATAATAATAAATGATAAATCTTCGTCTTCGTCCTCCAGAATATGGTCTTCCAAATTCTGAAATGCTCAGGCTGACCCGAGCGAATTGAAAAGACAAAACACTCGAATCAGAACTAAAAGATCTTATGTAAGTTAAATCAACAGTAAATACTATGAGTGGAACGGCGTCAGAGATGTTTACGGGAATGGACATCTCCTATCCAGTGTCTAACGTGAGTGCAGTAACTTAAGAGATGCTAGGGATTCACATCTTCTAAGGATCCGTTAAACTATTTACTATGTAGTAATATTTCGCTATAATAATAATGTCTATAGTAAAATAACTTACTTTTAAATAGCGTTAAGGAGTGACCCAATATTCCCCTTAACACGTAATAGTTCCAGTAGTCCATCCAATATCATGGTCCCTCCTGATCGGGAAACCACCAGAGGATACCACACGGGCTACGGGAGAAAACCAAACTTGTACAAGGCTCGCTAGGGTAGGTGACACAGCACAACTAGGCAATGCCAGGGTAGATATACCAATTACGCTTCCCGGCCGGTGGTAACGCATAGCCGCAACTACCGCCCACCTCGAGCCACACCCCCAAATAAAAATCAAAAGTGGCCGTTGAATCAATCCAAAAGTCAAAGTATAATATCGAAGGGATGTGTCCGATCAAAGGTGCTACCCCATTAGCCGTCGATCGCTCCTGTTTTAGCCACCTTATGCCAACTCACTGGAGTCGAGTCCACGTATTTACCTCAAATGAAATGCCGCCACCATCCTACTTCATTCAGGAATCTCCACCGCGTACACGGTTGTTAAAGTGGTTTTCGGAGTTGGCAGAGAGTATGACAACTTCCGATCCCGGTCTCTTTAACAACCAAACGTTGTTATAACACCGCGGCCTTTTCAAAATAGTTTATACTTTAAAACCAGAATACAATATCCATTTCAAAACCATATAAATACGATATCATTTTCTATTTAAAAATCCAAATCAAAATAATATCATTTTTATTTCAAACATATCCTTTTCCAAAATCATAGCATTTTCAAATCTATATACCTTGAAACCCATAGCTTGGAACATAACTTTTAATACTTAAATGGTTTAAATATTAAAATACTATATAAAATAAAATAGCTTCTTTAATTTTCCCAAATAAATTCCAAATACCTATTTGAACCTCCAAATAAACCATTTTAATTTCCATATATTTCAAAAGCTCTAAATATTCCACCATTTCAAAACTAATTCCTTGATAATTCCACATATATCAAATTCAAGTACTATTATTTAGATTTGGAATGTTTACTTAATAAATCAAATATCATTTAAGTAAAACCTTTAAACTTCAAATAACTGGATGTTCTTTATATCTTATTAACTTGATATATTCATTTAAATCAACTCGATATTTATTTAAATCACTTTAAACCAAAATCAAGTTATAAAATCATACCCTTTAAAAATCTCAATTTTTTATTTAAATTTCACATCCATTTTATTCATGTAAAATTCTTAAATCCTTCAATTCAAACTAATTTCATATTTATCTTCCAACTTAATTTTTATTTAAGTCATCAAAACTCTATATATACAACATCTTAAATAGGTACTTAACCATATAATAATAAAACAATCAAACTCCGTTATTCAAATTATTTTTGTTAAACAAATTTATACATAGCTTAAATTCAAGAATTTGACTATATGTATAATATTTATATAATATCAAAAATTAATATTTACTAAACCGTATGTTTCTTTCCAAACCATAGAAAATCGTTTCAAAATAATTTTATATATACGTAGACCACGGTGTCTGTATAAAATTTTCTATCCTATGGTCAAGTGATATGGATATTTATCATTTCAATCTGTAATTTAAAAATAAATACGGTTATATATCATTTCAAACCGCAATCCCGAATAAAGTAAAGTGCATAACAATTTGCAGTTTTGAAACAATATGAAATACAACATCCATTCATCCAATATCAATCATCAACCATTTATAACAATCATCATCCAGTTCAATCAATAACATCAATATATAACGGAAATAAACAACAATTATCAACTAGCAGTTTATACTAAATAATAAATGAAATGAAAATTTAACTGGTAGTTTATATGCAATAAATAAATTAAATAACAATTTAATTCAATTATATTCAATTTAACTGGGATGTTGATTAAAAATACGCCAAACAGTCATAAATAAATTTCTAATCACATCCTAAATAAATTTAACAAACATAAGAAATTTTAGAAGTTGTGAGTGGTTAAAACACTCACCTTTTGAATTTAAATTCAATTTAAACTCAAAATTTGACAGTCTCAGAATTCATCCAAACTAGAGCCAAAATGTCCGGAATTCCAATACGAACTTAGCGGAGAAAACCGCACGTGAATTGGGCCACGTACATAAAAGTTATTGATATTAGAACGTCACAAAACAAAATCAGACAAATAATAAAATAAAAAAACACGTCACCTCCTTCCAGAAAAACGCACACAGTAAACTAGTTCACGAAAATTCGCACGGCCTCGTTCGAACTATAAACCCTAGCGCCACATCCAACAGAGCCCCTTCCACTCCGATCCACGCACACCGCCGGCATGCTCAAAACCGGCTGCCCCTTGCCTGACCTCGCGCAAGAGCTTCGATCGCAAAAAAACATCACGCCACCGCCCCCTAGGTCAGGAAATTTCGGCCAATTTGCTCAACTTCGTGACCAACCAACCGCATGGATGCGAGTTGCTCGCCAACCCCTACAAGCCTATGCCCTCCGATTGTCGCCACAGCGAAGATCAACCGTTAAAAACGAAACCACCCAATGAATGGCCGGAGATAAACTAGCCAATTCCGTTCATCCAGAAACCCAGATCGTAAAACGAATCCCATTTATGACTTGCGCTCCTCGAGATCTTCCATATATAATTTTTCTAAATTTTTTTTGAGTAGTTAGAAATTTCAATTTGATTTTTGAATTGCAATTGATATTAGGAATTGTCTGCCATTGAAATGAGGAGGTGAAGAGGGATTGTATGCATATACAAATGATAAATAGAGGCAGGTTAGGGTTTATTACCGAGTATATATAGATAAAGTTGAAATAGAATAAATGGACCCAGTTGGATATACACGTTGAACGATGAATGGCCCGAAAAGCCCGTTCTGACTCCGGAACGAAATTGGGTCAACCCGTATATCAAAATAGTTGTTTTAAAATATTTTAAACGCAATGGAAAAGGTTTCAAGTCTAAATTACATTGTATGAAGAAGTTATGCTAAAATCAAAATTTTCCAAATCGATTTCAGTCGATTTCAATTAAATCGATTTCAAGGCGTTTCGCGTTCGTACGATCAAAGGACAGGTCTGATCGCTATGAAACTTGAAATCCTATAATAATTCACCGTTACGGATCCGATGAAACTGGTTTCGTCGAATTCCGAGTCAGTGGCCAAAAATGACTATTTTCTAGTTAATTAAATAAATTAATAATTAATTAATTAAACCAAATTTTTAAATTTCAATTCTATAATTGACAAATTTTATCACTTTTGTATTTCTCAAACATTTACAATGTTTTAAACAAATTTAAATGTCAATTTAACGTTGATTCATTCATCAATTTCAGCGTTAAATTTCATTCTTCTTACATTCAGAAATTAAAATTTTGTTCACAATAATTCCAATTAATTTACTTTCCATTCTATTATTTCTTTCTATAAACGTAGTTAATATTTGTTTTACATTCATTACATTAGTGCTCCCATTCCATCCTTTATTTATCGACTATCATATCTCCATTTATTATATTTTGGTCAATTCACACTTCCGTTATTACATTAATAATCACTAAAGTAATGTTTATTATCAACCCTAAACATTATAATTACTTAACGGACATTGATTGTATAAATTTCCAATTTATTACGTATTATTCTTCAGTTAACATAACTTTGAATCCATTTTCCAATTTACTAATTTCAATCAAGTATAACTTTACAATCTGTTTCAATTAATAGGGTGTGCACTAATTTAGTTATTGCATTAATTCTTATTAATATAACATTAAGGTTCCTTTAGTCTAATTGATTTCCAATTTATTATTAAACGAAATAAACAGGTAACTTATACAACTGTTACCTTTCCTTTAATTACACTCATGAATTCCTTATTATCAAGCAACCGTTACGGTTCTTAAATACTTCTGCTTTTATTTAATTACCATTAACTATATTATTATTATTATTATTATTCCATTAGCTAATCAGGTATTTACGTTCGTTTCTTTCATTTAAATCTCATAGCCCATTTTAACAAATTTCAATATCTCACCCGACCTTTCATTTCAATTTATCCATTTATTAAGTTTTACATTAATAAATCTTTATTTCCAAATATTACCTTAATTAATATTAATGTAATATTTTATTTGGATTTATTGCAATTGAATCCAATCCAATTTCTATTTCCTAATATACCCTAATTTAACAACTTCTAAACATTGTATTACCTCCCATAATAATGTAACTTTTTTTTTATATTTATTCAAATTTGATTTTCTCATTTCATTTAGTAGACTAAATAAACGGGCAACACATAATTATTGCTTTCATTTATTTTACTACATTTAATTTTATTGTTTACAGACCCAAGTTACAACATTCCATAAATTCAATTTATCGTAATCTCATTGAATCTATCAAAATTTAGCTTAGATTACATCCTTCCTGTTCATTTTAGTTATTACATCCTCATTAAATAACAAATTCCTATTTCTCTTAATATTGGATTGCAAAATCTGATTAAATCAACTATTTTCTATTTTATACCCAAGGGCAACAATTAACACTATTTCTTTATTGGGTTTTCATTTCTATTATCAAAAACATAAATGTTAATTACTAAGGCTACACTTGTTTCCTTATATTCAATCTAAAGACTATTATAACATTTTACACGTTTTAATTTATTGTAATTTCATTCAGTTTATCAATAATTAGCTTTAATCATCATTGTTACGTTTTAATTTACTTATTATTTCATTAATAAGACACAAAAAATTTATTCCTCCAAATATTAAATCACAAAGTCTTATTAAATTTACAATTTTAATTATTGAAAAATTACGGGTCGTTACACTCTCCCCCACTCAAAACTTTTCGTCCCCGAAAAGGAAAAGTAGGGAAAAGAAGAATTTAGGAAATCTATATATCTTACTTAAAGTATTAAATTTATAAACAAATAAATTTACAAAATTAATTTATTTAAATAAAATATATACCAATTTATAACCATTAAATTATTTCATACTAAATTAATAAAGTTTGGAAAACATTTTCAAAAATATTTTCTGAGTCCAAAATTTACGGAAAATTTCGGCAGAGTCTCCTTTGTACGGAGAGGCTCGGAAGAAAATATAATATCAAATATAATAGTATACAAGATATATTTTACAAAATAATATATATCATAATATGGGAAAAATAATATAATAGCGCTATAAACCGAATTACAAAAACGTACCTATTTGTCAGGTAAATAATGCTTAATTATGAAACCAAAAGCAGTAGCAATTGCTTCCATAACCTGTATTTTCACTTAAATAATCTAAAAGAGTTAATAATTACATAAAATGAAATATTTAAAGCTTTTTCAAATAAAAACAAACAATCAACATACCAACCATCACTTGCAACAAGCAAACAACCATCACATAAATCAACACACATCAATTATCCATTCGTATAAAACAAAACAAATAGTTGTTCGGGTTCAAAATTTCAAATTGTACAGAATGAAAAATAAAACTACTAAGCGCACCATTTACTCAACTCTCTCTGATGAAGCTAAATAGATCATTCATCTAAACAATTTTAAAGTATTCTTGCCCTAACAACCATAAACCAAACAAACAACAAATCCAAACAATAAACTAAGTTTACTTGTTAATTTCATTTCATACTATTGTTGTTTGATTTCCTTTTTATCCATATACTAGTTTATCTTTTTAATTTTACATTATTTCTTGCAAATTTTCATTTTTAATTCGATTTCTTTGCATATTAATTCATTTATTTACTGCTTAATTTCATTTATTTACAGTATTCATCTTTCTGCTTATTTTTAAAATAAATAACTTCAATATTTAGTTAAGCCTATAATTACTTACTTACAACATTTACCCTCTATCATATTTTATTATAGTAAGATTTCCATTATAACTTAAGTTTATAACTCTATAACATCAATTCTTATATATAAAAGCAATTTATTGTTTCATTACAGACTTTTACTTGTATAATTTCCATCACATTTGTTATTAAACATTTCAACTTTTAATATTTGGTATGTTATATATATGCTTTTAAAGAATGCAATTGAAAGTTATATAAGTTTTCTCATTTCTTTTAGTTAGTTTACTATTCAACAATAATCCTTTGTTTTATATGTTACAAATTTGAATTTTCTTTTATTTAATTTATAACTTAGCATTATATCTCTTATTTCCTTTAGAGGTTTCAATTATTAATTAAATTCCATTTCACTACACTAATTGAAACTATTAATTAACGAAAACTTAAGAATTAAATACCGGGTTTAAATTTCAAATCATTTTAAAATAAAAGATAAACGTATTTATATATCCAATTATATTTAAAACAATTAAAATTTTATATTTATTGTAAAAATAAGTCTGTAGTAAAATACTATAGCGGCCTTCCTCCTTCGAAACTCGAAAATGAATGTCGATGATGCAGGCACCATCAACGAAATTATTTTCCGGCGACAGAGGGGGAAGTACAGAGCTTATTTTTTTCTCTCCAAAATTTCTTTTTAAAACGTTTCTTTCTAATTACATTGAAATACTTATATCAGAAAATACTTCTAAAATATTATTATTATGTCCCAAAATCATTTGAAAGAAATTTTCAAAACCCCGGAACTTAAGTTCTAAAATTTCCAATTTATTCGTTTTATTTTCAAATCCTTCTTTACTAATATTTATAGATTACACTACCTAACAACCAATGTATTACAACCAAATATAAATCTTATTATAAAATTTATTTTATACATAGAAAATATAATAGGCAAAATTATTTCATCCACCTATACTCAAAACAAATATTGTGTCGGTCTGTCCTATTAAGTGTTTAGAAATCCCTATTGATGTCACAGCGTCCCATGCATCAACCAGAATTTATAAATTCAAAACAGAAAAAATTAACACAATATTAAAACCTTTTATAACACTAACAAATACACTCCCTCATGTATATACACTCATCGACTCCTCATAGGGTATTACTACCCTATTTAAAAAGAGTCTGACCCCACAAAGCTAAGGTTTATCGCTAAACCAAAGCTCTGATACCAGATGTAAAGCTCCGCCTTTTTGGATACTTTAAATCAGCGATAAATCACACATGTCAGACTTAAAACCATACAAAAGGGCGGATTGTTATGGGGTAAATAAGAAAAAGCAGAGAAAGAAGGAAAAAAAGAAATAGAATCTTGCAGCGGAACGATAAAATATAATAATCAAATATACAGCTCATGAATCTGTTTTACAAAATATTTGATCATATTTATATAATATATATCAGAGTTATACATACCAGCGAATAATAATTAATGCAGTGGAATAAAGTGTCTAGTGGAATATAATTACAAATAATAAATCTTCGTCTTCGTCCTCCAGAATACGGTCTTCCAAATCCCAAAATGCTCAGGCTGACCCGAGCGAATTGAAAAGACAAAACACTCGAGTCAGAACTAAAAGATCTTATGTAAGTTATATCAACAGTAAATATTATGAGTGGAACGACGTCGGAGATTTTTATGGGATTTGACATCTCCTATCCAGTGTCTAACGTGAGTGCAGTAACTTAAGAGATGCTCGGGATTCACATCTCCTAATCCGTTAAACTATTTACTATGTAGTAATATTTCGCTATTATAATAATGTCTATAATAAAATAAACTTACTTTTAAATAGTGTTAAGGTGTTACCCAACATTCCCCTTAACACGTAATAGTCCCAGTAGTCCATCTGATATCATGGTCCCTCCTGATCGGGAAGCCACCATAGGATACCACACGTGCTACGGGAGAAACCAAACTCGTACAAGGCTCGCTAGGGTAGGTGACATAGTACAACTAGGCAATGCCAGGGTAGATATACCAATTACGCTTCCGGGCCGGTGGTAACGCATAGCCATAGCTACCACCCACCTCGAGCCACACCCCAAAAAAAAAAAATCAAAAGTGGCCACTGAATCAATCCAAAATTAAAAGTATAATATCGAAGGGATGTGTCCGATCAAAGATGCTACCTCATTAGCCCGTCGATCGCTCATTTTTAGCCATCTTATGCCAACTCACAGGAGTCGGGTCCACGTATTTACCTCAAAGGAAATGCCACCGCCATCCTACTTCATTCTGGAATCTCCACCACGTACACGGTTGTTAAAGTGGTTTTCAGAGTTGGCAGAGAATATGACAACTTCCGATCCCGGTCTCTTTAACAACCAACGTTATTATTATGACACCTCGGTCTTTTCGAAATAGTTTATACTTTAAGACCATAATATAATATCCATTTCAAAACCACATAAATATGATATCATTTTCTATTTAAAAACCCAAATCAAAATAATATCATTTTTATTTCAAATATATCCTTTTCCAAAATCATAGCATTTTCAAATCTATATACCTTGAAACCCATTGCTTTGGAACATAACTTTTAATACTTTAATGGTTTAAATATTAAAATACTATATAAAATAAAATAAGTTCTATAATTTTCCCAAATAAATTCCAAATACCAATTTGAACCTCCAAATAAACCATTTTAATTTTCATATATTTCAAAGCTTTAAATATTCTACCATTTCAAAACTAATTCCTCGATAATTCCATATATATCAAATTCAATTACTATTATTTAGATTTGGAATGTTTATTTAATAAATCAAATATCATTTAAGTAAACCTTTAAACTTCAAATAACTGGATGTTCTTTAATCTTATTAACTTGATATATTCATTTAAATCAACTCGATATTTATTTAAATCACTTTAAACCAAAATCAAGTTACAAAATCATACCCTTTAAAATTTTCAATTTTTTATTTAAATTTCACATCCATTTTATTCAAGTAAAATTCTTAAATCCTTCAATTCAAACCAATTTCATATTTATCTTCCAACTTAATTTTTATTTAAGTCATCAAAACTCTATATATACAATATCTTAAATAGGTACTTAACCATATAATAATAAAACAATCAAACTCCGTTATTCAAATTATTTTTATTAAACAAATTTATACATAGCTTAAATTCAAGAATTTAACTATATATATAACAAATATTTATATAATATCAAATATTAATATTTATTAAACCGTATATTTCTTTCAAAACCATAGAAAATCATTTCAAAATAATGATATATATATAGACCATGGTGTCTGTATAAAAGTTTCTACCATATGGTCAAGTGATACAGATATTTATCATTTCAATCCGTAATTTAAAAATAAATACGATTATATATCATCTCAAACTGCAATCCCCAATGAAATAAAGTGCATAACAATTTGCAGTTTTAAAATAATATGAAATACAACATGAATTCATCCAGTATCAATCATCAACCATTTATAACAATCACCATCCAATTCAATCAATAGCATCAATATATAACGGAAAATAAACAACAGTTATCAACTAGCAGTTTATATTCAATAATAAATGAAATGAAAATTTAACTGGTAGTTTATATGCAATAAATAAATTAAATAACAATTTAGTTCAATTATATTCGATTTAACTGGGATGATGATTAAAAACACGCCAAGTAGTCATAAATAAATTTCTAATCACATCCTAAATAAATTTAACAAACATAAGAAATTTTAGAAGTTGTGAGTGGGTTAAAACACTCACCTCTTGAATTTAAATTGAATTTAAATTCAATTTAAACCCAAAATTTGACAGTCTCAGAATTCGTCCAAAGCAGGACCAGAATGTCCGGAATTCCACCACGAACCTAGCGGAGAAAACCGCACGTGAATTGGGTCACGTACGTAAAAGTTATTGATATTAGAACGTTACAAAACAAAATTAAACAAATAATAAAATAAAAAACACGTCACCACCTTCCAGAAACTCGCGCACAGTAACCTATTTCATGCAAATTCGCACGGCCTTCTTCGAACTGTAAACCCTAGCACCGCCGCCACATAAATTCGCGAGCGCCGCAGCCAATAGAGCCCCTTCCACTCCGATGCACGCACACCGCCGGCATGCTTAAGACCGGCCGCCCATTGCCTGACCTCGCGCAAGAGCTTCGATCGCAAAAAAAAGTCACGCCACTGCCCCCTAGGTCAGGAAATTCTGGCCAATTTGCTCAACTTCGTGACTAACCAACCGCATGGATGCGAGCTGCTTGCCAACCCCTACAAGCCTACGCCCTCCGATCGTCGCCACGGCGAAGATCAACCGTTAAAATAGAAACCACCCAATGAACGGCCGGAGGTAAACTAGCCATTTTCGATCACCCAGCAACCCAGATTGAAAAACGAATCATATTTATGACTTGCGCTTCTCGAGAGCTTCGATATATAATTTTTCTGAATTTTTTTGAGAAGTTTGAAATTTCAATTTGATTTTTTGAATTGCAATTGATATTAGGAATTGTCTGCCATTAAAATGAGGAGGTGAAGTGTGATTGTACGCACATACAAATGAGAAATAGAGGTAGGCTAGGGTTTATAACAGGGTTTGTATAGATAAAGTTGAAATAGAATAGATGGACCCGGTTGGATATACGCGTTGAACGATGAATGACCCGAAAAGCCCGTTCTGACTCCAGAACGAAATTGGGTCAATCCGTATATCGAAATAGATGTTTTAAAATAGTTTAAATGCAATGGAAAAGGTTTCAAGTCCAAATTCCATCGTATGAAGAAGTTGTGCTAAAATCAAAATTTTCCAAATCGATTTCAGTTGATTTCAATTAAATCGATTTCAAGGTGTTTCACGTTCGTACTATCAAACGACATGTCCGATCGCTACGAAACTTGAAATTCTACAATAATTCACCGCTACAGATCCGATGAAACTGGTTTCGTCGAAATCCGAGTCAGTGGCCAAAAATAGTTAATTAAATAAATTAATAATTAATTAATTAAACTAAATTTTTAATTTTCAATTTTATAATTGACAAATTTTATCACTTTTATATTTCTCAAACATTTACAATGTTTTAAACAAATTTAAATGTCAATTTAACGTTGATTCATTCATCAATTTCAGCGTTAAATTTCATTCTTCTTACATTTAGAAATTAAAATTTTATTTACAATAATTCCAATTAATTTACTTTCCATTCTATTATTCCTTTCTATAAAGATAGTTAATATTTTTTTTACATTCATTACATTAGTGCTCCCATTCCATCCTTTATTTATCGACTATCATATCTCCATTTAATATATTTTAGTCAATTCACATTTCTGTTATTACATTAATAATCACTAAAGTAACGTTTATTATCAACCCTAAACATTATAATTACTTAACGGACATTGGTTGTATAAATTTCCAATTTATTACGTATTACTTCATCTGTTAACATAACTTTGAATCCATTTCCCAATTTACTAATTTCAATGAAATATAACTTTACATTCTGTTTCAATTAATAGGGTGCGCACTAATTTAGTTATTGCATTAATTCTTATTAATATAGCATTAAGGTTCCTTTACTCTAATTGATTTCCAATTTTATTAGTAAATGAAATAAACAGGTAACTTATACAAGTGTTACCTTGCCTTTAATTACAATCATGAATTCCCTATTATCAAGCAACCGTTAAAGTTCTTAAATACTTCTTATTTTATTTAATTACCATTAACTATATTATTATTATTATTCCATTAGCTAATTAGGTATTTACATTCGTTTCTTTCATTAAATCTCATAGCAAATTTATAACAAATTTCAATATCTTACCTGACCTTTCATTTCAATTTATCCATTTATTAAGTTTTACATTAATAAATCTTTATTTTCAAATATTACCTTAATTAATATTAACGTAATATTTTATTTGGATCTATTGCAATTGATTCCAATCCAATTTCTATTTCCTAATATACTCTAATTTAACAACTTCTAAACATTGTAGTACCTCCCATATTAATGTAACTTTTGTTTATATTTATTCAAATTTGATTTTTCTCATTTCAATTAATAGACTAAATAAACGGGCAACACATAATTATTGCTTTCGTTTACTTTTACTACATTTAAGTTTATTGTTTACAGACCCAAGTTACAACATTCCATAATTTCAATTTATCGTAATCTCATTGAATCTATCAAATTTAGCTTAGATTACATCCTTACTATTCATTTTAGTTATTATCCTATTTCTCTTAATATTGGATTGCAAAATCTGATTAAATCAACTATTTTCTACTTTATACCCGAGGGCAACAATTAACACTATTTCTTTATTGGGGTTTCATTTCTATTGCCAAAAAAATAAATGTTAATTACCAAGGCTACACTTGTTTCCTTATATTTAATCCAAAGACTATTATAACATTTTACACATTTTAATTCATTGTAACTTCATTCAGTTTATCAATAATTAGCTTTAATCATCATTGTTATATTTTATTTTACTTATTATTTCATTAATAAGACACAAAATTTTTGTTGCTTCGAATATTAAATCACAAAGTCTTATTAAACTAACAATTTTAATTATTGAAAAATTATGGGTCGTTACGGATCCTAGCTACTATGTAGTAATATACGCTATTATAATAATGCCTAAAGTAAACTATAATATATTTTAAAATTAGAGTTAAGGCTTTACATTTTCCACCTTAACACATTTTATAGTGCCAATAATCTATATTGTACCGTAGTCCCTCATGATCGAAAGGCCACCAGAGGATCTCTGTAGGTATGACACAAATCAAACACGTAGTAAAGCAAGCTAAGGTAGGCGGCACGACATAACTAGGCAATGCCAGGGTTGATATACCAATTGCACTTCCGGACTGGTGGTAAAGCATAACTGCAGCTACCGCCCACCTCAAGCCACACTCCCAAAAAAAAATCAAAGTGTGCACCCAATCAAGCATAAACTAATAGAACAGTATCGAAGGAGTGTGTCTGATCAGATGAGTAACCACATTGGCCCATCGATTACTCCTGTTTTAGCCATCTTATGCCAACTCACGGGAGTCGAGTCCATGTATATACCTCATATAGGATCGTCGTCACCATCCTACTTCATTCTGGAATCTCCACCGCGTACGTGGTTGTTAAAGTGGTTTTCGGAGTTGGCAGAGTGTATGACAACGTCCGATCCCGGTCTCTTAAGCAACCAAACGTTATTATAAGACCGCGGTCATTTCAAAATAACTTATGCTTCAAATCCAAAATATTATTGCCATTTAAAAAATCATATCAATACGATATCTTTTCCATTTCAAATATATCCTTATCAAATTTGTAACGACCCAGAATTTTCGATCTCGAAAATTCAAGATAGTTGGGAAAATAAGAAAAAAGAGAAGAAGAAACAGAAATGAAACACAGAATCTCACATTCGCAGCGGATCAAAATATAATATCTAATAAAATAATAGTTATACAAAGGAAAATTGTATCAGTTAATATACATTAATACATCAGAGTTACAATATTTAAACTATCAATAGACAGTTAAGATTAACTTGCCCCAGATAAGCTACAATATATCACAGCGGAATACACTCCATACGTTCTTGTCATCCTGCTTGCTACCTGAGCTCCAGAACGTCCTTACCTGAAAATTTGTAATACTCAGTCTGACCCGAGCATTACATCAAACTAACACCCTGGTCAGGCTGGAAACCAGTGTGAGTAAACTCATCTAACAAGAAATACCAATGCATAAAGACTATTTAAAACCCAGGTAACTCATACTTCTTTATAAGTTCACAATTTGTTAGTCAATGCTTATTTCACAAATCAATCCCTTAGTTTCAAGGTCCAAATTATTCCACTACAACCTATGGTATCACATATCAATCTATAAAGAATCGTTGTAGGTTACAAATCGAAGTGGGTTCAGGTATTTACTGATACCCGACCCCGGTCTCTTCGAATTTAATACCATCATAACCCAAGTTAATCAAGTGAAATACAATTCACTTTAAATATAGGATGTCACATTTTACACAGCAATTCATCGTTGATAGATAACCACATTATCACTGTCCACCCAAATATATCATATAAAAAACATTTCATATCAGAGATATCAACCAATTCAAGGCATTGAGCATCAATCAATCATTCATAAGCAAGATTTATCACTTCCAAAATTAATTTAATTTATCTTAATTAGATCAATTACTAATCTTTAATCACTCAGATTACCTTTACTTAACATTAATTAATTACAAACCAATTAATTAATCATTTTTTTGGTTATCCATCTTAATTAATCACCCTTGACTAATTATCCTTAATCAATTAATCCTTAATTAATTACTTTAAGTAATTAACCCTTAATTACTTCCATTAATTAATTAACTAAATTAATTACACTAAGTAATTAACCCTTAATTATTTCCATTAATAATTATACTCTAATTACTTCATTAAGTAATTCCCCTTAATTAATTGTGATAACCTGAATTTTTGTCATCTGAAAATTGCTAATTAACTAATTTTGTTGAACTAATAAAACTTTGGATAATTAGAATATATTTGGATATATATAGATGAAGTTGAACAAAATAAATTGGAAAAAAGTACTATGTTATATATTTATATATATAGTAAATAGAAAAGCTTTAGTTTGAGTTAACAAATAAACCACGTTTTCAAATTTGGTATATAAATTATGATTTGGTAAATTTTGTTTGAATTTAAATACCTTACAAAATTTGTTTAAAATTTAATCATACATTTCCAAAACATTTAAAGTTAATGTTTATTTTGTCTAAAAGGATATTTTTCTCAAATAAGATTGAATTAAAGGTTTATTTCCTTTATTTTTAATAGTCTTTCTTTTTAATTTTCACTTGCTTAAATATAAATTGAATATATATATATATATATATATATAAGAATAATCTATACATATTAATATAAACATAAGAAATTAATATATTAAACAAGGTTAAAACACTTGTCAATTAAGGAATTTATGAAAAATGCATTTGTCACATATGGATGATTTGAATCATCGAGTGGAAATGGTATCTTTTATTTTGAAATTTATAAAATTATTTTATAATTCCAAGTGATCATTTTTCCTCCCTTCAAATCGTTTTCTTTCTTCTTCTATTTTCAAAACTAAAATCTAATAAAACAAAAATCAAAGCATCACAAATTTGAAACAAAAGCCTGAAAAAATTAGAAAACTCAACAAAAGTCTGTAAGAAGAGAATCAAAACCAGAATTGAATCAAGCAAGTCACCTCAGATCTAAGCAGGATCATTTTAACAGCTGAATCAAAGTTTCAGTTCAACTCAAAGAAAAGATCAAAGTCAAACTTGGAAGCAAGTAGATCAACATCAAAATCAAGTACCAGATCATCTCGAACAAAACAAATCAAATCTAAAAGTCCAGACAACTTCAAGGTTTTTTTCAACTTAAGTCTGCCCCTCTGTTCAACATATACATGTGAGTAAAACTAACCTATTTAAACTAGAATCTATTGCTATCTGGATGTTGTGATCATATTTGAAGTATAGTGGTGATAAGTTCTTGCATGAAGATAAATGTTATTGTATATATGTGTGTGTAAATAGGAATGCATGTCTGGGAATGGGGAAGAAATGTTCTGTTCATAGTTTACAAGTTTTAAAACTGATCAAAATCTAAAACATCCCACCTAAACAATTTGGACTTTGATTTCTGAATGAAAAATATTTGTATGTGTATAGCTTCATTTATAAAAATAGATTCAAGGGAAAATATTGACTAAATATTTTGAAAATGGGAGCATACAGTGAGAAATCAAAGATTAGTCAAAAATCAATGTCCATAATTTTGAGTTTAGATTACTTAATCAATTTTTTATTAGAAAATGATGAATTTAGGTATAAAGATCTCGATTATTAAGCTAGTATATGGTGTGATATATCGAGATGATCAGAAAAGCTATTTACGACGATTTTCGACGTTAGACGAGGAGTTGGTCTTCGAACTTTGAGCTGAAGGTAGTTGGACGAGTGGAGATTGTGAGAAAATTTGTCTTGTGATTTCTAGATGGTCGGGGAAGGCGGGGAAGGGTAATCTAGAGTTTTCATGAAATTTTTGGGATGATGAGTTTTCCATGACATTGCGACGCCAATGGTTAGCCAGAGGAAATCGCTTATAGGGGAATAGTCTCGTCGTGATGTGGGGCAGTATTGGGTTGGTCGGTGGGTGACTCAATGGTCGTAGGAAAATGCTAAAGTGTGTTTTCTGTAGATGTAGTGGTTCCATTTTTGGTCACCATGTTCGATTTTGTGCCTGAGGGAAATCGTCGGAGTTTGAGGGTCAGGTGAGTCGAGGAGATAGTCGCCGACTTGCTGATGACCATGGCAAGGAAGGGAGGTGGTCTGATGATCGGGACATGTGCACACGTGCACGTTGTAACAAGGAAGTTGGAGTTTTTTAGGGGAAGAAGCATATCACTCGGGTTTGACTCAAGGGTAATAGAGGATTCTCGAAGTGACAGTGATTCGCGAGTGAATCACTTTGGCTCAAGAAAATTTTATTGTGACTCGTGGTTTTGATAGCTTAAACCCGGGTTTTTTCTTTTACTGCTTCCTGTTTAGAGATTTTAAATATAATATGTTCGGGTTGTTAAATTCAAATGAAACTGGATTTCCAGAAAAGAAACTGTTTTGGAACATAATAAAAACCAGTTTTATTTTCCAAGTTAAATTCTTTTATTAAAATTCCAAAGTGAAATGTTTTAAACAGACATTTGTGTAAGTTTGGAATATGGATAATTTATTTTTCAAGAATAATTAATTTACTTAACTAATTAAAGGTTAATTATTTAATATGATTACTTAAAGGTTAATTACTTTGATGTAATTAAAAAGTTGGTTAATTAATTTTTTATTAAAAACTAATTAGTGATGAGTGATTAAAAGGTAGTTAATTAATTTATAATGAGTTAATTAATTAAGAGATTAATTAATTCGTAATAAAGGATAAATTAATTAAATTGAGATAAATTATTTAAATGATAATTGCTTAAAATAAGTAATTAAAAGATGAAATTGTTGAGGGTTAATTAATTTAATTAGAAATTATAAGTCAAATTAATTAATGATCAAGGTTAATTAATTAAGGATAATTAACCAATGGGATAATTACTTGATGAAAGTAATTAAAGGTAAATTACTTAAGGGAAGTAATTAAGAATTAATTACTTAGTATAATTAATTAAAGGATTGATTAATTAAGGAGATTAATTAAGGGATAATTAATCAATGCAGGTGATTATAAGATAATTAATTGAGTAATTAATTAAGGATCAATGTAATTAGTATGGATGGGTAAAGGTTAATTAATTTGTGTAATTAATAAGAGTTAATTATTTATTGTAATTAAAGAATAATTAATCAAGGATGATCAATTAAGATGGATAATTAAAAGATGATTAATTAATTGGTTTGTAATTAATTAATGTTAAGTAAAGGTAATCTATATGATTGAAGATTAGTAATTAATTTCATTAGAGATAAATTAAATTAATTTTGGAAGTGATTAATCTTGCTTATGAATGATTGAATGATGTTCAATGCCTTGAATTGGCTAATATCTTTGATATGAAATGTTTTGTGATATAATATGTTTGGCTGGACTGCAATATTGTGGTTATCTATCAATGATGAATTGCTGTGTAAAAAAGTGACATCATGTATTTAAAGTTGAATAATTTTGGTTAAGATGACATGAGATTCGAAGAGACCGGAGTCGGGTATCAGAAAGTACCCGGAACCACTTCGATTTGTAGTTTACAAAATTCTTAGTAAATTGGACATGTGGTATTAAACAGGCTGGAATGGAATGAAGTGTGTAATATGGATATTTAGCCTGAAACTGTTGAGTGATAAATGTTGACTTTTGTGACGCCACACCTCTATACCCACGCTAGCCAAGAACATTACGATGAATGCTGTCAACTAGCACGGAGAATAAGGCTGTTGAGGAGCGACCATCCATGTAATTTCTTTGTGCGAGCATCGATATGTCAGATAATATAACATGTAATACTTTATCAAGAGGAAATCCGACATACCGACACAAACTCAAAGCTACTACACAGTGGCTATAATATCTTCGGAAACAAATACAGAAATAAACATAACATAAATCAGTCACAGATAATTCATATCATAAAGGCGGAAGAAGATATGAATATATAGTTAACGCATGGAAGTGTATATCAGAGTAGTGGTCAAAAAGATCCACAATAATACAAAAGAATAGCAACACGTGCTATACAAAAGAATACAACTACGAGTCTATATCTCAAATGTATACAACAAAATAAACTACTAATCTAAGTAGTTTGCCAAAAGTCAGAGTAATGAATCCCTGGGGAGAAGTCAAGCAGAAGCACCTATAACATCTCGGTCTGACCCGAGTATTATTTAATAAGAAAATAATAAACGGATCAGTCTAACTCTAAATATCAGATGAAACGATATAGAGTAAGAGATATGACTAAACACATAATAATCATAATGCCAAGCTGTGATATATATAAGTAATTGAAAATCAACAAGAGATTAATCAATATCACCAAATCTGTGACGACCGCCCATGACTCCCATACATAAACAAGGGAATGGTGCGCTGAAAGGCGTGCCAGGCAGCCATGGACGACCATCAAGGTAAGGTAAACACAGAATAGCCTATCGTATTACTCACAGCGCATGGACAAAATACAATAGAAAGTATACATAGTGAAGCTCTATAGAACAGAAGTCTCATCATATAAGCTCATAACAATTTGATACAAACATCTGAATAGCCAATACATCAAGCCTCACTACATAACACTCAGAGAATCATACAAACAGCGGAATACCCAGTACATATAGTAAGAAAACAATATGCAAAAGCCTCCAGCTCGTCTTCATCATCAGCAGCGTTAGTCACTAAGAACAGCACCTGTCACCTGCTACCTAGTCTGCCCATCCCATCGTGGATGAACAACCCAAGGTAATAAGAGTTAAACATAAAACCTTGAGTCAGACAAAAGTCTTAGTGAGCAGTAAATCAACTATCAAACATACCAAAAGAGCATAAAGGGTACAAAGGAATAGGAACCCAACCATCCCGCTCCACCTCTTTCTACAGTGATAGCCCCCAGACACACTAAGCAGAAGCAAGCATAGCAATTCAGACATTCAAAGCAAAGTAATTATCACTCGAGTCAAGGTCGGCGCTTTCCAAGTACAAACCCCCAAGGCCTAAACCAAGATCAGATAAGCACCCTGAAAACATCGCTCTTGACCCAAGTGACGGTACAACCAAACATCCATGACTCTGGCTATCACTGTTATCATTGCCTTGATTTCACCGTTAATTGAATGACCGGCCCATTATTTCATCCGTTTGTCAAGGCCCAATGGCAACCCCGGTTTTAGACATAACTCCGCACGTCGTCGTGACCCGTGCCTATGACTATCGCATCTGCCCAGAGTACTAACACGTCATCGTGACCCGTGTCTGGGACGTCGTCGTGACCCGTCCCAACGTACTCTTGCTTTGAGCATGCTAGAACCTTCAATAACGATGAGATCTCAGCCTTCTAGTCATCCTCCCTGACGACTATTCACATACTAGCTCAAGCGCCTCTCGAGCCAACCATTATCAACAAACTCGGACCACATCACCGAGTTATCAACATGCTTGGAATGATCCCGTCTGGATTAAACCAAGGCTTTCTCATATCATGCTTTGCTTCATCGCATCATAGCAAAGTCTCCTCTCAACATCATGCTTTGCCTCATCAAATCATAGCAAAGTCCCATCTCAACATCATGATCCAATCTATCCATATGAGCCTTATCATCCGCTTCATATGCCACGAGCAGCTTACCTTATTCAAGAGCCTTTCCACTTAGCTTTTGAATCATCTTCGACCAACTTGTCCAAATTCAATCACTAATCAACTAATCAATCATTCATCCAAGTAATCAATCATTAAAATAAGATCTAAATAAACAGTTATAACAATAATGGCAATTTCGTAATTAAATGGTCCAAATCTAACAAGTACGAATTCTAAGTAATATCTTGATGAATGAACTAGCATAGGTTAACATATAGTAAAATGGATATCAAAACTTTATGAACAATCGATTTACATGCAGACTTAAGGAAAATGCATGAAATCACTATCTTTAACACACAAACAAACCACCGATCCAATATACTCCTTTGGGTCCGTGTGAGAGATAACCACCACTCACCGAATCACCTAAACACCTCAAAAACAACCAACTTCAGATCTGGACAGCAAGGAATCAATCTTGATCCGACAAGATTCCGATTCAAACGATGAAATCTCTCTTTGATGGATGGAGATCTTCAACTTTGGCTCTTGGTTCTTCGATTTGATCTTCAATCTTGGATGGATGTAAGCACTAGATTAGAGTGGAGAAAAGAAGTGAACAAATGTTGTAGTCGAGCTCTAAAAATGGCAGCACTTCGTCGCTTCAAAATCCGGTGCCAAAAAGTGAACCAAAGCCCTCTATTTATAGGAAGAAAATACCATAAGTAGGCCGCCCCCCATGAGTCGTCACCGACCTATCCACAAGCCGACTCACGACTCAAGCCCCTAACGACTCAACGACTCGACTACTCCGACCTACGACCTAAAGTACATGCACATCCACAACCTACCCATGCACGCACGCGACTTAACATAAGTCGGTAACGACCTAAAACACACGGCCTAACACTCCACGGCTTACCGACCTATCACTCAACACTCTTGCCTGACCTAACAACTCATGCTTCATGCGACTCAACAGCATAGCCGACCTAACTAGTTCCGAGTCAACGATCTAACTATATAGCCTTATGGCCGACTTAACCAATCCCTAAGCTATTACCTGAGTCGCTCGAACGACCTACTCTCCATAGGTCGGTAACTCGCTTCGACCGACCTATCTCTAAGCCGCAAGCTACTAACTCTTAGGTCGCAAACTCCTTGACTCAGTCACCCCTATGAGTCACTTACTCCACTAAGTCATCCATGCTCCTTAAGTCGGTCAACTCTCTTAAATCAGTCAATTCCTTAAGTCGATCTAACTCCCTAAGTCGCTCACACGAGCTAACTTCCACACGACCTAAGCTGACTTCCACACGACCTAAGCTCCTGGACAAGATAAGCTCTGGTTGACATAAACAATAACAACGACCTAATGACAATTATTCTACGATTTGTCGACACGTAAAATATGGGTAGTTACATTCTCTCCCCCTTAGGAATTTCGCCCCCGAAATTCCAAACAATCAAGAGCAACCAAAACTATTCTGCATGCCTACCATCCATAGCAATCAACAAACCATGCATCCAATTACTTGCCTAGCATGCAGAATTCTAGGATTAGAACAAGTTACAAATTCATGAGATGCCACGACACCTTAGGGCCATACCTCGAAGAGTTCAGGATGAGCTGCTTTCATCCTCTCTTCCTCGTCCCATGTACAGTCGTTAACATCATCACTCCATTGTATCTTGTGCAACATAATCGTCTTCCTCCTAAGCTGTTTCGTATCGGTTTCAACAACACGAAGCGGCTTACGAGGTCTCGTAACAACTGGATCAACCTCTAAATCTTCACAGCTTTCAGCAGAAACCACCATATTCGAGTCATGCACATACTTCCGTAGATACGATATATGAAAAACATTGTGCACACTCGACATCTTTTCTGGTAACTCCAAGCTATAGGCGAGCTTTCCAATTCGCTCGATGATCGGGAACGGTCCAACAAATCTTGAAGTCAACTTTCCTTTCTTCCCGAATCGAATAACATTCTTCAGTGGAGAAATCTTCACAAAAACCATATCACCTACGTCGAATTACAAATCCTTACGACGATTATCGGCATAACTTTTCTGACGATCTTGGGCTGCCTTCATTCGTCGCCGAATGATTTCTATGCGATCCGAAGTCTGTCGAATCATTTCTGGCCCAAGTATCAACTTTTCTCCAGTTTCCAACCAACATGTCGGAGAGTTACACAGTCTTCCATACAATGCCTCATATGGTGCCATACCAATACTTGACTGGTAACTGTTATTATATGAAAATTCCACCAAATGAAGATGGTCTTCCCATGATCCTCCGAAGTCCAAAACACATGCTCTGAGAAGATCTTCCAAAACTCGGTTGACTCTCTCGGTCTGACCATCTGTTTGGGGGTGATAAGCTGTACTCAAACACAACTCAGTTCCCAAAACTTCCTGGAAGCTCTTCCAAAATTCACTAGTGAACAATGGATCTCGATCACTCACTATACTCTTCGGAATACCATGGAATCGAACTATCCACTTAACATATAACTCAGCAAATTTCGATGCAGTCCTAGTTGCTCTAACAGGAATGAATCTTGCACTTTTAGTCAAACGATCTACGATGACCCAAATCCCTTCATTTCCTGCCCTGGTTCTAGGTAGACCATCGATAAAATCCATCGATATTTGTTCCCACTTCCATGTAGGAACTTCTAATGGCTGAAGCAATCCACTTGGCTTCTTCTGCTCGGCTTTTACCAACTGGCAGTTCATACATTAAATAAAATTTCCAACATCCTTCTTCATACCTTCCCAGTAGTAGGTTCTCTTCATATCCCGATACATCTTATTTCCACCTGGATGAATTGCCAACTTCGAGTGATGACTTTCCCTCAGAACTTCATCTCTCAATCCATCTATATCGGGAACAACTAGTCGTCCTTGTTTTCGAAGCAAACCCTCTCGATCGACTTCGAATCCTTCATCCTTCTCTGGGTCTGATCCAGATTCCAAATCTCGGATAATCTTGACAAGCTTATCGTCTCGCTTTTGGCACTCGCTAATTCTTTCCACTAGAGTAGGTCTTATCGATAAGTTTGCCAACATTTCAGGTTCCAATTCACATCTAGGCCTGAAGTCAAATCCAGCCAAATACTCAAGGCTCTTCCATTCTAAAAACATGGCTCCCAATCCTGCATGTCTTCGACTTAACGCATCCGCCACTGCGTTTCCTTTTCCCGAAGTATATGCTATAACAAAATCATATGATGCCAAAAACTCTAGCCATCGTTGCTTCCTAAGATTCAAATCTTTTTGGGAGAAAAGATACCTCAATGACTTATGATATGTAAACAACTCGAATCGAACTCCCAATAGATAATGTCTCCACATCTTCAGAGCAAAAACAATCGTCGCTAACTCCAAATCATGAGCCAGATAATTCCTTTCATGCGGCTTCAGTTGTCGACTTGCATATGCAACAACTTTATCCTTTTGCATCAGCACTGCTCCAAGTCCAGTACTACATGCATCGGTGTAAACCACCATCTCATCATTCCCACTTGGAATAGTCAAAATAGGAGCACTTTTCAGTCGCTCTTTCAGGATTCCGAAAGCTTGCTCACACTTAGCTTCCCATCTAAATACTTGATTCTTTTTCGTCAATCCTGTTAACGGTGCAGCTATCTTAGAAAAGTCTTTGATAAACCGACGATAGTATCCTGCTAATCCAAGAAAACTTCTCACATCAGATGCATTCTTAGGTCTAACCCAATCCTGGATTGCTGCCACCTTGGCGGGACCAACCGCTATTCCATTTCCAGAGATAACATGGCCTAAGAACCTCACTTCACTCTTCCAGAAGTGACACTTCGAAAACTTAGCCCTCAGCTGATGTTTTTGCAAGATTTCCAAAACAATCCGCAAGTGCGTCTTGTGCTCTTCTTCAGTTCTGGAATAAATCAAAAATATCATCCACGAACACAAGTACGAACTTGTTCAACTGATCCCTGAATACCCTATTCATAAGATCCACAAAATACGCTGGTGCATTGGTCAATCCAAACGGCATTACCAGCCACTCAAAGAAACCGGATGGTGTCCTGAAAGCAGTCTTCGGCACACTATCCTTTGCCACTCTCAACTGGTGAAATCCCGTTGCCAAATCCATCTAAGAAAACACCTTAGCTTCGTGAACCTGATCAAACAAGTCATTTATTCTCGGCAATGGATACTTGTTCTTCTTAGTCACTTTATTCAGCTCACGATAATCCACACACAACCTCAACGATCCATCCGCTTTGGTTGCAAACACAACTGGTGCACCCCATTCGGACGCACTACGCCGAATGAATCCTTTCCGTAAAAGGTCATCAACTTGCACCTTCAACTCTTGCTGCTCCCTAGGCGCCATTCGCCTAAGAGGCATCACAACAGGTCTGGCTCCTTCAACTAGATCGATACGAAACTCGATCTCTCTATGCGGCGGTAACCCTTTGACCTCGTCAAAGACATCCTCAAATCCATTCACAATAGGCACCGATGACAGTCCATCCCGTGGAACAACCAGCGAATACATAAGCTCATGAAGACGCCTTCTTCATGCTTACATCGTATCACAACCTTTCGCCCCTCCACATTCTCAACTGTCACCTCCAGCCTCTTACAATCAACCCTTGCCGCATACTTCCTAAGCCAGTCCATACCCAAAATAATTCCGAACCCCGCAAAGTTCAGAACAAAACAATCACAAACAAAAGAGCAATCATGACTCGATACAACTAGACCACGGCATAACATACACACACAAGACGAACCCCCAACTGGATTAGTCACAACCAATGGTCTATCAACAATATCCGGTTCCAAACCTAACCGGCTTACAAGATCATTACAAACAAACGAATGCGACGCCCCAGTATCAAACAATACTCTAACTGGAACACCACATATGGAAAGAGTACCTTGAACCACCACACTCTTTCCCTTCTCTTTAGCAGTAGGAGCCTTCAAAGATGATGGCACGGCCCCCAAAGCATAAGCTTGCACAATCTGCTTGTCCTTCCTCGATTCTAGACAATTCCTCTTGATATGCCCTGGTTTATCACAGTTGTGGCACTTCAACTGCACCTTTGGATTCTTGCAATCTCTGGAGAGATGACCCTTCTGCCGACAGTTGTAGCAGGTCACTTCACCCTTCGGCTTCTTCTGACCATCCTTACCCTTCTGCTGCTGCTGCTTTCTCTTCTTGTTTCCACTTTGCTCCTTAGTCACAGCAACAACAGATCCTTCTTTAGGAAACAAATTCTCATGCCTGAGAGCTTTCTCCACAAGCTTCTCAAATGGATCGTCCAAATGATCCACCAACTGCCTCCCAAGATAAGTGTCCAAGCCTGTCACAAACTTCTCATTCTTCTGATATGAAGACTCAATATACGATCTGGCATACTTGGACAAAGCTTCAAATTCAGAAACATACTCAAGAACTGGTCTTCCACCTTGCTTGAGCTCCACAAACTTCTTAAACAGAACAGATTTCTGAGCTGTAGAAATGAACTTAGCTTCAAATCTGACTTGGAATTGCTCCCAAGTAATCTCTTCTTCCGGAGTGTCAATGGTGATAGAGTTCCACCAATCCGAAGCTCTTCCTTGAAGCTGTCTTGATGCAAGCTTCCTCTTAGTTGCATCCTCAATTCCCAAATCACCAAAGATCCTTCGACAAACATCTATCCATCTTTGGACTTCAATGGTTGACTCTGTTCCCAAGAAAACCTTTCCTCCAAGAGCAGTATAGTCCTTGCAAAGCTTAGCAAAATCCACTGGTTTTGGAGCTTGAACTTGAACTCCAACATCTACTGATGGTCCTGAAGCTGGTATCCTTCTCATGATCGAAGTCATCATGGCCTCAAACATAGAAGCATAATCAGCAACTCCCTCAGAAGCACGACCTTCCCTAGCAGCTTGTCTCTCTCTTCAACTCATTCTTAATATCTATAAAAAGAATGATTAGAACACCTTGAGAAACAACTACATAAGGAGTTCAAATCCTTCTAAGCTACTATATTATATATAGTAATCATCCATCAAAATACAATTACGTCTCTCATACGTAATTACGTCAGCGAGCGTTGGCTAAAATCGATTAACCAAAGCTCTGATACCAAATGTGACGACCGCCCATGACTCCCGTACATAAACAAGGGAATGGTGCGCTGAAAGGCATGCCAGGCAGCCATGGACGACCATCAAGGTAAGGTAAACACAGAATAGCCTATCGTATTACTCACAGCGCATGGATAAAATACAATAGAAAGTATACATAGTGAAGCTCTATAGAACAGAAGTCTCATCATATAAGCTCATAACAATATGATACAAACATCTGAATAGCCAATACATCAAGCCTCACTACATAACACTCAGAGAATCATACAAACAGCGGAATACCCAGTACATATAGTAAGAAAACAATATGCAAAAGCCTCCAGCTCGTCTTCGTCATCAGCAGTGTTAGTCACTAAGAACAGCACCTGTCACCTGCTACCTAGTCTGCCCATCCCATCGTGGATGAACAGCCCAAGGTAATAAGAGTTAAACATGAAACCTTGAGTCAGACAAAAGTCTTAGTGAGCAGTAAATCAACTATCAAACATACCAAAAGAGCATAAAGGGTACAAAGGAATAGGAACCCAACCATCCCGCTCCACCTCTTTCTACAGTGATAGCCCGCAGACACACTAAGCAGAAGCAAACATAGCAATTCAGACATTCAAAGCAAAGTAATTATCACTCGAGTCAAGGTCGGCGTTTTCCAAGTACAAACCCCCAAGGCCTAAACCAAGATCAGATAAGCACCCTGAAAACATCGCTCTTGACCCAAGTGACGGTACAACCAAACATCCAAACATCCATGACTCTGGCTATCACTGTTATCATTGCCTTGATTTCACCGTTAATTGAATGACCGGCCCATTATTTCATCCGTTCGTCAAGGCCTAATGGCAACCCCGGTTTTAGACATAACTCCACACGTCGTCGTGACCCGTGCCTAGGACTATCGCATCTGCCCAGAGTACTAACAAGTCATCGTGACCCGTGTCTGGGACGTCGTCGTGACCCATCCCAACGTACTCTTGCTTTGAGCATGCTAGAACCTTCAATAACGATGAGATCTCAGCCTTCTAGTCATCCTCCCTGACGTCTATTCACATACTAGCTCAAGCGCCTCTCGAGCCAACCATTATCAACAAACTCGGACCACATCACCGAGTTATCAACATGCTTGGAATTACCCCGTCTAGATTAAACCAAGGCTTTCTCATATCATGCTTTGCTTCATCGCATCATAGCAAAGTCTCCTCTCAACATCATGCTTTGCCTCATCAAATCATAGCACAGTCCCATCTCAACATCATGATCCAATCTATCCATATGAGCCTTATCATCCGCTTCATATGCCACGAGCAGCTTTCCTTATTCAAGAGCCTTTCCACTTAGCTTTTGAATCATCTTCGACCAACTTTTCCAAATTCAATCACTAATCAACTAATCAATCAAATCAATCATTCATCCAAGTAATCAATCATTCAAATAAGATCTAAATAAACAGTTATAACAATAATGGCAATTTTGTAATTAAATGGTCCAAATCTAACAAGTATGAATTCTAAGTAATATCTTGATGAATGAACTAGCATAGGTTAACATATAGTAAAATGGATATCAAAACTTTAAGAACAATCGATTTACATGCAGACTTAAGGAAAATGCATGAAATCACTATCTTTAACACACAAACAAACCATCGATCCAATATACTCCTTTGGGTCCGTGTGAGAGATAACCACCACTCACCGAATCACTTAAACACCTCAAAAACAACCAACTTCAAATCTGGACAGCAAGGAATCAAGCTTGATCCGACAAGATTTTGATTCAAACGATGAAATCTTTCTTCGATGGATGGAGATCTTCAACTTTGGCTCTTGGATCTTCGATTTGATCTTCAATCTTCGATGGATGTAAGCACTAGATTAGAGTGGAGAAAAGAAGTGAAGAAATGTTGTAGTCAAGCTCTAGAAATGGCAGCACTTCGTCGCTTCAAAATCCGGTGCCAAAAAGTGAACCAAATCCCTCTATTTATAGGCAGAAAATACCATAAGTCAGCCGCCCCCCATGAGTCGTCACCGACCTATCCACTAGCCGACTCACGATTTAAGCCCCTAACGACTCAACGACTCGACTACTCCGACCAACGACCTAAAGTACATGCACATCCACAACCTACCCATGCACGCACGCGACTTAACATAAGTCGGTAACGACCTAAAACACACGGCCTAACACTCCACGGCTTACCGACCTATCACTCAACACTCTTTCCCGACCTAACGACTCATGCTTCATGCGACTCAACAGCATAGCCGACCTAACTAGTTCCGAGTCAACGATCTAACCATATAGCCTTATGGCCGACCTAACCAATCCCTAAGCTATTCCCTGAGTCGCTCAAACGACCTACTCTCCTTAGGTCGGTAACTCGCTTCGACCGACCTATCTCTAAGCCGCAAGCTACTAACTCTTAGGTCGCAAACTCCTTGACTCGGTCACCCCCATGAGTCGCTCACTCCACTAAGTCGTCCATGCTCCTTAAGTCGGTCAACTCTCTTAAATCAGTCAATTCCTTAAGTCGACCCAACTCCCTAAGTCGCTCACACGAGCTAACTTCCACACGACCTAAGCTGACTTCCACACGACCTAAGCTCCTGGACAGAATAAGTTCTGGTTGACATAAACAATAACAACGACCTAATGACTATTATTCTACGATTTGTCGACACGTAAAATACGGGTCGTTACAAAATCTACACAAGAATCAAAGGAAATGTCATACTCCTTATTTCGTTCACCAAACCATAAATACCGACGATCATATCAATGTCAATCACAAAAGTCAATGACACACGAATTCACCAATGCACAAATATTGATAAAACGTATCAATGGAAATCACGAAAATTAGTGAAGCATAAATTCTAGAAATCATCTCAAGAAATCCAGCCAATGACACACGAATTCACCTATGCACAAAAATTGATAAATCATATCAATAGAAATCACAAAAATAGGTGAAGAAGAAAATTCCAGAATTCGACACACGAAATCCAGAGATCACACAAAATAGGGGGAAGGCCTATCACACGAACGGGAGCATGAAAACTCACCAACATATGTATCACACGAACGAGACGCTATCTCATGGTAGCTAGCCATTAATTTTTGACACACCAACAGCCCGAAGACCATGGGGCGCTACGCCACATATGTGAGTTGAAACTCACACAAACCAGGTTTAGTCTCCCTCGTAGACAAAGAGACATCGCACATTGCTAGTCTAAATCACAAAAATGATCGTCATGATCATCAAGAAGTGTCAATTACAGTAAGCTAATAAATATATGAGCTTAGCTTCATGTCCCATAACCACTAGCTTAACTTAAATATTTACGAACAAATTATAGATCTCCACTAGAAAATTGTCACAAGAGATTCAATCAAACAAGTCCAAGAATTAACCGGCGAAGAAACGCAAGCGTTTCATACCACTTGTTTTACTAAGCCGTTTAATTAGATTTCTCATACGAGTGAGGTAAAGGTTTGTATATACTAATAGATTGGAAAACGGTTTTATAAACGAATTTGGTATTAAAATAGAATTGAATTTGTTTGAGGAAAGAGTTTTGATATTTACTACTAGTATTGAAACCTTTATATTTTTAAAGTGACAAAGCACGAAAATGATTGTAGAACAATCAACCACCAAAATTCACATTCGAAGACGTGAATAAAAATCCAAAGAAATCGATCCGAATCCATCAAAATGGGTATTCCCAAAAATTGCAAGAATAGAAGTCATTAAAGTCATAGCAACAACAAGTGGGAAATAACATGAATCGATGGAATTCGGAAACCAAGAAAAAATATGCACAAATATGCACAATTTGGCAAATAGGTGCAGGTCAGTCGACTGACTAAAAGGTCCAGTCGACTGGACCAGAGGCATGAAAAATAATTTCCTGCAGTCAGTCGACTGACCTAAAAATTCAGTCGACTGAATGCAGGGAAAACAGAGGACCCAAGCCTCTGTTAGTTGCCTTCGGAATGCCTATGTGCTACAGCCAGTCGACTGACTCAAAGGTCCAGTCGACTGACTGGCATCAAGGCTGCTTTCCAGCCTATAAAATAAAGATGCAATCTTCTTCAAAATGCAATCGAGCGAGCATGGTCACTAGGGGTTTATGCAAATCGACTACCCTGCCCTATAAGCTCTTTGATGCATCACCAAAACAAGTTCAAACAACAAAGCTATGATTTTTGAAGGTTTGAACTCAAAACACTAAAATTTGGAATGTTCACAAAACCTATCCAAATCAAAATCAAATACACATGAATAAGTATTAGGAATTCATACCTAACAATCAAAGATAATCATAGACCTAGATGTGAGATTAAAAATCTCACCTTTGTACCCAAATGATTGAAGAAGATGCTTGAAAGCAAAGGAGAATCAACCACTCTTCAAATGCAACTCAAGAAGCTTGATTCTAAGCTTTAAAAGAAGAACATTCCCAAAGTTAGGTTTAGGAATTTCTGAAATTGATAAGAGATTGAGATGGAGAAGAAGAAGAGAAGCTTACCAATGAGTTCTTCTATTAGTTTGGAGCTAGAACTTGATTTGCAAAAGAAAACTCGGGGTTGAGTTTTAATTTCTCATCTCTCCCACTATTTTTGCTAAAGCTTGAGTATTAGGAATTGGAAATTAAGTAAATGAGGAGGAGAGGGGTTGGGACTAAATACATAAGTGGGCTCAGCCCAAATCAAAACCCTAAGTGAAAAAGTAGCAAAAATCAACTTTCTCCAAACATATAGAAGCTTATACTCAAAAAGGTCGCAAACGGCATTTTAAACTCAATGGGAGTGGTCCCGAGTCCTAATTCGACCGTATGCAAAAAGTAACCTTTCAGACTAAATTCCGAGTATCAAAAAAATATATTTAAATATAACATCAGCAAATATGCGGGTTGTTACAGACTCCCCTCCTTAAAGAAATTGCGTCCTCGCAATATTTAAGAAGAAGATATATAGTAACAACCATAAAAGCATATTCAACACAAAAGAAGTTTGAAATAAGAAGTTCACCTCAAAGAGAACGAGAAAGTAAGTCCGGATGTGTTCGCTCGATGAACTCTCTAGATTCCCAAGAACAATCCTTAGGATTTAAAGACCATTGAACTTTAACAAGCGGAACATCTTTATTTCGAAGTCGTTTGACTTCCGAAGCAATGATACGAATAGGATGTTGCTCATAAGTTAAATTAGGCGAAACTTCAATCTCTTCCACAACACCGGGCTCAAGAATAGAATCGGAATCTCGAAGGCATTTTCCTAATTGAGAAACGTGAAACACGTCATGAATAGCAGAAAATTGAGCCGGTAATAAAAGGCGATATGCCATGGAACCAATACGTTCAGCGATAGGAAATGGCCCAATATATCGAGGCGCTAACTTTCCCGATCGACCGAAACGTACAACACCTTTCATAGGTGAAACACGAACAAACACAAAATTTCCCACAGAAAATTCTAACTTCCTTCTCCGGTTATCGGCATAGGATCTTTATCTACTTTGGGCTTCTTTCATCCTATGACGAATAAGGTCAATCTTTTCTATGGAATCACGAATAAAATCTGGACCTAAAACCAGCTTCTCACCGGCCTCAAGCCAACAAGAAGGAGATCGGCATGGCCTTCCATAGAGTGCCTCGAAAGGTGCCATACCAATACTAGATTAGAAGCTATTATTATAGGAAAATTCAACAAGTGAAATATGATCTTCCCAACTTCCACCAAAATCAAGAACACATGCACGAAGAAGATCTTCAAGAGTTTGATTCACACGCTCGGTTTGTCCATCGGACTGAGGATGATAAGCGGTGCTAAAATTAAGCTTCGTTCCCAAAGCTTTTTGAAGACTCTTCCAAAATCCACTAGTAAACAATGGATCACGATCACTAACAATAGAAGTAGGAAATCCATGTAATTTAACAATCTCTTTAACAAAGAGCTTGGCCAAAAGAGGAACGGTTCGGTTAGACCGAACGGGAATAAAATGGACGGATTTAGTAAGTCTATCAACAATCACCCATAAGCTATCATGACCTGAACGAGAACGGGGAAGGCCATCTATAAAATCCATGGAAATTTGGTCCCACTTCCAAATTGGGATTTCTAAAGATTGCAATAACCCACCGGGCCTTTGATGTTCGACCTTAACGAGTTGGCAAGTCATGCAATGCTTAACGAAGTTAGCGATGTCAAGTTTCATTCCCTCCCAATAATAAAGTCGCTTCATATCCACGTACATATTGCTACTACCGGGATGAATGGTGAATTTGGAAGATGAGAATCTTCTAAAATATCTTTTCGAAGATCACTAATATTTGGCACGATAAGTCTACCAAATTTCTGAATGCCGCCACGAGAATCAATATCAAAGTCTTTCAAACCTTCAATACCAATTTTATTCTTAACATTTTGGCCAAGAAGAGCCAATTCAGGATCTAGCCCTTGAGCTTCAAGAATGCGGTCTAAAAGAGAAGGATGAGCCTCAAGGCTATATAAAACAAGTGATGAGCACAAATCAGATACGCGCTCTCGAATCTCACAAGTGGATAAAATCTCGAGATCGTTCCATTCGTATATCATCATAGAAACAATCGCTTGTTGCTTTCGACTAAGTGCATCCGCAACGCGATTTCCCTTTCCGGGAGTATAAAGGATATCAAAATCATATGGTGCAAGAAATTCGAGCCAACGCTGTTGACACAGATTAAGTTCCTTTTGAGAGAATAAATACTTCAAGGACTTATGATCGGTATAAAGAACAAATTTCTCTCCTAAAAGATGATGACGCCAAATACGAAGGGCGAAAACAATAGCCGCGAGCTCTAAATCATGAGTGGCATATCTAGTCTCAGCAGGCTTCAATTGCCTAGAAGCATAAGCAATAACACGTTCTCTTTGCATAAGAACGGCACCCAAACCAACGCGACTAGCATCGGTATAAACAACGAAATCTTGATTCCCCTCGGGAATAACGAGAATAGGAGCATCAGAAAGAAGTTCTTTTAATTTCTGAAAAGAAGCTTCACATTTGTCCGACCAAATGTATTTAACACCTTTCTTCGTCAAGCTAGTGAGAGGCACGGCAATCTTAGAAAAGTCTTTGATAAAACGACGGTAATAGCCCGCCACTCCGAGAAAACTACGAATCTCTGTCACACTCTCCGGCCTCTTCCAATCTTGAATCGCTTCAATCTTTGAAGGATCCATGAAAATTTCGGATTCGGAAATAATATGACCGAGAAACTTCACGCGAGATTGCCAAAAGTGGCATTTAGAAAATTTTGCCTTTAATTGATTACTCCTAAGAGTTTCCAACACAATCCGAAGATGTTTTTCATGCTCCTCCTCGGTTTTAGAATACACAAGAATATCATCGATAAAGATGAGAACAAACCGGTCGAGGAAGTCTTTGAAAACTCTATTCATAAGGTCAACGAAATAAGCCGGAGCATTCGTTAGACCAAATGGCATAACAAGCCATTCATAAGATCCATAGCGAGTACGGAACGATGTCAAAGGAATACTATCCTCTGCAATACGAAGCTGATGAAATCCAGTAGCTAAGTCTAATTGTGAAAAGACTCTAGCACCACTAAGTTGATCGAATAGATCATCAATCCGAGGTAAAGGATATTTATTTTTGATAGTAAGATCATTAAGGATGCGGTAGTCAACGCAAAGCCTAAGTGTTCCATCGGATTTCTTCACAAAAATAGCCGAAGCTCCCTAAGGCAAGGAACTAGAGCGAATAAATTGCTTCATCTCCAATTCGGATAATTGTTTACGCATCTCCTCGTTTTCTTTATTGAAGATACGATACGGAGGACGAGTGATAGGTTGAGCTCCAGGAATAAGATTAATTCTGAACTCAATTGCTCGCTTAGGTGGTAATCCTAAAACGGGCTCGAATATGTCGAAAAATTCACGAACGACGTGAATAAGAGAAATAATATCACCCTCATCATCATCATCGTCATCACGAGGATTTAAAGAATATAAAGATGCAACCAAGCTGGAATCTGAACCTTTAAGATTAATAGAAATCTGCTTAACAGATTGAGAATGTCGAAGATGAATAGTCCGCTCAGGACATAGGATATGAGCTTCATAATGGTTAAGCCAATCCATTCCCAAAATCATTCCAAAGCCTAAATAACGCATGACATGCAAATCGGTTCGGAAAGAAAAATCACACAAAATAATCTCGACATCTTTATACAATAAACTGGTTGTCGCGGATCCACCAACCGGATTCGCAATTCTCAAGGAAGTCATTAAACACAAAACATCCAAAGAAAAATTATCAATAAGTTCTTTTGATATAAAAGAATGGGACGCACCCGTATCAAAAAGAACTCGAATAGGATGATCACGAAATAAAATAATTCCATCCAGAATAGAATGAGAAATACCTTGGCCACGAGATGTGTTGCCAGGGGCTTAAGCAACATTAAGCTTTCCCTCTTTCCTATTTTGAAGTTTGGGACATACATGCATAAAATGGTCCGGGCTTTTGCAATAGCGACAAGTACGAGGCTTTGAACACTTGTTCGCAAAATGGTCTTTCGAACCACAATTATAGCATTTCCCTTGAGTAGAGGAAAAGGTTTTTTCAACAGGAGTTGCTTGCCTCCCTTTCTTATTGGGATAAGGGCCTTTGAATTTGTTTGGCCTCTTCTTGTTGTTGAAGTTTGGTTTGGAACCCACCACTTCAACATCATTCTCCCTATCCGCCTCTTCAAAACGAAGAGTGATATCAACGAGTTGGTCGAAAGAAACTTCTAATTTTAGAAGTAATGGCTTCTTGAGATTTTTGTTTAAGCTATAGACGAACCTCTAGTTCTTCTTTAAAGGGGTGTTGATGTATTCAACCCCATATTTGGAAAGCGACTCGAAGGAGGTGACGTAATCAGTCACGGAGGACTCACCTTGAACAAGGTCTATAAATCGTCGAGCCAATGTCACTTTCTCTGCTTCTGGTACAAATTTTAACTCGAAGCATTCCCGGAATTTCTCCCAGGCGAGATCCGCTTCATTAATCTCAGAAATAAGAAGCTCGTACCAGTCCAATGCTCTTTCTCGGAGCATACTAGAGGCCACCTGAACTCGGTGAAGGTCAGTAAGATTCATGCGAGAAAAGATTCGATCGCATGACCTTAGCCAAGCCTGTACTTCAATAATAGTTTCGGAACCTTTGAATGGCTCCCCACCCAAATTAGTGTAATCTCTGCACAAGCGTGCAAATCCCGACTTTGGGTGAGTAGGTTCCGGGTTAGCTCCAGCTGCTTGAGCATTCGTCACTAAATCAAGAGGCTGTTGAGCAATCATAAAAACTCCATCCTGGGATGGAGTGCTAGATGGTACGGCTCTGGGGTGGCCTGGTCTAGACATTTCTCTTTCTTTAGAAAGAAAGAAGAAGAAGAAAAAGGTTATTCACCAAATTCAATAACAAGCAATTCTTGATAGATAAAACAAGGAATCATAAAAGAAAATAGGATGAATCGGTACGAAGACTCGAATAAAATCCTAAAGCATGACTCCTAAGAAAGACTTAGGACGATGATCCTTGTTATAACATTCCATATTGTTTCGAAGTTTCGCTCTGATACCAAGCTGTGACGCCCCACCTCTATACCCACGTTAGCCGAGAACATTACGATTAATGCTGTCAATTAGCACGGAGAATAAGGCTGTTGAGGAGAGACCATCCGTGTAATTGCTTTGTACGGGCATCGATATGTCAGATAGTATAACATGCAATACTTTATCAAGAGGAAATCCGACATACCGACACAAACTCAAAGCTACTACACAGTGGCTATAATATCTTCGGAAACAAATACAGAAATAAACATAACATAAATCAGTCATAGATAATTCATATCACAAAGGCGGAAGAAGATATCAATATATAATTAACACATGGAAGTGTATATCAGAGTAGTGGTCAAAAAGATCCACAATAATACAAAAGAATAGCAACACGTGCTATACAAAAGAATACAACTATGAGTCTATATCTCAAGTGTACACAACAAAATAAACTACTAATCTAAGTAGTTTGCCAAAAGTCAGAGTAATGAATCCCTGGGGAGAAGTCAAGCAGAAGCACATGTAACATCTCGGTCTGACCCGAGTATTATTTAATAAGAAAATAATAAACGGATCAGTCTAACTATAAATATCAGATGAAACGATATAGAGTAAGAGATATGACTAAACACATAATAATCACAATGCCAAGCTGTGATATATATAAGTAATTGCAAATCAACAAGAGATTAATCAATATCACCAAATCTACACAAGAATCAAAGGAAGTGTCATACTCCTTATTTTCACCAAACCATAAATATTGACGGTCATATCAATGTCAATCACAAAAGTCAATGACACACGAATTCACCAATGCACAAATATTGATAAAACGTATCAATGGAAATCACGAAAATTGGTGAAGCATAAATTCTAGAAATCATCTCAAGAAATCCAGCCAATGACACACGAATTCACCTAGGCACAAAAATTGATAAATCATATCAATAGAAATCACAAAAATAGGTGAAGAAGAAAATTCCAGAATTCGACACACGAAATCCAGAGATCACACAAAATAGAGGGGAAAAGGCCTATCACATGAACGGGGGCATGAAAACTCACCAACATATGTATCACACGAACGAGACGCTATCTCATGGTAGCTAGCCATTAATTTTTGACACACGAACGGCCCGAAGACCATGGGGCGCTACCCCACATATGTGAGTTGAAACTCACACAAACGGGGTTTAGTCTCCCTCGTAGACAAAGAGACATCGCACATTGCTAGTCTAAATCACAAAAATGATCGTCATGATCATCAAGAAGTGTCAATTATAGTAAGCTAGTAAATATATGAGCTTAGCTTCATGTCCCATAACCACTAGCTTAACTTAAATATTTACGAACAAATTGTAGATCTCCACTAGAAAATTGTCACAAGAGATTCAATCGAACAAGTCCAAGAATTAACCGGCGAAGTAAACGCAAGCGTTTCATACCACTTGTTTTACTAAGCCGTTTAATTAAATTTCTCATACGAGTAAGGTAAAGGTTTGTATATACTAATAGATTGGAAAACGGTTTTATAAACGAATTTGGTATTAAAATAGAATTGAAATCGTTTGAGGAAAGAGTTTTGATATTTACTACTAGTATTGAAACCTTTATATTTTTAAAGTGACAAAGCACGAAAATGATTGTAGAACAATCAACCACCAAAATTCACATTCGAAGACGTGAATAAAAATCCAAAGAAATCGATCCGAATCCATCAAAATGGGTATTCCCAAAAATTCCAAGAATAGAAGTCATTAAAGTCGTAGCAACAACAAGTGGGAAATAACACAAATCAATGGAATTTGGAAACCAAGCAAAAATATGCACAAATATGCACAATTAGGCAAATAGGTGCAGGTCAGTCGACTGACTAAAAGTTCCAGTCGACTGGACCAGAGGCATAAAAAATAATTTCCTGCAGTCAGTTGACTGACCTAAAAATTCAGTCGATTGAATGCAGGGAAAACAGAGGACCCGAGCCTCTGTTAGTTGCCTTCGGAATGCCTATGTGCTACATCCAGTCGACTGACTCAAAGGTCCAGTCGACTGACTGGCATCAAGGCTGCTTTCCAGCCTATAAAATGAAGATGCAATCTTCTTCAAAATGCAATCGAGCGACCACGGTCACTAGGGGTTTATGCAAATCGACTACCCGGCCCTATAAGCTCTTCGATGCATCACCAAAACAAGTTCAAACAACAAAGCTATGATTTTTGAAGATTTGAACTCAAAACACTAAAATTTGGAATGTTCACAAAACCTATCCAAATCAAAATCAAATATACATGAATAAGTATTAGGAATTCATACCTAACAATCAAAGATAATCATAGACCTAGATGTGAGATTATAAATCTCACCTTTGAACCCAAACGATTGAAGAAGATGCTTGAAAGCAAAGGAGAATCAACCACTCTTCAAATGCAACTCAAGAAGCTTGATTCTAAGCTTTAAAAGAAGAATATTCCCAAAGTTAGGTTTAGGAATTTCTGAAATTGATAAGAGATTGAGTTGGAGAAGAAGAAGAGAAGCTTACGAATGAGTTCTTCCATTAGTTTGGAGCTAGAACTTGATTGCAAAAGAAAACTAGGGCTTGAGTTTTAATTTCTCATCTCTCTCACCATTGTTGCTAAAGCTTGAGTATTAAAAATTAGAAATGAAGTAAATGAGGAGGAGAGGGGTTGGGACTGAATACATAAGTGGGCTCAGCCTAAATCAAAACCCTAAGTGAAAAAGTAGCAAAAATCAACTTTCTCCAAACATATCGAAGCTTATACTCAAAAAGGTCGCAAACGACATTTTAAACTCAATGGCAGTGGTCCCGAGTCCTAATTCGACCTTATACAAAAAGTAGCTTTTCGGACTAAATTCCGAGTATCAAAAAAAATATTTAAATAAAATATTTAAATATAACATCAGCAAATATGCGGGTTGTTACAACTTTGAGAACTCGTAGAAAGTACGAGTTACCTTGATATTCTCATGTGTTATGGCTTGGTATTTCATATTATATTGGTTACTCACGCTGGTTTCCAACCTGACGCGGGTGTTACTTTGATGTAATGCTCTAGTCAGACCGAGTATTATAGATTTTTAGGCAAGGACGTTCTGGAGCTCAGTGGACGAGCTGGATGGCAAGAACGTATGGAGTGTTTCCGCTGTGATATATTGTTTTATATCTGGGACATGTTGATTGTATCTGTCCAGTGTTTGTATATATGTTGTAATTCTGATGTATTGATGTAAATAAACAGATATAGCTTTCCTTTGTATAACTGCTATTATTTGTTATTATATTTTATCCGCCGCGAATGTGAGATGTTGGTGTTTATGTTTCTTCTTCTTCTATCTCTTTTCTTCTTTTCTTTTAGCTATCTGGAATTTTCGAGATCGAAATTTCCGGGTCAGTACATTAATTACATCTAGTAATTATCCATTAATTACTTCTCTAAGTAATTACACTTAATTAATTCATAATTAAGTGATTATCATTAATTAATTAGACTAATTAATTAACTTAAAATTAAGTACATTAATTAGTCAATTAATCGTTACTTAATCTATAGTTAATGATTCATCTCTTAATTACATTTATTAATTATCCACTAAGTACTTCATTAAGTAATTATTCTTAATTATAATAAGTAATTAACCTTTAATTTATTTTGCTAATTAATTATCCTTAATTAATCTCAACCTTTTAAGATAAACTCTTCACTTAAATTAAATCCTTATTACCATCATTAAACTTCATTAAAAATTATTTAGAAAACAGTTATATATTTGAAATAAAATTTTACTTAAGAACAAAACAATTTGAACCTTTAAAGTTGTTATTTAAAATCTTTGAAAATCTTTTTAAACCTGCTTAAATAAATTTTATTCTTAAAAAATCACTTATAATATCTTTAAAACTCAACTTCAAAAAATATATTTTGAAACTTTGTTAAAACTTTGCCTTTGAAAACTAATTATTCCCATACTTTAAACATGTTTTACTTTGCCTTGAAATATACTTATTTAAAATCCACTTCAACTTGACTAATTATTCTTTGAAAATTAAATTAATTTAACTTGGCTTGCTTTATGAAATTTGCTTTTGCTTTGTAAAACCTGGACTAGATTTCTTTTACAAAATCTTGCCTTTTTAAAAACCAAAAAATCATCCCAAGACAAACCCGAGTAAAACACACTAAAAACTCGAGTTACCCTCGAGTCATCAGCCAAACTCACCTACTTCGAGACGCACGTTAGATTGCACGAACACCTCACCGAATCGAACTCGTCCTCCCAAAAAACAATAAACACCAGGTACAAGAACGTGCATGGTGCACTTGCACGGCGACTTCGTGCCGCTCCGACCAACCATGATGGCTCCAACATCTCGCCGTCAACCTCCCCAATCCTTACGACAACCCAGATCGGTGACCATGCAAGCAAACCATAATCGAACGCTTCGGTCCCAAAGTATGAAGCTAACCCTATTGGAAATTCGACCATCGCCGACGTACCCAACCACGATGAACCTCGCCATCCCCACCCATCCATCACCTCAATCTCCAAAAGCTATTCCCGCTGCTGCGATCATCTCCGTTCTTCCTACGGCGATGAAATCGACGAAAATTCCTCGTCGGCAAAAACCGGGTTTAAAACCCTACTAAACCCATTTTCGACCACCACGGCACATGATAAATCTGGCGACCATTTTTCCCTTGATCGCCGAGATACCTCCATCCTCTAGACCAAAGCCCGATAACCCAACTTCCTCCATTCATTTGAATTTGATAAAAGTACCAATTCTGATCAACTTAGAGAAATACAAAAACTCCTAACCTAAAAATCATGATTATACCACTTAAATTCATGATTCTCTACTACGAACACAATCATGCATCCAAATCTAAAATTGAATAGGTTGATTTTTGTCATATATAAAAATTTCACTGTTATTTACATTTTTAAAATTATTTGCTGAATTTAAAATCCTGAAACTATTTTTGTAATCATCATTATACTTCAACAAATAACTTTCATTTAAATATCAAAGGTTAATATTGACTCGATTGAGAGATTTGAATTTTTGAAAGAAAATCATGGACTGTGAAACAACAGAGAACAGGATCTTTGTATATATATAAACAATCATGCTGACACAACATATATATCAATTCCAAATGAATTCAAGCTGAAGAACTTCCATACAAAACAATAACATCATATGCATTAAAGTTAAATCCAAATCAAACTTATTTTGGAAAAGATTTACTCAGCACTTAGAGTTTGAAGAAGATTCTAAAAGAAAATTAGAAAGCCTTGATAAAAAATTGAATCTGGAAACTGGAAATTTTGAGTTGAATTGCAGAAGAAAATGCTTTCAAACTGAGGTGAATGATTTGCCTACTGATTCTCTTGTTTGCTTACAAATTAGAGTAGTTGTACTTGAATTTGATCTTGCTTTTAGATTTTGAATTTGAAGAGAAGATTGCTTGAATTCTTGTATTTTTTTTTACTGGAATTTGTTTTACAGGTTATTGCTACCGTCTTTTCTTCGTTTTTGGATATGAAGATAGAAAAAGGAAATGAAGAGGAAAGTATATGCTTATATAAGTATAAATTAGGTTTTATTAAAAATAAAAGAAAATTAAAATAAAAGTGACACAAAATAAAAGTGACACTTGTGCTTTTCCTTATTTAATTTGCTAACACATGTTATTAAAAAGGATTATAACTTAACACATGTAAATTTACATACATTAATTAGTTTTAAATGTTTATAAAGCCTTTAAGATTAATTCCCTAATTTATAAATACATATTTTAATTTATATAAATAAATTTCTTTGAAAAGAAAACAATATAAAACAATTTACGTTCTAAATAAAACCATATAAAATACATTTTAAAACTAAGGTATAATTTAAGATATATATATCTATCTTATGATTTTCAAATTTAAATATCCAAATTCAAATTCAATTTCAAATCCAATTAAAAAAACAATTCGGTTTATATATATATATATTTTAAATTAACCCAAATTCAATTTGTATATAATAATTTCATTAATATATATATACACACACACACACAACACATTATTATTATTGTTCCAAAATAAAAATTTTACCAATTTAAAATAATAAATAAAGGAGATTATCACATTTTAAATTTCTTGAACTTCCAGGATATTACAAAAATTATAGCACTTTCAAAGTTATAACACATTCGAAACCAAAAACTTGAAATTATACTACTTTCAAAACATAATACTTTGAAATTCATAACTATGAAACATAACTTCCACCATTTAAACAATTTAGATATTAAAATAGTATATATAATAAAATAGTTTATAAAGTAAATTTTTTATATAAAAGAGTTATAAGTTAAAATAGTTTATATTAAAATAGTTAGTATATTAAAATAATTTATTTTAAAAATGATTTATATTAAAATAGTTTATATTAGAATAATTTATAAAGTGAAATATAAAATAGTTTTAAATAAAATTTAAAATACATTATATAATAAAATAATTTCCTCAAATTTCACAAATCGGCTCAAATCAACTCCAATTTCGAATTTCAAATTTAACTAAATCTCAAATCATCAATTTCAATTTATTTTAGTTTCTCGATAAACTAATTCAATTTCAATATTTTCAAAATTTTTAAAATATCCAAACATTTCAAACTAGATTTGATTATATATATACACACTATTATTTGGTTTTGAAATATTTACTTAACAAATCCAACATCGCTTAAATAAAACATTCAAATTCACATAACTGAATATTCCTTCAATTTATTTAAACTCGACGTATTCATTTAAATCACTTTAAAGCAAAAGTCAAGTTATAAAATTATATCCTTTAAAATCTCAAATTCAATAATTTACAAATCGATCTTATTTAAATATAGTTCTTAATTAAATATAATTTCAAATCTATTTCAAATCCATCTTCTCAACCTTAATTTATTAAAATCATTATAAACACTATATCAAAATATAATTTAAATAAATACTTAACCATATTATATTTTAATAAAGTCAAACTTTTTGTTAAACTTATCATACATTAAACAAATTTATACATAGCTTAAAATTAAGGATTTAACTATGTACAAAATAATATTTGGATGATATCAAAAATCAATATTCATATAAAACTATATTCCTTTTCAAAACCATAGAAATCATTTTCAGTATATTTATATATAGACCAATGGTGTCTGTATATAATTTTCTATCCTATGGTCAAGTGATACTGATATTTATCATTTCACTCCGTAATTTAAATATGTATACGGGAATATATCATTTCAACCGGCAATTCCAAATTCAATTCAAATAAAAATCGCTTGGATTTATTATTTCAACCCATAACTATTTTCTCCTATTCTACAAATCGTTCGGGTATGTATCATTTCAACCCATTGTAACGACCCGGAATTTTGGGCAACATCAATTTAATAATCTGTATTAATAGTTTAATTGGTTTGATAATTTTTCTTTATAATTGTAATTTAATTTGGTAAATTTAATCTTTTAAGGGTTAATAAATTTTTAATCTGGTAATTTTGATCAATATCTTTCTATCAATTTAAAATGGATAAGATTTATTTTTCAAAGCTAATAAATTTTATTCTATTTATAATATATATATTTGATATATATATTGTGAATAGGAAATATCTTTTGTTTTAAATAAAGATTGAATTTTCAAATTGTAATATATATATATATATATATATATATATATATATGTATGTATGTATGTATGTATGTATATGTTATAATTTGATATAGTTTGAAATTTAATTTAATTTATTAATAATTTATATATGTATGAATATTTTAATTTAAAGCTTTGTTTAATTTATATTTTCAAAAGTTAATTTAGAATTAATTCAATTGTTTTCAAATTTTTAGATAATTGTTTATTTTTAAATATGATAGTTTAGAGTTTTGTTTTGCTTTCTTTTTAAATGCTTAATTTGAAATGGTTATAAATGTGTATACATAAATGTCTTAGATTTTTTAAATTACATATATAAGAATATATTTGTATTATAATTAGTTTTCTAATATTTTCTTTAAAGGATTAAACTTATAATTATTATATTTATTAAGTAGGTTATGTAAGTTATATTTTTTTACATTTAAATTTAATGAAAATTAATTAATAAATACATAATAACATGTGTAAACATGTTAGGACATTTCATAAACACTTGTAAAGCAATTAAACAATATAATGACAAATGTAAATTCTTGAAGACAGGTGGCACATTTTCTCAAAAACATTTTTTCCTTTATCTTCATTCTTAACTAAAATTTTAATGGCAACGAGAAATTTATTTCCAAAATCTGAAATTAAATGTAAAATCAAATCAAACCTGAAACTTAAATCAAATGGCAAAGATCAAATCTGCATCTTCATATCATCTTCAACCTGCAATTCAAGGAATAAAGATCAACAGATTCAACTTTTAAAACCTGCATTCAAATAAAGTTCAACCTGCATTTCAAAAGGAAATTCAGATCCATTTCAACATTTAGATCATCAGATTGAGGCATGCGTGTATTCATTTTCATCAGCATCAGATTTATATAATTCAAAGCCTGGAAGAAATTGAAAACTGCTCTACTTTTGAGGTGAGTAAATATATTTTAAAAACAGTTTTAATTTAATCTATTGTTGAATAATAATGCATGCAAATGAATTTTGTTTTGATAATGAATATTTGTTTATATGAATGCATGTTTTGTTTAGAATGCCTGTAAACAAGAAGATAGGTTTTGTTGTTAACTGTTTTTGTTTTTTTCCCTCTTTGAATTCAATATCTTTGAATCAGATCCATATCAGCCTTGTGTATATAAAGGAAATTTGTTTATTGATTAATGAAGGTTTTAAAAATAGTTACATGTTTTTAAATTTAAACAAATAATGTTTAAAGGGATGATATCAGGAAAATGCATATTTATGATAAAAATCAACCATCCTAATTTTAGTTTGGAAGGGTATGATTGTGTTTGTTGTATGAAATCATGATTTTAGATGATACATTCATAATTTTTAATTGGATATTTAATGAGAATTTTGGGTTGATGCGAAATTGGGAATTTTATGAATTGCTGATTATCTACGCACTAATTTGAGTTGAAATTGTGGTCAAAGCTTGTTTATAGATTGTTGATTATGGGAAAAATGCAAAAGAATTTTCCTAATGAGTGATTTGTTCGATTTCGAGTGAAATAGGGTTTAAGGTTGTTTCGGCTGGGCTTAACTGTAGTGGACTTTGCGAGTGATTGTTGAACCGGAGGTGATCGCAACGTGGGGGATGGTAGCGTGGAGGTTCGGCGGTACTTCGGAAGGTCGCTGGGGTTTTCAAGTGGTGGCGACCATCGGTGGTGATGGATTTTTGGGTTGAGCTGCTGCTGATTTTCGTGCTTGATGTTCAAATTTCGTTTCAAATTTGTATGGTTGGATCTGGGTTAGGTAGTGGGCTCTCACGCGATCGTGTGACTGTCGACGGTGGTCGTGATGACCGTCGCTGGTCGGGGGTGATGTGCTTGGTGCACCGTGCACATTTTTTGCACTGGGAAAGGGTGTTTAGGGAAGACGAGGGAGCACTCGGGATTGCTCTCGTGATTTCGTAGTGACGACTCGAAGTTGTGATCTGGATTTTTGCTTCGGGACTAGCTCGTGTGTTTTGGGTTTCGTACTCGAGTGTTTTTAGGTCGCTTGCTTTCTGGTTTTTTTGTAATGTTAAGTACTGTAAAAGTATATTGATTAATTTGCAAAGTAAACTCGAGACTGAGTAATGAAGGTAAGCATTGAAATTTATAAACAAGTTTTATAAAGGAAACAAAATTTAAAACTTGTTATATGTAAGTTAAAGTTAATCAAACTTTAAAAAGTATTGATTGAATTTATTTTAATTTTAAATTTGTTTAAAATGATTTCTTTTTGGAAGTAATTTAATTAAATTAAATTTTAAATTCAAAGAAGAATGTTTTGAATTTAAACATTTAATCAAAGTTTTAAGTTAAATTTTTAAGTAATGTTTAATAACTAAAGTTTCAAATTTTATTTGAAATGAATAAATTTAAAATTTGATAATTTAAAGTGTTTTGAATTTTAAAATTTGTTTACCCAATGTCTTCTTTTCAAATAAGGTTATTATTATGATTTTGAAATCCAAATTGAATAATTTGTTTTAAGTTATTAAAGTGTGATTTATTTATGAAGATAAATAGGTTAACTTATCTTTGTTTTGAATATAAGAATATTTAATTAATATGATTTGTTAATATGTAAAGATTAATTAAGATAAATGTTTTCTTGATTAAGTAAGGATTTTGAAATTTAATAAGTTAATTAATTGATTATCTAATTAATTTTAAATAATTAGTTAATTTTTTATTTAATTTTAAATAATCACTTAATTATGGATTAATTAAGTGTGATACTTAATGAAGTAATTAACGATTAATTATTGAAGGTAATTAAGTAAAGATAATTACTTATGAAAGTAATTAGTGGAAATTACTTATGGAAGTAATTAGAGTTGAAGTGATTAATGGTTAATCACTAAATGTTATTAATCTAAGGATTGATTAATATAATTGTTTCAAAGTTAATTAATTATGGAGTAATTATTTAATGAATTAAAGATTATTTAATGATGTAATTAATTATAGTTAAGTAATTAATTAAGAGAGTAATCAAGATTTATTAATGAAGTAATTAGAGATAATTACTTATGTAAGTAATTAAGAGTTAATTACTTAATTACTTAGTTAATTTTAGTTAATTAATGTGATTAATTAATGAATGAATGAGATTAATTTAATATTTATTACTAAGTGTAATTAATTAAAGTGCAATTAATTAATAAAGTAATTAATTAAGGATTATTTATTAATTTAATTGATTAATAATTACTTAATGAAATAATTAGAGATTAATTAATAAGATTAATTAATCAAAGGGTTAGTATAATTAATTAAGATAAGTAATTACAAATTGTTAATTACTGTTTATGATTAATAAGATGATTAGTTACAAGTTAATTATTAATTAATAAGGATCAGTAGTTAATTAATGAAGTAATCAAGGTTGATTAATAAAGTGGTTAATTTAAGTATGATTAATTAATTGTAATTAATTGAGGATTAATGTGATTAATTAGAGCTAATTAATTAATGGAAGTAAAGGAATGATCATTAATTATTGTAATTGTTGTGTGCATTTCCACCACTGAACCAACACACTCGACACCGGACCACTTCCCTGCCGAACCAACGCTTCTCCAATACCAACCGAACCATGCCACCTCTCCTCCTTCACCGGACCAAACCTCTCCACTTCACTGCCGAACCAAAGCATCTCCAACACCTACCGAACCAAAGTCCTCTCTCCTCCATCACCGAACCAAACCCCAATTGACCACCACCGAATCAACCACCACCAGACCAAGCTACGTCCCCCATCACCGAAACAACACATCTCCAACATACCACCGGATCAGCATACTACCGAATCAGAGTAAAGAAGGTGATACCGGACCAACATGCAATCAAACCAGTACCATCGCCGGACCAAGGGATATCGAACCAACTTTTCCAGGCCAGATTGCATCAGCCCAGGCCCACCAGCAGCTGTATACATCCAAGACCCCTACCCCCAGCCTCACTCTATAATAGAGGGGAAGGGGTACAAAAATGGCAAAAAAAAAGTTTGAGAGCTCAAGAACTGATAGAACTTTCAAACAACTTTCAGATTCTTGTAATAAAAGCTTTATACTTGTAATCTGAACAGAAAAGTAGAATAACATATAAAGTGGACGTAGGCACATTCTGGCCGAACCACTATAAATCTGTTTGTCTTTTACAGTTTAGTCCATATATTTTATATATTTGCATGAATTACCCAAATCACTGAGAACAACATATAATCAACTAAATCATACGACTTAGAGGTATTTGCCCATTTTTTGTGCAAACATTTTTGGTGCTTTCACTGAGAAGGGCTGAACTCAAGACCTCCCGCTTACCGAACGGGTGCGCTTTTCCTATCAGCATCGTTCATTACTTGGAAAACATGCCTCCCGGACGGAAGAAAGATGCTAACAAAGGAAAGAACAGAGAAACTAGAAGTATCCCAAATCCAGTGATCAAAGATCAAGACAATCGTCTGCTTCCAACAGCAAATTGAAATCAGGCAAATCCGACAGCCCCTGCTACGGAACAACCAATTACAAGGGCGGATTTGGACAGGGTTGTGGCTGAAGTAACTAACCGCTTCGCATCTCAACAAGAAGCTTTGGTGGATCAACTCATGTCACGCTTAAGGGATGCTGGAGAATCCAACCGCAACACTGAGTCATGGGTGAGTCCCGGTCCGGAGGATCTGGGAGACGACAAAGGTCTTTCTTCTTCGAAGAGGCTAACAACAGAAACAGCTATGGTAGGGGTCGAGCCCGGACTCAGCCCGAATTCCAACCCGAGGAAACACTTGGAACCAAACCCAACAGGGGAGGTACCAGGAAGGGGTCGGACGTAGCTGAGTCTGCCATGCTACCTAACCATGGAAACACCAATGGACGGGGCTGAGCTGGAGTCCAGCCCGAAGTTGGACCCGAGGAAGTACAGAGGACAGAACCCAGTATGGGAAGATCAAGGCAAGGGTCAACTGTGGCTGACCCCAGCATGCCCTCGGTAAACCAGAGGCAGCCATTGGAAAATGTTAGGAGTGATAGACGATACCATCCCTACAGGTCATCTGGACGGAATCAATCCCGCAGGGAAGAACCAAACTCATTTCTATCCGCTCCAAGTTCTGATGAAAGGATGGCGAGATTGTTCAGAGAGTGCGTCCAACGGGACCAAAGGGATCGGGGGATAGGCACTAGGGTAACCAGCCCCTTCAGCCGCAATATCGAAACTGCCATCACCCCCCGGTAGTGGAAAATGCCAACAATGGAACCTTACAAGGGAACCTCTGACCCCGTTGTACACATGCAGAGATACACACAGCATATGCTCATGAGCAGAGCAACAGAGTGAGTGTTGTGTAAATGCTTCCCACTATTCTTGGCAGATCTAGCTACCTTCTGGTTCTGCCATCTACCCCAAGGGTCTATCAGCTCATGGGAAATGTTGAAAGAAAAGTTCATCAGCCAGTTCCGCATTCATGTGGAACAACCCAATGATGTTTATTCCCTATCTAATATCAAACAGAAACCCGGAGAGACAGTGCAACAATATCTAACCCGAGTTAACGCCGCAGCAGCCGCAGTCCAAGATGCCGACGAGAAACTTATCCTAATGGCCCTCTGCAGTGGTGTGCATCCAGATACTAAATTTGCTAGGAGATTAACGAAAGAAAAGCCAGCTACCTTACCCGATTTCTTCCACGAAGCGGGGAAATATATGAGACTTGTAGACGCTGCCATTGAAAGGCAGACAGAGAAACAAACCAAGGCAGCTCATGGCAACACACTCGCAGTAGCAAAGGACGTTCAAAGAAATGACTCCAGAGATAGTATTGGGGGCAAGAAGGGAGAAAAGCGTTTATATAGGCCAAGACCGAGATTCGACTCTTACACTCCTTTAAATGAAACAATAAAAAACATCTTCTTGGCCACCCAAGACGAAGTTAGATACAAGCGCCCCCCGCACAAGAAGGAATCAGATAATGCAATTATGTCTGGAAAGTTCTGCCGCTTCCACGAATCTCATGGGCATGACACCAATGAATGCCATCATCTCCGGTACTTGATTGAAGAACACATCAGAAGGAAGAGACTGGAGCGCTATGTGAAAGGTCAGAACAGGACTTCAACTCCTGCCAATGAGAACCAGGGCTACCCCTCCTGGAAGTAGGCGGAGGAAATTGCAACACCAACGGCTCCAGTCAAGAGAAGATAGTGGTCCTTACCATATCAGGAGGACCACACATCGCCGACGGAAGCTGGGCAGAGATGGAAAGATACGGTAAGTCACTTAGAAACAATGAAGGCTACGTTAATTCTGTTACAGAAGAACGCCACCCGAAACGGAAAGAGAATGATGACATCACATTCAGTAGGCGTGATCTAAAGGGAAGGCAGTACCCTCACATGGATCCTATGGTCATCTCTACCTGGTTCGGTCCAGCCAAAGTTTTCCGAATTCTAGTAGACATTGGAAGCTCAGTAAATATCCTATTCAAGCATGCTTTCGATAAAATGAAGCTGTCAATGAAGGATGTGTCTCCCTGCAGCAAACCGCTACATGGTTTCACTGGAGATGCGAAAATGCCCCTCGGGAAACTGGACCTCTTTGTCAAAATAGGAAGTCATCCCCGCTCCATTGTGCGAAACCAAACATTTGTGTTAATAGAGAATCACTCGGCCTACAACGCCTTTTTGGGAAGACCGGCCTTGTCTGACTTCCAAATTGTCCTAGCCCCGTGGTGCCTGAAGATGAAATTTCCAACAGATAACGGAATAGGAGAAATAGAGGGAGATCAAGACGCCGCTCGAGACTGTTATGTAACTGAACTTTGCAATAACCGCAGGAAGGATAAAGGGAAGGATGCAGAGACTTCTCTCTGCAAGAAAAACTTGGAAGCATAGCAATTAAAGAAAGCCCCTCCTCTTCGATATACCACTGATCCTTTCAACGAATTAGACCCCAAGGATAAGGAGGAGGAGGCCACCACCGAGCCTGCAGAGGCTATGGAATTTGTATCTGTAGACAAACACGACCCCCAGTAGACTGCTGGGAGTCGGGTCTCAGTTAAGAGCGGAATTGAAGGATCAACTCAACGATTTTCTTCGCCACAACTTGGATGTATTTGCATTGATGCACGCTGACATGACTGCAATCTCCCCAGACGTAGCATTCCACGTACTGAACATCGATCCCACCAAGGTGCCATTAAAGCAGAAAAAGAGAAGCATGGGGCCAGAACGATCAGAAGCCCTCGAGGAAGAAGTAAAGAACCTACTTGCCAATAACTTCATACGAGAAGCCATCTACCCAGAATGGATCGCCAACCCGGTACTGGTAAAGAAGGCTAATGGGACGTGGCGAACATGCATCGACTTCTCCAACTTAAATGACGCTTGCCTGAAGGACTGCTTCCCACTCCTCCGAATCGATCAACTCGTGGACAGCACAACCGGACACGAACTCTTATCCTTTATGGGCGCATACTCAGGATATAACCAGATCCCTATGCACGCCCTCGATCAAGACCACACTAGTTTCATCACTGACCGACGATTGTACTGCTACAGAGTAATGCCTTTTGGACTTAAAAACACCAGAGCTACTTATTAGCGCCTCGTCAACAAGACGTTTGCGGAACTAATAGGACGAACTATGGAAGTTTATGTGGATGACATGCTGATAAAATCGAGGAAAGCCAACGATCATATAAACCAACTGGACGAGATGTTTCAAGTACTTTGCCAATATGGAATGAAGCTGAATCCTCTAAAGTGCTCCTTCGGAGTATCATCGGAAAAATTATTGGGATTCATCGTCCATGCCAGGGGGATTGAAGCAAACCTCGAACAAGTCCGGGCTTTGCAAGATATCAAGATACCATCCACTTGAAGAGAGATGCAAAGCCTAAACGGGAAAGTGGCCGCCCTAAGCAGGTTCATCTCTAAAGCAACCGACAAATGCATCCATTTCTTCGAAGCTCTAAAGAAAGACAAAGGAAAGTTCGAATGGACTGACGAATGCTCGACAGCCTTCCTTAACCTAATCGAACACCTTCAGAGACCACCAGTACTCTCAACTCCAAATGAAGGCGAACAAATATACCTATACCTTGCTGTATCGGCCCATGCTTTAAAAGCCGCTTTGGTGAGAGAAGACAACCACGCGCATCGGCCCGTATACTTTGTAAGCAAGAGATTTACAGGGGCAGAAGCCAGATACCCTAAACTTGAAAAGCTAGCATACTATTTGCTAATCACGTCACGGAAACTGCGACACTATTTCCAATCTCATTCCATCAGAGTTTTAACCGATCAACCGCTAAGGCAGGTACTCCATCGCCCCGACACTTCTGGGCGACTACTTAAATGGTGCATTGAACTGAGTCAATATGACATCACATACCATCCTCGCACCGCCATCAAGGGACAAGCCATGGTCGATTTCATTTCCGAATTCACTACCAATGAAGGTACAGATCGATCTGAAATAACAAAAGATATCAAGTGGAATACCTTTGTAGATGGAGAATCAAACGAACAAGGCTCGGGGGCAGGTATTGTGATAGTCACCCCCAGGGAAGGAAGCTGCACTATGCCCTAAGGTTGGAATTCGCTGCCACCAACAACGATGCAGAATATGAAGCAGTAATAACAGGATTAGAACTTGCCATAGAAATTGGAGTCGGTTCTTTATGTCTCCATAGTGATTGTCAACTTATTGTAAATCAAATACTGGGAGAATTCCAGACTCGAGGAGAATGACTCACAGCATATCTAAAGAATACCAAGCTGCTGCTCAATCAATTGGATCACTATTTAATCAAACACATTCCTCGAGGAGAGAATTAGGAGGCCGACGAACTGGCAAAGCAAGCTAACATGAAGGACGACACCACTTCCGGAACAATAACATCCCAAAGCAACTAGCCCCGGGTTTCGAGCAAGTGAATCTGATAGCTGCAATCGAAGAGGAATCTTGGATGACTCCCATGTGGAAGTACTTGCAAAGTGGCACACTGGCCAACGGGCGTAGCGAAGTTAAGAAAATCTTGAGGAAAGCTTCCCACTACATAATACAAGAAGGCATCCTCTATCAGCGCGGCTTCTCTAACCCCTTATTAAGGTGTGTCACTGGAAGGGAAGCCAAAGAAGTCCTGTCCAACATCCATCAAGGAAGTTGCGGAGATCACACTGAAGGGCAAACTCTAGCAAAGAAAATACTCCGATATGGGTATTACTGGCCCACTTTAAACAAAGACGCCTTAAACTTCGCCAAAAGATGTGACAGATGCCAGAAATTTGCTAAGATCCCTCGACTACTAACAAATGAGATTACTCAAATGACCAGTCCTTGGCCCTTTGCGGTATGGAGAATTGACCTGATTGGCGAACTGCCGATGGGCCGAGGCGGAGCCAAATATGCTATAGTGGCAGTCGACTATTTCACCAAATGGGTGGAAGTGGAACCTTTAAATAAAATATCGTCGGCAAAAGTTATTAACTTCTTGATCAAAAATGTTCTATGTAGGTACGGGGTTTCGCTCAAAATCATATCGGACAATGGACTTCAGTTTGACAGCGAGGAGTTCACCGACTGGTGCCGAGAGCATGGAATTCACGAAAGCTTCTCATCTGTGGCTTATCCCCAGGCAAATAGACAAGTCGAAGCTGTCAACAAAATTCTCAAAACTCTGATCAAGAAGAAGCTTGAAAAGTCAAAAGGCGCTTGGTGGATGAACTTCCTACGGCACTTTGGGCCTACCGCACTTATTTCAGGACATCAATAGGGCATACTCCTTTCTCTTTGGCATACGGATTGGAGGCCATGCTCCCAGTTGAAACTGTAGTGCGATCCCACCGTGGGATCCACTACAACCCAGAAGAGAACGAAGAACTCCTCCACATGTCTTTGGATCTAATTGAAGAAAGAAGAAATGATGCAGAACTCAAAGCAACAACTCACAAGCAAAAAGTGGCGGCACAATACAACTCCAAAGTCAAGCACCGTAGCTTACAAAAAGGAGATCTTGCCCTCAAGCGGATCTTCCGGCGACCCGGTGCGTTGGATCCAGTCTGGGACGGATCCTATGTAATTCATAAATACCTCCACAACGGAGCTTATATTTTGTCAACAGTGGACAGAGAGGTGTTCCAGAGGGCATGGAACATCCAACACCTTCGTCGATACTTTTCTTAACTTGTACTGCCCATATGAAGTGAATTAACAAAGAGAATCAGTGGACGTAGGCATTTTCGTGCCGAACCACTTTAAAAATCTTGTCTCTTTTTAACTTGTTCCTTTATATCTTGACTGCTTGTTGAGCTTTATCCTTTTATGTTGAACAAAATCATGTGTAACGGCATTTCCATTCTTGACACTTCACGGCACAACTTCACCTGGACAAGACCTAACAGGTACTATACGAATCTATGCCCTCGCCAATGAGACACTTTTGCTCCAGCATCCCTCTGCTGCGGGTTAACTCATTGCCCACGACGGCCCTCAAAGCCAACTGTAATGAGCCGATTATAAGCCACCGAGAAGGCCGACTATAGTCGAGGCAGCTCATTACGACGTTCGGCTCGCCGGCAACCGTGAACCGATTATAAGCCCCAACATAAGGTGTAGCCAGCCAGGGGCAGTTCATAGTTGAAGATCGGCACCCGTGCTAGCCGGCCATGGTAAATTGAATAATACCGACAATTACAGGCCATAATGGCCCGGGTAGTTACTGTGCGCGATCTCGGCTCCGATGTGTCTTAAGTACGGCTGTGGTAAAAAAGAAAACTCCCTACAGAGGCGTAAGATGGGTGACAAACGTCTCCAAGACCCACAGCTGGGGAAGGTGACTACAAAACCCGTTTGCCACGAACTTAAGCACATCGAAGGCCTTCCATGATTGGAAGTTTTACTATTTCTTATATTTCCATTCTATTTAAAAACTTTCCTCCTATCCTCTATAACAACCCTTAAAGTACAGGACACCAAATAGGAGGCACTCGCTAATGGGAATGAGAACTCTCAGATGAATGACGGGTCACTCAACTGCATTCCGTATTCGATCACACAAGGCATTCAAAGCTGCCATCTACAACTAAAAATCGAAAGGGCGGTACTTTCTTCTCTTGTATACAAATAAGTAGCTCTGATATATTCACACATCACATTAACATTGCAAGACAAGAAATGACATTTTAAGCGAGAACTTGACATCAAACACAATTGAATCACTAGCATATGCACAACTATATTTCTTATGCAACACATCAAAAAAATGACAACATCCAAATATGACAGAATCAGCTTATGTTATAAAATTACATGTTAAAAATAAAGTCGTTAGTTGCAATGACATAATTACAACCTGAAAGTACATTAATGTTATGGAACTAGTATATAAAAGAATGTCAAGTAAAACCAACAATGTTCGGATCAAGCCAAAATAGTCGACAGCATCAGAACTTCATCTCTATCCTTCCAACCCCCCAAGATCTACTTGACCGTAGGATCAGAACTCCCAGCATGCTGACCGGAGGTCCCACCAGTCCAATTCAGGAGAAGAATCTATTAGATAAACGATAAGCCATCAAGTTAAGAAAAGATTAAAAGGAAAGACTTACCAACGACTGCTCCCTGATCATCATCCTCCAACTGCACACCCGCTTCCTCGGCGGTAAGCAGCCGCATGCCCTCCTTCACCGCCACCTTCTCCTCCTTGGTGAACTGAGCGGTAACCACATCCATTTTGAAGGCCACGCCACCCTCTTTATCTGCATTATCCTTGGCCGCCTCTAAAGCCCGGAGATATATCCTAGCCATGAACCAGGGGTAATCATCCATCCAGGATAGGTTACCCTGCTTCCAAGTACGAAAATACATATCCTGCAGCATATCATCCATCATCCCCTCGTTCTCCTCAAACTCCCTCATACGGGCCTCAGAAGCCGACAACTTCGCAATGGCAGCATCCCTTTCTAATCGGTATCGCAAGTAGTCGGCCTAAAGGGATCTCCTCATCGCCTCCATCTCCTCCTTTAGCTTGGCCTGAGCAAGCCCTGCGGCTTCAAGCCTTCCACATAACTCCTCTACCTGCTCAAGATCCGCTCTCCGAACCTCATCCACCGTTGCGATGGCCATGTCAATTCGTTTCTTGCAAGCAGCCTCCATTTTTCGCAAATCTGCCTTGCTATCCTCTTCCATGGTTTTCTTTAGTCGTCTGGTGGCCGCCTCATGCTGGGATATCTGGATGACCTGATCGGCAAGCTGCTTTGCCTGATCGGAAACCATTAGCCGCAACCGAATGTTAGCACTTCCGATTTCCTCTCCATCCTTGACCAGTTGGGCATGATGCGCATCAGCTTCCTGGTCTCCTCAGCCACCCGATCGATGTTTGCCTTGGCCTCATCCCCCATAGTCACAATCCGAGTGGTCAACAATTCGAGATCCAAAGACTTAGCCTCATCAAGCACCCTTACCATAGGATTGCGGGGTAGGAGGTGCTCACCGGTAACCTCGTCGAAGGAAATATCATGAGAACTCGGGTCCAGATCCGGATGACCCACAAATGGGTTACGAGCTAAGCCAGGATGATCAACATGAGTAATGGTAGGATTTCTGATGGATGCGGAGAGGGTATGGACTCAGTTTCCTCCCCCGTGATATCATGAATAGGCTGGGTTGGGGGCTGAGGTCCAAGTGAAGGTTCGAACATGGAGCGCCTCCTCTTTCTCTTTTGAATATCCTCTTCAATAACCCCGAGAAGAGGACAATAGCCGACTACATCCCCAGGGCGGCTAGTAGGAGGCTTCAGTCTAGCAGAGGCTCTGAGTAGCTTGTATTATTCGAGGCGGTGTCGAACATCTGATGTCTTGGCCACCTCGCCTGCCCCTGGAAGAAAGAACAAGTGTTACGAGCGTACACTAATCCATAATTCAAGAAATACGTTAAGTTAAAAGGAGCAAGAAGACGCATTTATTATACAAACCCTGAGGGGGAGTGGGATACTTCAATAAGACCTGAATCTCATTCCAGTACGGGAGCTGGCCATAAAATATTCCTAAGTCCTTATCATAAAGGGAGTCCGTAGAAGTCAAAAATTCAACTTGAATCACCAGAGTCGTATTAGCCGGAATACTCTGAGAAGGTGAACCGGCACTAGCCCCGGCCTTGTCAGCTCTCTCGGACTCCTTTACCGGAGCCGGTCCTCCCTCCAACCCCTCAAAGGCTTGGCGGAAGGCATCATCCGTCCACTCTTGAATCTCACCTGCTTTCCCAAAGGTCAAGGCACCAACGCCACTACCACTCTGTCCATCACCACCACCATCACCTTCTCTACCACTTCCTCTCTCCGCCTCACCTCCTTCACCCTCGCCACTTTTCTCCTCTGTGCTCTCTTCCTTCGGAACATCTGGGCATTTGCTGGGAGAGGGTCCATCGGATTTCTTGAGTTTCTTCCCCCCGAGAAGGGAGGTATCGAGAAGGGTGTCCTCTTGCTACTCTTCGCCGTGGCCCCTCCTTTGGCTTTGGCAGCTCTTTCCTCAGCTGTATCCCTCTGCTTGACCACAGACTGATGTGGTAGAATCAAGTTGTGTGCCAGGAGAGTGGCATTTCTGATTAGGTAAGAAGCTGACCTATCCCTTCCCGAAATGGCTTCTATCTCCGCGGCCATCTGAACCAGGTGATCATTCTCCACGACCGCAAAGCCACTTGTCGCTAGCAAGAAATAAAAACACATAAGAAGAAGGATTTCAGTCAGAACGGAAATTATAAATAAGCTTCAACTTACAGCCAGAGGTGAAGCGGTAGATCGAAACGGAGTCATCCTGGACGAAGAACCATTCCTTCTTAAACATAATGAACTTTGAATACAATTACATGATCGGCATGAAGGACACGGCTAATTCCAAGCTGATGTATGGAGACCCCTTCTTGTAACCTCTCAAGTTATATAGGTACCGAATCTCCCGGTTGGAAGGGGGCGCCCGTACTTTCTCTGGAAAATCACGAATAGGCACACCAAGATAGGTGACGAAGCTAACTATCCAAGCATTGATTGGAGGAATGGCCCCACACATGCAGTGGTACCTACTATAAGCGAAGTATCCTTCAGGGGGATTATATGGCATGACCCCCTTCCTTGGCAACAACATGCGTGCTCTATCAATATCAAAGGAGCGGGAGATAACATCAAGCTGCTCTTCTTTGGGAGAGCTAGGAAAACAGTCAGGCGGAGAATTCAGAAGCTCTTGAGGACCATACCCATCTACTAGCAATCTCGGGGTGGGTCCATGACGTTCCGGTCCTGGCTGAGCTGGGGCACTACGGTGGACTCTCCTTCGTCCTTGGAATTCTTCTTATCTGATCGAGTTTCCACTTTACGAGACATTTATCTGCACCACAAGAAAGTACATCGTCAGAACAGAGGATATAAGCAAACAAGTGTATATAGTCTGAAATTTCACTCATAATTCAAAACACTCAAACTCCTGGTGTCATTCAAGAAAGCAAATACAAAAGTTCATTCGGTGTTCGGAGTCTCAGGCTTCATCCGGTGATTCAAGTATAAGTTCATTCGGCACTTTCCATTCTCATTTAGTTGGTTTGGGCACAAGTTTCATTCGGAAACTCAAATATAAAAGTGACATTCGGTACTTAAAACCCCTCGGGTTCATTCGGAAGCTCAATCTTAAAAAATCGTTCGGCGGAAGAAAGTTTACCTGGTCCGGCAATTAAGATTCGGCAGTCAGAACTGGTTTGGCACTAATCGGTTCGGCAGTTAGGAATTTGATTCGGCTATTTCGCTGGGTGGGGAATAACGAAGGCCTAACACCCCTATTTATAGACGAACGCAGGATGACCAGACCGGGTGGTTCGGCATATATGACCGAATGGAAACACCCAAGTTAAAACAAAGCACGCCATGTGCATGCACATCCCCTACTTTGGGGGGCAAGTGTTGTGTGCATTTCCACCACCGAATCATCACACTCGTCACCGGACCACTTCCCTGTCGGACCAACGCTTCTCCAATACCTACCGAACCATGCCACCTCTCCTCCATCACCGGACCAAACCTCTCCACTTCACTGCCGAACCAAAGCATCTCCAACACCTACCGAACCAAAGTCCTCTCTCCTCTATCACCGAACCAAACCCCAATTGACCGCCACCGAATCAACCACCACTGGACCAAGATACGTCCCCTATCACCGAACCAACACATCTCCAAAATACCACCGGACCAGCATACTACCGAATCAGAGTAAAGAAGGTGATACCGGACCAACATGCAATCAAACCAGTACCATCGCCGGACCAAGGGATACCGAACCAACTTTGCTAGGGCATATTGCATCAGCCCAGGCCCACCAGCAGCTGTATACATCTAAGACCCCTACCCCCAGCCTCACTCTATAAATAGAGGGGCAGGGGTACAACAATGGAAAAAAAAAAGTTTGAGAGCTCAAGCACTGATAGAACTTTCAAACAACTTTCAGATTCTTGTAATAAAAGCTTTGTACTTGTAATCTGAACAGAAAAGAAGAATAACATATAAAGTGGACGTAGGCACATTCTGGCCGAACCACTGTAAATCTGTGTGTCTTTTATAGTTTAGTCCATATATTTTATATATTTGCATGAATCACCCAAATCACTAAGAACAACATATAATCAACTAAATCATACGACTTGGAGGTGTTTGCCCATTTTTTGTGCAAACAGTAATTAATGTTTGCAATTAAAGGTTAATTACTGAATGTGGTTAAGGATAATTACTTGAAAGTAATTAAAGTATCATCAATCAAGGAAGATTAATTAAGGAAGATCATTAAGAATGATTAATTTATTTATTTGGAATAAATAAATGAAGAAGGATTTAGGTAATCCAATTGATTATGAGTTGATCAATTCTGCTTTGAATGATTGATTGATATTGGATGATTGATTAATATTGGGTGATTAATATTGGGTGATTAATATTGGGTGATTGGTTGATACTAGATGATTATGATATCTCTGATATGTGATATGCTGCTTTGTGAGATGAATGGTTGTTATGAATTATCTATTGTGATAATATGATTCATCTATCTGTTTATATAATCCTGAATATAAGTTTAATTGTTTAAACCCTTAAAACAACTTGGACAATAAAATGGCGGTTGGTTTCGATGAGACTGGGATCTGGTTTCCATATTTGGATATCCGAAAACCACATTGATTCCAATTAAACATTAGGACGTGAATCCAAGTGGAGCTTAGTGAAGACTCGAGGTGTAAGAACTATTCGTCAGTATAAATCTGTGGGTGATTCCGTAATGAGTTTGACGGAATAGTACTTATAGGTTCGAGATGGTGATTCAGAGTGCAAGGGCTATGGTCGTTGACTCTGAGGGTGATTCCAAAATGAGTGCAACGAGATAGTGCCTTCGATTTCGTTCGAACCTGGAACGAACTTGTATGGATTGAATGCTTTCAGAACAACGTCAGGTGGACGATGAGCATTCTAAGATAGATGTGTTCTATAAAGGTAATCGCAGCCTCAAGCCTCATCAACCGGGAATGGCTAAAACAGGGGAGGAGCAGCAAGGTTAAGTGGGTCATGCCCAAGTAGGAAGATATTTACCCCTGTCTAGAGGTCCCTTTCTATTTCGGCTTAGTGTGTGGTTGGTCGCGCCAACCACAGGATGGTCTTGTTCGGGACTGTCCAGTAAGGGATGGTTCCGACCATGTGTTGCAGGGGAGTGGGCGTACTCCTCGGTACGTTGATCTAGGCCATGTACTGTGACGGGCGGTACCCCGATAGCCCTGCCATTGATGGAACCCAATATCCAATAAGTACCTGTACGGTTTTGATTGTGCCCAACTATGTTGTGAGATGTAAGCATTCCTGCTATTTCTGTATTTTATTTAAAAAACCCTAGACACTATTATAATATCACTGGATTTCCTATCGAATGTTTTGGTTAGCGTAAGGTAAAATCTTTTCCATGTTTATGTGTGGGAAGTCTTACGTGATACCTTTTCTTTTCAAAGGTTTTTACTAAAGTTAAGCAATTTTAACCCGTTTACTCACACAAGACCCCTGTCTGACCCGAGTGTTTATTTTCTGTTTTATTAAACTCTTGGGTACTCATATTATGTATGAGAAGTCAAGTGATTCAGGTTTGCTTGACGAATTCTGGAGGAGATATGGAGCAGGAGGTTTCCTCGTGTAGATATATTATGGTTCCGCTGTGTTTGTATGATATCTGTATCTTGTGTACTTTAGTTGTATAGTTAGACAGATGTTTATAACTATCTAATATGTGTTGTTTAAATTGTGTACTCTGATGTAATATGATACTATGTATTATTTTATGTGGTATATTATATTTCATTCGTTCCACTGTGAGTTCTATGTTGATGTTGTGTTTCTTCTTTCTCTTTCTTTTCTTCTTCTATCCCTTTCTTTCTTCATTGGTGACGCGTCTTCCTAGAGATAGGAAGTCGGGTCGTCTCATTTGGTATCAGAGCATTAGGTTGAGTGAATACCTAGGCTCTGGAGTGGTGTCTTTCTTGGAAGAGCGTACTTGTATTTTTATGTATAACTATGTATACACACACACACACACACACACACACACACACCTGATCTGTTGGGTTATCTATTCAGATTTTCCAGCATAAGTTTTAGAGGTAGATGGAGTAGTGGTATGTGTGTAACATGACTACCACTGATGGAAGTGGTCCATATGTTGAGGTTAGAAGTATATTTGTCGAGGCTGTAGACCTAATACCGTCTCGAGTGGGATTTGTAGTTTGGAGTAAGGATTTATCTGATGTCCGAAGGAAATCTTTTTAAAGATTCGGAGTTTATCATTGAAGTGGAAGTTTGGATTTGTCAGAAATGCAGTAGTAAGTAATGATATATTGATAACTGCGTGATGAGATGAAGCATCCTTGGATATTTCCGAAGATGTTTTCTCTTGAAGCGGTTTAGAAGTAGTTGAGGAGCAGTCTTTACCTGTTACAGGGAAGATTCGTCTGTGTAGAAGTTTATCTGGATCTTTAGCAAGTAGGTTGGCTGTTTTGGAATATGAGACTAAGGTCTATGAGTTGTTTCGCTTCCGCATGGTCTTATTTGTCATTTCTTAGGAGAGCAGGATGTTGATGCTTGGTTTGGAGCCCGAATCTCTTGAGAGGTTGTCTGCCATCTCGAAGGTCCTTTTTGTGGTTTGTTGATTGTTTTGGTTTTTGAGGAGCTTTGGATTAGAAGTCTTTGGTTAGATATGGTAGCAGTGCAACTCGAAGTGTTCGGTGTGCTGTCGAGAAGGTCTTTTAGCTCCGCATTATCATCGAGGTAGAGTTTGGTAGCAGCAGTGTGGCTCGTTTCTCCGATGGTTCAGGAATCTTTGTGGTTCTTCTTTCAGTAGTCCGAGCAGTTGGTGAAAGTTTTCTTGGAAGGTTAACCTTGTTTGGAGAAGCTGAAAGCTGTTCTAATTGGTAAAGAGGGGATGGTTTCTTTGGAATCCGAACTAGGTAGGATCGCAAAAGTGACTTGCGATTAATTTAGGAATTTTTTCTTGGGCGATCTTTTGCTTGAGGCTGAGGATTCTCATATGGAAATAGGAGCTACTGAAGTAATCAGAAGTTTGTCTGCATCTGGAGTTGAGTTCCATATTGTTAGGTTCTAGAAGCGATACTGGTGGTTAGCCTAGTAGTAGGATGGCTCTTGGGGATAAGAAGAGTGGGTGTAGCAGCTCAGAAGTTTTTGGAATTTGGATTGGTCAGATCTAGTTTTTGAGTTTGGATTTCTGCTGTAAGGTTGTGTGACCGAGTCAGATGAGCTACTCAGATTTTATGGATTTGATGAACAAAGTTTCTCGGATATATATTGGATAAGTTTGTATTCATGTTCATCAACAATATTCTCATTTATTTCAGAATCAGAGTGGTGTAGAGGAAGCGAGGTAGCAGTTGTGCAAGGAAGGAAGCAAGTTCAGTTTGTTATTGCTTGGGAAGTAGAGCTTGTGTTCTGGATTTCAACGGATTTTGGAAGACTTTTCTGTTGAATAGGATCCAAAAACTGGTTTGTTTTGGTCTAGTTGATTCTGGAAGCATCAACATAGGTTGGCTGATCAGAAAGAGGATAGGGCAGCCTAGGATTGTCTCTTGAGTTATGTAGATATGAGATAAGGAGTTTGGAATTCGAAGTTGGAGACTTCATTAATGTCAAAATTTCTCTGGTTAAGAGAGCAATAATTGGACGGCTAGTTTTGAGGCATTTGGGATTTCTTATTTGTGTTTTTGATAGGATAAGATTGAATTGCCAGTTTAGATAGCTGGAATTCATTGTATTTCACGTATCTCTGAAGGAGTACGTGTATGATTCATCGTTGGTTGTAGAATCTGCAGTTCAGTTGGAATTGGAAGTTGAGCTAGACTTGAGTACAGTCCGATGTTCTGTTCAGATTGGTGGATCTAGAGATGGGAAGAGCTCTGGATTTTGGTGGTGTAGTTTGTTAGTTTCTGTAGAGCGAGTCTCCCGGTGATTTATACTTGGGAAACTCTAAATAGTATTAGTAAGATTTATTCTGATTTTTGTCAGGATAATTAGTTAGGTTTGTTTGTTAGATTGATTGCTATGGTTGTTAGTAACTGGATAATAAAGTATGTTTTGCTGGTTGAAATTAAAATCTTTGCTGGGTTATTAAATTACCTTTGCTTTTAAATTTTGGGGACGAAATTCTTTTAAGGGGGGAGGATTGTAACGACCCGGAATTTTAGGCAATAATAATCTGTATTAATAATTTAGTTGGCTTGATAATTTTTCTTTATAATTTTAAATTAATTTGTTAAATTTAATCTTTTAAGGGTTAATAAATTTTTAATCTGATAATTTTGATCAATATCTTTCTATCAATTTAAAATGGATAGGATTTATTTTTCAAAGCTAATAAAATTTTATTCTATTTATAATATATATTTGATATATATATATATATATATTGTGAATAGGAAATATCTTTTGTTTTAAATAAAGATTGAATTTTCAAATTGTAATATATATATATATATATATATGTATGTATGTATGTATGTATGTATGTGTTATAATTTGATATTGTTTGACATTTAATTAATTTATTAATAATTTATATATGTATGAATATTGTAATTTAAAGCTTTGTTTAATTTATATTTCCAAAAGTTAATTTAGAATTCAATTGTTTTCAAATTTTTAGATAATTGTTTATTTTTAAATATGATAGTTTAGAGTTTTGTTTTGCTTTCTTTTTAAATGCTTAATTTAAAATGGTTATAAATGTATATACATAAATGTCTTAGATTTTTTAAATTACGTATATAAGAATATATTTGTATTATAATTTGTTTTCTAATGTTTTCTTTAAAGGATTAAACTTATAATCATATGTAAATTATATTTATCAAGTATGTTATGTAAGTTATATTTTTTTTTACATTTAAATTTAATGAAAATTAATTAAAAATGCATAATAACATGTGTAAACATGTTAGGACATTTCATAAACACTTGTAAAGCAATTAAACAATTTAATGACAAATGTAAATTCTTGAAGACAAGTGGCACTATTCTTATTTTAATTTTTAATAAAATATTTTCAGAAGAAAACTAGTTTTCTCAAAAACACTTTTTTCCTTTATCTTCATTTCTTGACTCAAATTTTAATGGCAACCAGATATTTATTTCCAAAATCTAAAATTAAATGTAAAACCAAATCAAACCTGAAAATTAAATCAAATGGCAAAGATCAAATCTGCAACTTCATATCATCTTCAACCTGCAATTCAAGGAATGAAGGTCAACAGTTTCAACTTTTAAAACCTACATTCAAATAAAGTTCAACCTGCATTTCAAAAGGAAATTCAGATCCATTTCAACATTTAGATCATCAGATTGAGGCATGCATGTATTCATTTTCATCAGCAAGCATCAAAGACTAAGTAAAAGCATTTTTCAGATTTATATAATTCAAAGCCTGGAAGAAATTGAAAACTGCTCTACTTATATATTTGAGGTGAGTAAATATATTTTAAAAACAGTTTTAATTTAATCTATGGTTGAATAATAATGCATGAAAATGAATTTTGTTTTGATAATGAGTATTTGTTTATATGAATGCATGTTTTGTTTAGAATGCCTGTAAACAAGAAGATAGGTTTTGTTGTTAACTGTTTTTGTTTTTTTCCTCTTTGAATTCAATATCTTTGAATCAGATCCATATCAGCCTTGGGTATATAAAGGAAATTTGTTTATTAATGTATAATCAAGGTTTTAAAAATAGTTACATGTTTTTAATTTTAAACAGATAATGTTTAAAGGGATGATATCAGGGAAATGCATATTTATGATAAAAATCGACCATCCTTATTTTAGTTTGGAAGGGTATGATTGTGCTTGTTGTATGAAATCATGATTTTAGATGATACATTCACAATTTTTAATTGGGTATTTAATGAGAATTTTGGGTTGATGCGAAATTGACAATTTTGTGAATTGCCGATTATCTATGCATTAATTTGAGTTGAAATTATGGTCGAAGCTTGTTTATAGATTGTTGATTATGGGAAAAATGCAAAAGAATTTTCCTAATGAGTGATTTGTTCGATTTCGAGTGAAATAGGGTTTAAGGTTGTTTCGACTGGGCATAACTGTAGTGGACTTTGCGACGTGATTGTTGAATCGGAGGTGATCGCAACGTGGGGGATAGTAGCGTGGAGGTTCGGCGGTACTTCGGAAGGTCGCTGGGGTTTTCAAGTGGTGGCTACCATCGGTGGTGATGGATTTTTGGTTGAGCTGCTGCTGATTTTCATGCTTGATGTTCGAATTTCGTTTCGAATTTGTATGGTTGGATCTGGGTTAGGTAGTGGGCTCGCACATGATCGTGTGACTGTCGACGGTGGTCGCGATGACCGTCGCTGGCCGGGGTTGATGTGCTTGGTGCACCGTGCACATTTTGTGCACGGGGAAAGGGTGTTTAGGGAAGACGAAGGAGCACTCGGGTTTGCTCTCGTGATTTCGTAGTGACGACTCGAAGTTGTGATCTAGGTTTTTGCTTCGGGACTAGCTCGTGCGTTTTGGGTTTCGTACTCGAGTGTTTTTAGGTCGCTTGCTTTCTGGTTTTTCTGTAATGTTAAGTACAATAAAAGTATATTGATTAAGTTGCAAAGTAAACTCGAGATTGAGTAATGAAGGTAAACATTGAAATTTATAAACAAGTTTTATAAAGGAAACAAAAGTTAAAACTTGTTGTTTGTAAGTTAAAGTTAATCAAACTTTAAGAAGTATTGATTGAATTTATTTTAAGTTTAAATTTGTTTAAAATGATTTCTTTTTGGAAGTAATTTAATTTAATTTAATTTTAAATTTAAAGAAGAATGTTATGAATTCAAACATTTAATCAAAGTTTTAAGTTAAATTATTAAGTAATGTTTAATAACTAAAGTTTCAAATTTTATTTGAAATGAATAAATTTAAAATTTGATAATTGAAAGTGTTTTAAATTTTAAAATTTGTTTACCTAATGTCTTCTTCTCAAATAAGGTTATTATTATGATTTTGAAATCCAAATTGAATAATTTGTTTTTAAGTTATTAAAATTTGATTTATTTATGAAGATAAATAGGTTAATTTATCTTTGTTTTGATATAAGAATATTTAATTAATAGGATTTGTTAATAAGTAAAGATTAATTAAGATAAATGTTTTCTTGATTAATTAAGGATTTTAAAATACAATAAGTTAATTAATTGATTATTTAATTAATTTTAAATAATTAGTTAATTGTTTATTTAATTTTAAATAATCACTTAATTATGGTTTAATTAAGTGTGATTACTTAATGAAGTAATTAATGATTGATTATTGAAGGTAATTAAGTAAAGGTAATTACTTATGAAAGTAATTAGTGGAAATTACTTGTGGAAGTAATTAGAGTTGAAGTGATTAATGGTTAATCGCTAGATGTTATTAATCTAAGGATTGATTAATATAATTGTTTTGAAGTTAATTAATTAAGGAGTAATTAATTGATTAATTAATGAATTGAAGATTATTTAGTGATGGAATTAATTATTGTTAAGTAATTAATTAAGAGAGCAATCAAGATTTATTAATGAAGTAATTAGAGATAATTACTTATGTAAGTAATTAAGAGTTAATTACTTAATTACTTAGTTAATTTTAGTTAATTAATGTGATTAATTAATTAATGAATGAGATTAATTTAATATTAATTACTAAGTGTAATAAATTAATGTGTAATTAATTAATAAAGTAATTAATTAAGGATTATATATTAATTTAATTGATTAATAATTACTTAATGAAGTAATTAGAGATTAATTAATAAGATTAATTAATCAAAGGGTTAGTATAATTAATTAAGATAAGTAATTACAAATTGTTAATTACTGTTTATGATTAATGAGATGATTAATTACAAGTTAATTATTAATTAATAAGGATTAGTAGTTAATTAATGAAGTAATCAAGGTTGATTAATAAAGTGATTAATTTAAGTATGATTAATTAATTGTAATTAATTGAGGATTAATGTGATTAATTATAGTTAATTAATTAATGGAAGTAAATAAATGATCATTAATTATTGTAATTAATAATTGCAGTTAAAGGTTAATTACTTTATATGGTTAAGGATAATTACTTAAATGTAACTAAGGTATAATTAATCAAGGAAGATTAATTATGGAAGATCATTAAGAATGATTAATTTATTTATTTAGAATAAATAAATGAAGAAGGATTTAGGTAATCCAATTGATTATGAGTTGATCAATTCTGCTTTGAATGATTGATCGATATTGGATGATCGATTAATATTGGGTGATTGATATTGGGTGATTGGTTGATACTGGATGATTATGATATCCCTGATATGTGATATGCTGCTTTGTGAGATGAATAGTTGTCATGAATTATCTATTGTGATAATGTGATTCATCTATCTGTTTATACCATCCTGAATATAAGTTTAATTGTTTAAACCCTTAAAACAACTTGGACACTAAAATGGCGGTTGGTTTCGATGAGACCGGGATCGTGTTTCCACATTTGGATATCCGAAAACCACATCGATTCCAATTAAACATCAAGTCGTGAATCCAAGTGGAGCTTAGTGAAGACTCGAGGTGTAAGAACTATTCGTCAGTATAACTCTGTGGTTGATTCCGTAATGAATTGTACGGAGTAGTACTTATAGGTTTGAAATGGTGATTCAGAGTGTAAGGGCTATGATCGTTGACTCTGAGGGTGATTCCAAAATGAGTGCAACAAGATAGTGCCTTCGGTTTCGTTCGAACCCGGAACGAACTTGTATGGATTGAATGCTTTCAGAACATCATCAGGTGGACGATGAGCATTCTAAGATAGATGTGTTCTATAAAGGTAATCGCAGCCTCAAGCCTCATCAACCGGGAATGGCTAAAACAGGGGAGGCGCAGCAAGGTTAAGTGGGTAATGCTCAATATAGAGGTCCCTTTCTATTTCAGCTTAGTGTGTGGATGGTCGCGCCAACCACGGGGTGGTCTTGCTCGGGACTGTCCAGTAAGGGATGGTTCCAGCTTTGTGTTGCAGGGGAGTGGGCGTACTCCTTGATACGTTAATCTAGGCCACGTACTGTGACGGGCGGTACCCCGTTAGCCCTGCCATTGATGGAATCCAAAATCCAATAAGTGCCTGTACGGTTTTGATTGTGCCCAACTATGTTGGAACGTGAGATGTAAGCATTCCAGCTATTTCTTTATTTTATTTTGAAAACCCTATACACTATTATAATATCACTGGATTTCCTATCAAATGTTTTGGTTAGCGTAAGGTAAAAACTCTTCCATGTTTATGTGTGGGAAGTCTTACGTGACACCTTTTCTTTTCAAAGGTTTTTCTAAAGTTAAGCAATTTTAACCCTTTTACTCACACCAGACCCCTATCTGACCCGAGTGTTTATTTTCTATTTTATTAAACTCTTGGGTACTCATATTATGTATGAGTAGTCAAGTGATTCAGGTTTCCTTGACGAATTCTGTAGGAGATATGGAGCAGAAGGCTTCCTCGTGTAGATATATTATGGTTTCGCTGTGTTTGTATGATATCTGTATCTTGTGTACTTGAGTTGGATAGTTAGACAGATGTTTATAACTGTCTAATATGTGTTGTTTAAATTGTGTACTCTGATGTAATATGATACTATGTAATATTTTATGTGATATATTATATTTCATTCGCTCTGCTGTGAGTTCTCTGTTGATGTTGTGTTTCTTCTTTTTCTTTCTTTTCTTCTTCTATCCCTTCCTTTCTTCATTGGTGACGCGTCTTCCTGGAGATAGGAAGTCGGGTCGTCTCACCCATAGTGAATTCTATAGTAACAGGGAACTTGCAGAGTGATAACAGATATGGTAATAATGTAACAGGCATATATCATCAGTATAAATAGTAGATAATGGTGTCAGATGTCACAGGTGAACAAATACAAATAATAACATATGTAAAACAATGTAAATAAATTACAGCAACATATTTCATTTGACATTTCAATTAAAATCAAATTTAATAGATAAAAGAACTTTAATCGTGAGTGATTGCTCACCTTTCGACGCTAGAGAGATTCGACAAATGAAGTTGACTTACGAAATGCAAGCACGACTTCCAAAGTAATGCTAGATTGGCATGAATTTGATGAACTGAGCTGATAAATAGAAATTGATGAAATAAATCAGAATCTGGTTGATATAGACTAAAGGGAAATATAAAATATATTATACAGTTTTCTTCTTAAACTAAATCAATCAAAATACATATTCAATATATATATATATATATGTATGTATGTATATGTATTTTAAACCAATTATCCAAATAAAATCATTGATTTAAACTAAACTCAAATATTAACGTCAAACATATATATATAAATAGATATATTCTTCAACTATTGATAATAAGATATATACACATATATATAGAAATATCAGGGCACTCATCCTTATATGTAACTTGTAAACATCATATAGACTTTTATAACTTAAATATAGCTGGCAAATATATTTATATATATATATATATAGACATATATAAGACATAAATATATACTAAGATATACTCACGGACTGCATACATTATACTTATAATATAAAATAAGAGTGATGCTCCTTATAGCTTTGAGACCACAACTCTTGCAACCAACATACTTCAAAGAGCACAGTAAACTGTAACTTTTGTGACTCATATATTCATGCTAATATATATAAAATATTTTATTCAAAACATTATGTAATAATATATATACCAAAACTGTTTCAACTTTATAAACTAATATATAGTAAAATCTTATATAACTAAGATATACACAAACATATTTCTTTTCTTTCTTACTGTAAAATAGATTTACATATTATACAAATAAATAAATACCTGTTATACATAACAACCTATATACAAACATATCTATGTATGTAAACTAATAGAGAAACAGAACATACTTTATATAAAGTTATATATGAATTAACTGTAAACAGAATTTTTTTTATAAACTCTGTTACACTTCGATATACACAAATATATATCTAAACACTTGGGTTAGAATGCATATAACAAACGGGAAAACATCAATATGCTGCCTTGTTAAAACTCATATAATTGTCGTATATTAATAACTTCTTTTATAAGGTAATATATGTATAAATATATAATATACAGAACAAATATCAAGATTATGCTGTTATGCAAAAACAAATTTTATCTATTTAAAGAGTATATAGCATATAGTATACCTTTTCTTATTTCATGAGTACAAACATAACAGCAGGCTAAAATATAATATTAAACAATATAATAAAATTTAAACATATATTTATATACATATAATAACTAAAGAAGGAGACTGGAGGAGGAAGGAGATGCACGTGGGTTTGGCGAGGCTAGGTGACGTTCACGGTGTGGGAAAGGTAGTGAGGTGAAGACTACAGGTTGAAGCGAGATGAGAGGAGAAGGCTTCATGATGGATTGAAGGCCGAAGGGTGAGTGCAGGTTGCGTGTGAGCTGGCCATGATGGTTGCGGAAGGTGGGGTGCAGTTCGACGGTGAGGGGATTTTGATGGCTGTGCTCGGTTGCATTGAAATGAAAAGGGTGGGAGGATGTACATGTGCTATATATATTTTTATATTAAGCATGAAAAAGAACAGAAGAGAAACAAAAAGAGGGAGGAAGTGAACCAAAGAATAAGAGTGAACGAACTAGAAATATTGAGATGAAGATGGATAGCCAAAAGCCAGTACATTGAATTCAAGGAATAAAATATCCGATGAAAGTTGGTATTTTACGGTTGAAAATAAAAGGCATAAAGAACCCAAAAGTTAAAATTGGGTACCGGTACTTTTTATCGTTTTATCGATTTCGTCGAGTACCGAACTTCGAAATACAAAAACGAATATGTTATGGAGATCGGTACGATAAGACGATCAAAACAGTATATAGATATCAGTGGAACGATCATCCTATCAAAAGTCGATAATCGGTTTCGAAATGCTGCTAATTTGCCAGAAAACAAGATAGACGGAGCAATAGCTGTCAAAATTTGAAGAATCGAAATATGACGCCTCATTTAGAAGATGATTTAGAAATTTATTGTATAAAAATATTCAGGTTTGGAAAATAATTTATTATCATCAATTTTAACCGATTTAAATTGAAATAGAATTATAAAAGAGAATAACTTCAATATTAACAGATGAAAATTTACCATTTGCTATGTTTAACTAGACGTATTCCAAATATTAAATTTTATTTCAAAATTTTATTATTTAAAGTTTCACGAAATTTAATTAATTAAATTAATAAACCACTAAAATTTACGAGTCTTTACACAAAATCTAGCACTTAAGTAATCACTGTGCTTGATTTTATTAATTGTTTATAATCAAAACACTTCCTAATTATTCGCTTCAAAATATCTTTAAATAGATAATATTCAAAACCATTTCACTTACTGGATATTTGGAAAACATTTCCATATACTTATTTTAATAATAAGTAATTTACAAATCATTTTCTATTCAGACCTTTTAAACTCCATTTTATAATATCACTTTCCAAAAACATCCATTTTATTTAAAAGATCATTCACTGTCTAAAATTGTGAATATAATTCTCTTACCAAATTCATTACTTCTACACATTTAATTTAAAGGATTATCCGCTGTCCAAAATCGTTAATGTAATTCCTTACCAAATTCATCACTTCTATATATTTAATTTAAAGGATTATTCACTGTCCAAATTGAGAATATAATTCCTTTAACAAATTTTCATATTTAACTTATCAAATTAAATTGATTTCACATTTATAAACAATGTTTATAAATTCCATTTATATTTTATTAACGTCCATATACAAAATTCCTTTACTAACAAATTCCATTTATATCTCATTTATAAGTCAAAATCCAATTATAAGTTAATTTACTTATAAATCCCATTTATTTGCAAATTCATTCTTTCAAATCTTATTATTTATAAATCCATTATAAATTCATTTCTAAATTTTAATTGCAAATCCATATACAAATTTGATTACAGTTCCATTTCTAAAACACTTTTTATAATTCCATTACTTTTATTTATAAAATATCAATTTTGTAAATTTTATATATAAACCATTTAAAATAAGTTCAAAATCCCAATTTAAATAATTTTAACAAAATAACTCACTTCACATTTCAAAAATCATATTTTAGTTATATTCACAAAGAATAATTTTTATAACATAAAAATTATAACATTTTATTTTTATTTAAAATAAATCCATTTCTTTAACAATTCAAAAATTATATATTATCAAAATCGCTTTAAAATCCTTTTTAAATTGATATCATTAATTTAATATTTCTAAATTTCCAAAAATATGGCCTAAAATGCTACATAAGTGCTAAATAAGTGAATTCACATAAATCATATCAATTGAGGCATCCAAATATCATATATCACATGATAACAGCATATATAACAATATCTGTAAATGAAAATCAGCAACAGTGAGGAATCCAGTTGGATCCCTCCAACCTGTCATCTGCGACAAATATACATATTAGAAAATATGTACAATGTCCGCTTCAAGGCAAACGCGCGTACAAAGGGTCATTCGCTCATACACGAGAACGTATAGGGTCTCATCCGCTAAAATATACGGAATATATCCAAATCAATCAACGTATATATCATATATCACCCAAACAGTCATCAATCATCATAAATAAAATTATTTTTCACTTATATAAAAATATAATTGAATCAGAAAGAGTGAGTTTTACACATTTTGATTACAGTCGTCCAATAATGATTTATTTCGATTAAAATTAATGGGAGTTTAATTTTAACCAAAATTTTCACCAGCTCCAATAAATCCAAATCCAGCTCCATAATGTAGTATTTCAGTAATGAGTGCAATGCAACTTGTTTCTTGCAAAATGGACCTCGTATGAAGAAGTTATGGCATAAATAAGCTTACACGAATTTATTATAAATAAATTTACATATTTCTCTTTTAAACCTCTGGAATAATCACAGCCGTTGATTTCGTTTCCCACAAATCTAGGCCATCCCACTTCTTCTCCTTCATCAACGTAATCCAACCGTGAAAATAATCAACTTATCCAAAACTTTGACCGTCTCCAACTCCATCCACCGACCACCTGTGACCAAGCTAACAACTCTACATCGAAGCACTTCAACCACGCACCTATGGCCAAGCTCCGGTCGAACTTAGCTCCTCCTCCTAAAAACTTTAGCGAACGGCTCCCCTTTTTGGCTCGATTTTTTTCTCCACGTCACGAATTAGGCGATCATAGCCATTAGATGGGTAGAGCTCGAGAAGCTCTACATTTTTGATATTAAACTCGATGCCTGACAGTAGATGGATTAGGAGATAATGGAGGGGGAAGATCAATGTTTCTCGGACATTGAATTTGAACTTGGCAGTTGCGTTTGATTAGGGTTATGGTTTTTTTTTGCAAATGTGCATGTTGTGGCCTTATATAGACAATATTTTAAAACACTATTCACGTGAAATATTTCCAAACACCAATCGAAGTGTGCCGTCTGGCGTTTATAATATTTTACCCCTATTCCAAACACAATGGAATATATATCGAAGGCCAATTCTATCATATTTGGAATATAGGTTTTCGAATTGAATTATTTTATTTATAATTTACTAAATAAATTTCTATGCGTTTCAGCTTCGTATGACCAAACGGTAGATCTGATTGACTCTTAGTTTGAAATCCTATAGTAATTCACTATTACGGATCTAATGAAACTGATTTCGTCGAAATCTGAGACAGTGTCAAAAATGACTATTTTTACACTTTAATTAAATATTAAAATTTTCAATTTCTAGACATTAACTTTTAATTCAATTTTAAAAGTTCACTAATTCAATTCTAACTCAAATAGAATTTAAAACAACTTTAAAAACTATTTTTATTCATATTGGATTCAATATTCAATTATTTACACAGTTCAAATATTAAATTAAATAATTTAATTATCCAAATAAATCAAAATATTAGAAAGGTAAGTTATTCAACTTATAAAATTTACTTGTGAATATTTAAAATCAATTAAATATTCTAAATTCGAACGCTTGAAAAACTGGGTCATTACATTCTTTCCCCCTTAAAAGAAGTTCATCCCTGAAATTACAACGTAAGAAAAGATGTTATAACTCCATCAACCTTTCAAAACAATTTAGTTAAAATAAATTATCAATTCTTTGAAGTGTTTAACTTTCCAAAATCATTTAGTTGCAACTTTTTAATAAAAACTTTTTTAAGTTTCCAAATTCCTTTATAGTTATTAACTAATACCATTTCAAAAGTCAACTATTATAATTTCAATTTATAACTCAAAATCAAAATTTTAGTTATCAATTTTTTTCCAAAATTCTCAAAAAAATTCTAACGCCTTAAGTTTTCAAAAAATTAGCCAGAGTCTCCTTTGCGTAGTTCGATAGTAGTAAAACCACAATATATATAATATCACAAATATACACCTCATCTTCGAGGATGAGGCATCCCGTAGGGAAAAATATAAAAGTACGATATGTAATCCAAGATATGTAGCTTATATATTATTAGCGAGCATATACAACTTATGTAGCGCGTAAGCGAGTTCCAAATGCGAAGCAACCGCCATCTGCACCTACTAGACATTCAGAAATAATAAGTACATATAAATAGCACATAATATAGATATATATAACATATACTATACAATTATCATATGAAAATGAAACATATGGAACATAAGCAATCATTAAACAGCTAACATCCAACTAACAACCATCCAACAAATTTACAACCAAATTGGGTCATAATCAAATCAGTACCCATTCCAAATTTTATTAACATTCACTTGTTATTTACATTCTACTTCATTTACATTTATATCCATTACTTATTATATTTCTTATAATACTAATAGCGTTTATGATTTATTTCCTAAATCACTTACTTCAATTTAATTTACGTTTTCATACAACATTTCTAATGTTTATATTATCAATCCACAAATTAAGTTTATTAAATTCTAATAACAACATTTCAAATCACATTCCATTCACTAATTTATTTCATTAGTTCAATTCATTTCATTCATTAATTCAATGTCTAATTCATTTTACAACTAAAGTGGAATTTCATTTACTAACCCAAGTTTATATTCATTTCATTAGCTTTATTTTATTCATCACCTAATTAATTCATTTTGATATCAATTCCAACTTATAATTCAAATTTAGATTTCATTTCCTAACACTCTTATTCAATCAAATACTTTTCTCAAATTATAAGTTATAAACTTGTTTACTTAAGATTCATGAATATTAACTTAAGTCTACTTCCATTCACACTTTATAATTTCAAATCATCGTTATATAGTCACTAAACACTTAAGTTTATATTTAATTTCATTTGACTCATTTCAAATATCTATCTTATTCATTCCAAATCCAATTCAATTTAGTTGTTTATCAAATTTACTCCAATTTAAATTCGATTTCATTTAACTTACCTTAAGTTAGATTCTAATTTTTATAATTCATTTTACTAACTTAATTTTATTTAACTTATACTTAAGTTAATATTTTAACTTCATAGCTTAATTTGAAATTTTCTTTTCTTATTTATACTAATTCCGATTATAAGTTCATAACTCATTTCACTTGTATTTATCAATTTCAAACTTGGATTTTAAATTCAAACTTGTTTATCACACAAAATTTCAATTTTCAATTTACTAGTGGTAGCAAATCAATCACACAGTAACTCGAAAATGATACTGATGATGCTGTAGTCATCATCCTTATTATTACCCAGCAACTGTAGTGAATTCAATGCTTCATATTCTTTTAAAATCCATTTATTTATAAATTGCATTTATAAATGTAAACTTATATAATTTCACTTATTCACTTTACTTATATAAGATTCATTTCAAATATTTTTTATATCTTTGTTTAGATTCATAATGATAATAGCTTTTATTATTTAAACACAACAAATAACAAATGATAATAATCAACTAATTCCATTCATTAACAATCAATTAGTTAATTTATATACTGCTATATAAAATATAATCAAGGAAAAATTATTTCAATTACCCAATTTCAAAAACAATATTGTGTCCAATCTCTATGTTCAAGTGTTTAGAGATCCCTATAGATGATCTTAGCTAAACGCAATGATCAGAACTATAAGCCAATCCACACCTCAATCAACACAATATAAAATATTTTAACATTCACTAACAAACATACGCTCATATATATATTACACTCAAACTCAATCTAGGGCACTACTGACCCTATCTATATCAAGTATACATCAACGCCTAGGAATATACTAAACCTAAGCTCTGATACCATGCTGTGACGACCCGCACTCGACACCTTTTGAATCCGACACCAAACCATGCATGTCCGACCCAAAGCGTACTGATTGTAGATAATCATGAGAAAAAAATAAAGGGTGAGAAGAAATAAAGAAGAAAGAAGGAGAGAAGAGAAGAAGAAGGGAAGAGAAAAGCCAAAAACAATATAGAATTTCACATCACAGTGGAATGACATATAATATGGATCAATAATCTTTACAAAGAAAAACTATAATATACATAAGTCAATATCAGAGTACACAATAAATAATCATCAGCTTGGACAGTTACAATAACATGTCCTTACAAATGCTGATAATTTACAACAACAAAAATGCAAATAAGAAGAAAGATAACAGATATGTGTATACGACATGAAGATCTCCAGTTGTTGAAGCTTCCAAAGCGCCAAATCTAAAACTATAAATCTACTCAGTTAGGCCGAGCATTAAAAGAGAAGAACGCTCGGATTAGTCTGGTAAAATAGCATGATAAAACACACCTCAAATAAATTTATAAAGTTATCAAAACTTTTCCTTTCAAAACAAAAGTATCTCGTAATACACGTCCGCACAAAAACATGGACATGTTTTTACCTTACGATAACCAAAACATTTTGTGTCAAATCATTCTATATTATAATAATGTCTATTGCACAAATAATATTAATATATCCGAAATGGTTACCCAAATAGCATTTCGGGGATATTCATTACACCGAAAGACAAAACCACAAGTTCGTAGTGGAGTTTGGATTCCATACAAATGACTAGGTGAAGGGAGTACCTTTCCAAAAACTCGGTACACCTCTAGTGGGATGTACCTAGGGTCCAGATACTGGGCGTCTAAACCAACATAAGATCGGCCTACCCCTTCTTGGATAGTACCGAATATGTCATCACTCCAGTCGTTACCGACCTAAAATCCATGGCCACAACCACACACAACAATAATCAGATACACGACATCATAGCATGTAAAGATATATCTAGAAGAGTGATGACATCTCCTATTGGGAGCGACCGATTCTAGCCTTACCGCTTCTATACCTATATTAGTCATTTTTTAAGGAGTGAGGCCGAATTGATATTGATTACCTTTCACATACACATATCACAACATCTTTGAATGCCACATTGCAATTCTCGTTGACTACTAATTGCCTTCCACAAAAATACAACCCTTGAGCTCGTACGTCTCAAGAAAGATGTTAAGCTAAAAGAAGTTTCCTTCTCCGCCATCACTGATGTATGTTTTGTAAAAGCCAATGTATGTAATCATAGAAATGCAATGTTAGACACTCGTCCATATAAGTTGACCAGGAATAGGACAAACCGAAGGCACTTTCTTACCACATCTGATCGAGAAATCCCTAGGATTAGTAGTGAATTGTCCTTGCATTAGATATTTCATAACGAAGAGACTACTGCTACTATATGTATATTGGGATTTCAACCCCAAACGATCATAAAGCAGTCCTTCACTACAAAAATCATGAATATCAATATCATCACTTCTATTCTCTTCGAGGCAGACGCATGTACAAAGGGTCATACGCTCATACACGGAAACGTATAGTGTCTCATCCGCTAGAATATGGAAGAATATATCCAAACCAATCAATATACGTATATGTGTGTGTGTGTGTGTGTGTGTAATATATCATATATCATCCAAACAATCAATCGTCATAAATAAAATTATTTCTCATTTGTACAAAAATATAAGCGAGTTAGAAAGAGTGAGTTTTACTCACTTTGATTGCAGTCGCCTAATAACGATTTATTTCGATTAAAATTAAACGGGAATTTAATTTTAACCAAAATTTTCACTAGATCCAATAAATTCTAATCCAACTCCATAATATAGTATTTTCAGTAACGAGTGCAATGCAACTTGTTTCGTGTGAAATGGACCTCGTGTGAAGAAGCTATGGCATAAATAAGATTGCACGAATTTATTACAAATAAATTTACATATTTTTTTAAACCTCTGGAATAATCACAGCCATTGATTTCGTTTCCCATGGATCTTGGCCATCTGCTTCTTCTCCTTCATCAACATAACCCAGCCGTGAAAACAACCCACTTATCCAAAACTTTAACCGCCTCTAACTCCATCCTCCGACCACCCATGACCAATCAAACACCTGCACATCGAAGCTCCTTCCACCATGTACCTATGGCCATGCTCCGGTCGATCTCGACTACTCCATGGCTCCGAAAAACATGCCCTAATGGCTCCACTTTGTGGCTCGATTTTGGCCTCCACGTCTCGAATTAGGCAATCATAGTTGTTAGATGGGTATAGCTTGAGAATCTCTACATTTTTCATGTTCAACTCGATGCCTGAAAGTAAATGGATTGGGAGATAATGGAGGGGAAAGATAAGTGTTTCTCGGCCATCGATTTTGAAGGTTGTGGCTGCGTTCGATTAGGGTTAGGGTTTTTGTTTTGCAAATGTGAAATGTTGTGACCTTATATAGACAATGATTTAAACACTATTCACGCGAAGCTTAGTGTTATAATGTTTTACCCATATTCCAAACACAATGGAAGGAGGCCAATTTCCTTGTATTTAGAATATTGGTTTTCGAATCGAATTATTTTAATTAAAATTTACCTAAATAAATTTCTATGCGTTTTAGCTTCGTACGACCAAACGGTAAGTCCGATTGACTTGAAATTTGAAATCCTATAATAATTCACTCGTACGGATCCACTGAAACTGGTTTCATCAAAATCCAAGATAGTGGAAAAAAAGACTATTTTTACACGTTAATTAAATATAAAAATTTCGAATTTCTAGACATTAACTTTTAATTCAATTTTAAAAGTTCACTAATCCAATTCTAACTCAAATAGAATTTAAAACAACTTTAGAAATCATTTTTATTCATATTTTATTCAATATTCAATTATTTACACAATTCAAATATTAAATTAAACAATTTAATTATCCGAATTAATCACCATATTCGAAATATAAGTTACTCAACTTATAAAATTTACTTATAAATATTTAAAATCAATTAAATATTCCAAATTCAAACAACTAAAAAACTGGGTCGTTACAGCCGCCCTCTCTTCCACCATCCAAGCCCTAGTCTCTCCTTCTTCTTTCGGCCACCGATCACAACCCAAAAATAAAACCCTACCCCTCTTCTCCTAGCCATAGCCGAGCCCTCCCTTACCACAACTCCACCAATTCAACCACCATCTCCTCCTTAGCCCTAGCTACAACCACTCCTTCACTATAACTCACATAGACCTTACCGAAACCCTCCCAAAAATCCTAGATCGAGCCATCGTTGTCTCCTTTCACTTCTATTTCACAAAAAAAAAAGGTTTTACGTTTCTATTTGGTGATCCAACATTTCTAGCTTGCTTTGCTTTGGAATTGAGATTCAAGTTCATAGCTTTGTTTTGTCAAATTTTCCTAGCCTCGAAAGGTGAGATATTCACTCACGATTTATAATCTTATGCCAAGTGAATAAATATCAATTGACATGTTATTGGAATGTTGCAATAGTTTAGAAATTTTTCGTAGTATGGTTATGATTTGATATGACATATGTTCGCCTATGTTCACTTGTTATTTTTGACATGATATTATTATTGATACAATATTGTTTATTTATAAAAATAGATGCCATGATATGCTTAGAATTTATGCTTCATGATTTTAATATTAAATTTCTATGTTGAAAAAAAAATGAAAATTTCATACTGATTTTAAGGTTGACACTTATGTGATGAAAAATGTCATTAATATGACATGTTAAATTTATGTGTGAAATTAAAAAAGATTTTTTTTAATTTAATATAAAGATTTTATTTTAAAACATATATGTAAACCATAGACTTTTGAATTTTAAGTTTTAAAAATTTTAAGTTATGAGTTAAGTTAAAAATGTAAAATTTAAGGTTTTACTTAAAACTTTATCTTTAAATATATAATACAAGATTTAATTTAATAAAATTTAATAAAAATAATATATATATATATATATATATTATGTTTTAAAATATTTAAATTAATGTAATGAAACAGACTTTTATACTAATTGTAATAAATGAGATTGGGAGGAAGTTGGAATTAATTTGTAACTGAATGGTTTTAAGAATTAAATGCAAATAAGAGTTGACTGAAACTTATTGGTTTTAAAGACATGACTTTATAAAATGATTTGATTAAAGGCGATTAAGTGAATAATTTCAAGATTAAACAAAAATTGTAGTTGAATATTTCCCTTTGATTTTAATTGTAAATGAGATTTATTAAATGATTTTATAAAAGTACCACGGTGCGAAATAAGCATTTGGTTGTTAAAGAGACCGGGATCAGATATTGTTATACTCTCTACCAATACCAAAAACCACTTTAACAACTGTGCATGTGATGGAGAATCCAGAATGAAGTAGGATGGTTTGGCGAATGCTACTGGAATGGAGTAAGAGAACGATGATGGATAGCCTTGACCTTCGAGTCAAGTTAAAATGAATAAAAACAGGAGCCATGTCAGTCCAAGTGGGGTCGCTCCCCCTACCAGGCACATTTCTTCGGTACTATATTACTAATTTGTAATTGATTTTGTAACGCCCCACCTCAAAACCCACGCTAGCCAAGAACACTCCGGAGTAGTGCTGTCAACTAGCACGGAGAATAAGGCTGTTGAGGAGCGACCATCCATGTAATTGCTTATCACACGGTGGCTATAAATAATCTTCGAAAACAAACATAGAAATAATCATATCACAAATCAGTCACAGATATCCATATCACAAAGGCGGAAGAAGATATGAATATATAACTAACACATGAAAGTGTACATCAGAGTAGTGGTCAGTAAGATCCACGATAATACAAAGAATAGCAACACGTGCTATACAAAAGAATACAACTATGAGTCTATCTCTCAAGTGTATACAACAAAAAATGCTTATCTAAACAGTTAGCCAAAAGTCAGAGTGATGAATCCCTGGGAAGAAGTCAAGCAGAAGCACCTGTAACATCTCGGTCTGACCCGAGTATTATTTAAGAAAATAATAAACGGATCAGTCTAGCTATAAATATCAGATGACATGATATAACATAAAAGATATGGCATAAACATAAACATCCATAATGACATACCACTATAAGTATGTAAATAATGATCAACAGAAGATCAATCAATAAGAGATAATCAATATCACAAGAATCTTCTCAAAGATTCGGAAAGGGCATCATACCCCAAACTTGTACTCATAACAAGTCAATGACATAAATTCTAGAAATCAATGCAATAAGTCCAGAAATCATAGAAAAGAGAAAGAGGCCTATCACATGACGGTCCGAAGACCATGGGGAGCTACCCCGCATGTGTGAATGGAATCACACAGATTGATGTCAAGACTAACCAAAAAGCAGAAAGGTATGTGTGAATGGAATCACACAAGTGGTGTCTAGTCTAACCTTGCAATGAAAGAGACATCGCGCAATTGCTAGTCTAATTCATAAAGCGATCATCAAGATCAACGAGAAGTGTCAATTACACTAAGCTAGTAAATATAGAAGTTTAGCTTCATGTCCCATAACCACTTGCTTAACTTAAATATTTACGAACAAACTGTAAATCTTCACTAATAAAATTGTCACAAGAGGTTCAATCGAACAAGTTCAAGAATTAACCGACGAAGTGAACGCAAGCGTTTCATACCACTTGTTTTACTAAGTCGTTTAATTAGATTTCTCATCCGAGTGAGGTAAAGGCTTGTATATACTAATAGATTGGAAAACGGTTTAAGAAAAGAGCTTTGTTATTAAAAATAGAGTTGAAATTGTTTGTTAAAAGAGTTTTGATATTTACTACTAGTATTGAAACCTTTATATTTTAAAGTGACAAAACACAGAAGCAATTGTAGAAACAATCAGTCACAAAAATCGCATACGGAGATGTGAATAAAGTCCAAGGAAATCAGCTCAATGTTTTTCAGATAAGATCCCCTACGGAGGGGGGTTCCAGGGGGGTGGCAACCCCCCCAAGGTGGGGGTGCGGGGGCAACGCCACCGCTTACGGGGTTCGACCTGCCCGGTCAGGTCGCGGGGGTCCAGGGGGCAGCGCCCCCGGCGGGGTGCGGGGCAGCGCCCCGTCCAAAACGGTACGACTTAGTGAAGACAAAATGAGGTCTAACGACCTAAAAGTTAAGGGTCCAATGGCCTATAGGTTCACGCGACCTAGGTGGAATGCGACCTACGAGATAGGCAAGTGGAACGACCTAAAGATGAATGGGTCGAACGACCTAACGTGAGCACAGGTGAAGCGACCTATCGGTCCAACGACCTAAGGGGAAAAGGCAACCTAGGTCTAACGACCTAACTGCTCACGACCTAAGGGTCTAAAGGCCACGCGACCTAGAGGAAAATAAGGTTAAGCGACCTAAGTGGGATCGCGACCTAACGACAAAAAGGGGCGAACGACCTAATAGGTGCGCGACTTAAAGCCATCGTGACCTAACGACCTAACAAGGTCATACGATCAAGTGGTTTCCAACGACCTAATGGTGCAACGACCTAAGGCCAAACGACTTAAGGGTTCCAGAGGAGAGCGACCTAAAGGAGGCGTGACCTAAAAGAGGCGCGACCTAAAGGAGACACGACCTAAAAGAGGCGCGAGCTAAAGGAGACGGGACCTAAAAGAGGCGCGAGCTAAAGGAGACGCGACCTAAAAGAGGCGCGAGCTAAAGGAGACGCGACCTAAAAGAGGCACGACCTAAAGGAGACGCGACCTAAAAGAGGCACGACCTAAAGGAGACGCGACCTAAAAGAGGCGCGACCTAACTCAACAAGCATTTTGATGACCCAGAGTCATGCCGAGCGACCTAGACCCAAACGATCCACGACCTAGCGACCTTGCGACCTACGACCTAACTCCGAGGTGAAGATTCAAGGCAGTGCGACTTAGCGCGATAAAACGCGAACGACCTAAGGGTTAGGTCGCGAGCGACCTAACTCCGAACACCAAAAATGGCCAGAACGACCTAAGTGCAGAAAATTCACCAAAACGCTAAAAATTGGAGTTTTTCGCCAATCCAATCCAAACCAAATGCTAATGTGCATGCAAAAGTGATAGGGAATCATTCCCAACAGTCCAATATAGTTATAAACTAGATTTGTGAGATAAAAATCTCACCTTTGCACCAAATATCAATGAAAATGAAGTCTTAAGCAAGCAAGAATCAATCCTTCTTCTATCTAAGCACAAGAAGCTTGAATCCAATGTCTTCTTCTTGAATTTGGAGTAGAAAGATGGATTGCAATTGAATTTGAGTTTTTGGAATTTTAATTTCCCATTCCCTCCACCATTAATGCCAAACCTTGATTAGTTAGGAAATTTATGAAGAGTGAGGAGAAGAGGGTTGGAACTTGGGCTTAATAGGTTAAACTAACCCAAAGTCCAAAGCGGGAAAAGTTAGTGAAATTTCACTAACTCCAAACCTATCGATGTTTATACTTAAAAAAGTTGTAAACGACATTTCGAACTCAATGGAAGTGGTCTCGAGTCCTAATTTGACCGTTTGCAAAAATTAGCTTTTCGGACCAAAATTCGATTAACGAGTTAATATTTAAATAAAATATTTAAATACAAACTCGATAAATATGCGGGTTGTTACAGACTCCCCTCCTTAAAGAAATTGCGTCCTCGCAATATATATAAGATGGAAATAAAAAGTAACAACCATAAAAGCGTATTAACACAAGAGGAATTTTGAAATAAGAAGTTCACCTTAAGGAGCAGGAGTAAGCAAGTCCGGATGTGTACGCTCGATGAATTCTCTGGATTCCTAAGAACAATCCTTAGGATTTGAGGACCATTGAACCTTCACAAGCGGAACATCTTTATTTCGAAGTCGTTTAACCTCAGAAGCTATAATTCGAATAGGATGCTGCTCATAAGTTAAATTCGGCGAAACTTCAATTTCTTCCACAACAGCAGGCTCAAGATTAGAATCGGAATCCCGAAGGCATTTCCGTAATTGAGAAACGTGAAATACATCATGCATAGCAGAATACTGAGCCGGCAATGCAAGGCGATAAGCCATGGAACCAATACGTTCAGTGATAGGAAATGGCCCAATATATCGAGGCGCTAACTTCCCCGATCGACTGAAACGTACAACACCCTTCATAGGTGAAACACGAATAAAAAAAGGATCCCCAACAGAAAATTCTAATTTCTTTCTTCGATTATCGGCATAGGATTTTTGTCTACTCTGAGCTTCTTTCATCCTATGTCGAATAAGTTAAATCTTTTCCGTGGAATCACGAATAAAGTCTTGACCTAAAACCAACTTCTCACCGGCCTCAAGCCAACAAGAAGGAGATCGGCATGGCCTTCCGTAGAGTGCCTCGAAAGGTGCCATACCAATACTAGATTGGAAGCTATTATTATAGGAAAATTCAACAAGTGAAATATGATCTTCCCAACTTCCACCAAAATCAAGCACACAAGCACGAAGAAGATCTTCAAGAGTTTGATTCACACGCTAGGTTTGTCCACCGGACTGGGGGTGATAAGCGGTGCTAAAATTAAGCTTCGTTCCTAAAGCTTTTTGAAGACTCTTCCAAAATCCACTAGTAAACAATGGATCACGATCGGTAATAATAGAAGTAGGAACTCCATGCAATTTTACAATTTCCTTGACAAATAGTTTGGCCAAAAGAGGAATGGTTCGGTTAGACCGAACCGGAATAAAATGGGCGGATTTAGTAAGTCTATCAACAATCACCCATAAGCTATCATGACCTGAACGAGAACGGGGAAGGCCATCTATAAAGTCCATGGAAATTTGATCCCACTTCCAAATTGGAATTTCTAAAGGTTGCAATAACCCACCAGGCCTTTGATGTTCGGCCTTGACAAGTTGGCAAGTCATGCAACACTTAACAAAGTTAGCAATATCAGATTTCATTCCCTCCCAATAATAAAGTCGCTTCATATCAGCGTACATTTTACTACTACCGGGACGAATGGTGAATTTAGAACGATGGGAATCTTCTAAAATATCTTTACGAAGATCTCCAATATTTGGTACGATAAGTCTACCAAATTTTCGAATGCCGCCACGAGAATCAATATCAAAGTCTTTCAAACCTTCAATATCAATTTTATCCTTAACATTTTTGCCAAGAAGAGCCAATTCAGAATCTAGCCCTTGATCTTCAAGAATGCGGTCTAAAAGAGAAGGATGAGCCTCAAGGCTACATAAAACAAGCGATGAGCATAAACCGGATACGCGCTCTCGAATCTCACAAGTGGATAAGATCTCGAGATCGTTCCATTTGGATATCATCATAGAAACAACTGCTTGTTGCTTACGGCTAAGAGCATCGGCGACACGATTACCCTTACCGGGGGTATAAAGAATATCAAGATCATAAGGTGCAAGGAACTCGAGCCAACGCTGTTGACGTAAATTAAGTTCTTTTTGAGAAAATAAATATTTCAAAGACTTATGATCCGTGTAAAGAATAAATTTCTCTCCCAATAGATAATGACGCCACATTCGAAGGGCGAAAACAATAGCCGCGAGCTCTAGATCATGTGTGGCATATCTAGTCTCGGCCGGCTTCAATTGCCTAGAAGCATAAGCAACAACACGTTCTTTTTGCATAAGAACGGCACCCAAACCAACGTGACTAGCATCGGTATAAACAACAAAATCTTGATTCCCCTCGGGAATAACAAGAATAAGAGCATCGGAAAGGAGTTCTTTCAATTTCTGAAAAGAGGCTTCACATTTGTCCGACCAAATGTATTTAACTCCCTTCTTAGTCAAGCCAGTAAGAGGCACGGCAATCTTAGAAAAATCTTTAATAAAATGACGGTAATAGCCCGCCAATCCGAGAAAACTACGAATCTCTGTCACACTCTCCGGTCTCTTCCAATCTTGAATCGCTTCAATCTTTGAAGGATCCACGGATATCCCGGATTCGGAAATAATATGACCGAGAAACTTCACACGAGATTGCCAAAAGTGGCATTTAGAAAATTTCGCCTTTAATTGATTACTCCTAAGTGTTTCCAATACAATCCGAAGATGTTTCTCATGTTCCTTCTCGGTTTTTGAATACACAAGAATATCATCAATGAATATGAGAACAAACCGATCGAGGAAATCTTTGAAAACTCGATTCATGAGGTCAACGAAATAAGCTGGAGCATTCGTTAACCCAAATGGCATAACAAGCCATTCATAAGATCCATATCGAGTACGGAATGATGTCAAAGGAATGCTATCCTCAGCGATACGAAGCTGATGGAAACCGGTAGCCAAGTCCAATTGTGAAAAGCCCTTCGCACCACTAAGCTGATCGAATAGATCATCAATCCGAGGTAAAGGATATTTATTTTTAATAGTAAGATCGTTAAGCTTGCGATAATCAACGCAGAGCCTCAGAGTACCATCGGATTTCTTTACGAAAATAGCCGAAGCTCCCCAAGGCGAGGAACTAGAGCGAATAAATTGCGTCGTCTCCAACTCGGATAATTGTTTAGGCATCTCCTCATTTTCCTTATTGGACATGCGATAAGGAGGACGAGTAATAGGTTGAGCTCCAGAAACAAGATTAATTCTGAACTCAATTGCTCGTTTAGGTGGTAAACCTAAAACGGGCTCGAATATGTCGAAAAATTCACGAACAACATGAATACGAGAAATAATATCATCTTCATCATCATCATCGTTATCACGAGGATTTAAAGAATATAAAGATGCCACCAAACAGGATTCTGAATCTTTAAGATTAACAGAAATCTGATTAACAGATAGTGGATGTCGGAGATGAATAGTCCACTCAGGACATAGGATATGGGCTTGATAACGGTTAAGCCAATCCATTCCCAAAATTATTCCAAAGCCTAAGTAACGCATGACATGCAAATCGGCTAGGAAAGAAAAATCGCAAAAAATAATCTCCACATCTTTACAAAGCAAACTAAGAGTTGCGGATCCACCAACAGGATTCGCAATTTTTAAAGAAGTCATCAATGCAGTAACACTTAAGGAAAAAGTGTCTACCAGTTCCTTTGATATAAAAGAATGGGACGCACCCGTATCAAAGAGAACTCTAATAGGTTGATCATGAAATAAAATAATACCATCAAGAATGGAATGAGAAATACCTTGGCCACGAGATGTGTTGCCAGGGGCTTGAGCCACATTCAACTTTCCTTCCTTCTTGCCTTTACGCTTGAGGCATTGATGTATGTAATGATCCGGGCTCTTACAATAGCGACAAGATTTGGGCTTAGAGCACTTATTCGCATAATGATCCCCAGACCCACAGTTGAAGCAACTCGCACCACTAGGAGAAGGAGACTTTGCCGCAGGGGTTGCCTGCTTACCCTTTTTGTTGGGATAAGGACCCTTGAATTTGTTTGGCCTCTTCTTGTTGTTGAAGTTTGGTTTAACGCCTTCCACTTCAACATCACTCTCTCTATCAGCCTCTTCAAGACGAAGAGCGATATCGACGAGTTGATCAAATGCGACTTCTAGTTTCAGGAGCAGTGGCTTCTTAAGATTCTTATTTAAGCCATAAACGAACCTCTGGTTCTTCTTCAATGGGGTGTTGATGTATTCAACCCCATATTTGGAAACCGACTCGAAGGCTGCGACGTAATCAGTCACAGAGGATTGACCTTGAACAAGGTCTATAAAACGTCGAGCCAAGGTTACTTTCCCAGCTTCTGGTACAAACTTTAACTCGAAGCATCCCTGAAATTGCTCCCAAGTGAGATCCGCTTCATTAATTTCTGAAATAAGGAGTTCGTACCAGTCCAATGCTCTCTCCTGGAGCATGCTGGAAGCCACCTGAACGCGGTGGAGATCGATAAGGTTCATGCGAGAAAAGATTTGATCGCATGATTTTAACCAAGCCGGGACCTCGATGATATTTTCCGAACCTTTGAAGGGCTTCCCACCCAAGTTGGTGTAATCGCTGCACAAGCGTGCAAATCCCGACTTTGGGTGAGTAGGTTCCGGGTTAGCTCCAGCTGCTTGAGCATTAGTTACCAAATCAAGAAGCTGTTGAGCAGTCATAAAAACTCCATCCGGAGGAGCAGCACCAGATGATCCAGTTCTGGGACGGCCTGGTCTAGACATTCTCTTCCTTAAAGAAAGAAAGAAGAGAAGGAAGAAGGTTATTTACCAATGAACATCAAGCAATCTTGATAGATAAAACAAGGAATCATAAAGGAAATAGGATGAATCGGTACGAAGACTCGAATTAATCCTATGGTATGACTCCTAAGATAGACCTAGGACGATGATCCTTGTTAAGTTATTCTACATTGTTCCGAAGTTTGGCTCCGATACCAAGCTGTAACGCCCCACCTCAAAACCCACGCTAGCCAAGAACACTCCGGAGTAGTGTTGTCAACTAGCACGGAGAATAAGGCTGTTGAGGAGCGACCATCCATGTAATTGCTTATCACACGGTGGCTATAAATAATCTTCGGAAATAAACATAGAAATAATCATATCACAAATCAGTCACAGATATCCATATCACAAAGGAGGAAGAAGATATGAATATATAACTAACACATGAAAGTGTACATCAGAGTAGTGGTCAGTAAGATCCACGATAATACAAAGAATAGCAACACGTTCTATACAAAAGAATACAACTATGAGTCTATCTCTCAAGTGTATACAACAAAAACTGCTAATCTAAACAGTTAGCCAAAAGTCAGAGTGATGAATCCCTGGGAAGAAGTCAAGCAGAAGCACCTATAACATCTCGGTCTGACCCGAGTATTATTTAAGAAAATAATAAACGGATCAGTCTAGCTATAAATATCAGATGACATGATATAACATAAAAGATATGGCATAAACATAAACATCCATAATGACATACCACTATAAGTATGTAAATAATGATCAACAGAAGATCAATCAATAAGAGATAATCAATATCACAAGAATCTTCTCAAAGATTCGGAAAGGGCAACATACCCCAAACTTGTACTCATAACAAGTCAATGACATAAATTCTAGAAATCAATGCAAGAAGTCTAGAAATCATAGAAAAGAGAAAGAGGCCTATCACATGACGGTCCGAAGACCATGGGGAGCTACCCCGCATGTGTGAATGGAATCACACAGATTGAGGTCAAGACTAACCAAAAAGCAGAAAGGTATGTGTGAATGGAATCACACAAGTGGTGTCTAGTCTAACCTTGCAATGAAAGAGACATCGCGCAATTGCTAGTCTAATTCATAAAGCGATCATCAAGATCAACGAGAAGTGTCAATTACACTAAGCTAGTAAATATAGAAGTTTAGCTTCATGTCCCATAACCACTTGCTTAACTTAAATATTTACGAACAAACTGTAAATCTTCACTAATAAAATTGTCACAAGAGGTTCAATCGAACAAGTCCAAGAATTAACCGACGAAGTGAACGCAAGCGTTTCATACCACTTGTTTTACTAAGTCGTTTAATTAGATTTCTCATCCGAGTGAGGTAAAGGCTTGTATATACTAATAGATTGGAAAACGGTTTAAGAAAAGAGCTTTGTTATTAAAAATAGAGTTGAAATTGTTTGTTAAAAGAGTTTTGATATTTACTACTAGTATTGAAACCTTTATATTTTAAAGTGACAAAACACAGAAGCAATTGTAGAAACAATCAGTCACAAAAATCGCATACGGAGATGTGAATAAAATCCAAGGAAATCAGCTCAATGTTTTTCAGATAAGATCCCCTACGGAGGGGGGGTCCAGAGGGGTGGCAACCCCCCCAAGGTGGGGGTGCGGGGGCAACGCCACCGCTTACGGGGTTCGACCTGCCCGGTCAGGTCGCGGGGGTCCAGGGGGCAGCGCCCCGGCGGGGTGCGGGGCAGCGCCCCGTCCAAAATGGTACGATTTAGTGAAGACAAAATGAGGTCTAACGACCTAAAAGTTAAGGGTCCAATGACCTATAGGTTCACGCGACCTAGGTGGAATGCGACCTACGAGATAGGCAAGTGGAACGACCAAAAGATGAATGGGTCGAACGACCTAACGTGAGCACAGGTGAAGCGACCTATCGGTCCAACGACCTAAGGGGAAAAGGCAACCTAGGTCTAACGACCTAACTGCTCACGACCTAAGGGTCTAAAGGCCACGCGACCTAGAGGAAAATAAGGTTAAGCGACCTAACGAAAAAAAGGGGCGAACGACCTAATAGGTGCGCGACTTAAAGCCATCGCGACCTAACGACCTAACAAGGTCATACGATCAAGTGGTTTCCAATGACCTAATGGTGCAACGACCTAAGGCCAAACGACTTAAGGGTTCCAGAGGAGAGCGACCTAAAGGAGGCGCGACCTAAAAGAGGCGCGTCCTAAAGGAGACACGACCTAAAAGAGGCACGAGCTAAAGGAGACGCGACCTAAAAGAGGCGCGAGCTAAAGGAGACGCGACCTAAAAGAGGCGCGAGCTAAAGGAGACGCGACCTAAAAGAGGCACGACCTAAAGGAGACGCGACCTAAAAGAGGGTCAGAGACGCGACCTAAAAGAGGCGCGACCTAACTCAACAAGCATTTTGATGACCCAGAGTCATGCCGAGCGACCTAGACCCAAACGACCCACGACCTAGCGACCTTGCGACCTACGACCTAACTCCGAGGTGAAAATTCAAGGCAGTGCGACTTAGCGCGATAACACGCGAACGACCTAAGGGTTAGGTCGCGAGCGACCTAACTCCGAACACCAAAAATGGCCAGAACGACCTAAGTGCAGAAAATTCACCAAAACGCTAAAAATTGGAGTTTTTCGCCAATCCAATCCAAACCAAATGCTAATGTGCATGCAAAAGTGATAGGGAATCATTCCCAACAGTCCAATATAGTTATAGACTAGATTTGTGAGATAAAAATCTCACCTTTGCACCAAATATCAATGAAAATGAAGTCTTAAGCAAGCAAGAATCAATCCTTCTTCTATCTAAGCACAAGAAGCTTGAATCCAATGTCTTCTTCTTGAATTTGGAGTAGAAAGATGGATTGCAATTGAATTTGAGTTTTTGGAATTTTAATTTCCTATTCCCTCCACCATTAATGCCAAAGCTTGATTAGTTAGGAAATTTATGAAGAGTGAGGAGAAGAGGGTTGGAACTTGGGCTTAATAGGTTAAACTAACCCAAAGTCCAAAGCGGGAAAAGTTAGTGAAATTTCACTAACTCCAAACCTATCGATGTTTATACTTAAAAAAGTTGTAAACGACATTTCGAACTCAATGGAAGTGGTCTCGAGTCCTAATTTGACCGTTTGCAAAAAGTAGCTTTTCGGACCAAAATCCGATTAACGAGTTAATATTTAAATAAAATATTTAAATACAAACTCGATAAATATGCTGGTTGTTACAGATTTTGTGGTCACCCCTTGATTTGATTTAGAAGTGTGTCTCAAAGTGGGCAATAGTAGCTGCTATGCATTGCCACCAGTACGGATCCGCAAAACGATAGTATCCTACCCAGGGCATTGCCTCGCCTGCCTTGTCATATTTATCCTGATCGTGCCTATTACGAGTTTGGTTTGTGACGTACGTATGGGGTGCTACCTGATAGCCCACCGGTTTGGTGGAGTTTACAGTACTAAAAAGACTACGACATCTGTATGAAAATGTGTTAAGAGGGATATGGGTAATGCCTTAACGCTACATTAATATTTTACTTTACTGTAGACATTATTTATGTAGCGTATTGTATTATGCACGTAGATAGTTCCACAGCTCCTTAATGAATGGAAATCCCAAATATTCTTTAAGTTATTTCATTTCATTTGGACATTTCACTTGAGTTGATTTACTTGCATAAGATTGTTAATCCTGACTCGAGTGTTTTGTGTTTAGCTTTATGCTTAGGTCAGCCTGAGTATTACAGCATTTGAGACTCACCTTTTGGAGTTTGGAGCTTGGCTTGGAGATCTACCTTATCTATTCATCTTTCCAGTTATTCTTCTATTTTAGTCATTTATTTAATTCTATTCTGACTTGTTATTTGCTTATGTATTAGGGACTTCTATGTATTTAGACTTCTGTTGTTTTTGTCTTGTACTCTCTTGTTTCTGTAGTAGCTTCATGAACCAATGTTTCTCTATCCCACTGCGTATTGTTGTATTACTTTGTATCTTTGATTATGCGATTGATTTATTTACTATATACGCTAAGTTTTGCTGTAACAACCCGGGATTGCAATTACCGAATAATAAATTAAAATTATGATTTTAATTTAAATGGAGCTAAAAAATGGATTTTTTTTGATAGGCTAATTTCTTTAATATAAAGTTATTTGAAAAAAAATGTGTGGTTTTATAATGGTGGATTTTAGGTGGCTAATGACGCATTAAATAGTTTTAGTGAACATTAGGATGCCACTTCTCTTATTGGGTCAATTAGTGAAACTAAACCCATTACCCCCTCTATATATTATCTTAAACTCATCCTAAACCCCAACCTTCCTCTTCATAATTTCCTCAAACCTTAAACACCTCCTAAAAACCTAATTAATGGCCTCCATTTAGTAGAAGATCCATTTTCCTCTCCACATAGCTAATCTAGGTTAATACAAGTTAAAAGGTAAAGCAATCCTAATCACTCCCTAATTTTCATTCTAATTTCTGAAATTAATTTTTAATACATGGTTTTTGGTTTATTTTTGTTTTGAAGCCCCTTGATCTCCTCTCTCTAGCTTATGGAGTGCACACCAAGTGTATGTGCATATTTTTCTTACATTGGTTGATGTGAAACTGCTAGCTAAATCCCTTTTTACTTGATGCTAATGAGAGGTTTGCCAAAAAATTTAAAAATCATTTCTGTGATTTTCGTTTTGGAATTGTAGCTGAAACGAAATCAGGCATAACTTCTTCATTTCTCAACCGAATTCAATAATTTTGAATGTTCTGGAAATCTTAAACATAGAACAATAAGTTTCATGTACAGACTTTCCGAAAATTTTCCATTTATTAGATCAAAATCGTGCTTGTTTGTTGCTATCTCGAGAGTAAATTGACAGCAACAACAATCTCAGATCTGCGAATTGTATTGGCCATAAGTTACACGTTTCTCATCCATTTTTGGTCAGGTTTTCTGTGCTCCAAACTAAATTCAATAGAAACACTTTCTCTTCATGTTTTATTTTGATATTTTTCCGTTTAGATGGCCTGAAATGCGTTCGAAGACAGAAGACCAATTCTGTCTTTAACAAGTTATCCTGAGTTTCAATCTGATATTGTTTTACCTGTATCTCTCTCGTTTTTGATCCGAATTAGATAATTTAAGATGTCTCGAAAATCCTAAAACATATGCTACAATTTTTGTTCAGTGAGTTTACTGTAATTTTGAGGCTAACTATGTCAAAAATTGATTTTTCTACTATCTTCCCAAGAGCCATACACATATTAGCTCTGTGGATGAAACTGAAACTATTTTGGTCATAACTTTTGAGCCGCTAGTCACTATTGAATGATTTGGAACTTTATGAAAAGCTTAGAAACTAATTTACAACTTTCATGTTTTGTTTTTTGCAAAATTTTATGGTTAAGAGAGTCGAAACCTCATTTGTTTGTCGCTGTCTTGAGAATTAACGACAACGACAATTAATTTACAAATCTGAGAATTGTAATCGTCATATCTCAACCATACTAATCCGATTTTGATGAACTCCATATTGTTGAAAATCTTACACTTAGTAGAACAACTTTCCTTCAATAAGTTTTTTATTTTATTTTGAAGTTTGTTATATTAAAATATGAATTCTTTACAACAGAGGTGAAATTAGTATAATGTGTAATCTCCGGATTTTTGATGATATTTTGATGATTTCGATAATTCCATTTGAATTCTTTTTAATGGAATAGAATTTAATTACCTAGCCCGAATGGGCTGGGGCTGCTATTCCTGGCTTAAAGCCCGTTTGGGCCTGAGCAAATATTCTTTCAGCTGTGTTTTATTACCCTGTTTCTGTTCAGGGTTGCAACTTCGTGACTCCGCCACGGCTACGTCCGCTATCGGAATTCGATATTTTTGGTCTCATTTGAAAGATGGAGTTACGTAATCCATATCTGAAAAGTTTGGTCATCATCTAAGTTCATTAGACCCTTCGAATTTTCTGTCAAAGTTGAACCCAGATCGCTGTGCAAAACAGTGCATTTCATGTTTCTGAGTCCGACTTTGGAACGTCGCCGCGCCTTTGTTTCAAGTTAGAATCGAGCAATACTTTTTGTAACTTGAAGTAGGAATGTCGGACTACATTACTGCAAATTTTCATGACATTTGGATTCAGTTTGCTAGTCCGAATAGTTTTTCGAACATGGGTTCGCAGCAATATTTGGCCTATTTTTCCAACACTTCGAATATATTTTTTTTGAGGTTTTTTTTCTGGATTTATCGATTTCTTGAGATTTGATTCTGGATTTCATGCACGGACTTCATAAAAATGTCTTAAAAGGATTTTTCACTCGAAATGGCTTTCGAAACTATTATTTAGTATTACTTTAATTATTAAATTAATTACTCCATAATAGAAGAATTTTTAAAAGGATGTTTTAAAAGTGATTTCAATCCAAATAAAAATCCGTTTTCCAAAACTATTTTCTAGAATAAAATTTCACACTCACTTTTGTGCACTTCAAGCGAAGTGGAGAAACGGTTGGGAAAAACCCCGACCTATGGAACTGAGCGTATTTCCTTTCCGGTTAATCCCAGACCATTTCGATTGATAGTTTTGCCTTTTGGCACAGTTTATCGATGATACGAGATAAACTTTTGTTTACTGTTTTGAGTGTGGAGTTGGCAGAAGGTAAGTAAACCAATTAGGGCGAACCAGTGGTGTGGGACATTACATTAACCCTTTTCGGGTTCCTTTCTAGATGTTTCTGACACATTTGCCTGTTGGCGGCCAGTACTAGACCTCTGTGTCATTTGCCTTTTGGAGGTCTCTGGACATTCTGCTCATGTGAGCAGTATTATTGGTGCGTCCCTTTGGGCATTTACCCCTGGGGTGTCACCAATCGTGCGTTTTGCCCCTGGGCGTGTGGTACCACAAAACTATAGTACTTGGCGATAACGACTCTGGTCGTGCACGTGCATTTTTCTGATGATTTCTATGCCACTTTTGGAGTTGGACCTTCGTCGTTGCTCGAGTGATATGCGTTTTACTATGTTGTATTGTCTTTTGGGGTATGTTTCCTTTGCCTTTGGTGATATATCTTTGCTTTGGCATTGATTTATGGTTAGATTCCATATTATGTGTTAGTGCTTATGGGCAACTATTTATAGCTTTGCTACGCCGATGATATGAGGCATTGTTGTTTACTCAACACCCGAGTGTTGATTATCTCTTTGGAGAGTTTATTATTGGTTGATGATTATGTGATCGTCTATTATATTATGTGGTTTACATCGCTCTTCTCTATGGAGAAGTACCTTATACTTTATGTTACCGCGTTATTATATCTCAGTTTATCTAACTGATTATTTAGCTAGCCTGACCCGAGTGTTTTATGCTCAGGTCAGATAGAGTTGTTTCAGGTTAGGTCTCTAGACTTAGCTTGCTCTGTGCTTCCGCTCAGGATTTATCTGTTAGGCTGTTAGATAGCTTTCTTATTGTCCGCTTTATGCTACTTTGTTATTCGGACTTATGTGTACATATTTTTGACTCACATGTATGAGTAGAGGCTTGTACCCACTTATGATATATTTGCATTTGTATTGACTATGTATTGTTCTGAGACTCTGTCAGTTATGTTATTCTGTTCTGTGATGATTTTATCATTTAGTTATTATGTTTGTTCTGATAGATCTTTAGCCATTATAATTTTGTTATAAATATTTATTGGATACGTCGAACCACTTGAGAAAAAAATAGATACCACATTTCAACGTATTTAGTAGATAGTTATAGCTTGATTACACAAGGTCGCTTCCATTATACTCCATTCTCCGCTTTAGCAGACGGTATTACCCCGTAATACTCTTTGCTAGAGTGGGTCTAGGAGTGGGGCGTTACAGTTGGTATTAGAGCCAGGTTCTGGACTAAGCATAATGAACACAGGACAGACATGTAGTACAATACATATTGATACGGTCCAAATTAAACAAATCTCTTCCTTGCGTCTTTTGATAGATAAGTAGGGAATATATGTAGGAATTCGTTTATATTCCATAGTATTCCTTAATGAATTATCTATCATTAAATCGTGCATAACTCTATCTTCTTTTAACTTTCAGTATGTCTGGAAGGGGGAGAACCATATGTCAAACCGGTACAGCTGGCCAGCCCAACAACTCTCAGCCAGAGGGCATGTATATGACTACCGACCAGATCATGGAGCTGGTTCGGAATTCTCGGTCTCATACTCAGTCACCAACTCCAGTTACTGAGGTTCCGCGCAAGTCGGCCTTTGCACGTCTCTACATTGAATTTACACATCTTGGAGGGAAGCCGTTCAGTTGCTCCGAGACTATTATTGAGGTCCAGGCTTGGATTCGTGTATGCGAGCATGTTTTTACTCGCATGGCTATCCCATACCATAACCGCGTTGTTGTTGCTTCCAGTCAATTTCAGAGCCTGGCCTTGGATTGGTACGAGCTCCTTATCTCTGAGACTGATAAGACCACACTTACTTGGGATCATTTTCGTGAGTGCTTTTTGCTCAAGTTCGTCCCGAAGTCTGAGAAGAACTCCATTGCTCGCCGCTTTATTGATCTTAAGCAAAGGAAGTCCTCTGTTTCAGACTATGTTTCTTCTTTTGAGGCTCTGTCCAAGTATGGCCTCGAGTTCATCAGCACACCACACAAGAAGAACCTCAAGTTTGTGGAAGGTCTGAAGAAGTGTGTGAAGAACCTGCTCATGCTTCAGCTCAAGCTTCCATTTGACGAGCTTGTAGACGCGACACTTCATCTTGAGTCAGTCGAGATGGAGAAGGATAGTGATGATGGTGGAGGATCCAAGAACTCCATCGAGAAGCGTGGCCCTTTTCAGAAGTCCAAGTTCTTTAAGAAGACGAAGAAGACTGGCAATACTACCGCTCAGTTTAGGCTCACACTCAGCCTCAGATTCAGTCTCAGCCCAGTGGAACACGTCCCGTGAGGAAGTGTTTCAACTGCAATTCTCCGGATCACATGATTAGGGAGTGTCCCAAACCCCTCTTTTGCCGCTATTGCAAAAGGGAGGGTCACCGCATTACAACTTGTCCAGTTGCTCCTGCTAGTGCTAAGCCCAGCAAGCTTAATGCCGCCAAGGCTTCTACCGATTCTGCTCAGCCTCGAGGTACGCATCCTTCCGTTCTTGTAGGCTCTATTCTGTTTCATGGTAGATCAATTAGAGTTCTCTTTGATATGGGTGCTTCTCACTCATTCGTATCAAAGGAACTAGTTGATATTTTGTCTCTGGATGTTTCTTGTATGATTACCTCTCTGAGGATTATGAATCCGATTGGTGGATCCACGACGCTCAGCCTTTTATGTAAGAATGTTGACATTGATCTATGTGGTTTTTCTTTTCATGCGAATCTGCACGTTATGAATCATTTGGGTATTGATGTGATTCTCGGTATGGATTGGCTAGTTCAGTACGACGCCAATATTATTTGTTCGGAGCGGGTATTATTCCTTCGTCATCCTGACTCATCCGCTCCATTAGCTCTTGTTCTTCGGGATGTTGAAATATATGAAGCTACTCTATTTGCTATTGATTCACGAGATGATGATATGGACATATCTCGTATTCCAGTTGTTCGGGATTTCCCCAATATCTTCGAACCAGTATCGAGCCTACCGCCGAAGCGGGCTATTGAGTCCTGCATTGATCTCATTCCAGGCACTCATCCAGTTAGTCATCTTCCCACGAGGATGTCTACTAAAGAGAATGAGGAACTCAAGAAGCAGTTGATTGAGCTCGAGGTGAAATAGTTTATTCGGTCCAGTTCTTCGCCATGGGGTGCTGCAGTGGTCTTCGTTAAGAAGCCCAATGGCTCCCTTAGGCTTTGCATCGACTATCGCAAGCTTAATGAGGTGACTATCAAAAATCGTTATCCATTGCCACGGATTGATGATATGTTCGATCGGTTAAATGCTGCGAAGGTCTTTTCCCAGCTCGACCTCGGCACCGGATTTCATCAGCTCTAAGTCGCGGAAGATAGCATTTCGCTTACTGCTTTCCGCACTCGTTATGGTTCCTTTGAGGGTTGGTCATGCCATTCGGCTTGACGAATGCACTAGCATTTTTCGTCGATTTGATGAATCGAGTATTCTGAGAATATCTCGATAAGTTCGTTCTGGTTTTCATCGATGATATTCTGATTTATTCTAAATCCAAGGCAGAGCATACTCATCATTTGAGGATCATCTTAGATACACTTCGTCAGCATCAGCTTAAGGCCAAGTTCTCCAAGTGTCATTTTTGGGAGAGCAAGTCATGTTCTTAGGCCATGTGGTATCGTCTAAGGGCATATCTGTCGATCCTTCCAAGATCGAAGCCATTTAGAACTGGAAGCAGCCTAGAATGTGCATGAGATTCACATCTTCCTTGGTCTCGCTGGTTATTACCGTCGTTTCATCAAGAATTTATCTCATGTTGTTCTTCCGCTTACGAGCCTGACTCGTAAGGATGTTCACTTTATCTTGTCAGATAAGTGTCAAGCTTCCTTTCAGCGACTGAAGGAACTTCTCACTCATGCTCCTATTCTAGTGGTTCCAGAGGGAAACAATGATCTTGTTGTCTACACCGATGCTTGTGGAAGCGGGCTCGGTACTGTGCTTATGTGGAAGGATCGAGTAGTCGCTTACGCTTCTAGGAAACTATGTCCAAATGAGGTTCGCTATCCTACTCATGATCTTGAGTTAGCAGCCATTGTCTTTGCCTTAATGACGTGGCGTCATTATCTATTAGGCGAATGTTTCATTCGGTACACCGATCACAAGTCACTGAAGTATCTATTCATCCAGAAGGATCTCAATATGAGGCCGTAGCGATGGCTTGAGTTTCTCGCCTCATATGACTTAGACATTCAGTATACCCCTGGAAAGGGTAATCGTGTGGCTGATGCACTCAGTCGCAAACACTCAGCAGTAGTTTCTATGATGATAGCCGAGTGGGATATTCTTAGGACTCTTTCTGTGTGCGACATTCGAGTTCCAGGTCCGTCTTCTGATTCTCCAGTCTTATTGTCCAGTTTGGAAGCTCGACCTATTTTATTAGATCGCATTGCCCATGCTCAGCGGCAGGATCCAGACTTGTTGCATCTTATCCATTTTCTTGAGTCGGGATCTAGTGATGAGGCTTTGCTGAATTATTCTATTGATTCTCATCGGTGACTTCGCAGGAAGAACCGTATATTGGTACCACCTGATTTATCTCTTAGGCGTGACATTATGGAGGAGTGTCATCGCACTAAGTACACCATTCATCCCGGTTCAAGTAAGATGTATGCCGATATGTGTCGGTTATATTATTAGGAAGGTTTGAAGAGAGATGTTGCAAGTTATGTGAGCAGTTGCATGACTTGTCAACAGATCAAGGCCGAGCATCGGCGTCCATCTGGTCTTCTTCAGCCTCTTGAGATTCCATTGTGGAAATGGGATCAAATATCTATGGATTTCATCGACGGTCTACCTCGATCGAGGTCAAGCCATACTTCTATCTGGGTTATTGTTGATCGCTTGACCAAATCGCTCATTTTATTCCGATTAAGTCCACTCGGACTGCACCTCAGTTGGCCAACCTCTATGTGAAACAAGCCGTCCGACTTCATGGCATTACTAGCTTTATCATTTGTGATCGAGATGCTTTGTTCATAACCACTTCTGGAAGTGTCTACAGTCAGCTTTGGGCACAAAGCTGAACTTTTCTACTGCTTATCACCCTCAGACGGACGGTCAGACGGAGAGGATGAATCGTGTATTGGAGGATCTTCTTCGCTGTTGTATTCTTGATTTCAAGGGTAGTTGGGAGGACCACTTACCACTTGTGGAGTTCTCCTACAACAACAGCTATCAGTCCAGTATTGGCATGGCTCCTTTCGAAGCTCTCCTTCGTGTTAGTTAGAATCTAGCGAGAAACTCATTCTTGGTACAGATTCAGTTCGGGAATCTTCTGAGATGATTACTCTTATCCGTCAGAGAATGAAAGAGGCGCAGGAGCGCCATAAATCCTACGCGGACAATCGTAGGAAGCCTCTTGAGTTCTCCATTGGTGATCTTGTCTATATTCGGATATCTTCTATGAAGGGGGTTGTGCGTTTTAGTTCTACAGGGAAACCGGCTCCTCGCTATGTCGCACCATTTTCTATCACGGAATGCATTGGCCCTGTTGCTTATCGTGCGGCTCTACCTGCTCATTTCTCTGGAATACATGAAGTGTTCCATGTCTCTCAGCTTCGCAAGTGTGTGTGTGATCCTGATTCTATTATCGAGCCGCATATCGTGCCAGATTTAAAGATCTCACCCGATCTATCTTGGGAGCAGCAACCACTCCGTGTGCTTGATTCGGAAGTCAGACGCCTTAGAAACAAAGAGGTTCTGCTTGTGAAAATTCAATGGTCACCCAATCCTGAGGACTGCACTTGGGAGACCAGAGAATTTATCGAGCATACTTATCCTGGTTTTCTTTCATCTTCGGGTACGGGTGAGCATCTATGTTTATCTTCTGTTGTTTCTTCGGTGGATTAGAGGTTATAGACGACTTCCATATTTAAGGAATTGCGGGGACGCAATTTTCTAAGGGGGGATTCTATAACAACCCGGGATTGCAATTACCGAATAATAAATTAAAATTATGATTTTAATTTAAATGGAGCTAAAAAATGGATTTTTTTGGATAGGCTAATTTCTTTAAAATAATGTTATTTGAAAAAAAAGGGGTGGTTTTATAATGGTGGGTTTTAGTGGGCTAATGAAGCATTAAATAGTTTTAGTGAACATTAGGATGCCACTTCTCTTATTGGGTCAATTAGTGAAACCAAACCCATTACCCACCTCTATATATTATCTTAAACCCACCCTAAACCCTAACCCTCCTCTTCATAATTTCCTCAAACCCTAAACACCTCATAAAAACCCAATTAATGGCCTCCATTTGGTAGAAGATCCATTTTCCTCTCCACATAGCTAATATAGGTTAATACAAGATAAAAGGTAAAACAATCCTTCTCTAATCACTCTCTAATCTTCATTCTAGTTTCTGAAATTAATTTTTAATACATGGTTTTTGGTTTATTTTTGTCATGAAGCCTCTTGATCTCCTCTCTCTAGCTTTTGGAGTGCACATCAAGTTTTTGTGCATATTTTTCTTGCATTGGTTGAGGTAAAATTGCTAGCTAAATCCCTTTTTACTTGATGCTAATGAGAGGTTTGCCAAAAAAATTAAAGATCATTTCTGCAATTTTCGTTTTGGAATTGTAGGTGAAACGAAATCAGGCATTACTTCTTCATTTCTCAGCATAAATCAATAATTTTAAATGCACTGGAAAGCTTAGACATAGAACTATAAGTTTCATGTACAGATTTTTCCTAAATTTTGCCATTTATTAGATCAAAACCGTGCTTGTTTGTTGCTATCCCAAGAGTAAATTGACAGCAACAACAATCTCAGGCCTGCGAATTGTATTGGCCATAAGTTGCATGTTTCTGATCCTTTTTTGATCACGTTTTCTGTGTTGCAAACTAGATTCAATAAGGAACACTTTCTTTGCAGGTTATATTTTGATATTTTGCCATTTAGATGACCTGAAATGCGATCGAAGACAGAAGACCAATTCTGTCTTTAACAAGTTATCCTGAGTTTCAATCTGATATTGTTTTGCCAGTATCTCTCCCGGTTTTTATCCGAATTAGATAATTACAGATGTTTCGGAAAGCTTAAAACATATGCTACAATTTTTGCTTAGTGAGTTTTCTGTAATTTTGATGCTAACTATGTCAAAAATTGATTTTTCTAGTATCTTCCCGAGAGCGATACACATATTAGCTCTATGGATGAAACTGAAACTATTTTGATCATGAATTTTGAGCCGCTAGTCAGTATTGAATGATTTTATACTTTCTGAAAAGATTAGTAACTAATTTACAACTTTCATGTTTTGTGTTTTGCAAAATTCTGAGGTTAAGAGAGTCGAAACCTTATTTATTTGTCGCTGTCTTGAGAATTAACGACAGCGATAGTGAATTTACAAATCTGAGAATTGTAATCGTCATATCTTATCCATACTAAGTCCAATTTTGATGAATTTCATATTGTTGAAAAGCTTACGCTTAGTAGAACAACTTTCCTTCAATAAGTATTTTTTTTTTGAAGTTTGTTGTATTAAAATATGAATTCTTTACAGTAGAGGTGAAATTAGTATAATGTGTAATCTCCGGATTTTTGATGATATTTTGACGATTTCGATAATTCCATTTGCATTCTTTTTAATGGAACAGAATTTAATTACCTAGCTCGAATGGGCTGGGGCTGCTGTTCTAGACTTAAAGCCCATTTGGGCCAGAGCAAATATTCCTTCAGCTGTGTTTTATTACCCTGTTTCTATTCAGGTTTGCAATTCGTGACTCCGCCATGGCTACGTCCGTTATCGGAATTTGACATTTTTGCTCTCGTTGGAAATATAGAGTTACGAACTCCATATCTGGAAAGTTTGGTCGTCATCTGAGTTCATTAGACCCTTCGAATTTCCTATCAATGTTGGACCCAGATCGCTGTGCAAAACAGTGCATTTCATGTTTCTGAGTCCGACTTTGGAACGTCGCTACACCTTCGTTTCAAGTCGGAATCGAGCAATTCTTTTTGCAACTTGAAGTAGGAATGTCGGACTACATTATTGCAAATTTTCATGACATTTGGATTCAGTTTGCTAGTTCAAATATTTTTTCGAACATGGGTTCGCAGCAATATTTGGCCTATTTTTCCAACACTTAGAATATATTTTTTTGAGGTTTTTTTTCTGGATTTATCGATTTCTTGAGATTTGTTTCTGGATTTCGCGCACGGACCACATAAAAATGTCTTAAAAGGATTTTTCACTCGAAATGGCTTTCGAAACTATTATTTAGTATTACTTTAGTTATTAAATTAATTACTCCATAATAGGAGAATTTTTAAAAGGACGTTTTAAAAGCGATTTCAATCCAAATAAAAATCCATTTTCCACAACTATTTTCTAGAATAAAATTTCACATTCGCTTTTGTGCACTTCAAGCTAAGTGGAGAAACGGTTGAGAAAAACCCCGGCCTATGGAACTGAGCGTATTTCCTTTCCGGTTAGTCCCCGACCATTTCGATTGATCGTTTTGCCTTTTGGCGCAGTTTATCGATGATATGAGATAAACTTTTGTTTACTGTTTTGAGTATGGAGTTGGCAGAAAGTAAGTAAACCGATTAGGGCGAACCAGTGGTAAGGGACACTGCGTTAACCCTTTTCGGGTTCCTTTCTAGATGTTTCTGACACATTTGCTTATTGGCGGCCAGTACTAGACCTCTGGGTCGTTCGCCTTTTGGCGGTCTCTGGACATTCTGCTCATGCGAGCAGTATTATTGGTGTGTTCCTTTGGGCATTTATCCCCTGGGGTGTCACGAATCGTGCGTTTTGCCCCTAGGTGTGTGGTACCACAAAATTACAGTACTTGGCGATAACGACTCTGGTCGTGCACGTGCATTTTTCTAATGATTTCTATGTCACTTTTGGAGTTGGTCCTTCGTCACTGCTTGAGTGATATGTGTTTTACTATGTTGTATTGTCTTTTGGGGTATGTTCCCTTTGCCTTTGGCGATATATCTTTGCTTTGGCATTGATTTATGGTTAGATTCCATATTATGTGTTGGTGCTTATGGGCAACTATTTATAGCTTTTGCTACGCCGATGATATGAGGCATTATTGTTTACTCAACACTTGAGTGTTGATTATCTCTTTGGAGAGTTTATTATTGGTTGATGATTATGTGATCGTCTATTATATTATGTGGTTTACATCGCTCTTCTCTATGGAGAAGTACCTTATCCTCTATGTTACCACATTATTATATCTCAGTTTATCTAACTGATTATTTAGCTAGCCTGACCCGAGTGTTTTATGCTCGGGTCAGACCGAGTTGTTTCAGGTTAGGTCTCTGGATTTAGCTTGCTCTGTGCTTCCGCTCAGGATTTATCTGCTATGCTATTAGATAGCTTTCTTATTATCCGCTTTATGCTACTTTGTTATTCAGGCTTATCTGCACATATTTTTGACTCACATGTGTGAGAAGAGGCTTGTACGCACTTATGATATATTTGGATCTGTATTGACTATGTATTGTTCTCAGACTCTGTGTATGTTATGTTATTCTTTTCTATGATGATTTTATCATTTAGTTATTATGTTTGTTCTGATAGATCTTTAGCCATTTTAATTTCGTTATAAATATTTATTGGATATGTCGAACCACTTGAGAGAAAAAATAGATACCACATTTCGACATATTCAGTAGATAGTTATAGCTTGATTACACATGGTCGCTTCCATTATACTCCATTCTCCGCTTTAGCAGACGGTATTACCCCGTAATACTCTTTGCTAGAGTGGGTCTAGGAATGGGGTGTTACATTTGCCAAATATGAATAACAGTTTGTTATTTTGAGCAATTCAAGTATGACATGTGTTGTTTATTATTGATTTGAATGGTTCAAAATAACGGGTCATTATAGTTGGTATCAGAGCTCTGGTTTAGGCAAAACTTATCTTATGGAGTAAAAACTCATCAAAAATAGGGTAGCAATACCCTAAAATGAGTAGAATCAATTACGAAATCATCCTTCCTTTCAAGCCTATCTTCTTAGATAGGATTCTCTTTGATTAAGGTTTCTCTAATTTTGAATCTCTATCTTTGTTCTAAAATCCATTCTTGAATCATCCTATGAGAGATCGTATTTGTTAATATTATAAAAATTATTTTATATCTTATTGTTATTTTTTTAAGTATGATTATATTTTATATATAAAAGTATAAATTTCTGAAATTGGACAGTTAAATGAATTAGTTGTCAGAAATGATAATACTAGATTATCGTTCATTATTTTGTTAACATTCCTAAACATGTAACTATTATTGTATGTTATAAGGAGATGAAATTTTATAAACGTGGATATAAATCTGATTTGTCAATGAGATAAAATTAAAATGTGAATTTGAGAATTTAATTTTCGGTGCTTTTCACCATTTGGTTTTCAATGCTTGAAATAAAATAAAATAAAAATAATATTAATATTATTTAAAGGTATTTTAAAGTAGAATTTGTTTCCAAAAGAATTTTAAAAGAAGCAAGTCAGTACTCTCCTTTTTTGTCGTTGGAAAATAATTTCGGTGATTACTGCAACATCATCGACATTCATTTTTAGGTCTCAAGTGGGGGGGACCACTTAGTAACTTTGCTATAGTTTTATTTTGGAAACTGGATGTTGATTCGAATTTCTTTAGTATGATTTGATAAATGAAAAACATAAATGCATATATTTATCTCAAAATGGTTTGAAGTGAAACCAGAAATTAAACTCTTAATTTTATTTTAAGTAATGGTTTTCGATTATTGAAATGAAGTAAAATTTCTGAATAATTGGAGTGTCTAAAATGAGAAATGAAATTGAAACAACTTGAAACAGTTGAACTAGGATAAAATTAATTTGTGTAATACTTAATTGCATTCTAAATCATATAACTTATCCGAAATATTTAAAAAGTTGAAATGTTAACATGAATTTGTAATTGAAGGGTATACAAGAGGAAACTTAAATAATAAAAATGTCCAGACTAAAATTTTGCTTAACAAAAAATAGTATAAATAAAAGGTAAATTGTATAGTGCTTAACTACATTCTGAAATATTAATAAAAACTTACTAGGAAAAAGTTTGAATGTTAATGAGAACATGTAATTGAATAGTATATAATATAAAGTGTAAGTAATAAGTTGTCCAAAATGAAATTTGTTAAGGAAGGTCATAAACAAAAATTGAGTTGTTTAAATGAAGTTTATATAATTAATCTATGTTATAAGAAATGTTAAGTGAACTAAATTGAATAATAAAAAGGGAATTCTATTTAAGTAAATGAATATGAACTTAATAAACTAAACAAGTAATAAATAAATTTATATTTTGTAAACTGTTTGTGATACAAAGGTAAATTATAAAGAATGGTTGAAACAAAATTATAAAGTGGAATTAACTTAAGTGAAGTCAAATGGATTAAATAAATGAAACGAATTAAATAAAATAGGGTTTGTTTTGAAATATATATATATATATATATATATATATATATATATATATATATGAACTTAAGTTATAAAGATAATGTGAATGTAAATAAATTGTGAACGAAAATTTATTAAGTAGAGATGTAAGAAATTTGGAATATATAAGTTAAGTAACTTGAAACTTAAGTAAATAAGAAGTAAAAACCAAAATAAGAATGTGGTTAAACATTTTGGATAGGCAAAAGAAAATATTGAATGTTGATGTTAGACTTAAGTAAATTTGTAAAATGGTTAATTAAGTGATATTGACAGTAAAGGAAATATACTATGTGAATGAAATAAAATAAATGATCATAAATAGAATGTGAAAGAGAATAACAAATATTATTGTAAAAGAATGTAAATAAATAGGGGGAACATAATGAATGTTAATAATTGAATGTAAGTTAATTGAACATAATACAACGGAAATTAATGGAATGAGAATTCATTGAATACAAATAAGTAAGCATGGGAAATAAAATTATAACAAATGTTAACAAATTGAAAGTAAATCAATTGAATGTAAATCAATTAAATATTGATTAAACAAATGTAAATAATTGAAAAATCAATTGAATGCAAATGCATTAAATTGGAATCAATCAAATGTGAATGCAACGAATATTGATCGATTGAATAAAAATGGATTGAAACCAAATTAATTGAATGCAAATCAATTAAAATCGAATGAATTGAATATAAATAAATTGAATAATTTAATGAGACGAATAATAATAAGTAAATTTTAATCAATTAAGAAGTTAATAAGGTGAATGCAAATAAATTGATTGATTAAAAGTGATTAAGTGAATAATTCCAAGATTAAATAAAAATTGAAGTTGAATATTTAACTTTGGTTTTAATTGTAAATGAGATTTATTAAAGTGATTTTATAAAATTACCATAGTGTGAAATAAGCGTTTGGTTGTTAAAGAGACCGGGATTGGATATTGTCATACTCTCTGCCAATACCGAAAACCACTTTAACAACTGTGCACATAGTGATGAATCCAGAATGAAGTAGGATGGTTCGGCGAATGCTACTGGAACGCTACTGGAATGAAGCAAGAGAATGATGATGGATGGCCTTGACCTTTGGGTCATAATTAAAATTATTAAAACAGGAGCTATGCCGGGCCAAGTGGGGTTGCTCCCTCTCTCGGACGCATTTCTTCGATACCATATTTTAATTTGTGATTGATTTGGTTGCCACCTCTTGATTTGATTTAGGATTGTGTCGCTAGTTGGGCGGTGTAGCTGCTATGCATTATCACCAGTTCAGATCCGTGCAAAACGGTAGTATCCGAACCTAGGCATTGCCTCACGTGCCAAGTCATATTTATCCTGATCGTGCCTGTAACGACCCATAAGTTTGAAAATATTTTTAATTAAATTTTTTTTTGAGAACTTTTATTTTTAAGTCATTTGAAATTTAAATTTTAGAATTTTCCAATGCAAGTTTGGAATTTGTTTGTAATTTATTTTCCATACGCTTCAAATAAACAATTTCTGAAAATTTTATATTTTTGTCAAAATTTGAATTTCAGTATAAATTTTTTAAATTTGAATTTTTAAATTTTAATCTTTTTGTCTAAAGAAGATTATATTTACAATATCCGTTCTGCTTTTCGTTTCGTTAAATTCGGATTTATTCTTTTAAAATTGGATAAAATACAACGTTTTACACGCAATAAATTTCTGTTTTTTTATTTTATATTATTCCTATATCCATCACTTTGTTTTATTTTCTAGTTATTTGTTTAGAGTTTTGTTGAATTTATTGGAATTTATTTATTTATAGCTTTTTATAAATGGATGGAGAAAATCAAGGGGACACACGTTACATTGTTTAAATTCTTACCTTTTTATTTCCTAACCTTTATCAATTTTCTAGCTGTTTCCTCCTTATTCCTAGCCATGGATTACTCTACTCATAGCCATGCATATTAAGTTGAAAATTCATGTACAAAAATTTATTTTCCATCTTTCATTTTTCATTTGCATTTAAAAATAAAATATATTGTACGTGTCTTTCTCCTTAATTTATGCCTTTCCATTTCCCTAGCATTCATAACACCTTAGCTGCTTCTTTTTTCTTCTATAGCCATGTATTTCCTTTTCCCATTCAAATACAAATTTATTTCCCATTATGTTCTCATTTTTCATTTGCATTTAAGAATAAAATATATAATTTTCTTCCTCTTTAATTCTTGCCTTTTGTTCTCCAAGCGTTTACTTCTTTTCTAGCCTTTTCCCCACCATTTTCTTGATGTGAATCTCTCCAATCACGCACAAAAATCTTCCTAATATCTCACTTTCCATTTGCATTAAAAGAATTAATATATACAAGCTTCAAAATCCATGGCTTCCTCTTCTCCTTTTATATTTTTCCTTTTCCATTTCTTTGTTTTGTTCATGTGTTGCTTAGCCTATACCATGCCATGTCGACCACTACACCATTTCCACCACCACCAAGACCACCTCCACATCCTCATTACCTCCACACAAGCAAGGCCGTGAACACCAAGAGAAGTACATCACCATTCCATGATGAGCAACCTAGCCAACCACCACTATTTCATCTTCCCCTTCATATTAGCCTCGGCCACCAATTGTTCCACCATCTACTTGCCAGGCCATGACCTACAACATGCCTTAGCCGTGCCTTATGATGTGCCTAGACCCATTCCATAATCAATGCCAAGCACCAAGATCTATGGCCGAACCAATTGCACCCAAAACCCTTGACCTTTTTGCCTTCCAATACATGTAACTTCCACCTCTTCTTATTTCCATTGCCTAGCCCCTTTGCCAAAGCCTAGCACACCTCTAACCATCATGACCAAGCAACACAAGATGATGGTTGAACCCATATGTGGTGTAGCCAAGCCACTGATTGATTAAGGCAAGTTATGCCACTTTGATTCATTTATTTTTTCATTGTTTTAACCTCTATTATTCTGTATTTAATCATATTCTTATGTATTTAATATTTGTTTCCATACAAGATGTGGATCTGACTCTTCATCCACAAAAGTTTGCATTGTGCTTTGTCGTGCTTTTTCGTGCTTTGCGGAGTTTGGATTTTTATTCTAAATTTTTCGATTCTAGTTTAAAAAGGTGAGTTTTATCACTCTAGACATATGTACTTATATTATTGTGAAATGATGACAAGTGAATCTGTATAAATTGATATGTTATTCATACATGCCTGTGATATATTTATATGATGTTAAATGTTGTCTATATACTTGTTACATTACCTGATATGTTATTGTATGTTATACTATTCGTTTTAATTACTGTATCTCGCACAGCAATTTCCATATCACTATAGGTTGAAATGATACATAACCGAATTGACATTAGAATAAGAAAAAATCATTATGTGCAAAAATGATAGGCTCAAGTGATTTTTATTATATTTATTTTTCTTGGGATTGCGGGTTTGAAATGATAGAACCCGGATTATTCTTTTGAATTACGGATTGAAATGATACATATTCATATCACTTGACATAGGTTAGAAAATATTATACAGGCCCATGATTAATATTTTAAAGTAATATTTTCTAAAAAATTTATTGAATATTTTGAGTATATGAAATTTTAGCCTAAGGATTTGATTTAATGATTTAAATCATAAAGAGATTTGGTTTCCTATAAGCTAGAATTCTATAAATCTATTGTGGATTTTAAGTTGAATTTAAAGATTTCATTTATGATTATTATTTTAATAATTAATGTTGATTTAATTTGGAATAAAAAATCTAACCTAATAATTTTATAAAGGTTACTTCCTGAAGTGGACATTGTTTGTATAATAAATAATGTATTTTGATTGATAAAATGAAATGCAATTTTAATTGGGCACTTTGTTATAAAAATCCACTTAACTTGAAGTCATAGTTAATTGATGTCTAAATGAATGGATTTATAAAAGGAATTGGATTGTTATATTAACTATGATAAAATATTTTATTTATGGTTATGTTTGTAAAAATAAATGATTATGATTTAAATGGAAAAAATGTAGCTTAAATATGACTTAACTTGATAAGGGGAAAATTAGTTTCAAATGAAAGTTAAGAAAATTTAGTGATAGAAATATTTTATTTATGGGATGGATAATTTAAAATAAAGTGTAAAGCTATTTGTTAAAAATAAAAGTTAAGTACAATAGAGTAATTTTGACTTATAAATGAATTATAGTTAATTTCGATATTTTAGTTATAAATTTTATTTTATTTAATCACAAGATAAATGATATCCAAATGAATATTTTCTGAAGCACGAAATGTGATTTTCGTAAGTGAAAATGGCTAAAAATTGAAATTTTAATGTGGCTGAAATGTTAATATAAATCTGGAATTTTATGGGTAGCACTTCAGAAATGTTGTGGTTTTAGGATAGCATTTGCTAAGTGTTACTAATTCTGAAACTTAACTAGGTTCTAAATAACTAAATACGTATTATAGCACTTTAGAAGTGTTGTTGTTTCTGAATTTGAACTATTTTTGAAAATACCTAAATAACTACTAAAGCACTTTATAAATGTTGTTGTTTCTGAAATTGAACTGTTTTGAATAATAACTAAATACCTACCTTAGCACTTTATAAGTGCCGCTATTTTTGAATTTGACAATTTTTTGAAATATTACTATATCTACCGTAACATTTAATAAGTGCTGTTGTAGCTGAAATTTACAATGTTTTGGAAATTCTATAATTGAATGAACGAACTTAAAAATGTTATAACTTTGAAAGTACTATGGTTTGGTGATAAAATTACTTGAAATTGTATTTAAGTGGGAATCGTCTTTAATTATATTAATTTGGAACTTATTGAAATTGAAGATTTAAAAAAATGACTTTATAAAGTGGTTTGGGTTTAAATGATTTAAAGGAATATTACAGTTTAATAAATTGAAGGAAATATTCAGTGATTTGAAAATGTGGGTTTTATTTAAATGATATATTGGTTTGGTTTTGAAATGAAATAATATAATATTTAGTTTTGAAATAGATATTATTTTAGAAAGTAATGGTATTTGATTTTAAATGGTTTTGGAATAGAAATGTTTTGAAATAAATATCCATGGGTTATAATAACGGTTGGTTGTTAAAGAGACTGGGATCGGAAGTTGTCGTACTCTCTGCCAACTCCGAAAACCACTTTAATAAGCGTGTACGCGGTGGAGACTTCAAAATAAAGTAGGATGGTGGAGACGTTCCTTTGAGGTATATACGTGGATTTGACTCTCGTGAGTTTGTATAAGGTGGCTAAAACAAGAGCAATTCCGGGCCAATAAGGTCGCTCCTCTGATCGAACGAACTCCTTCGATATTATATTCTGACTTTGAGATTGATTTGGTGGCCACTTTTGATTTTTTGATTTTTGGGGGTGTGGCTCGAGGTGGGCGGTAGTAGCTACTACGTGTTAATTCGGATAGTAATTTGTATATCTACTCTGTCATTTTCTAGTTGTGCCGTGTCACCTAACCTAGCGAGCCTTGTACGAGTTTGATTTGTGTCATAACTATAGAGCATCTTCTCGTAGCCTCCCGATCAGGGGGTATGCAGATGTTGTATAGACTATTGGTATTATTACGTGTTAAGGGCTATATGGGTAACCCCTTAACGCTATTTAAAAGTAAGTTTATTTTACTAAGACATTATTGTAATAGCAAAATATTACTACATGGTAAATAGTTTAACGGACCTTAAAGGATGGGCGGCCCCAAGCATCCTTTGAGTTACTCGTACCTTATATTATAGTTCACTTGAGTTGGTTTACATTGTATAAGTATGTATGTCCTGACTCGAGTGTTTTTTGTTTTGCTTTACACTTGGGTCAGACTGAGTGATATAGCATTAGAGGCTCACCTTTGGAGTTGGAGCTTCACTTGGAGATCCAGCTATCTATTTCACTTTCAGTCATTCAGTTGATTCCAGTTGTTCAGTTGATTCCAGCGGTGCATTCAGCTTTGTGCTTGTTTATCACCTTGTTACTTCTGTTGTATCTTGTTTAACTCTGATGTATTTACATAGTTGCTTCGTGAACTACTATTTCTTTGTTATCGCTACATTATACTACTTTGTGCCTGTGATTCTGTGATTTATTTATTTACTGCATATGATGAGTTTGCCAAAATTAAATTAACAATTCGGTATTTTGAGCTATTCAAGTCCGACATGTGCGGATGCGAATGGTTGAAAATACCGGGTCATTATAGTTGGTATCAGAGCTTTGGCTCTAGGCAAACTTAGTATATGTGGTAAATTTATTTACAGAATCACTTTCGTTCGATCTTGAATCTTTTTCTCTTTGACTCTGTTTCCTTTGAATTTTGGAACGTTCTCCCGGTTCCGAAATTCATTCTTTCCCCTCACTATTCATATTCTTATGAATTCTAGAGCATCTTATAGCTCCACTAAATGACTTGTGAAGGGGTGAAACTCCTTTACAATGGGCATTTATCCACCGAAGATTTATGTATATCCTCGGTTTAGATGATAATATATCTTTAGTTATCCCAAATTCTATCTCTTGAAATCGAATGTGGATTACTTCAGAATACCGCATTGATCCTATTCTTGAAGTCGCGGTTGACCCGGATAAGGTTGCCCGTGATTTGTATAAGCTTGTCCATTTCCTTATTTGTTTAGAATCATCTTATCTATTGTTCTAACTTATCCTCAAATCAAAATTTCCTTTGAATTGAGTCAATCAAATTTGAATCTCTATCCTTGCTTTGAAATCTATTCTTGTATGATGTATTTGTAAATCTATATTTAAAATGTTTTATATATTGTGTTGTTTGAGTTGTTGATTTGGGGTTTCGGTCGATTCGTCTGATCAACGCTATCGATATGATCTCCAAAACACTTGAACAGAGCAAACCGACACAATATAGTTTTCAAATTTAGTAAATGAAATAAATTTTGTATTATTATATAAGTATAGTTTTTTGAATTTTGATAGTTAATTGAATTGGATGTTGAGAAACAATATTTGACTTTGTATATATAGCTTGTAACCATTAGCTTTTGTTTCATATATAAAAAATTGAACTACAAAACATGGCTATGAATTAATTTGTAAATTTAAATGAATTTTAAACAAGAAACTGAGAATTTAATTTTCGATGGTTTCAAACTTTGTGTTTGAAGTTTTAAAGGCTGTATTATTTAAAGTATTTCAAGTAGAAATTATTTCAAAGAATTTTATAAATTGAAATCAATGCTCTTTTCTTTGTCGTTGAAAAATAATTTCGGTGATGACTGCAGCATCATCGACATTCATTTTCGAGTTTCGAAGTGAAGAGACCATTCTGTAGTTTTTCTACCGTCTTTCTTCGGAGAAATAAATTGATTAGAATTTCTAAAATATGACTTGATTTATAATATACGTGGTATATGATTTAAATTGATTTGATATATGTTCTGTATATATATATTTATTCATCTCTAAATAGTTTGAATTTAGTCGAAAATTTAATTTTGAAATTTTTCTTAAAGGATAATTTCAATTATAAAAGAGAATCAAAATTTTGAATAAATACTTAAGCTTGAATAATTGAATTAGAAATTTTATTTGTATAATACTCAATTACATTCCAATATAACTTACCTAAATTATTCAAAAGTTGAATATGTAATTGGATAATGTACAAGATAAAAGGATTTTATAAATAAAATTTGAATGGTTATAACAAATATTATACACTTAAATTTTAGTTATAAAAAGATTAATAGAGGTATATTAATAAAAGTAATTGAATAATGTACAGTATAAATGATGTTAAAAGAATTATAAATAAATTGGAATGGTTATAATAAATGTAAATATACTTAATATATGTGATTAGATATATTAAGTGAATAAATTTAATAACAATTTGGAATAAAGAAGAAATAAATTTATTGAATAAATTATGAGCATAATAAATGATTTTCAAATTCATTGACTTTATAAATTGTTAATTTAAGATGATTGGAGGATAAAATAATGAAATTTGAAATAGTTAAGATTTATCCAACTTAGGTGAAATCAATTATTAATTTAAGATGAATTCATGGTTTTAAATTTATTGTCTTAATTTGTTTTCCAATCTCTTTTCTTTCGGGGTTATTCTTTTCATTTTGTCTTAATCATATCTCCTTCTATCTTGTTTTTCTATGTTTCCTTGCTTCGTTCCTTTTCGGGGACAAAAAGTTTTGAGTGGGGGAGAGTGTAACAACCCATAATTTTGGAAATATTTTTAATTAAAATTGTATTTGAGAACTTTGATTTTTACATCATTTAAAATTTAAATTTTATAATTTTCCAATGCAAGTTTGGAATTTGTAAGTAATTTAGTTTTCAAATGCTTTAAATAAACAATTTCTAAAAATTGTATATTTTTGTCCAAATTTGAGTTTCAGTTTAAATTTTTATTGAATTTTTAAATTTTAATCTTTTTCTATGATGTAGAATACGTTTACGATATCCGTTCTGCTTTATGTTTCGTTAAATTCTGATTTAAACTTTTAAAATTGGATAAAATACAGCGTTTTACATGCAATAAATTTCCGTATTTTTATTTTATATTTTTCCTATATCCATCACTTTGTTTTATTTTTCTATTTATTTGTCTAGACTTTTATTGTATTCGTTGGAATCTATTTGTTTATATGTTTTTATAAATAGCTAGAGAAAATGAAGTGGACACACGTTACATTGTTTAAATTCTTACCTTTTTATTTCCTAACCTCTTTATTAATTTTCTAGCTGTTTCCTCCTCATTCCTAGCTATGAATTACTCTACTCATAGTCGTGCATATCAAGTTGAAAATTCTCGTGCAAAAATTTATTTCTCATCTCTCATTTTTCATTTGCATTTAAAAATAAAATATATTGTACATTTCTTTCTCCTTAACTCATGCCTTTCCATTTCCCTAGCATTCATAACTCCTTAGCTGTTTCTTTTTTCTTCTATAGCCATGTATTTCCTTTTTCCATTCACGTAGAAAAATTTATTTCCCATTATGTTCTCATTTTTCATTTGCATTTAAGAATAAAATATATAAGTTTCTTTCTCTTTAATTATTGCCTTTTGTTTTCCTAGCATTTACTTCTTTTCTAGCAGTTTCCCCACCTTTTTCTTGCCATGAATCTCTCCAACCACGCACAAAAATCTTCTCAGTATCTCACTTTCCATTTGCATGAAAAGAATTAATATATACAAGCTTCAAAATCCATAGCTTCCTCTTCTCCTTTTCTATTTTTTTTCCTTTTCTTTGTTTTGTTCATGTCTTGCTTGCCCTCTACCATGCCTTAGCCGACCACTACACCATCTCCACCACCACCAAGACCACCTCCACAACCTCATCACCAACAGACAAGCAAGGCCGTGACCACCAAGAGAAATACATCACCATCCCATGATGAATAACCTAGCCAACCACCACTATTTCACCCTCTCCTTCATATTAGCCTCGGCCACCAATTGTTCCACCATCTACTTGTCATGCCCTGACCTACAATATGCCTTAGCCATGCCTTATGATGTGCCTAGACCCATGCCATAGCCAAGGCCGAGCACCAAGCGCTATGGCTGAACCAATTGGACCCAAACCCCTTGACCTTTTCGCCTTCCAATACATGTAACTTCCCCCTCTTCTTATTTCCATCGCCTAGCCCATTTGGCCGAGCCTAGCACACCTCTAACCATCATGACCAAGCAACACAAGATGATGGTTGAACCCATATCACTACAAGAAAACTGCGATTTACCTACGCCAAAATGGCGTAGGCGGGGCGTAGGTAAATGCATTAACTACGTAACCCTTACTTCAATTTTGGCGTGGGTAAAACTTGCGTAGCTAATAAAATCCCTACGCTTTACCTACGCTATCCGTTGGTTGCTCCCTACGTCTTTCCTATGCCATGATTTTTCTACGTCTTTCCTACACCTCGTTATTTTGTTACGACATTTTTACTTCTTTCATTACCCACGTACGTCATCCGTTTACCTACGCCTTGTTTTCCTACGTCATTCTTACATATTACATTTCCTACGTTTTATCTACGTCATTCACTCATCTACGGGTGCATCAATATTCCCTTTACCTATGCCTTTTCTAAAGCAATTTTTATATATTACTATTGTGTTTCATTTCACCATATTAAATAGAAAGTAAAACCAACTTGTTACACATTTATACACATTCCAACAAAAAGATTAACATCAAATCATTCATCTTTAATTCAAAAAACAAATATCTCATTCATATTACAAAGTCAAACAATATTAATCAAGTTTTTATATGTCAAAAAAATACGATAATATGTTCATGATACATGACATCATACAGTTACAATTAAAAATAAAAAATACCCTCATCCCTCAGGAGATCATTCAACTCCCCATCAAATTTTTACAATTTTTACATTTGTTGTGCACTGTGAACATATTTTCTCCATTACACTGCAAAAAAGTGCCTGTGCGCATCCCTGCATGGTGATACAACAACCACTTCCACCTCAATCTCTTCTCTGCCAATCATCCTTCCTCCTTTTCCCATCAACTCCTCCTCCACCACAATACTTCGCTGCACCCTGTCAGTATCATCACCCAGTTTCATTACCTCAAAACTGTGACTCACTGTTGCCATTGCACTTTGACCACCAACTTACTGCCAAGTGCCAACAGTCCTAGCATATCACCAACCATCACCATCTTAACTACCAACACTCTACCATAACTCTCAATAAGCAACTATCTCAGTACCCTTCTTTACATCCTCCTTTAACATATACCATCACATACCACTCAAAATTATTGCATTGACATCACTGTGCACTGCTGCGAACCTACCATCAGATCATCTCCCTTTGATCTCACCACATCCGTTAACTCCACTGTCCCTATTACAAAACATCATTATTCACATCAACTGCCATATGCAGTCTACATTACCACTGCAATACCACTTCATTCCAATCACAGCATATTACAATTCTATGCATATCAAAACCATTCAGCCTGCCTTCACTCTGTCCAACTACCTTCAACTTACTACCAATCCAAACCGCAAATCACTGCCCATCAGTTTACATACAATCCCACCCCTCCACGACAAGCCAGTTACCATCACAACTCTACTCGCTGTGTCATTGAAACACTACTGCTACAACTCTATGCAACATACAAATCATACTTCACAACATCGCCATCATAAGCAACTCCAACAACTTCATCCAAACCCACTCCAAACCTTGCTGTCGACGAAACACTCCTCGCCATAATCATACATACTGCTTTACTACAAACTGCTTCTGCCTGACCACATTATGCAACTACAACATCAACATAATCAACTCCCCCTCCCCCCTCGCCGCCTGACATCTTCAACTACTTCACTTAGCTTTGCCAATACTGTCAACAACTTCCCTAAATCTACACAGAAAGAAAACATAAAGACTCATCATACCAGACTTCACCTTACATGCTTCATATGTTCTGTAATTAGCTTGTTGCAAAAATAAATTGAATGAGATAAGTTCATATCATACCTACCGAATCTTAGCTGTATACTCGCTCTTATTATCCCCAAGATTTGAAATATGAACTAAGTATAATTTAAATTTCCTTACTGTTACAGCGTCCAATATCATCTTTTGATCAAAGCTCCAATGTAACGACCCAACTTCCAGACTCTAGGAAGTCGCATCGTTAATAAGAAAGAAAGGAATAGAGAATAGAAAGAAAGATAAGAAGAAAGAAACAACACATCAGAATCTAAACAGCGGAACGAATAAATTATATTAATAATATAAAATATTACATCGTTTACAACTACTATCAGAGTACACAGATATACAACACATACTAGACAGTTATAAACACCTGTCTAGTATTTACAACATAATACAACCCAGAGACTGGGGTACAGGGGTACCGTCCGTCACAGTACGTGGCTTAGATCACCGTACCGAGGACCACTCCCGATCCCCTGCAACACAAGACCGGACCCGTTCCTTACTGAACAGTTCCAAACAAGACAACCCCGCAGTTGGCGTACGTTCCAACCGCCCACACAGCCGAAATAAAAAGGGACCTCTAGACAGGGGAAAATCTTGCTCTCAAGTGGGGGCTACCCACAAAGTATTGCTGCACCTCCCCTGTTTTAGCCATTCCCGATTGATGAGGCTTGAGGCTATGATTACCTTTATAGAACACATCTCTTAGAATGCTCATCGTCCACCTGACGATGTTCTGAAAGCATTCAATCCATACAAGTTCGTCCCGCGTTCGAACGAAACCGAAGGCATTATCTCGTTACACTCATTTTGGAATCACCCTCAGAGTTAACGATGATAACCCTTGCACTCTAAATCTCCATCTCGAATCTATAAGTACTATTCCGTCAACTCATTACGGAATCACCCACAGAGTTATACTAACGTATAGCCCTTACACCTCGAGTCTTCACTTGCTCCACTTGGATTCACGACCTAACGTTAATTTGGATCGATGTGGTTTTCGGATATCCAAATATGGAAACCCGATCCCGGTCTCATTGAAATCCAAAGCGTGTTTTATTTAAGGCCAAGTTGTTTTAAAGGTTTAAAACAATTCAATTATCTATATACATAGGTAGATAAATCACAGATTCATAACAGATAATCAACATTATCATCATATCAGATAAACCATATTATCATTATCAAAAGATAATCCAAATAATCGTCACAATGCAACCAATGCATCCATATCACTCAACATCATTATTTATCTCATATCTGAGATTCAAACCAATCAAAGCAAACAATAACATCCGTCCATATAAGCAATGATTTATAATCACCATTTATAATTAATTTAAAGTGAATTAAATTAACAACATCATTCTCATATTATTTAAAGTGAATTAAATTAATTACTTTATCAATATAAATCTTGCTTACATAACCTTGAATTAATTTCAAATTAATTAATTAATCATCTTCCAATTAATCACTCTAATTAATCACCTTTGATTAATTATTATTTATGTAATTATCCTTTAATTAATTTTACAAATTAATAATACTTAACCAATTACATAATTAACCTTTAATTACTTCATTAATTAATTAACTATAATTAATTATATTAATCCTTAATTGATTAGATTAAATAATTTCCTTATTCACTTATTATTGATTAATTAATCTTAATTAATCAATCTTAATTACATCATTAATTATATTAATTAATGATCCCTATTTAAATTAATTAACTTATTTAAATTAATTACATTAAGAAATTAATCTTAATTTAAACCATAATTGTTAATCACCCTTGATTAACTCCATTCAGTAATCAACTACCTTTAATTACTTTACCAAATAAATTAATTACTTCATAATTTATTATCTCTAATTAATCCCTTGATAAATTCACAAAGTCATTATACTTGAATTGCTTCAATTATCAAATCACCTTCAATTAATTACAAACAGTAATTACCCATTAATTACTTCCTAAGTAATTTCTCTTCATTTAATTACATTAGGTAATTATACTACACAAATCATCAAATGATTATTTTAAATTAATTAAACTGAATTAACTAACTTAATCTAATCAAACTAAACTAAATTAACTACAATTAGTAATTAATTCCTTAATTACTTCCATGAGTAATTATACTTAACAATTTACTCAAATGATTATCTTTAAATTAATTAATGTAATTAAAAATTAAAAATTAATCATATCAATTAATTATTAAATAATCCTTAGTTAATAACCTTCATTAACTATTAACAATTCATTAATTATTTTCTAAAATAATTAACTTATTTTAATCATTACTAATTACAAATTAATTAATTAACCCATTAATTAATCCCTAATAAATTAGATAATTAAGTGTTAATTAAAACTTAATTAATCCATTATTACTTGATTAATTAATTATTAATCATTGATTAAAATCAAACCTTATTAAATTAATTATTCTTAATTACAAGTTAATTATTCTAAAAATAATTAACCTTAAACCCTTAATTACTTTGAGTAATTATTCATTTCATTAATTAAATAAATTAATTATTCATTTAATTACCCTAATAATTCAATGAAATACAAATTATTAAATTATAATTTAACTTTAACAAGTTTTAAAAATCAATCTAAAACCTTTAAATGATAAATAGTATTTTTATTATAAAATAAATTTTACAAAAGTTAAAACAAATTTCCTTTTAAATTGAAAAACATTTAAACTTTATATTATTACTCAAATTTGTTTTCAAACACTTATATTTATAAAACTTAAATTTAATTTGAAACAAAGATTCAAATCCAAATTTGAATCAAATTTAAACTTTGTTTAAACATTACTTTATATTTCAATTTCCAAATTTAAATTCAAATTTATTTCAAAACAAACATTTTTAAACAATAAAAAATTTTGAATTTTAATACTTGATCATTTCCAACTATGATTCAAATCAAAACTTGAATCCATAATACAAAATTAGATTTAAAACATATTTTAAATCTTTGCTTAATAACTTAACCTTCAGTTTAAATTTGAAAACAAGGTAGTTTTCTAACCCTATACGAACCCTACTCGAGTGATCACAAAATTCACTCGACCATCATCCTATCTTAACCCGAGCAAAATTCAAAACAAACTCGAGTAAACTTGAGAACAAATCCCTTTGAATTCAATTAAATCTTCCAGGGTACTATCAAGTTTAACAAAACCTGCATCAAAAAAATACCCGAGCTAATAACTCATCCCCTTCGAGTCTCATACCCACATGCTTCGAGCAAAACGCGATGCAACCCGAGACACAACTCAAGAAACACATTTCCCCCAAAAACAATCAGCTGATACCCAGATTCGTTGTGCACCTGCACCGCCGCGGCCTTCACCTCCGCCCTCTCGCAACCCCACGAGCAAGTCGACGGCCTTCCTCTAATATGATTCCGATCATCCAGGAACTACAGAAACCCCTAAACCGAAAACGAGCTTCGAGCTCAAAACTGTAAGAAAAAGTCGAACTGGAAATTTGCCTCAAACTCCAAATTGCGATCATCAGAGAGTCAACGCCGCCAGCCACATCAACTTCCACACCTCATCTCTCTCCCGTTCAAATTAGGAAACACTCGATCACCTATTCGAGTCACGATTATCAATTTACTGATCAACATTGAAAAACTAGGGCATAACAACTTCAATCCCAAATTTCTACTGCTTCACCCCATAAATCCATTATCTTCCATTTTTTTTAAAACATGATCATTACTTCATCACTGAAACAACCCATGGCCACTCCAAATCTTCTAGAATGAAAATCCCAACCTAAAACCCCATTTCCAGACAAACCAGTGATCTTTTCCCAATTTAAACTAAATTTTTTCTAAATTTAGTTTTACAATTCAAAGTTTTAGTTTGTGTAATTGATTTAATACCTTAAATCAATGAATTCTAGATAATTAAATTCTTACTTATGTAAAAATAAAATTGTTCTGTAGCATATTCTATTTCCAGAGATATTACAGGTTCCCTCTTCTTCTTTTTTTTAAATAAAAACTTAAACTTTGAATTAATATTACATAACCATATTTGATTTAATCATAAATACTTAATGCAGATTAGATCAATCTATAATGGAGTTTAAACACATTCTTAAAACCTAGAACTTAAGTACAGAGAACAAATTTCCCAAAAGCATACACATCTATATACAAATTCATATATATAAATACCAGCAATGAACTTATAAATGACATGCACATATTTTATTTCCAGACTAAAGTAAACAACCAAAATTCATACTTAAGTTTTTAAAAGAGTGAGGTTACTCACAGATTTTAGTAGCAGAGCATCCTCATTTATTGAAAACTTTGCATCTGAATGCTTCAGTACTTTTTTAAAAACTGCAATTTGATTTTAAAAAAACATTCATCTTGTAATCTGCCTTGCTCCCTTATTTTTATCATTGCATGCAGGTTCCAGAAAGAAAAGAATTGGAGGCCTTGTTGATGATGTGTTCAAAACAGAAAAGGAATTTGCAAGCTTCCAGTTATACAAGTACATGCTTGTTTCCAGGTTGATTTTACACAGAAATGCAGACTTCATTATTTCAGGAGAAAAAATGCAGGCTTCCCAGAAAAAAGATGCACGCAGGGATGGTTGATTTAAAAAAAAATTTGAGGAGACTACTAGTTAATGTATTTGAAGGATTACATGTTTATGCTTTGATTTGCAAAAATGAAAATTTCAGATTTCTTTGGTTGAAGAACTTCTTAAGTTTTGAGAAAGAAAGAATAGAAAAAGAAGAAGGATGAGAAGTAATAGGTTTATATAAAAATAATTTTGATTTCATTAAATTAAAAGAAAAAAATAAAAAAAATAGTAAAATCGGACACTTGTTCATATTTTAAACATTTGTCACTTTAGTTCATGCTATGCTTACACATGTCAATTAGGTATAAATAAATTAACATGTGTATTAAGAGTACTTTTTTTACTTTAATTTAAATTGTTTTACAAGAAGTTAAATTCTAAATTTGTTATTTCTTATGTAAAAATAAATGAGTTCCTCCCCTTTTAATTTATTAGAAAGGAAATGAGACATACAAATTATGAATATAAGTTTATTCAAATATTTTTAAACATTTATTTCTTTTAAATTTCAAAACATCAAAGTCAAATTCAAATTAAATTATAAACTTCAAAGTAAAAATCAAGTTATATATGTGTGCATATATAACTCTTATTAAATTTTAAAATAACAAATCCTATTTCTAACAAAATTTATTTATGTTTATAAAAACTAAGTATTCTCAATATCATTTGAAAATAACAAATTAAACAATATTTAAAATGATTTATAAAAGATATCATAAATTACTTCTATTACTTAATAAATTAAGATCATATGTAAATTTTATTTTAAATTCTTATATATATATTCAAGCAATACTTTAAAAAGAAAATACAACTAAGTTTTTAATGTTAACCTAATTTTAAATTCATATCCAAGTTAATTAAATATAAATTTAAACAAATAAAATTTTCCTTTAATATAACCTATATAATTATTTATTAAATTGTTTAGAACAATTAAATGTTAAATTAAAATCAAATTTCCAATTTTACCAAATATAAATAAAAATTAAAAATTTATTCATTTACTAAGTTTTAAATCAAAGTTTATCCATTTACAAGATATACAATTATATATATATATATATAAACAGAAAATAGTTTATTAGCATGAAAAGATAAAATCTACTAATTTAAATATTTATTAGAAGAAGATTATTAAATCAATTCAAATTTTATTATCAAAAATTATCAAATCTAATAAATTTTTAAACACATATTATTAAATTTATATTGCCAAATTTCCGGGATATCACATTCCTCCCCCCTTAAAAGAATTTCGTCCCCAAAATTTAAAAGCAAAGGTAATTTAATAATCTATCCTAAGATTTAATTTTAAAACACAAGCATATATATCAAACATATGCTAATAACCATAGCAACCAATTTACCTAATCAAAGCAAATCTAATTATACAGAAAAATTCTGGATAAAATTTTCACGAGTTTCCCTAGTATAACTATCGGGATACTCGCTTTATAGAATCTAAACAATCAATACTATTAAGCTATAGAGCTCCTATCCAACAAGATCTACAAAACTAAACAGGATATCAAACTACATACAAGTCTGACTCAACAATCACATCATCCTGAACTACTGATTTCACAACCAGAAATAAATCATACACGTACTTCCTTAGATATATGTGAATCCCAACGAATCCCAGTTATCCAAACTGGAAATTCAACCTTGAAAATCAAACACCAATCCTCACAAGAACACAAAAAAGATCAAAAACATCTCGGAGCTGACTTACCCAGTCTTGCCCAATCTTATAGCTCTTAAAATCAGAGAAAACTTACCCAAAATCAAATCTTCGACTCCCTAATCCAAATTACTTCGTCTCTTATCCACAGAACACTTCTAATGATCCTGGGTTGCCTTCCTCCTTACAGATCATCTCAACCCTTGTTGATTCCTCTAGAAACAAACAGAACCAAAACTTGTCAACAGAATGATCTCCTTAAGATTAATTCCAAACCAAGAACACCAACTATACTCCATAAACATCAGAAGACAAACTTACTTCTCCTATCCGAAAAAGATAAAACAAAAGCATTTTCAAACTGCTTTCGCTGCACAACTCTGATCTGAAGCAGGAGAAAATCTTGAGCACAAACTGGATAACACATCTCAGACACATGGTTCAACAAATCCATAAAAGTAAATTCAGATGCCCCATTTGAACCAAAGCTGCTCCATTAAACCTCCGGTATCACTCCTAGAATCTAGTCGATAAGAAAACTCAGCCTCCAGGTACGGACAAACTTCTCATAGCTCAAGAGAACACTCGAACTGTCGCAAGTCACTTTTGCGATCAACCAGTCCAATATCCAAGGAAAACTGTTCTCTCTTTACCAATCAAAACAGTCTATGCTTAACTAGCCAACCCATCCAAGAAATGAATCTACCCGGCTGCTTCTGAACTCCTTCAGAAAAATTGCTAACCAGAAATCCTTCTTGTCAGCATAGAACACTCCGAGCTGGACTGTTGACACCGACGCCAAAGACTTCCTAATCCAAAGCACTTCGAGAAACTCGGGTCTCAAACCAGACAGAAACATCCTGCTGAACCCAGCCACAACATCGAAGCAAACATACTTCTAAAACTTGTTCCGAAGAAAAATCTTCAGAAACATCTATAGTCACTATGTCTCATTACATAGCTACTATTCCCTGAGATATCAAGATATCATCATTCTCTTCTGCCAAACCGACAGATCCAAACTCTACTCATCTATCTCAGAGATGATCTCCGAACCTTTACAGGTCACCTTCAGAGTTAATGAAATTCTATACTCTGCACAACTCACTCGAGACGGTATTAGGTCTACAGTCTCGACATATACACTTCCAACTACAATACTCAAACTCCAACCATTGGTAGTAGTCGTGTTACACACCCCATTACCTTATCTACCTTTATAACTTATATTGGAAAACCTGAACGGGTAGCCCAACAGATAGGTAGAAATAAATATATCTATATATATATATATATATATATATATAAATTACAAATACGCTCTCTCAAGATAGACACCACTCCAGAGCCTAAGTATTCACTCAACCTAATGCTCTTATACCACTGTAACGACCCAACTTCCAGACTCCAGGAAGTCGCATCGTTAATAAGAAAGAAAGGGATAGAGAATAGAAAGAAAGAGAAGAAGAAAGAAACAACACATCAGAATCTAAACAGCGGAACGAATAAATTATATTAATAATATAAATATTACATAGTTTACAACTATTATCAGAGTACGCAGATATACAACACATACTAGACAGTTATAAACACCTGTCTAGTATTTACAACATAATACAATCCAGAGACAACACAGAACACACAGCGGAATACTATATAACAAACGCAGAAGCCTCCTGCTCCATTGCTCCTCCAATATTCATCAAAGCTAACCTGAATCCCTTGGCTACTCGTAAAAATTTGAGTACCCAAGAGTTTATGAAAAACAAGAATAAACTCCGGGTTAGACATGGGTCTGGTGTGAGTAACAGGTTAAAGTTGCTTAACTTTCAAAAACCTTTTGAAAAGAAAGGTATCACGTAAGACTTTCCACACATAAACATGGAAAAGTTTTTACCTTACGCTAACCAAAACATTTGATTTGAAATCCAGTGATATTATAATAGTGTCTAGGGTTTTCAAGTAAATAAGAAATAGCAGAAATTGTTACATGATTAAATTCCAACTACTAGCCACAAAAGTGGGTAATACAATCAAAACCGTTGGCACTTATTGGATTGTGGATTCCATACAATGGCACGCTACTGGGGTACCATCCGTCACAGTACGTGGCCTAGATCACCGTACCGAGGACCACTCCCGATCCCCTGCAACACAAGACCGGACCCGTTCCTTACTGAACAGTTCCAAACAAAACAACCCCGCAGTTGGCGTACATTCCAACCGCCCATACAGCCGAAATAAAAAGGGACCTCTAGACAGGGGAAAATCTTGCTCTCAAGTGGGGGCTACCCACGAAGTATTGCTGCACCTTCCCTGTTTTAGCCATTCCCGGTTGATGAGGCTTGAGGCTACGATTACCTTTATAGAACACATCTCTTAGAATGCTCATCGTCCACCTAACGATGTTCTGAAAGCATTCAATCCATTCAAGTTCGTCCCGGGTTCGAACGAAACCGAAGGCATTATCTCGTTACACTCATTTTGGAATCACCCTCAGAGTTAACAATGATAACCCTTGCACTCTAAATCTCCATCTCGAATCTATAAGTACTATTCCGTCAACTCATTACGGAATCACCCACAGAGTTATACTAACGTATAGCCCTTACACCTCGAGTCTTCACTTGCTCCACTTGGATTCACGACCTAACGTTAATTTGGATCGATGTGGTTTTCGGATATCCAAATATGGAAACCCGATCCCGGTCTCATCGAAATCCAAAGCGTGTTTTATTTAAGGCCAAGTTGTTTTAACGGTTTAAAACAATTCAATTATCTATATACATAGGTAGATAAATCACAAATTCATAACAGATAATCAACATTATCATCATATCAGATAAACCATATTATCATTATCAAAAGATAATCCAAATCATCATCACAATGCAACCAATGCATCCATATCACTCAACATCATTATTTATCTCATATCTGAGATTCAAACCAATCAAAGCAAACAATAACATCCGTCCATATAAGCAATGATTTATAATCACCATTTATAATTAATTTAAAGTGAATTAAATTAACTACATCATTCTCTAATTAATTTAAAGTGAGTTAAATTAATTACTTTATCAATATAAATCTTGCTTACATAACCTTGAATTAATTTCAAATTAATTAATTAATCATCTTCTAATTAATCACTCTAATTAATCACCTTTGATTAATTATTATTTATGTAATTATCCTTTAGATAATTTTACAAATTAATTATACTTAACCAATTACAGTAATTAACCTTTAATTACTTCATTAATTAATTAACTATAATTAATTATATTAATCCTTAATTGATTACATTAAATAATTTCCTTATTCACTTATTATTGATTAATTAATCTTAATTAATCAATCTTAATTACATCATTAATTATATTAATTAATGATCCCTATTTAAATTAATTACCTTATTTAAATTAATTACATTAAGAAATTAATCTTAATTTAAACCATAATTGTTAATCACCCTTGATTAACTCCATTTAGTAATCAACTACCTTTAATTACTTTACCAAATAAATTAATTACTTCATAATTTATTATCTCTAATTAATCCCTTGATAAATTCACAAAGTCATTATACTTGAATTGCTTCAATTATCAAATCACCTTCAATTAATTACAAACAGTAATTACCCATTAATTACTTCCCTAAGTAAATTACATTAGGTAATTATACTACACAAATCATCAAATGATTATTTTAAATTAATTAAACTGAATTAACTAACTTAATATAATCAAACTAAACTAAATTAACTACAATTAGTAATTAATTCCTTAATTACTTCCATGAGTAATTATACTTAACAATTTACTCAAATGATTACCTTTAAATTAATTAATCTAATTAAAAATTAAAAATTAATCATATCAATTAATTATTAAATAATCCTTAGTTAATGACCTTCATTAACTATTAACAATTCATTAATTATTTTCTAAAATAATTAACTTATTTTAATCATTACTAATTACAAATTAATTAATTAACCCATTAATTAATCCCTAATAAATTAGATAATTAAGTGTTAATTAAAACTTAATTAATCCATTATTACTTGATTAATTAATTATTAATCATTGATTAAAATCAAACCTTATTAAATTAATTATTCTTAATTACAAGTTAATTATTCTAAAAATAATTAACCTTAAACCCTTAATTACTTTGAGTAATTATTCATTTCATTAATTAAATAAATTAATTATTCATTTAATTACCCTAATAATTCAATGAAATACAAATTATTAATTTATAAGTTAACTTTAACAAGTTTTAAAAATCAATCTAAAACCTTTAAATGATAAATAATATTTTTATTATAAAATAAATTTTACAAAAGTTAAAACAAATTTCCTTTTAAATTGAAAACCATTTAAACTTTATATTATTACTCAAATTTGTTTTCAAACACATATATTTATAAAACTTAAATTTAATTTGAAACAAATATTCAAATCAAAATTTGAATAAATTTAAACTTTGTTTAAACATTACTTTATATTTCAATTTCCAAATTTAAATTCAAATTTATTTAAAAACAAACATTTTTAAACAATAAACAAATTTGAATTTAAATACTTGATCATTTCCAACTATGATTCAAATCAAAAATTGAATCCATAATACAAAATTAGATTTAATACATATTTTAAATCTTTGCTTAATAACTTAACCTTCAGTTTAAATTTGAAAACAAGGTAGTTTTCTAACCCTATACGAACCCTACTCGAGTGATCACAAAATTCACTCGACCCTCATCCTATCTTAACCCGAGCAAAATTCAAAACAAACTCGAGTAAACTCGAGAACAAATCCCTTTGAATTCAATTAAATCTTCTAGGGTACTATCAGGTTTAATAAAACCTGCATCAACAAAATACCCGAGCCAATAACTCATCCCTTCGAGTCTCATACCCACATGCTTCGAGCAAAACGCGATGCAACCCGAGACCAAACTCAAGAAAACCATTTCCCCCAAAAACAATCAGCTGATACCCAGATTCGCTGTGCACCTGCACCGCCGCGGCCTTTACCTTCGCCCTCTCGCAACCCCACGAGCAAGTCGACGGCCTTCCTCAAACATGATTCTGATCATCCAAGAACTAAAGAAACCCCTAAATCGAAAACGAGCTTCGAGCTCAAAATTGCAAGAAAAAGTCGAACTGGAAATTTGCCTCAAACTCCAAATTGCGATCATCAGAGAGTCAACGCCGCCGGCCACATCAACTTCCACACCTCATCTTTCTCTCGTTCAAATTAGGAAAGACTCGATCACCTATTCGAGTCACGGTGATCAATTTACTGTTGAACATTGAAAAATTAGGGCATAACAACTTCAATCCCAAATTTCTACTGCTTCACCCCATAAATCCATTATCTTCCATTTCTTTTTAAAACATGATCATTACTTCATCACTGAAACAACCCATGGCCACTCCAAATCTTCTAGAATGAAAATCCCAACCTAAAACCCCATTTCCAGACAAACCAGTGATCTTTTCCCAATTTAAACTAATTTTTTTCTGAATTTAGTTTTAGAATTCAAAGTTATAGTTTGTGTAATTGATTTAATACCTTAAATCAATGAATTCTAGATAATTAAATTCTTACTTATGTAAAAAAAAAATTGTTCTGTAGCATATTCTATTTCCAGAGATATTACAGGTTCCCACTTTTTTTTTAAAAAAAAAATAGAAACTTAAACTTTGAATTAATATTACATAACCATATTTGATTTAATCATAAATACTTAATGCAGATTAGATCGATCTAAAATGGAGTTTAAACACATTCTTAAAACCTAGAACTTAAGTACAGAGAACAAATTTCCCAAAAGCATACACATCTATATACAAATTCATATATATAAATACCAGTAATGAACTTGTAAATGACATGCACATATTTTATTTCCAGGCTAAAGTAAAAAACCAAAATTCATACTTAAGTTTTTAAAAGAGTGAGGTTACTCACAGATTTTAGTAGCAGATCATCCTCATTTATTGAAAACTTTGCATCTGAATGCTTTAGTACTTTTTTAAAAACTGCAATTTGATTTTAAAAAAACATTCATCTTGTAATCTGCCTTGCTCCCTGATTTTTATCATTGCATGCAGCTTCCAGAAAGAAAAGAATTGCAGGCCTTGTTGATGATGTGTTCAAAACAGAAAAGGAATTTGCAAGCTTCCAGTTATACAAGTGCATGCTTGTTTCCAGGTTGATTTTACACAGAAATGCAGACTTCATTATTTCAGGAGAAAAAATGCAGGCTTCCCAGAAAGAAGATGCATGCAGGGATGGTTGATTTAAAACAGAATTTGAGGAGACTAATAGTTAATGTATTTGAAGGATTACATGTTTGTGCTTTGATTTGCAAAAATGAAAATTTCAGATTTCTTTGGTTGAAGAACTTCTTAAGTTCTGAGAAAGAAAGAATAGAAAAAGAAGAAGGATGAAAAGTAATAGGTTTATATAAAAATAATTTTGATTTCATTAAATTAAAAGAAAAAAATAAATAAAATAATAAAATGGGACACTTGTTCATATTTTAAACATTTGTCACTTTAGTTCATGCTATGCTTACACATGTTAATTAGGTATAAATAAATTAACATGTGTATTAAGAGTATTTTTTTTACTTTAATTTAAATTGTTTTATAAGAAGTTAAATTCTAAATTTGTTATTTCTTATGTAAAAATAAATGAGTTCCTCCCCTTTTAATTTATTAAAAAGGAAATGAGACAAACAAATTATGAATATAAGTTTATTCAAATATTTTTAAACATTTATTTCTTTTAAATTTCAAAACATCAAAATTAAATTAAAATTAAATTATAAACTTCAAAATAAAAATCAAGTTATATATGTGTGCATATATAACTCTTATTAAATTTTAAAATAACAAATCCTATTTCTAACAAAATTTATTTATGTTTATAAAAACTAAGTATTCTCAATATCATTTGAAAATAACAAATTAAACAATATTTAAAATGATTTATAAAAGATATCATAAATTACTTCTATTACTTAATAAATTAAGATCATATGTAAATTTTATTTTAAATTCTTATATATATATATATATATATATATATATTCAAGCAATACTTTAAAAAGAAAATACAACTAAGTTTTTAATGTTAATCTAATTTTAAATTCATATTCAAGTTAATTAAATATAAATTTAAACAAATAAAATTTTCCTTTAATATAACCTATATAATTATTTATTAAATTGTTTAGAACAATTAAATGTTAAATTTAAATCAAATTTCCAATTTTACCAAACATAAATAAATATTAAAAATTGATTCATTTACTAAGTTTTAAATCAAAGTTTATCCATTTACAAGATATACATTTATATATATATATATATATATATATAAACAGAAAATAGTTTATTAGCTTGAAAAGATAAAATCTACTAATTTAAATATTTATTAGAAGAAGATTATTATATCATTTCAAATTTTGTTATCAAAAATTAACAAATCAAATAAATTTTTAAACACAGATTATTAAATTTATATTGCCAAATTTCCGAGATATCACATTCCTCCCCCCTTAAAAGAATTTTGAAAAATCACCACAAAGACCACATACGTCAATTATACATCGGCATGCGCCAAACATACTAAAGCCACCAAACTTCGCCTTACATGCTTCATATGTTCTCATTGCAGAACTCATGTCTCGTTTCTTTCCAAATTCTTCTATGACATTGCAGAATAGAAGTTGTGAATGGGAAAAAATATCTGCATACCTGAAACTAACAGAGCATATTGTTAAATACCCTTCTGGATGCTACCAATAAAAATTAAAAGGAATCATACCCGAGGCCCCAACTATTTGACAATACATCCAATTATTTACATACTATGCATAATCAATGTTAAACACGTCATTTGATAGAATTTGATGAGTATCATTGAGTTTGTGTTTTAAAAATCTCCTCTTTTTTTCTTTTTCTTTTTTGGAAATTGGGCGCTTATTTGGTAGTACATAGTTGTACAACAAGTCTTAGGTATTGTAAATAGCATGCTACAAGTCAACATATTCCCAATGCTTCAAATCATGCACTATGCATGATTCTAACCTATGGCATCATGCACCAAAGCTAGAGCATCTAATCACCGGGACAATGGTGTCAGACCATATTTTAATAATCATGTTACAGAATGTTCTTGTTTTCGTGTAAGAAAACCGTCGATCGAGAGCTTTATTCACATGAATTATGATACTCGGCCAATTATATATAGATCCTCATAGGTGAATCAAGAAATAAGAAGGCTCAAGATGATAATAAGAAAATGAAGGGCCAAAAGAGAATGTCGGTATACGACCTTACCTTACAGCTAAATCAGGATCTGCTCTTTCAATAAACAATTTCAGCACATCGACAGGGTCTACAATATTTTTCAACGAGAACCCATAGCCAAGATTTAATAATGAAACTGGAAAAATGTTATGCAAAAAAATATTAAATATAAATGTAGATAAACACTTTATAACTGATGGTATTTCCCTATCTTTCCTTAGCAGAGATTCATCATACCAGGTATTCAATACCAATTAGATAAACATAAAGACTCTAATAATTAATCTACTAGCTAACCTTCAGTAGATAGTATCCAGTCAAATATATACCTGGTAATAAAAAAATTCTACAAATAATATGACTTTCTTAAATAATGCAAATTATGCATTTGATGGATAAGGTAGAATACATGCATGATAATTGTTTTGGTTTGCTAACGAGGGAAATATTTTAGTTTGTTTTTGGCTTAAATGCAATCGATCATTAATATTCTAAAGCAACATTCAATATCCAGAGTAGATAGTCAATTTTTTTAATAGTTGCAAAGAAGTTCCATCGAGAATCTAATTGGGATATCATAGTTTATTACTTTGATTATGCATTGGTAAGTTCACCAATAAATGTGTTGCCACTGACAATGTAATCAGTCAATATGGCACAGATCAGCCCCCAAAATATGTAAATAGCACAAGTTTACGCCTATAACTGGTAAACCTATTCAAAAAAGTTTGCACCTTTTATACACAAGCAAAATAACCAAATTGTAGCATTTAAGCAGACAGAGCAACGTCGACCTCAAAAGCTTGGGACATTTGAGCATCTTATGACGCCAAATGCATTGAGAAAATAAGGAAGTTTGTACCGGGTTTGTAAAGTTTCAAAGCGCGATTGTATGCCAGTAAAGATAATTCCTCAACAGTCTGCTGGCTAGTAAATTGTGCAGGAACCTGCATTTAACAAATCAGATATAAAATAAATACTTCAGTCAAATAAATATTGGAAAGACGGGTTTTTTCTTAATATTTAGCCGAGTAATTCAGTCATGGACATCTTCGAATAAGGAATTTTAACTTCGAGAACTGAACTAGAAGCGCCAGGAACAGACATCAGCCATCCAATCTCCTGCGAATGAAATTTGGTTATATTAATTGCGGTAGGTACTGAATTTGGAGAAAGATTAGCAGAATTAAAAGTAAAACCTGAGAAGCACCGCCAGCTACTCCAACCACTTCCTTCAATCACTTCCTTCAATCACCAAATCTACGGTTGGGTTAAGTAATTCAGGTGAGGTTGATAAGACGGCTTTTTGCTTCCTGATTTTACCACGAGTCAATGGAGATTTCATTTCCTACACAAATTATAAATGTTTAGCTGCTTGAAAAGCAAGCAAACTTTGAACATGTCTGGATGATGCAGCTCAGCTTCAATAACAGCATCAAAAGTGAATTCTCGGTTCGAAGATATATTTGACCTACTCGGTTCGAAGATATATTTCATTTCAAGAACTAGGGTTTGATTTGGAATGGTAACGAGTTGTAAAAATACTCTGAGGCGGCTAGGAAGAAGAGGAAAGAAGATTTTAGGTGAAATAAAAGAATGACCATCGGAGCCGAAGATTTTCAATTTAGAGCCAAAATTTGGGGAACTAATTCAATTCACTTGGCGTAGGAAAGACGTAGGAAAGTTCCTTATGTCTTTCCTACCTTTTTCTAACTATTTTCTACGCCTTTCCTACGCCCCGCCTTTTAGCGTAGGAAAGACGTAGGAAACTTTGCGAAGGAAATTGAAGCATTTTAAAGTAGTGTACTGCGGGTGTAGGGATGGCGTGGGAAATTTTTACGCCTTCCTACGGCATACTTTTGGCGTAAGGAATTTCCTACGCCTTTCATACGCCGATCTGAAAATGTAGAAAATTATCAGAGGCATGGAAATGGCGTAGGAGATTAGCTATGTCTTTTCTACAGTATAATTTTGGTGTAGGGGATTTTCTACACCTTTCCTACGTCTCGAACTTTTTTCTACCTATTGAAGTTGACGTAGGAAAGACGTAGGAAATTTTCGTACGTCTTCCCTACGCCTTTACCTCTTTCTACCTGTTTCCTACGCCTTCACTACGCCCCGCCTTCTGGCGTAGGAAAGACGTCAGAAACTTTGCGTAGGAAATTGAAGTATTTTCTAGTAGTGTATGTAGTGTAGCCAAGCCATTGATTGATTAAGGCAAGTTATGCCACTTTGATTCATTTATTTTTCCATTGTTTTAACCTCTTTTCTTTTGTATTGAATCATATTCTTATGCATGTAATAATTGTTTGCATACAAGATTTGGATCTGACTCTTCAACCACTCAGTTTGCATTGTGGTTTATCGTGCTTTTTCGTGTTTTGCGGGGTTTGGATTTTTATTCTGAATTTGTCGATTCTGGTTTAAAAGGGCGGAGGTTTATCACTCTAGACATATGTACCTATATTATTGTGAAATGATGATAAGTGAATCTGTACAAATTGATAGGTTATTCATACATGCATGTGATATATTTATACGATGTTAAATGCTATCTATATACCTGTTACATTACCTGATATGTTATTACATGTTATACTGTTCATTTTAATTACTGCATCCATACGGAAGTTCCCTATCACTATGGGCTGAAATGATACATACCTGAACGCACATTAGAATAAGGAAAAATCATTATCAGCTAAAATGATAGGCTCGAGTGATTTTTATTGTATTTATTTTCTTGGGATTGAGGGTTCGAAATAATAGAACATGGATTTTACTTTTGAATTACGGATTGAAATGATACATATCTGTATCACTTGACCTAGGTTCGAAAATATTATATATGCCTATGGTTAATATTTTAAAGTAATATTTTCTGAAAAATTTATTGAGTATTTTGAATATTTTGAATATATGAAATTTTAGCCTAAAGATTTGATTTAATGATTTAAACCATAAAGAGATTTGGTTTTCTATAAGCTAGAATTCTATAAATCTATTGTGGATTTAATTTGAATTTAAAGATTTCATTTATGATCAATATTTTAATAATTAATGTAGATTTAATTTGGAATCAAAAATCTAACCTAGTAATTTTAATAAAGGTTACTTACTGAAATGGACATGGTTTGTATAATAAATAATGTATTTTAATTTGATAAAATGAAATGCGGTTTTGATCAGGCATTTTATAATAAAAATCCATTTAACTTGAAATCATAGTTAATTGATGTTTAAATGAATGGATTTATAAAGAGAATTGGATTGTTATATTATCTATGATAAAATATTTTATTTATGATTATGTTTGTAAAAATAAATGATTATGATATAAATGGAAAAAATGTAGCTTAAATATGACTTAACTTGATAAGGGAAAATTTGGTTTTCAAATGAAAGTTAAGAAAACTTGGTGATAGAAATATTTTATTTATGGGATGGATAATTTAAAATAAAGTGTAAAGCCATTTTATTTTTTTGAGAAAAATGTATGATCCTCTACGCATAGAGGAGAGCACACATGTGAATATATATATAACACGAACATAAGGAGTTGCCAACATGCCTAGCAGGTAACAAGAGGAAAAATACATAAATCTAAACTCAGGTACTCCTAAGATGGGTTCCGGCAAGGCCACCACCCATCACACCTCAATATCAAGCTCTGGCATGGCCACTGCCCGATATTAAGATGTTAGGAGTACCGAAAAGGCTAAATAAATAAAAAGCACCAAAAGTCTGAAACAAAAGAAGCGAATAAGCATCTGCGCTGAAGAGGATCTGCTGAATAGAGAGATCACTCTGAAGGCTCTGAATAAGAAGAAGGAGAGCCAAACTGAAGAATAGAACATCCTGAAAAAGTACTCCGTAATGAAGATAGCAGAATCCTAATGTATTGTAAAGCTATTTTCAAAAATAAAAGTTAAGTAAAATAGAGTAATTTTTGACTTATAAATGAATTATAGTTAATTTGGATATTTTAGTATAAATTTTATTTTACTTAATCATAAGATAAAGGATATCCAAATGAATATTTTCTAAAGCTTGAAATATGATTTTCATAATTTAAAAAGGCTAAAAATTGAAATTTTAATGTGGCTGAAACGTTAGTATAAAATCTGGGATTTTATGGGTAGCACTTCAGAAATGTTATGGTTGTAGGATAGCATTTGCTAAGTGCTATCAATTCTGAAACTTAACTAGGTTCTAAAATAACTAAATACCTATTATAGCACTTTAGAAGTGCTGTTGTTTCTAAATTTGAACTATTTTTAAAAATAACTAAATAACTGCTACAGCACTTTATAAATGCTGCTGTTTCTGAAATTGAACTGTTTTGAAATAATAACTAAATACCTACTGTAGCACTTTATAAGTGCTGCTGTTTTTGAATTTGACAATGTTTTAAAATATTACTATATCTACGTAACATTTAGTAAGTGTTTTGGTAGATGAAGTTTACAATGTTTTGGAAATTCTATAACTGAACGAACGAACTTAAAAATGTTATAACTTTGAAAGTACCATGGTTTGGAGATAAAATTACTTGAAATTGTATTTAAGTAGGAATTTTCTTTAATTATATTAATTTGAAACTTATTGAAATTGAAGATTAAAAAAATATGACTTTATAAAGTGGTTTGGGTTAAGATGATTTAAAGGAATATTTCAAGTTTAATGAATTGAAGGAATATTTCAAGTTTAATGAATTGAAGGAAATACTCAATAATTTGGAAATGTGGGTTTTATTTAAATGATATATTGGTTTGGTTTTGAAATGAAATAATATAGTATTTAGTTTTGAAATGGATATTATTTTGTAAAGTAATGGTATTTGATTTTAAATGGTTTTGGAACAGAAATGTTATGAAATAAATATCCATGGGTCATAATAACATTTGGTTGTTAAAGAGACCGTGATCGGAAGTTATCATGCTCTCTGCCAACTCCGAAAACCACTTTAATAACCGTGTACGAGGTGGAGATTCCAGAATAAAGTAGGATGGTGGCGACGTTCCTTTAATGTATATACGTGGACCCGACTCCCATGAGTTAGCATAAGGTGGCTAAAACAGGAGTGATTCCGGGCCAATGAGGTCGCTCCTCTGATCGGACACACTCCTTCGATATTATATTTTGACTTTGAGATTGATTTGGTGGCCACTTTTGATTCTTTGATTTTTGGGGATGTGGCACAAGGTGGGCGGTAGTAGCTGCTACGCGTCACAACCAGTCCGGATAGTTATTGGTATATCTACCCTAGCATTGCCTAGTTGTGTCGTGTGTCACATACCCTAATGAGCCTTGTACGAGTTTGATTTGTGTCGTACCTATGGAGCATCTTTTGTAGCCTCCCGATCAGGAGGTACGCAGGTGTTGTATAGACTATTGGCACTATTACGTGTTAAGGGATATATGGGTAACCCCTTAACGCTATTTCAAAGTAATTTTATTTTACTATAGACATTATTATAGTAGCAAAATATTACTACATAGTAAATAGTTTACGGATCCTTAGAGGATGTGCGGTCCCAAGCATCCTTTATGTTACTTGTACCTAAAATTACAGTTCACTTGAATTGGTTTACATTATATAAGTATATATGTCCTGACCTGAGTGTTTTGTGTTTTGCTTACGCTCGGGTCAGACTCAGTGATAAAGCATTAGAGGCTCGCCTTTGGAGTTGGAGCTTCACTTGGAGATACAGCTATCTATTTCACTTTCATCCATTCAGTTGATTCCAGTTATTCAGTTGATTCCAGTGGTGCATTCAGCTTTGTGCTTGTTTATCGCCTTGTTACTTCTGTTGTATCTTGTTTAACTCTTGTTTATCACCTTGTTACTTCTGTTGTATCTTGTTTAACTCTGATGTATTTATATAGTAGCTTCATGAACTACTATTTCTTTATTTCCGCTGCATTATACTACTCTGTGTCTGTGATTCTGTGATTTATTTGTTTACTGCATATGATGAGTTTGCCAAATTTAAATTAACAATTCGATATTTTGAGCTATTAAAGTTCGACATGTACAGATGTGAATGGTTGAAAATACCGGTTCGTTATAATGCCCACTACGAGTTTGGTTTGTGTTGTACCTATGGAGTGCTCCCTGATAGCCCACTGGTTTGGTGCAGATATAGTATTGTATAGACTATGACATTTATATAAAAATGTGTCAATGGGGATATGGGTAATGCTTTAACGTTACTTTAACATTTTACTTTACTGTAAACATTATTTATGTAATGTATTTTATTATGTATGTAGATAGTTACACAAATCCATAAATGATGTAAATCACTAACATTCTTTAAGTTATTGCATTTCATTTAAACATTTTACTTGAGTTGAGTTACTTGCATAAGATTGTTAATACTGACTCGAAACTTTTGTGTTTTTCTTTATGTTCAGGTTAGCCTGAGTATTACAGCATTTGAGACTCACATTTTGGAGCTTAGCTGGAGATCTATCTTATCAATTCGGCTTTCCAGTTATTCTGCTATTTCAGTCATTTAGTTATTTCTATTTAGACTTGTTATTTGCTTATGTATTAGGGACTTTTATGTATTTGGACTTCTGTTGTCTTTTTCCTTGGACTCCGTTGTTTCTGTAGTGACTTCATGAACAACAGTTTCTCTATCCCATCGTGGATTGTTGTATTACTCTGTGTCTTTGATTCTGTGATTGATTTATTTACTCTATATATGCTAAGCTTTGCCAATATGAATAACAATCTATTATTTTGAGCAATTCAAGTCTGACATTTGTGGTTTATAGTCGATTTGAATGGTTCAAAATAGCGGATCATTACATTTGGTACTAGAGCTCTGGTTTAGGAAAAACTTAGCTTATGGAATAAAATCTCATTGAAGTAGGGTAGCAATACCCCAGAATGAGTAGAATCAATTACGAAATCATCCTTCCTTTTGAGCCTATCTTTTAAGTTAGGATTCTCATTGATTAGGGTTCCTCTAAATTTTAATCTCTATCTTCGTTCTAAAATCCATTCTTGAATCATCCTACGAGAAAGCGTATTTGTTAGTGTTAAAATTTTTTTATATCGTATTGTTGTTTTGTTAATTACGATTATATTTCATACAAAAAGTATAATTTTCTAAAATTAGATAGTTAAATGAATTGGTTGTTAGAAACGATAATACTAGATTACCATTTATTGTTTTGTTAACATTCCTAAACCTTTAACTATTGTTGTGTATTATAAGGAGATGAAATTTTATAAATATGGTATAAATCTGATTTGCAAATGAGATAAAATTAAATTGTGGACTTGAGAATCTAATTTTTGGTTCTTTTCACCATTTGGTTTTCAAAACTTGAAATAAAATATTAATATTATTTGAAAGTATTTTCATGTAGAAATTGTTTCCAAAAGAATTTTAAAAGAATATTTCCTCTTTTGTCGATGGAAAATAATTTCGGTGATGACTGCAGCATCATCGACATTCATTTTCAAGTCTCAAAGTGGGGGAGACCACTTAGTAACTTTGCTACAGTTTTATTTTGGAAATTGGATGTTGTTTCAATTTCTTAAGTATTATTTGATATATAAAAAATATAAATGCATATATTTATTTCAAAATGGTTCGAAGTGAAACCAGAAATTAAACTCTTAAGTTTAATTTAAGTAATGGTTTTCGGTTATTAACATGAAGTAAAATTTCTGAATAATTGGAGTGTCTAAAATGAGAAATGAAATTGAAATAACTTGAAATAGTTGAACTAGGATAAAATTAATTTGTATAATACACAATTGCTTTCTAAATCATATAACTTGCCCGAAAAATTTAAAAAGTCAGAATGTTAACATAAATATGTAATTGAAGGGTATACAAGAGGAAATTTAAGTAACGAAATTGTCCAAACTAAAATTTTGCTTAAGAAAAATATTGTAAATAAAAGGTAAATTATATAATGCTCAGCTACATTCACCGGGATCTTATAATAAATAGGGTCAGCAAACTAATGTACCCAATCATCAATCATGATCATATAATAAATAGAGCCAGCACACTAATGTACCCAAACGTTTATCAAGATCTTATAATAGGAAGAGGCAGCACATTAGCATATCAACATCCACCACAATCACATAATAAATAGAGCCAGCACATTAACATAACCGAGCGTCTATCAGGATCCAATAATAGGCATAGCCGTTAATATAAAGCCACTATGGTGTATAATCACTAATATAAGATCAATATTGTGCACGATCACGAACGTAGAATGAATAAAATTTATTAGACTATATACATCCTAGGATTAATCTTTGAAGATTGAATTCCAAATAATATGCATGACATGAATATCATAATATTCCTCTAGTGTACCCTTCCAATCTACCTTAAAATCTATGGTTTTAGAATACGTCCCGATGGGCCGCATGTGTAACGACCCTAATTTTTCGGTAATTAATTAATTTAGTTTAATAAGGTTTATAATTTAATATTGGAAGAAATAAAAATTTATGACTTAATTAATGTGATAAAATTAAAAAAGTTAAGATTTATAAACAAGAATAATAACTGGAATGAAATGTTATAGTATTAATTAAGGTAATTGATAACTGCTTTAAACGTAATTCCAATTAATTAAACGACTAAAAAAGTTATAATTGGTTATAGATTGTAAATTAATTGTAAGAATGTGTGTATTAATTGATAACTGGATTAAAAGAGTAATTGATAAAATGTTGTATTAATTAATGAAATAATGTGTAATAAATTGTAATTAGATAGAATTTATAACGATCTCGTTTCTAAACCAAATTTAAATTTAGTAATTAATATTAATTTTAGAATTAATTTGTGAATTAATTTTAATTTTTCAAAAATAAATAACATATGTGTTTGTTTTATAAATAGATTGTAAAATAAAAATTGATTTGGAATTCAAAATTAAATACCTTAGAAAAAATAAATTGGATTTAAAAATAATATATATGTGATTTTTATTAGTGTATAATTTAGTTTTAAATATTTTCTTTGAAATTATATAGACATTTATATAAGAAAATGTATTCATTAAATTTGAAAATAGAATATAAATTAATAAAACACACACACACGCACACACACATATATATATATATATAATAAATATTATTAACATGTAAAACATTAAGGCATATAGTTTAACAAGTGTTAAAATTTTAACATAAACTTAACAAGTGTTAGTTTGATTTTTGCATGCAAATAACAAGTGTCAAAATTTTCAAATTTTCTTTTATTTTTAAAACAATGAAAAACAAGATTATATAAACCACTCTAACTCCTTCCTTCTCATTTTCTTTGATAATGTTCAAAACTTAAAGAAAGTATAAACCATAAAAATTAAACCAAAACAAATTCGAAACAACAACAAACAACCTCTTCAATTTTATAAACTGTATCAAAGAAAAGATCAACTTCAATGTTAAGCAAATCAAACCAGATCAAAGAACAAAACATTTTTTCCAAGTCTTTAAACCTGAAGCAAGCAGAACAAAGCTTCATTTCAACTAGCTAAGCAAATCAAAGTTTTCAACACCAAACAACAAACAAGTTCAAAGATCAAAAGCATAACCCGAATTTTCAAATTTAAACAAACTTCAAGGCTCTTCTTTGTTTTCAAGTTATAGGTGAGTAAACCTCTTTTGATCTGATCTATAAACTGGATGTGGTGATTAATGTTGAAGTGAAGTTGTGAAATATGGTTGCACGTATACAAAAAATGAATATATACATCTATGCATGTCATGGAACAGACATGTTGTCTCTGTTTTTAAATTACAGGTTATAAAGCCTGTTAGAAATCCAAAAGCTCTCTTTCTAATCCGCTTTAGGCTTTAAGGTTCAAACAAAACATGTTTGTATAATCATGATTTAAGTTATAAACATATTTTTAAGTATAACTTAATGAAGTATTTTCTGGAAATTAAGATATAAAGTAAAACTTAAAAACAAGTTAAAATTCAAGTATCATATTTTCTTGATTCACCGATATCATCCAACTCGCCTTCTAAAACCATGATTTTTATAATCAAATTCAAGATTTTTAGATAAGTATTGATTGAGAAATCTTGGGTTGAACGATTTTGGGACTTTTGGTGTTTTCTGGCAATCGGCCAAATGTGGAGCCTTAGGAACATGGCTGGAGGTACCTGGGAGGTTGACGAACTCAGGAAAAATGATGGGTGAATTTCCCGATCACCGTGGTGGCCGAACGAGGTGGGTTTAGGGTTTTAGACCCAGTTTTGGTGGACTTCAGTTTTCAGGCAAGTTCGACGTCGACGATGTATCGGACGGGACCGGACATGGGGGAATCGAAGCATGGATCTTTGGTGAAGCTTTGGATGGAGTGGCTTGGGTTCAGATGGCCTGCGGCGGTGTATCAAGGTGGATTTGGATGATCGGGTAAGATCCAATGGAGTTCAAAGTTGTTCGAGTTCAGGTTCATCGTCGTTTCAAGAATCTGGGTGGTCAGACGGTAAGAGTAGATGGTCGTCGACAAGCGGAGGGTGATCTCGTTGGTCGGAGTTACTCCGATCACCTATGCATGTGCATGGTTTAAAGCTTGTATCAGTGGCTTGCTTTCGGGGAAGAAGGTTGTAGACTCAAAGTCGATCACGAGGAAATTTGGTTGTGGCTCGATTTTTGGTCTGGGGGATTCGTATGGGTTTAACACGATTTAACAGGTTTTAAGTTTTTAAAATAAAAAAAAATAAAAAATAAGGAGAAGGGATGGCTCGGGAAGAACTAAGGGACATTTACGATGGGCTCGGGGGTGAACTTAGGATTGTCCCGGGTAGGTTTAATAAAAGTTTTCAAACTTTAAAACAAAATTCGAATTTAAACATTTTTAACTCATTCTTTTAAATAATTGTTTTATTTAAGTATGGGATTAGTTTAAGGTTTTAATGTAATTAAGTTTAATTTATTTAATCATGTGACCATTATTTATAAATTAATCCTTAAGTTAATTACAATAAATTTAATAGTGTAATTAAAAAGTTAATTAAGAAGAAATGTTTTCAATGTTAATTAACTTAAATATCTTAAGTTAATTTAGTGTTAATGATAATTTATTCCAAGGTTTATTAAATAAAGATTTTTAATAATTAACTAATTAATTAAGATAAATGGTTTATCTTTTAATTAATTAAAGTCTTAAGTAATTAAAGATTTATTAATTAATGAAACTAATTAAAAGATAATTACTTAAATGAAAATTACTTAATGTCAGTAATTAAAGAATAATTAATTTATTTATTAATTGATGATTAAGGGTTAATTAAATAATTATTAAAGGTTAATCAAATGATGATTAAAGATTAATTAATAAATAATCAAGGTTAATTAATTAATAATTAAGGATCAATTAGTTGATAATTAAGGATAATTAATCATTAATTAAGGATAATTAATGAAAGTAATTATGTGATTAATTAATTATAATTAATTAAAATGATTGTAATTACTTAATGATATTAAGCAGGATTTAAAAGTAACTAAAGTAATTAATTTGGAAATTAAATTGAATTAATGGGAATTGAACAGCTGATTGATCTTGCTTATGAATGATTGGATTATATTGGATTGGTTAATATCTTTGATATGTGATGTTTTGTGATATGAATTGCTTTGGATTGAGCTGTGATATATGTGATATATTGCTGTATGAATGTGAACTTCTGAATAGAATTGAAATTGTTTACTTAAACAACTTGGCCTTTAAAACGACATTTGAATTTCGATGCGACTGGAGATCGGATTTCAATTGGTTATCCAAAAACCACATCGAATCTTAAAAGTGAATCTTTTGTTTAAAAGATTAAAAATGGAAATGTCTATCCACATTTTTTTGAATTAAGCGCTCATTATTCGGTTAAGCCGGGGAAGGACATTAAGTCATAAACATTCCGAATAATGATAAAACGAAATGGAATTGCATTTGAAGATGGTGGTTGAAGACCGGGTATTTTCGAGAATGAAAGGATTGCTTGTCGATTGTCTCTGCATCGAGTTGCTTCGGTATAGAGATTTCCCTATGTGATGGGGAGTCTGGTCGGGATTGTGGATATCCGGATTTGCAAGGGCTTCTTCCTTAATTGGACGAAGTGCCATCGGCTCCATTCAGACCCAGGATGGACTTGTATGGATGTATGTATGACATTACACTTTGAGATGTAAAGCTGATTTCTATCAAATAAGTTTCTGTTTGGTGGCGGAGAATTTATTCTCTTAGCTTAACACCCTTTTCTGAGACGTACGAGCTCAGAGGTTATGTAGTCGATGGTTATTTGTAACGACCCGTAAATTTTAACTGTTTTAGTAACGTATTTAATTGAATTTATGGAGAAATTTTAAATAAGGAAATTTAAAATTTTATATTTGGAATACGCATATTTAAATGTAGAAGGTGGTAAATTTTCATCCAAAAATATGAAAGTTTATTTCGTGCGTAAATTTATTTCAATTTAATAAGTTAAGAATTGATGAAAATAAAATGTTTTCGAAACCAAAATATTTTTACATTGAAAAATTCTAAATCATCTTCTGAGCAAGACAATTGTAACATCCCGCCTTTTCGCACACTTTAAACCTACACACATGACGATTCAAACCATACGGAAGGGCGGATTGTTATGGGGTAAATAAGAAAAACAGAGAAGAAAAATAAAACAAAACAGAATCTCACAGCGGAAGGATAAAATATAATAATCAAATATACAGTTCATGAAACTGTTTTACAAAATATTTTATTTTACTTGTACAATGAATATCAGAGTTACCCATACCAATACTATCAATGCAGTGGAATTAAATGGTGTAGTGAAATAATATAGTAGATACTAGTAATATAAATCTTTGTCTTCGTCCTCCAGAGCTAAATCCTCAAATCCTGAAACGCTCGGACTGACCCGAGCGAATTTGAAAAGACAAAAACACTCGAGTCAGAACTAAAAGATCTTATGCGAGTAAAATTAACATAAATAAATATGAGTACAGTAACTCAAGAGATGCTCGGGATTTACATCTCCTAAGGGTCCGTTAAACTATTTACTATGTAGTATATTGCGCTATTATAATAATGTCTATTTATAAAATAAAATTACTTTTTAATAGCGTTAAGGGGTTACCCATATAGCCCTTAACACGGAATATATTCCCATAGTCTATACAGTACCATAATCTCCCCCGTAATGGGCGTCGTCAGAGGGCACTCCATAGGTATGGTACAAAACAAAACTCGTAGTAAAGGCTCGGTATGGTAGGTGACACGACACAACTAGGCAATGCCAGGGTAGATATACCAATTGCTATCCAGGCTGGTGGAAACGCGCAGCGCGCAGCTGCCGCCCACCTCGAACAAACTCCACCAAAATCAAAAATAAAAGTGGCCACTGAATCAATCCAAAGTCAAAGTATAATATCGAAGAGGAGTGTCCGATCAGAGGAATGACCTCATTGGCCTGAGAATCGCTCCTGTTTTAGCCACCTTATGCCAACTCACGGGAGTCGGGTCCACGTATTTACCTTACAGGAAACGCCGCCACTAACCTACTTCATTTTGGAATCTTCACCGCGTACACGGTTAGTCAAAGTGGTTTTCGGTATCGACATAGAGTATGTCCATATCCGATCCTGGTCTCTTTGCCAACCAATCGTTATTATAACACCGCGGTCATTTAAAATAGTTTATACTTTAAAACCAGAAATAAAATTTCCATTTCAAAACTATGAATACGATATCATCCTAAAACCCAAAACAAAATGATATCATTTTATCCAAATGTATTTCTTTTTCAAAATCATACTGCTTTAAAATTTATAATATCTGGAAACCAAATATTTGACTTATACTTCCAAAGCATAATATTTCGAAATTCATATATTTTAAAACCATAACTTCTAAAACTTGAATGGTTTGGATATTCAACGATATACGAAATAAATGATTTAACTTTAAGGTTACTTTGTAAAGAAAATAATTTCCCTGGCTTTACAAATATTTTCTTTATTTAAAGTCTAAACCAAAATTTAAATACCACTTTCAAGTTCCAAAACCACTTCAATTTCTCTCTCTCTCTCTCTCTCTCTCTATATATATATATATATATATATCCATTTGGAGTATTAATATTTCAAAACTAAAGTTGGAATTTATTCCTTCAACCAATTAAATGTTCTATTATTTAGTCTTGAATATTTACATAAAAATCCATAAATAAAACTCCAATTTCTAGCAATTAAATATTTTCTTCAATTTAATTATACTAGAATATCCATTTCAATTTATCTTGGGAAAAATCCAGCTATAAATATCATACCTTAAAATTTCCAAACTTAAACATATAATATAAATTTCAAATTCCATTTTCTCAATTTTTCCATTTTTATTCAACAGATTTATGCACAGCTTAATTCAAAAATTTTAACTTCATATGTATAAATATAGAAGAATAATATTTATAAAATATCAAAACTTAAAATGTTTTATAAACCGTATCCCATCCAAACCATAGAAATCACTTTAAAATATTTTATATATAGACCACGGTGCCTGTATATAATTTTCTATCCTATGGTCAAGTGATACGGATTTTATCATTTCAACCCCCAATTTAAAAATATAATTTTGCGGTTGTATATCATTTCAAACCACAGTCCCGAATGGAACGAAAAATGCATTATAACTTGCAGTTTGATGATATAAAATAAACATCCATTTATCCATCATCATCCATCATCCAAATCACAATCATCATCCAATAACAAAACAATATCAATATATATCCGGTAATATATAACAGGTAATAACTGGCAGTTATATTCAAAAATAAATTTAACAACAACTATTAAACTAACAGTTTATATGCAAATAAATAACTATAACTGTCAATCTATATGCAGTAATGAAATTTAATGAACAGTTATATTAAATAAATGCGATTTAGCAGATATGATGAATAAAACATGTCAAACAGTCATAAAATAATTTCTACTCATATCTAAAATAAATTTAACAAATATAAAAGCTTTTAGAAGTTGTGAGTGGGTTAAAACACTCAACTTTTGAATTTAAATCGAATTTAAATCCGATTTAAACTCAAAAATTTGACGGTCTCCAAATCTGTCCAAACCAGCGTCAAAAGATCTGGAATTTAATTTCGATCCTAACAAAAAAAATCTCGCTTGAAACGGATAAAGTATGAGAAAGTTATTCGATTTAAACGGTTTAAAACAAAATTAAATTAAAAATAAACTTACACAAATCAACTAGCCACGTCAGCGAATCATTCACGTCCAGGCAACTGTCTTCCCCCTTGTTCGAACGCAAGCATCAGTAAATCGAACCCATCTCCACGTCCATTTGACCGGCCTTTGACCGCCGCCCACCGTCACTAGCCACCTCCATATGCCGCGCCACCACCACCATCGGCTCCAGTTCGCCGAGCCGCACCCCCCTATACAGGTCCGGTCGCCCCTAAGGCCTCCTCCGCCGCCATTCAACCCTAGGGCCGAAACCCTAATTGAATTTTATAGATCGATCTGACCGTTAACTCCACGCCTAGCCTACCCTGATGCGATCCCCTCGCGACTCTCTACAATACCCAAAAGCCATTTTCCGATCCGACAAAGTTTTATTACGGCGCGATGAACGACCGTACTTTGCTCTCAAATTTCTGGACGAATAGTGATTCAGATTGAAAAACAAAAAGCACCAGGAGATTACGTACATCGAGGACTTCAACATATATTTTTCTGGAATTTTTCTGGAGACTTTGAAATTTCATTTGAAAATTTGAATTGAAATAGATCTAGGTTTGCATCCATTTGAGGTGGAAAAGGAGTTGAAGAAAAGAACGTACAGCAAAAGAGAATAGAATAGAAAGGAGGCTAGGGTTTATCACAGCATATTTATAGACAAACTGCAATAGGATAGGTGGGGCACGAATTATAAACGTGCTAAACGGTAGTTGGCCCAAAAAGCCCATTCTGACTCCGGAACGAAATCTATTAAACCCATATATCCAAATAGGTATTTTAACATATTCTGAACGCGATGGAAAAAGTTTCACGTCCAAATTCGATCGTATGAAGAAGTTATGCTGAAAACAAAATTCTCAAGTTGATTTCAAATTGATTTTAATTTCGATTTCAAGGCGTTTCGTGTTCGTACGATCAAACGACAAGTCCGATCGCTACGAAGCTTGAAACCCTACAATAATTCACCGATACGGATCTGATGAAACTAGATTCGTCGAAATCCGAGTCCGTGGCCAAAATGGCTATTTTTATATTAATTAAATGAATTTAAATAAGTGAATAACTCCAATTTTATAAATTCAGTTTTAGAATTGGAAATCTTCGTCATTTAAAATTCTCAACATTTTAAAATGATTTAACAAATTTAGATGTGAATTAAAAGTTGATAAGTCTATCAATTGCAGTGTTAATTTCTCCACTTCCTTATATTTAGGAATTTAAAATTAAATTCTCAAAACCCATTTATTAGATTTTCAACTTTTATATTCTCGCCTTTTATCCAAAATAAGGATGCCACTAACATTGGTTCATGATTTCACATTACTATCCTCAAAATCCATTTTAATTTCAATAACGTAATATTTAACCGTTAAATTCCATTTTATTATGCAATAAATGAAATTGTTGAATTTGATACTCTAATTAAATTTTATAAATCATGCTTTCTATACTTTAAACCAACCAATGGTCCTATTATAAAAAGAATTAGCATAAATTTCGTCTTATAAAGTTACCCTTCTTCAATCACAAACCAAATCTATGCTACTGCACAATCTAAATCAATTAATTGTAATTGAGTCAACATTAAATGTTATAAATTATAAATTGGAACCTCAATATATTCGTTTATTGATTTAAAAATCTTTCTATTCAGTAAATGGACATTTTATGTGTATAAATAACATTTGAATTATAATACATTTCATTAGTGCATGCTTCATTTCTTATAAATTCCCCTTTTATTAACTAGAACACATTAACACAACAAAATAATTAATTTAGATTTATTTCAATCGATTTACATTCTTAACTTAATATACTCAATAAATGGTTAACCTAAATAATTGTTACCCTTTTACATTCAAATTCAATCACAACCAACATTAACAATAATGTTGCCATAGATTTAGATTTAATTAAATAAATTAGATGAATGGGTAAAATTTTGTAATTATCCCAATTGCCAAATATATATGCATAAATTACTACTTATTATTATGAATTTCATTTATTAATTTACTAGTTGCCTTTGTCTTCTTATATCCTATTTACTACCAACTTTCTATTTAGTTATAGTTTATCAATATATAAATACCTAGGCAAAATCAAGTTCTTGTCTTACCTGTTATTTCAATTAAATCGGGTATGCGCAAATAAATTGTTTATTAACTTATTCCTACAAAATTATTTACATACATTCAGTTCCAAATTTTATAGAATTAAATTCTAATTATTTACCACTTCTTCATTCATCAATTATATATTCTATCCAAACATGCATTTAAATCTTTTTATTTAAATAAATTTATTCAATGTTGACATCCACTAAATAAAATTTACTTTCATTTATATAGTTGCAATATAATTCAGTTATTATTTCATTAATACTATTTCCGATTTATATCTTCCAGTATTAATTTCACAAACCAATTTAATCAACAAATTATAACTTATAACCACAAACGCCAATTTACGTTATTTCAATCTATTGCCATATAAACATTTAAATTGTTAACCTTTAATTACAGTTACTATATCTAATTCCTACATTTACTCAAATAAAATCTTAAGATTTCTATCTCTTTCTAAATTATATTAGAAATCATATTAAATTAACTCATTTAATATCATCGAATTTAACGGGTCATTACAACAATATTTTTCGTTTTTCCAAATTCGGACTTCTTTAGCTCCTTCGATCTTATTTTTCGGCGTTTTTCTTGCATTTTCCGCTAGTAGAAAATTCGATTTTTATAATTCAATCGTACCACTGATATCCGTATGTTGTTTTGATCGTCTCGTCATGCTGATCTCCACGGTATATTAAATTGTCTATTTCGATGACAGGTGCACAGTAGAATCTGTGAAGCGATTTAACCGAACTGGTATTTGTTTTTGACTTCTTGACCATTCATTTTACACCACCATTCATTTCGGATCTGCTTTTATTATTTATTGAATTCTAGGATTGGCGTTCAATATTTCCAACAGTTCACTGTCATTTCTTTTATTGTGCAATCTTTGTTTCATTTTCAAGAAATTTACTAGAAAGGTTATAGTTGGTGCATGTTCTCTCATCTTTTCATGCACGTCATTATTTTTTCATTCTCCTCCCTCTTCCATTCTTTCCCAGATCGACACGTCTTCCTCCCCTCGGTCGTGCCTCCACCATCACACACCCATGAACCACTTCCCCTCCAATCAACGCCGGTCCCCTCTCTCCTTCTCTCCTGCCGCTACTTCACGCATCCGGCCACCAATCCACGGCTCTCTTCCATTTTCAAGCACCGTCCACCAAGCATGCAACCCACGGCCTGAGCTTTGCCGTAGCCTAACCATCTCCACCCTTCGGCTACCACTTCCTCCACGTGCTGGCCAGCAGTCACGCCCATGGCCACCGCGCTGTCAGCCATTGCAATGCAGACCGCCATCTCCTTCCATGCTCGGCCAAGAGCAAATGCAAGCCACCTCGGCAGCAGCCATCACAGCTCTGTGTCCGTGCTCTTCTTTCCGCCCCAAAGAATTCGGCCACCATCTCCTTCCCTCCATCTCACTGCAACTCCTTTCTTGGTATGTTATATACTTGCTAATATATAAATAAATATATCGGTTGCATTTTGTATAAGGACGTTTGGAAGCATTTTATATATATATTGATTAGTTTTTATTTTATTCTATATATATAAAACTGAAGTTTGTCACCTATATATTCAAGTAAAATTTTGTATACATATTTCTTTTGCCCTGTTTTAAGCTCTGTACATAGGATTTATATAGATCTGTTATTGGAAGGGTTATATAGATTATATATATTCTATTTTATGTTGAGTCAGTATATACATATGTTTTAATTACATTAGCTAATATATATACTCTGTAGAGTTGTAAGTTTATTAGTTACTATTAAAGTTTATATTTTACCTATGTTTTATTACATTAGCTAAAATATGTTTTATTAGCTACTGTTAAAGTTTATATTTTACTTATGATGGGTTAAGTTTGTACAAGTATGTTTTGTCTGAACATATATTTTATATTGTACAAGCTACTATTATATTTTAAAACATTAAGGTTGTTGTTATCTATGTATTGATTCCTTAAACAATAATATTTTGTTGTAAACACATATTTTGTAATATGCCTACACAAAACGTATACAACATATTTTAGTTAGAGATGAAAGTACATATTTTGATTCTTAGTCAAATGTAATGTGTAGATATAGGTTGTAATATATATACCAGTGTTTAAGATAGTTATATTGTGTATAAATCATGATTACTGTATTTTATTTTTGTACACTGTATATATATTTATAATATAACCTATATGATTTTGATGTACATATGGATATACATATTTTATGGTACGCATGTTATTAATGATACATTATGGTATTATGGAGCAAGGCACATACGAAGTAATATATTTTGATACATTTATACCCGTAGGATGTTGGAATATGTTCTTATGTATAAGGCTAGTAAGCTATTATATATATATATATATTGTCTGTTATTTTATAAGTTATGTCTATGAAATTAAATACTGTTAGTTATACATATATATTTCAAATTTATATGGTAGATATGTTTATTTCAGGATATGTTTTTTAAATTTTACAATAATAATTTTGATTAAAATTAATATATGCTAAAATTTAGAATATGACTTGATATATAGATTTTTAAATATGTGTTTAGTTTAAATATTGGCTTTAGGGAGGATTAATAATATAATAATGAATATATTTTATGTTAACATAAAAATTGATTTGACTCCTTCTCATCGATTTCTTATCTATCAGCTTATCCGGAAAATTCATGCCCACCTCACTTTATCCTGGATTCGTAGCACATTTCTGTGTCCGTGTCAGTGTGCGTATCTGTGTCATCTCCTGTCCTCTCTAGCCTCAAAAGGTGTGAAATCACTCACGATAATGTTCTTTTATTTGCTAAATCTGATTTCAATTGAAACGACAATTGAAATATGTTGTTGTTAGTTATTTACACTGCTATTTATGTCATTACCTTTATCAGTTCACCTGTGACATCTGACATCATTATCTGTTAATTATTTTTGCGATGATAATACAGTTTGGCTGATAATTGATTGATTGTTTGATGTTTACATTGGACGTTTAATTGTTAATGTACAAAGTGATAAATAATATGCAATTTAATTTGCTGTAGGATATTTAACAAATTTAAAATTGATATATGTATTGAATTTGATTAGTTAAATTTGTATAATATGACCCCTTTAAATGTTAGATAAATTGACACATTGAAATTCGATTAATTGCACCTTGAACCATTTGAATGTATGTTGTATAAATTGATGTAGTGTTAAATTAAATAATAGATATCAAGTGAAGAACCATATAAATAACAGTGTAATAATCTTTAATCTATATGAAATGATAGTGTAGATTCTAGAAATAATTATATTAATTTGCACAAACAACAATGTGAATTAATACTATTATTTCAGGATTATTTGAATAAATTTTTGAATTGTTATTGATTGTTGTTATTGTTTGTTTATTTACTTTGACACCATCCCAGTTATCACACTACAAGTTCCCTTTGCTATGCTTTGATTTTTGAATTGAATTGCAATCGGGTTGAAATGATAAATACCCAAATGAACTTGACCTAGGATAGAAAATTAAATAAAAACCCGATTGGTCAATAATTTGATTTGAAAATAAAAATAAAGATTTTATTTAAATAAAATAATAAGGGTTTTAAATGAAGTTGGAATTTGAATTCTAGTGAAATTTAAATGTTTGTATTTAATAATCTGAAACAAAATATTAACAAAGTAATTGATGAAAGAACGTTGTTTAATTTAAGAAATGATTGAATTAAGTTTGAACTTATTTAATAATTAACTTTTGAAGTTATTCAATAATTTAATGAGATTGAATTATTTAATAATTAAATAAAATTGATTGCTTTGATAAGTGAAATTGAACTTCTTTAATAAGTGAAATTGAGTTCTGTAATAATTAAGTTTTGGAAATTTGTTTAAATTAAATAAGTAAATAAGTTAAATCGAATTTCTTCAACAAGAAATAAAATGTGATTTATTGAACTTAATATAAGACTTGAAATTTATAGAACTTGATTTGATGAATTTAATTTAATTTGGAAGGTTGATATGATATAGGAAACTTAAAATTGATTCAATGAATTGGAAATTAACAGAAATTGTTTTGAATTGATAAATTAACTTAACGAATATTGAATAAAATCGATCAATGAATTTAAATTGATTTGAATGTTAAATTAAATTAATTTAAGTAATTTCAGAATGAAATTTATATACGAACTTGAATCAATATTTGAATTGTTTAAATAAAAACTGAAATTGAATTTTAAGATTTTGAAATAGTATTTTGGAAGTTATGAAACGTAATTATGGAAATCGATATAGAAGATAAATGGAATGTTGGTTTACAAATTCTAATGGAAATTGAATTTGATTTGGTTTTGAAATTTATTAAACGACCAATCGTTATAATAATTATGAAAGTTATTAAAGAAATCGGAATCAGTTATGGACATACTCTCTGTCTAAACCGAAAACCACATTAATAACTATACGCGGAGTGTGATCCAGAATGAAGTGGTTGGAATGATGTACGTGATGACTGAAGAAAGAGAATGATAATGGATAGCCTTGACACTTGTGTCAAATTGGAAATGACTAAAACATGAGCCGTGTCGGGCCAAATGGGGTTAGCCACCACGAGAAAACACGCTTCTTCGTAAACTACTCATTACTTCTTATTGACTGGTGCACCCTCGAAATTTGGGAGTGTTATTTTGCGGTGTTGCGATCGTTGCGGCGATGCGTTTTCATCAGTCCGGATCAGGCAAATGGTAATTTCACTACCTTGGGTATTGCCTCATGTGCCTTATCATTCTTGTATCTCTATATACGCGACCACTACGAATTTGTTTTGTGTTATACCTATGAAGTACTCCCTGATACCCCACCAATTTACGGTGGAGTTTACAGTGTCGTATAGACTGTGACACTTATATATAAAATGTGTTAAGGGGGATAATGGTAACGCCTTCACACTATTTTGATACTTTATATTATTGATAGACATTACCTATTCAGCGTACACTACTACTTAGTAGATAGTTTAACGGATCTTTAGATGATGGTTATTCCAACATCCTTTGAGTTACTTGTATTTCAATTGTTATTTCACTTGAGTTGGATTTATTGATATAAGAATGTTAATCCTGACTCGAGTGTTTTGTGTTTTGCTTTACGCTCGGGTCGGACTGAGTGGTTCAGCTTTTGAGACTCGCCTTTGGAGTTGGAGCTTCGCTTGGAGATCCAGCTTTCAGATATTCAGTTGATTCCAGTGATGTATTCTGATTTTTGTATTTGACTATTGTATTCGAGACTTCTGTTGTAACTTATTTAACTCTGTTATATATATAGTAGATTCATGAACTACTATCTTTTGCTTCCGCTGCATATTATTACTCTGTGTCTATGATTCTATGATTATTTATTTATTGTATATGTTCAGTTTTTTCAAATTTAAATTAACAATTCGGTATTTTGAATTATTCAAGTCCGATATGTGCGGATGTGAATGGTCCAAAATAGCGGGTCGTTACAGCTGGTAATTTTTTTTTGAAATTAAATATTTAACCGAATTGATTAGTAAAATGATTTTAATTATTATTTTGTAAGCCATTGATTTTACCAACATAAATGATTGAAAATATAAGCATGGTTTATAAATTTATTTAGAGTTTAAAATGAATTTAAATAAAGAATTTGAGAATTTAATTTTCGATAATTTTGATTTATGGTTTTAATGTTTTAAAATGTATACTATTTAAAATATTTTCGAATGGAAATGGTTTTCAAAGAATTTAAAAGATTAAATTAGAGCTCTTCTCTTTTGTCGCTGGAAAATAATTTCGGTGATGATGGCCGCATCATCGATATTCATTTTCGAGTTTCGAAGAGGAGAGACCATCAGTGCTTGCTGCACTTTTGTTTGAAAAGAATTTGATTTGAATTTCCAAAGTATGACTTGATTTAATATATATATATATATATATATATATATATATATATATATATATATTAGTGTTTGATTTAGATTTGACTTAGATATATTGTATGTATATAATTATCTCTAAATAGTTTGAAGTCAATCGGAAATTAATTCTTAAAATATCGATTTAAGGATGAATTTCAATGAAGCCAAAAGTTTTGACTAAATACTTAACTTGAAATAAGTGAATTGTAAAATTTTATTTGGATAATACTCAATTGTATTATGTATAACTTACCTAAATTTTCAAAAGTTAACTATGTAATTGAATATTATACAATACAAAATGATATAAAAGGAATTTATAAATAAATTTGAGTGGTTATAATAAGAGTAAATATACTTAATATAGGTGATAAGATATACTGAGTGGAATAAATTTAATAATCATTTGAAATAAAGAAAGATTAATTTTGTCGAATAAAGTATGATTATAATAAAAGACTAATTAAGTTTATGATCTATAAAATTGTTAATTTAAGATAATTGGATAATATACGATATAAAATGTCTTTATAAATAAAATTTGAGTGCTTATAATAAATGTTATACGCTTAAAGTTTAATTATAAAATGATTAATAGATATAAAAAGAATACCAAGTTAGTCGAATAATAAATGGATTAATAAAATAAATAGTTGTTTGAAATAAATTTTGTAACAAACAACAACAAATTGAAAATAAACCAACTTAATGAAATTCCTTGAGTTTAAAATCAATTATTGAATATTAATTAATTCAATTGAAATTTATATGGCTTAAATTAATTGTTTTATTTTGTAATTCAAGTTTATTTTCTTCTAGTTGTTCTATTCTCCTACCTCCTTCCTATTCGGGGACGAAAAATTTTGAGTGGGGGAGAGTGTAACGACCCATAAATTTTAACTGTTTTAGTAACGTATTTAATTGAATTTATGGAGAAATTCAAATAAGTTAATTTAAAATTTAAAATTTAAAATTTTATATTTGGAATACGCCTATTTAAATATAGAAGGCGGTAAGTTTTCATCCAAAAATATGAAAGTTTATTTCGTGCGTAAATTTATTTCAATTTAATCAGTTAAGAATTGATTAAAATAAAATCTTTTCGAAATCTAAATATTTTTACATAGAAAAATTCTAAATCATCTTCTAGCAAGACGTCATTTTTCGTTTTTCCAAATTCGGACTTCTTTAGCTCCGTCGATCTTATTTTTCTGCGTTTTTCTTGCATTTTCCGCTAGTAGAAAATTCGAATTTTTATAATTCAATCGTATCACTAATATATGTATGCCGTTTTGATCGTCTCATCGTGCTGATCTCCATGCTATATTGAATTGACTATTTCGATGACAGGTGCACAACAAAATCTGTGAAGCGATTTAACCGTATTGGTATTTGTTTTTGACTTCTTGACCATTCATTATACGCCACCATTCATTTCGGATCTGCTTTTATTATTTATTGAATTTTGGGATGGGTATTCAATTTTTCCAACGGTTCGCTGTCATTTCTTTTATTGTGAAATCTTTATTTCACTTTCAAGAAATTTACTGGAAAGGTTATAGTTGGTGCATGTTCTCTCTTCTTTTCATGCACGTCGTTATTTTTTCATTCTCCTTCCTCTTCCATTCTTTCACAGATCCACACGTCTTCCACCCCTCGGCCGTGCCTCCACCATCGCACACCCATGAACCACTTCCCCTCCAATCAACGTCGGCCCCCTCTCTCCTTCTCTCCTGCCGCTGCTTCACGCATTCGGCCACCAACCCACGGCTCTCTTCCATTTTCAAGCACCATCCACCAAGCATGCAACCCATGGCCTGAGTTTCGCCTTAGCCTAACCATCTCCACCCCTCAGCCACCAGTTCCTCCACGTGCAGGCCAGTAGTCACGCCCATGGCCACCGCACCGTCAGCCATTGTAATGCTGACCGCCTTCTCCTTCCATGCTCCGCAAAGAGCAAATGCAAGCCACCTCGGCAGCAGCCATCATAGCTCCGTGTCTGTGCTCTTCTTTCCACCCGAAAGAATTTGACCACCATCTTCTTCCCTCCATCTCACTTCAACTCCTTTCTTGGTATGCTATATACTTGCTAATATATAAATAAATATATCGGTTGCGTTTTATATAAGGATGTTTGGAAGCATTTTATATATATTTATATATATATATATATATATATATATATATATTGATCAGTTTTTATTTTATTATATATATATACAAGTGAAGTTTGTCACCTATATATCCAAGTAAAATTTTGTATACATATTTCTTTTGCCCTGTTTTAAGCTCTGTACATAGGATTTATACAGATATGTTATTGGAAGGGTTATATAGATTATATATATTCTATTTTATATTGAGTCAATATATACATATGTTTTAATTACACTAGCTAATATATATACTCTGTAGAGTTGTAAGTTTATTAGTTACTGTTAAAGTTTATATTTTACCTACGTTTTATTACATTACCTAAAATATGTTTTATTAGCTACTGTTAAAGTTTATATTTTACTTATGATGGGTTAAGTTTGTGCAAGTATGTTTTGTCTGAACATATATTTTATATTGTACAAGCTACTGTTATATTTTGAAACATTAAGGTTGTTGTTATATATGTATTGGTTCCTTAAACAATAATATTTTGTTGTAAACACATGTTTTGTAATATGCCTACACAACACGTATACAACATATTTTAGTTAAAGATGATAGTATATATTTTGATTCTTAGTCAAATGTAATGTGTAGACATAGGTTGTAATAAATATACCAATGTTTAAGATAGTTATGTTGTATATAAATTATGATTACAATATTTTATTTTTGTACAGTGTATATATATTTATAATATAACCTATATGATTTTGAAGTACATATGGATATATATATATATATATATATTATGGTACGCTTGTTATTAATGATACAGTATAGTATTATGGAGCAAGGCATATACGAAGTAATATATTTTGATACATTTATACTTGTAGGATGTTGGAATATGTTCTTATGTATAAGGCTAGTAAGTTATATATATATATATATATATATATATATATATATTGTCTGTTATTTTATAAGTTATGTATAGGAAATTAAATATTGTTAGTTGTACAGATATATATATATATATATATATATATATATATATATATATATATTTCAAATTTATATGGTAGATATGTTTATTTTAGGATATGTGTTTTAAATTTTAAAATAATAATTTTGATTAAATTTAATATATGCTAAAATTTAGAATATGACTTGATATATAGATTTTTAAATATGTATTTTAATTAAATATTGTCTTTATGGAGGACTAATAAAATAATAATGAATATATTTTCTGTTAACATAAAAATTGATATGATTCCTTCTCATCGATTTCTTATCTATCAGCTTATCCAGCAAATTCGTACCCACCTCACTTTGCCCTGGATTCGTAGCTCATTTCTGTGCCCTTGTCAGTGTGCGTATCTATGTCATCTCCTATCCCCTCTAGCCTCGAAAGGTGAGAAATCACTCACGATTAATGTTCTTTTATTTATTAAATTTGATTTCAATTGAAACGACAATTGAAATATGCTGCTGTTAGTAATTTACACTGTTATTTATGTTATTACCTGTATCAGTTCACCTGTGACATCTGACACCACTATCTGTTAATTATTTATGCGATGATAATACCGTTTGGCTGATAATAGATTGATTGTTTGATGTTTACATTGGACGTTTAATTGTTAATGTTTAAGGTGATAAATAATATGCAATTGAATTTGCTATAGGATAGTTAAAAAATTTAAAATTGATATATGTGTTGAATTTGATTAGTTAAATTTGTATAATATGACCCCTTTAAATGTTAGATAAATTGACTCGTAAAAATTCGTATAATTGCACCTTGAACCATTTGAATGTATGTTGTATAAATTGATGTAGTGTTAAATTGAATAATAGATATCAAGTGAAGAACCGTATAAATAGTAGTGTAATAATCTTTAATCTACATGAAATGATAGTGTAGATTTTACAAATAATTATATTAATTTGCACAAACAACAATGTGAATTAATACGATTATTTCGGGTTTATTTAATAAATTTTTGAATTGTTATTGATTGTTGTTATTGTTTGTTTATTTACTTTAACACCATCCTAGTTATCACACTGCATGTTCCTTTTGCTATGCTTTGATTTTTGAATTGAATTGAATCAGGTTGAAATGATAAATACCCAAATGAACTTGACCTAGAATAGAAAATTAAATAAAAACCCGATTGGTCAATAATTTGATTTGAAAATAAAAATAAAGATTTTATTTGAATAAAATAATAAGGGTTTTAAATGAAGTTGGAATTTTAATTCTAGTGAAATTTAAATGTTAATATTTAATAATCTGAAACAAAATATTAACAAAGTAAGTGGTGAAAGAACGTTGTTTAATTTAAGAAATGATTGAATTATGTTTGAAATTGTTTAATAATTAAGTTTTAAAGTTATTCAATAATTTAATGAGATTGAATTATTTAATAATTAAATAAAATTGAATTCTTTGATAAGTGAAATGAATTCTTTGATAAGTGAAATTGAATTTTGTAATAACTAAGTTTTGGAAATTTGTTCAAATTAAATAAGTAAATAAGTGAAATCGAATTTCTTCAACAAGAAATAAAATGTGATTTATTGAACTAAATATAAGACTTGAAATTTAAAGAATTTGATTTGAAGAATTTAATTAAATTAAATTTGGAAGGTTGATATGATATAGGAAACTTAAAATTGATTCAATGAATTGGAAATTAAATAGAAATTGTTTTGAATTGATAAATTAACTTAACGAATATTGAATGAAATCGATCAGTGAATTTAAATTGATTTGAATGCTAAATTAAATTAATTTAAGTAATTTCGGAATAAAATTTATATACGAACTTCAATCAATATTTGAAATGTCTAAATAAAAATTGAAATTGAATTATAATATTTTGAAATAGTATTTTGGAAGTTATGAAATGTAATTATGGAAATTGATATAGAAGACTAATGGAATGTTGGTTTACAAATTCTAATGGAAATTGAATTTGATTTGGTTTTGAAATTTATTAAACAACCAATTGGTATAATAATTACGGAAGTTATTAAAGAAACCGAAATCGGTTATGGACATACTCTCTGTCTAAACCGAAAACCACTTTAATAACTATACGCGGAGTGTGATCCAGAATGAAGTGGTTGGAATGATGTACGTGATGACTGAAGAAAGAGAACGATAATGGATAGCCTTGACACTTGTGTCAAATTGGAAATGACTAAAACAAGAGCCATGCCGGGACAAATGGGGTTAGCCACCTCGAGCGAACACTCTTCTTCGTAAACTACTCATTACTTTTTATTGATTAGTGCACCCTCGAAATTTGGGAGCATTGTTTCGCGGTGTTGCGATCGTTGCAGCGATGCGTTTTCACCAGTCCGGATCAGGCAAACGGTAGTTTCACTACCTTGGGTATTGCCTCATGTGCCTTTTCATACTTATATCCCTATATACGCGACCACTACGAATTTGTTTTTTGTTATACCTATGGAGTACTCCCTGATATCCCACCAGTTTACGGTGGAGTATACAGTGCTGTATAGACTATGACACTTATATATAAAATGTGTTAAGAGGGATAATGGTAACGCCTTAACTCTATTTTGATACTTTATATTACCGATAGACATTATCTATTTAGCACAAACTACTACATAGTAGATAGTTTAACGGATCCTTAGAGGATGGTTATTCCAACATCCTTTGAGTTACTTGTATTTCAATTGCTATTTCACTTGAGTTGGATTTATTGATATAAGAATGTTAATCCTGACTCGAGTGTTTTGTGTTTTGCTTTACGCTCGGGTCAGACTGAGTGGTTCAGCTTGTGAGACTCACCTTTGGAGTTGGAGCTTCGCTTGGAGATCCAGATATCTATCCAGCTTTTAGATATTCCGTTGATTACAGTGATGTATTCAGATTTTTGTATTTGACTATTGTATTCGAGACTTCTGTTGTACTTATTTAACTCAGTTATATATATAGTAGCTTCATGAACTACTATCTTTTGCTTCCGTTGCATATTATTACTCTGTTTCTATGATTCTGCGATTATTTATTTATTGTATATGTCTACATTTTCCAAATTTAAATTAACAATTCGGTATTTTGAATTATTCAAGTTCGACATGTGTGGATGCAAATGGTCCAAAATAGAGGGTCGTTACATTATTAGTGATATATTCCCAATTTGGTAGTGTGGCATGCTAAGTGTTGATCATTTGTTGATCGAAGCATGGCTTTTGTGAAAAGCGTTGCTTTGTGGGACGAGACTTCATCGAACCTCAACCCTTGAAAATGGACAAAATAGGAAAGGATGCAGTATGGTTATGGGGGTCACGCCCCACAGGGTATGTGCATTTCCTTCTGCATGAAAAGTGGTATTCTGGTATGGATTCCAGATAATTTGCTTATGTGGTTGTTGGTGTTGAGGGCCCTCGATAAAAGTCGGTTACGAACGGGGGATGGCATACTCTTGACAGTTAGTTACCTAGTTACAGAGGTAACCCGGCCTTGTGTTGGCAGAGATCCGGTTTGGTTCTCGGGGCATCCCTCCAGAGGCGTACCCATTCGGAAAGGAAGTTCCTTAGCCTTGTCCATTTGTTGGAAATCCAGACAATCAAATACGAGCCCTGTACGGTTTTAGTTGTAGAACCTGTCATTTAACATGGTAGCTATAGTAGGCATATTATAATGGTACCTATGTTGGCTAAGATTAATATTATACTTTCGAACTGTTTTCCGCACTACACACTAATAATAATATCAAAAGGATTTTCGTGTATCAAGCATGTAAGACTATCATAAGTAGAAATCTTCCCCAAGTGTGCGATTGCATTGTGTGTGTGCTGAAAGACCTTATGGTACTTTCATTTTCCAAAAAGCATAACGGATTTCTTTTTGTAATTTTTTTTTGTTCAAACAACTATTTTATGTTTACTCATACCAGTCCCATGACTGACCTAAAGTTTATTGTTCCCTTCCTAAACTCTGGGTACCCATAATTTTCCATATGAGCGGCCTAGAGTCGGGTTATCTGTGTTCTGGAGCTAGTTCAGATAGTTGATTTGGATCTAGGAGTCTTTGAAGTCTTGGGTTTGGAAGCTTTTGTTTATGGAGATTTTTGATTTGGAGGTTTGGAGCTTTGGAGCTTTGGAGCTTTGCATTGAAGGCGCAATATGTTGGATTATTTTGGAAGACCCTGTTATGTTATCTCCATGTTGTTGTTCCGCTGTTATGTTATTGTTTATTTGTTGTACCTTATATTCAGTGCTCTGATGTTGGTGGTCATTTATTGTTTCTATGTTGTATCCATGTTGTATCAATGAATCATTTTGTTTCATCTGTATTGTTATTTATCTAATGTGCTATAAGTTCTAGCGAAATGGACTCCAACGTTTGAATCTCCAGCATTTGAATACAGTGAGGTATTGGACGTCGATTTTCAAACGCTGGTTTTCAAGTCGTCACATTTGGTATCAGAGCTAAAGGTTGAGTAAGAACTTTAGGTTTGGAGTATAACCCATTAGGTTACTCATTAGAGATAGGGTTAGAAATGCCCTAGAATGAGTATATTCCCTAAGATATCTCGTCTGTATGCCTAAATCAAGTTTTCTTACTATTTAAAGATAGTGAGAATGGGGGTAAGAAGAGGATGAGGTTGGGGACGGGGAAGTACCAATACAAATGGTCAAGACCCTACAAAAACAGCAGCAATGGAGGGAGCAGCTCTTCCCATCCAACCACAGCCGAATCTGGCAGATATATATCGGAGTTTCTCAAAACTTAGGGAACCATTCACAGGCAAGGAGACTATTATAGAAGCGCAAGCTTGGATTTGATCTTGTGAAAGGATTTTCAGAAGATTGAAGTTGAAAGATGATCAAATGAGGTTGATAGCTTCTTGGTAGCTCCAGGAAGAAGGTTTAGTGTGGTGGGAGATGATTGCTTTGGCTGAGTCAAAGGTTGAGTTTACTTAGGAGAGATTCAAGCAAGTGTTCGAGCCGCGTTATATGCCGCCTGCTGGTATCTCCAGGATGTATCAGGAATTCACTGTTTTGAAGCAAGGAAGTTTATGTTTTGAAGAATACTTGAACAAGTTTAACAAGTTATCCCAATTTGGTATGGAATTGGTGAATACCCCTCTCAAGAAGAATGAGAGATTTATTCGAGGGATGAATAAGAAATTTCATGAAAGGATGACAAGCCATGCGAAGGATTCTTTTGTTGATTTGATAGATATGGGATATAGATATGCCACCTTGGATAAACAAGAAATTTCAGAGGATAAAGGAAGCGGAAGCAAATTGGAAGAATAGAAAATTTGGAGGAGAGAAGCCATGGCTGGGTAAAGAAAAGAAGAATACTCAGGAGAACAAGGCGAAGAATGTGACCTGTTTCAACTGTTTGGAGAAGGAACATTATTCGAGTAGTTGCAAGAAGCCCAAGAAGTAAGGAAAGAAGGATCAACCTAGGAAGTCAGGTCAAGAAGCAAGGGAATGCTAATATTGCCATAAATCAGGATACGTGGTTAAAGATTGCCCGACAATGAAGCATGCCCAAGTAGTGAAGGTATATGCGATCAAGGATAAACCATCAACCTCAGGAGCTGATAAAGGGAAAGGAGTTTTGGAAGGTAACCTTCTTCTTTATGATAAAATTGTTAGAGTTCTGTTCGACACTGGAGCCACACATAGCTTTATTTCCCAGCAAACCGTAGACAAGTTAAACTTGAACCTGAATTCATAAACGAACCTATTTGTGTGAATAATCTGGTAGAAGGCCTTGCAAATCTTTATTTACATTGTAGAAAGATTCCTATTTCGTGTTCTCGTCATCTGTTTCCTTTCAGCCTTTTCATTCTTGGCTCCAATGTATTTGAAATTTTACTTGGAATGAATTGGTTAATGAAATATGACGCTAAATTAGATTGTACCAATAGAACAATTTCGGTTATAACCAAACTTGGGAATTTTGTTGTGATTTCTTGTGAAGATCCAAGTCCGACAAGGGATAAGCTTATGTATAGCTTAGGGTATCCCAACCCTAGTTTAGAATCCATACCTATTGTTCGAGAATTTCCGGACATATTCGAAGAAGTTAAATTTTTAACTCCGCATAAGGAAATTGAATTCAGAATCGACTTGGTTTCCAATGTCCGTCTAGTTATGCATGCAAGTCGTAGGATGGCACCAATGGAAAGAGTAGAGCTAGTTAAGCAAATAAGATTTACTGGAGAAGGGATTTATACGACCTAGTCTTTCCAGTTTGGGTTCAGCTGTTGTATTTGTAGCCAAGTCAGATGGATCTATGGGATTGTGCGTAGATTATCGCAATCTCCATAAATTAGCTCTTGAAAATAAATTTCCTTTGCCCTGAATCGACGACCATTTCAATCAATTGCATGGTGCTTGATTATTTTCCAAGATGGATCTAGCCCAAGGATTCCATCAGCTGAGATTTGCAGAAGATTATATTCATTTGACTACTTTTAGGGGTCGCGATATATTCTACGAATGGTTAGTTATGCCCTTCGGATTAACCAATGCCCCTGCATATTTCGTAGACTTGATGACACTTGTATTTTGAGAAGTTTGGAGTAAATTCATTCTCGTATTTATTGATGATATTCTGATCTATTCCAAATCTGAAGAAGAGCATGCCAAACACTTAAAAATAGTTTTAGGAATATTGAGGAGGAATATTATTTTTGCCAAATTTTCTAAATTTCATTTTTGGGTGAAAGAAGTTAGATTTCTGGGACATAATGTAATAGAGGATGGATTTTTGTAGACCCTAGTAAGGTTTACGCTCTTCTGGACTGGAAGCAACCCACAACTCCAAAGGAGGTCAGAAGTTTTCTGGGATTAGCCAGATACTACCGAAAATTTATCCAGGATTTCTCTAAGTTAGCCAGTCCGTTAACTAAGATGACTATGATGAACGCAAAATTTATTTGGACTCCGAAGTGTAAGGAAGCATTCCAGGAATTGAAGAAAAGGTTGACCACTGCTCCCGTTCTTGCTATTATTAACGGGAATAAAGGTTTTCCTATGTACACAGATGCGTGTGATGAAGGTGTGGGTGCCGTTCTAATGCAGGAGGGTAGAGTGATTGCCTACGCGAGTAGACAATTGCGACCACATGAGAAAAACTACCCGACCCACGATCTTGATCTTTTGGTAGTTATCTTTACTTTAAAAATCTGGCATCATTATCTTCTTGGTGAAAATTTTGAATTGCTCACCGACCACAAATCTTTGAGATACCTTTTTACCCAGAAGGATTTGAATCTAAGGCAGAAACGTTGGTTGAAATTCCTAGCGTCATACGACCTGAATATTCGGTATACACCTAATAAAGCTAACGTGGTAGCTAATGCTTTGAGTAGAAGACATGTTGTTCTTGCTTAACTTGTTGTCACTCCTACTCTTCTTGAGAAGATAGCTAGTAAGAAAAAAGAAGTCAAGTTTCTTCAGGAAATTTATCGAAGAATTCGTCGAAGTGAAGATTCCAGCTTTGAAATCGATAATAGTAGAATTATAAGGCTGAAAGGGAGGATGTGCGTCCCAAACATCCCAAATCTCAAACGAGAAGTATTGGACGAATGTCATAAGTCCAGGCTTAGTATCCATCCAGGGGTTAACAAAATGTATGGTGATATTAAGAGGACTTTCTGGTGGAAAACGATGAAGAGAGAAATATTCATTTATGTTAGTCGATGTGCAACCTGTCAACAAATAAAGAGTGATCAAATGAAGATGGAAGGTTTACTCCAACCACTGGAAGTGCCTAAATGGAAATGGGACCAAGTATCTATGGATTTCATAGATGGTTTACCATGAATTCGGAAGGGTAATGAGGTGATTTGGGTTATAGTGGATTGTCTGACCAAGACTGCCCACTTTATCCCAGTTAAATCCACCCGAACGGCAGTAAGTTTGGCAGAGTTATATGTAAAGGAGATTGTTCGACTCCATGGAATACCTATAATATAGTAAGTGATCGTGACCCAATCTTCACTAGCATATTTTGGGAGGCATTTCAAGCCGCACTAGGAACCAAGTTGAACTTTAGTACTACTTACCACCCGCAGTCTGATGGGTAAATGGAGAGAATAAATTGAATCTTGGAAGATCTTTTGCGTGCTTGTATTCTTGATTTTGGAGGTTTATGGGGGGACCATTTGTATCTGGTTGAATTTTCATATAATAATAGTTATCAGACCAGTATTAGAATGGCTCCTTTCGAAGCATTGTATGGTCGTCCTTGTAGATCATATGCGTATTGGATTGAGTCGGGTGATAGGCTTGTTCTTGGTTTGGACATGATAAGGGAAGCTACCGAGAAAGTTGATTTCATTCGAAAGAAGTTGAAAACTTTCCAAAGTCGACAGAAAAGTTAAGCCGACCTCAGGAGAAGAACTTTAGAGTTCCAGGTCAGGGATTCAGTTTTCTTAAAGGCTTCCCCAATGCGTGGATTTTTAAGATTTGGAAAGACTGGTAAGAAGGCACCGCGATATATAGGTCCTTTTCCTATACTTGAGAGGATTGGTCCTTTGGCGTATCGAGTGTGGTTACATGATTAGTTAGCTAGTGTACATGATGTGTTCCATGTTTCTCACCTTCGGAAATATGTGCACGACCCAGATCATATCGTTGAAGAGGCCGCTCAGCAGGATTTGGAAATACACCTAATTTAGCAATGAAAAGAGAATCATTAAAGATTATTGGTCAAGATGAAAAGCGGTTAAGGATTAAAGTGGTGAAATTAGTGAAAGTACAATGGAGTGGAGATCCGAAAGATTGTACTTGGGAAACAGAGAATAGCATGTAGAAATCCTATCCCCAGTGTAGAGTGAATATGTCGGCCTGATCTAGTAAGCCATTTCTCTATCTTTTTATGTATTCATATATTTTTGTTTGTCTCCCTGTCTTTCAAATTTCGGAGACGAATTTTTTTATCAAGGGTGGGAATCAGTAACGATCCCGTTTCTAAACCAAATTTAAATTTGGTACTTAATAATAAGTTTGGAATTAATTCGTGAATTAATTTGAATTTTCCAAAAAGAAACAAGATATGTGTTTGTTTTATAAATAGATTGTAAAATAAAAATTGATTTGGAATTCAAAAATAAATATCTTAGAAAAAATAAATTGGATTTAAAAATAATATATATGTGATTTTTATTAGTATATAATTTAGTTTTAAAACATATTCTTTGAATTTATATAAATATTAATATAAGAAAACCTATTCATTAAATTTGAAAATAGAATATAAATTAATAAAACACATATATATAAATTAAATGTAATATAATATATAAATTATATTAAATTTTTTATTAACATGTCATAAGACAAATGTAAAACATTTAGGCATGTAGTTTAACAAGTGTTAAAATTTAACATAAACTTAATAAGTATTAATTTGATTTTTGCATGCAAATAACAAGTGTCAAAATTTTCTAATTTTCTTTTATTTTTAAAATAACGAAAAAAAGATTATACAAACCACTCTAACTCCTTCCTTTTCATTTTCTTTGATAATGTTCAAAACTTAAAGTAAGTACAAACCAAAAAAATAAAAAAAATAAACTTGAAACAAAAACAAACAACCTCTTCAATTTTAAAAACTGAATCAAAGCAAAGATCAACTTCAATCTTAAGCAAAGCAAATAAGATCAAAGAACAAAACAATTTTTCCAAGTCTTCAAACCTGAAGCAAGCAGATCAAATCTTCAATTCAACAAGCTAAGCAAATCAAAGTTTTCAACATCAAACAACAAATAAATTCAAAGACCAAGAGCATAACCCAGATTTTCAAATTAAAACAAACTTCCAGGCTCTTCTTTGTTTTCATGTTATAGGTGAGTAAACCTCTTTTAATCTGATCCATAAACTGGATGTGGTGATTAAAGTTGAAGGAAGCTATGAAATACGATTGCATGTATACAAAAAATGAACATATACATCTGTGCATGTCTGGGAACATACGTATTTCCTCTGTTTTTAAATTACAGGTAACAAAACCTATTAGAAATCCAAAAACTCTCTTTCTAATCCTCTCTAGGCTTTAAGGTTCAAACAAAACATGTTTGTATAATCATGATTTCAGTTTTAAAAATATTTTTAAGTATAATTTATTAAAGTATTTTCTGGAAATTAAGATATTAAGTAAAACTTAAAAATATATTAAAATTCAAGTATCATATTTTCTTGATTCACATATATCATCCAACTCGCCTTCGGAAACCATGATTTTTAAAAATAAATTCAAGTTTTTTAGAAAAGTATTGATTAAGAAATCTCGGGTTGAACAATTTTGGGACTTTTTGTATTTTCCAGCGATCGGCCAAGGGTGGAGCCTCGGGATCATGGATGGAGGTAGCAGGGAGGTTGATGAACTCAGGAAAAATGATGGGTTAATTTCCCGATCACCGTGGTGGCCAGATGAGGTGGGTGTAGGGTTTTAGACCCAATTTTGGTCGACTTCAGTTCTCAGGCAAGTTCGATGTCACGATGTATCGGATAGTACCGGACATGGGGGAATCGAAGCATGGATCTTCGATGAAGCTTTGGTCGGAGTGGTTTGGGTTCAGATGGCCTGCGGCAGCATATCGAGGTGGATTTGGATGATTGGGTTAGATCCAGTGGAGTTCAAAGTTGTTTGATTTTGGGTTCGTCATCATTTCAAGAACCTGGGTGGTCGGACGGTTAGAGTAGATGGTTGTCGACATGCGGAGGGTGGTTTCGATGGTCGGAGTTACTACGATCACCTGTGCACGTGCACGGTGTCAAGATTGTATCGGTGGCTTGCTTTCGGGAAGAAGGTTTTAGACTCGAATTCGATCTTGGGGATATTTGGTTATGGCTCGAGTTTTGGTCCAGGGGATTCGTATGGGTTTAACGCGAGTTAACAGTTTTTAAGTTTTTAAAATAAAACAAAGTAAAAAAAGGAGGAGGGAATGGCTTGGGAAGAACACGGGGAAATTTGCGATGGGCTCGGGGGTGAACTCGGGAATGTCTCGGGTAAGTATAATAACAATTTTCAAACTTCAAAACAAAATTCAAATTTAAACATTTTTAACTCATTATTTTAAATAATTGTTTTATTTAAGTATGGGATTAGTTTTAGGTTTTAAAGTAAATTATTTTAAAGTAAATAAGTTCAATTTATTTAATCATGTGACCATTATTTATGAATTATTCTTAAGTTAATTAAAATAAATTTAATAGTGTGATTAAAAAGTTAATTAAGAAAAATGTTTTCAATTATTAATTAACTTAAACATCTTAAGTTAATTTCTGTGTTAATGATAAGTAATTCCAAGTTTATTAAATAAAGATTTTTAATAATTAAGTAATTAATTAAGATAAATGGTATATCCTTTAATTAACTAAATCTTAATTAATTAAAGATTTATTAATTAATGAAAGTAATCAAAAGATAATTACTTAAAGGATAATTACTTAATGTCAGTAATAAAGAATAACTAATCAATTTATTGATTGATGATTAAAGGTTAATCAAATGATGATTAAAGATTAATAAATAAATAATCAAGGTTAATTAATTAATAATTAAGGATTAATTAATTAATAACTAAGGTAATTAATGAAAGTAATTATATAATTAAATAATTGTAATTAATTAAAATGATTGTAATTACTTAATGATAATTAAGAAGGATTTAAAAGTAATTAGTTTTGAAATTAAATTGAATTAGTTGGGAATTGAATAGCTAATTAATCTTGCTTATGAATGATTGGATTATATTGGATTGGTTGATATCTCTGATATGATGTTATGTGATATGAATTTCTTTGGATTGAGCTGTGATATCTGTGATATATTGATGTGTGAATGTGAACTACTAAATTGAATAGAAATTGTTTACTTAAACAACTTAGCCTTGAAAACGGCATTTGAAGTTCGATGCGACCGGGGTCGGATTCCAAATCATTATCCGAAAATCACATCGAAGCTTAAAAGTGAATCTTTTGTTTAAAAGATAAAAATGGAAATGTGTATTCACGTGTTTTTAAAATAAGCGCTCATTATTCGATTAAGCCGGGGGAGGACATTAAGTCATAAAACCCATTCCGAATAATAATACGACGAAATGGAATTGCATTTGAAGACGGTGGTTGAAGACCGGGTATTTCGAGACCGAAAGGATTGCCTGTTGATTGTCTCTGCACCGAGTAGCTCCAGTATAGAGATTTCCTTATGTGATGGGAGTATGGTCGGGATTGTTGATATCCGGATTTGCAAGGGCTTCTTCCTTAATTGGAAGAAGTGCCTTCGGTTCCATTCAGACCCTGGATGGACTTGTATGTATGTATGTATGTCTAACATTACACTTTGAGATGTAAAGCTGATTTCTATCAAATATGTTTCTGTTTGGTGGCGGAGAATTTATTCTCTTAGCTTAACACCCTTCTCTGAGACGTACGAGCACAAAGGTTATGTAGCTGATGGTTATTAGTGATATTCCTAATTTGGTGGTGTGGCATGCTAAGTGCTGATCATTGGTTGGTCGAAGCATGACTTTTGTGAAAAGCGTAGCTTTGTGGGATGAGACTTCATCTAACCTCACACCCCAAAAATGGTCGAAATAGGAAAGGATACAGCAAGGTTATGGGGGTCGCTCCCCTTAGGGTATGTGCATTTACTTTTGGATAAAAAGTGGTATTCTAGTGTGGAGCCCAAATAATTTTCTTGTGGTTGTTTGTGTTGAGGGCCCTCGATAAAGGTCGGTTACGTCAAGGGGATGGCAAACTCAAGACAGTTAGTTACCTAGTTACAGTGTTAACCTGGCCTTGTGTTGGCAGAGATCCGGTTAGGTTCTCGGGGCATCCCTCCAGAGGTGTACCCATTCAGAAAAGAAGTTCGTTAGCCTTGGCCATTTGTTGGAAATCCAAACAATCAAATACGAGTCCTATATGGTTTTAGTTGTAGAACCTGCCTTTTAACATGGTAGTTATAGTAGGCATACTATTATTATAACGACCTAAAATTTCTATCATTTGAAATTCAGATATTTAATTGATTTTAAATATCAATAAGTAAAATTTATCAGTCGAATAATTTATTTTTCGAATATTTAGATTTAATTGGACAATTAAATCGATAATCTAATATTTGAAATTGCGTAAATAATTGGAAATTGGGTTTAATGTGATTAAAAATGATTTATAAAGTTATATTAAATCATATTGAAGTTATAAAGATGTTATCGAACTTTTAAAAATTGAACTAAAAGTTAATTTGTGAAAATTGAATATTTTAATATTTAATTTACGAGTTAAAATAACCATTTTTCAAACAGTCTCGGATTTCGATGAGACCAGTTTCATCGGATTCGTAATGTTATATTATTGTATGGTTTCAAATTTCGTGTCAATCGGATTTACCGTTTGTCCGGGGTAAGCCAAAACGCATAGAAATTAGTTTAAATCAATTTAATTTAAATTTGATCGTTTATTTCCGTAACTCGCACAGATGGTCGAATTAGTCTCGAAACATATTCCATTGTGTCCGGAACGTGGGGTATACCCTAGAAACACCAGTCATCGCGCGAGATTTGGAGTTCGAAAAATTTCGAGTGAATAGTAATTTGTGAAATTTTCTATATAAGGACGATTATGTTTTCATTTGCAAACCTAACTAAAACCGAACCCTAATTCTAAGCCGGCCGCCACTTGATAAATAAATGGCCGAGGATTTCAATCCTTCTCCCCTTATTTTCTTCCAATCTATTCGATATTTTTGAAAGCACTCTAAAGCAAAACTGTAGTTCTTCGCGCGATCCTCACATCCATATGGAGATGATCGATTCTCGTTGAGTAGATTGTCGGCAATTTGAGCTAGAAGGCCTCTCGTTTACGCACGTTTTCCCATGGATATAGGTGACCGAGTTGGCTAGGAGTTGGGGCGGTGGTGGTGTTCGTGATGGCCTTCATAGTGGCGTAGGCCGATTGAGTTCAAGAAGAAGAATAGAGGAGCGGCGAGCAAACCCTAGGGAACGATGTTGGGTTCGGTTTTCTCGTGTAAACCTAGGAGAGAACACGTTTGGGAAGAAGCTTGAACCTTCGGTCGTGATTCGCTAGTGAAAAACGTGCGGCCTGGATAATGTTTTGGGTAAAAAAATATAAAGAAAATAGTAGAAGTTAATTTTATTTAAATCGTTCAAACTTTGTAATAACGTAATTTTGTCATGCGAGATCGAAAATTTATGAAACAAGTTGCGTTGCAATAGTTTTGTCGAGCACTGCGCAATGGAGCTGGTTTGGAGTCGTTTGGAGCTAGTGAGAATTTCGGGTCAAATTAAACGCACGTTTAATTTTATTCGAAATAAAACGCTACAACTATTATCTGAAACTCAAGGTGAGAACTTCTCACTCAATCGAATTGTTTCGATTTAAATTTAAATAGTTAAATTTAAAATTGCTTGATTGTGTGATTGGATGATAATTTGTTATCTATTGTGTTAAATAGACCCTATGCATCGTATATTAAGCGGATGTTATTTATTAAAAACATATACCACGATAATTCCAAGTCGTATGGAAATGGTATTATATATGTACTTGGTGTTGATTTTCCCGCATTATATAGCGGATGAGACCCTATTGCGCCGCATAATAGCGGATAGTATTTTATAAATTCCATATACCATGATATTCCGTCTTGAAGCGAAATTGGTATTGTGCTAACATCTTTAGATGCAGGGAAACAGGTTGGAGGGATCCAACTGGATTCCTCAAACATTTGAATTGGTTTCAATGTTGTGTGTTGATCTATTTATTGATCTATTTATAATCTGCGTGATTATTTTTGTGATTGAAATCATTAAAGGCTAAATTTTAGCCGAATATATTTTTGGTATCGTTAGATGCCGAGAATAAATAAAATTGAATTTCTGAAAATTTAAGTTGAGAATTCATAATAAAATTTAATTTTGGAATCGATTCATTTTAAATAAATAAACGTTGAGATTTTTATGTTATAAAAATTATGATTTTTGTGAAACGTAACTGAAATGTGATTTTTAGAATAAGTAGTTGATTTATTTATAAAATAGTTTAAATTGAGATTTTTGAATTATTATAAATGATTTACATAAAAGATTTATAAAATTGATATTTATAAATTAAAAATATTGGAATTATAAAACGAATTTTGATAAGTACTAAAATGAAGTATAAATTCATAAGTGGATGAAATCTATAGATTTATAAATTGTGAAGTTATAAAATAAATAGATTTTGTAAAATAAAAGATTTATAAGTAAATAACTTATAAATTGGATTTTGGCGTGTAAATGGGATATGGATAGAATTTGTTAATAAAGTGATTTTTATAAGTTGAAGTTGTTATAAAGCATAAATGGAATTTATAAATGTTGTTTTATAAATCCGAAATCAACTTATTTTAACAAGTTAATTATTATAGCTTATTAATGGAAATATATTCACGATTTTGGACAGTGAATAATATATTAAATAAATATTTTGGAAAAGTGATATTTTAAATAGAATTAAAATGATTTAAAGATGTTTTAAAATGTATTAAGTGTCGAAACCATAGATTTCAACATTCATTGTTGAAATAGATGTTTTAGAGAAATAGAAGGAAATGGCTGACTATAACACTGTTGTTATAGTAAATGATTTCCGGAAGAAAAGTTTTGTATAGTATTGGAGTTTATATATATCTATCTTAATTTCGAATCCCTATACTAGTGATTTTGGGTTGTCGTAACGATGTTTTACGCAACATTCGTCTTGACCCAAATAAATGTGTTTAAGGGAAGTTTTCCTTAAAGAATAAAATGTATACTTAATTTGGATTTAAGTATATTGAATATTTTCCAAATGTTGAAAACAAATGGATTTGTGAATTACTTATTATTAAATAAGTATGGAAATGTTTTCCAATGTAAAGTGAATGTTTGGAGATTATATCTTTTAAAGATAAATCGAAAATGAATATTAGAAATCGATTTGGAAATCGTATATTCATAGATATTTTGGAAAGCTAAATTCACTATGGAATTTATAAAAGAAAGGGAAATTTGTTTAACAATAAACATTGATTTATTTTGAAGTGCGGAAATAAATTTTCAAATTTGGAACGTAAATTTAATAAATCGATAAGGATTTATTTGATTGGTTTAAATGAACCATTTTGAAATGAAAGTTGTAAGGGTGTAAATTGATTTGAAATTTGTTTTCAAATGGTTGTGGAACATATATCTTGTAAAGATATTTTTTTGGAAGGTAAATAATTTGGTGAATTATCTAAAATCGGGTTATGTTGTGAATATTGATTGATAGTTAAATAACCGACTATCAATATTAACCCTTGAGCGGCTATTTGTTGTGAATTGGTTGAAATTGAATGCTACACTTATTTTTAAATTATTGCGCTCGTTTTTCGGACTACCCATTCCGAATAGTGATACGACGTAATGGATAGCATTGAAGACCTGCGGTGAAGACCGGGTATTTGTGAAAACGATAGGATGACTATCGATTGTCTCTGCACCGTTAGCTACGGTATGGAGATTTCCTTTGTGATGGGAAATTCAACTGGGATTGTGAATACCCAGATTGCAAGGGCTTCTTTTGAAGTACCTTCGGTTCTGTTCGAACCCGGAACAGACTTGTATGGTTACATGTCTAACATTACATTTTGAGATATAAAGCAGATTTCTTTCAAATTCATTTCCGTTGGTGGTGGAGAATTTATTCTCTTAGCTTGACATCCTTGGAGGTTATGTAGTTGAAGGTTATCAGCGATATACTCCCAATTTGGTAATGTGGCATACTGAGTATTGTGTGTGATGATTATTTATTGATCATTTGTTGATCAAAGCGTGGCTTTGTGAAAAAGTGTAGCTTTGTGGACGAGACTTCGTCGGACCTCACACCCCGGAAATGGTCAAAACAGAAATATGCGGCAAGGTTATGAGGGTCGCTCCCTTTAGGGTATGTCATTTCCTTCTGGAAAAGGGTGGTGTCTGGTATGGAGCTTTGATGCTTAACCTATGTGGTTGCTCCAATCTCATTTTTCTGTGTTGTTGTTGCTTGGTGATCGAGGGCCTTCGGATAAAGGTCCCAAAGGACCGGGGGGTGGCATATTCGTGTAGTAGTTACCTAGTGATAAAGGTAACCCGGCCTTGTGTTGGCAGAGAGCTGGTTAAGTTCTCGGGACGTCCCGCCAGAGGCGATCCAATGTGGCAGTAAGAAGTTCCTTAGCCTGACCATTTGTTGGAAAATCCAAAGAAATAATACGAGCCTTGTACGGTTTAAGTTGTATAACCTGCCTCCTCAGGAGGTAGCTATAGCAGGCATAATATAATGGTACCTATGCTGGCTAAGATTTATATTCTATTTTCGAAATGCTTTCATCACTATGCACTAATAATAATATCAAAAATGATTTGTTTTGCGTAGTAAGCATTTTGACTATCATAAGGAGAAATCTCCTCCAAGTCTGCGTTTGCATTGTATGTGTGCGGGGAGGCCTTATGTTAGTTTCACTTTCCAAAATCATTGCGGATATTTTCCACTTCCCTTGTTGTTGTTGTTTTAAAAGATAAATAACTGTTTTGAGTTCTCACACCAGTCCCATGACTGACCTGGAGTTTATTATTCTCTTCCTAAACTCTGGGTGCCCATAATTTTCCACACGGGCAGTCTAGAGTCAGGTTATCAAGTCATTCTGGATTCAGGAGTGCTATGGAGCTCAAGTAGCGAGCTGGATGGTGAGGCGTATTACTTGTATATGATATTAACTTTCCGCTGTATAATTCACTTGTAAGGACATTGTTGTATAATTGCCCATTCTTGTGTTGTGTTGTATATTGTTGTTGTATACTATGATGTAATATAATGTATTAACTGAGATAGTTCTTTGTTTTGAAGGTCGTTCATTTATCTATTATATGTTGTTCCGCTGTGATATGTGAGATTCTGATATTGTTTCTGTTCTATCTTTTTCTTATTTCTTCTATCTTTTCTTCTACCTCTTCTTTTTAACCCTAACAGTTCGGTTTTTCGGCATTCGATTATGCGACATTTAATACAGTGGACGTATTAGTGCCAACCTTCGGATCCCGACAAAATCGTAATGTTACAACGTGGTATCAGAGCATATGGTTAAGTGACAACCTTGGCTCTGTTGGGGATTACTCATTAGAGATAGAGTCAGCAGTACTCTAGAATGAGTTGAGTGTAATAATAGATATGAGTGCGTATTTGTTAGTGAATATGAAATTGTTTTGTATTGTGTTGACTTATCAGTTGATTGTTTATAGATTCTGGTCGATGCAGTCTGGCTAACAGTTGTCGATAGGGGTTTCTAAACTCTTAAACGAGATAAACCGACATAGTATTGTTTTAAATTGAGTAAATGGAATAATTTTACCTCGATCATATTTTATATATAAAGGAATAATTTTTCAGAAATCATTGAAGTGTATATAAATTGAATGGTTTGATTGTTGAAAATGTAAGAAAATATATAAGTGCATCAAAGTTGTTCGAATAATCTGAATAAAAACAACAATTGTGAAAGAATAAATTGTATAAAAGCAACAATTGTACAAGTATAGGATTATAATTGAAATGATTTACAATTGTGAAATAATCTTGTATAAGTAAAGAGAAGTAGTGAATTTATATAAGCAAGATTTATAAATAAAAGGAATTTTTTTTAAAGAATTTAAAGCACTGAATTCACTACTGTTGCTGGGGAATAATAAAGGTGATGACTGCAGCATCATCAGTATCATTTTTGAGTTTTTATGTAATGAATTTGCTACCATAGTAAATTTAAATTGAATTTTGTTGTGATAAATAGATTTGAAATTAAAATCCAAGTTGTCATTGTTGAATATAAGTTATCAAGTCTTGAACTTATAATATGAGATAATAAGAATTTAACTTTAGTAAAGTTGAAATAAATTTGAACTAGTATGATAAAAAGTATGATGTGAAATTTAACTAAAGAAAATTAAATAAATTAAATCCGATTTCGAAGTTGAATAATAAGTTGTATAACGTATTAAATGTGAAGATGTAAGTAAAACCAATTTTTAAAATGGTTAAGCAACTTTGTTAACCAAAACGGGGTATGAATCTGAATAAGTGATGAAAATTGACATTGGTAAAAGTTAAATGGAATTTATTTTGGAGTTGGAATTTGAATTGGATTTGAATTGGATTGGATATGTTGTTGAAATGGAAATTTTAAGTTAAGTTAAACAAATGATGTTTAAATGGAATATAACTTAAGTGAAGTTGAATATAGTTGATTTTGGTATCAAAATGAATTAATGAAATGAAGACATTAAATGGACATGAACTTGAGTTATATAAAAGAGATTCAACTTTATGTATAAAATAAATTGGTAATTGAGCTAATGAATTGAATATTAATCAATTGAATGTAATGAATTGATATTGAATAATGGATATAAGTGTAAATTCATTAAGGCTAATTGAATGTTGAACCGAATTGAAGGTAAACAAAGTGAATATGAATGTTGAATGTGAATTAAAATAAATTTGGTTGTGTTGGTTGTACATTGGTTGTTAGATTATTGTTAATTGATTGAATAGAAATACATATGCAATTGAATGAATAAAATTGAAAGCTAAAGCAATTGAATTCAAATTTGAAGTTATGTAAATTTAAATTGAATAGAAATTGATTTGAATTGAAAGTGAACCAATGTGAATGTAAATTAGTGAATGCAATCTAATTGGAAATGAATAAATGAATGTTGTTGTATATGAATTTGTTGTAAACAATTACAAGTAATTTTGAAATCATATAAGTTGTTTATAAACCTTGTTTGGTATGCATTTCTTTTAATATGCATGTGTTGTAGTTGTTTAAAAGAGTAAAATGCTAATAATTTCTTATATATATCACTTACGTGTTTATATTGAGTAAGTACAGGTATCGGGGCTACCGTTAGCGGGATTTGGTTGCGTAAAATGCTAAATAAATAACCGCTTTGATTAAAAATGCTAAAATGGTACGCCTACGCAATAAAAATAGGAAATATGAACTGTTTTTCTGTTTTTCCGACCGGATGGGTCGATGTATATATATTTATCTCTATTGTGATATTGTAAAAGCTCCTCTATAAAAAGGAGGTTATGGCAAAAAAATTTGAAAGTTTAAGGCGTTGGAAAATTTTCGGGAAATTTTGAAATTTTTTTGAAAACTAAGTTTTGATTTGAAGTTAAAGGTTAAACGATGTAGTTGATTTTGAAAAGATAACTATATATGGATTTGAAAAATTAGTAAAGATTTTGTAAGAAGTTTAACTATGAATTTTGGGAAAGTTAAACGCTTAAGAGATTTGAAAAAAAATCCAATTTGAATGGTTTGTTTTGGAAAGTTAATGGATTCTGTAACTTTTTCTCACTTAGCAATTTTGAGGACGAAATTCTTTTAAGGGAGGAAGTTTGTAACGACCCAGAATTTCTCTCATTTGAAATTCAGATATTTAATTGATTTTAAATATCAACAAGTAAAATTTATAAGTCGAATAATTTATTTTTCGAATATTTAGATTTAATTGGATAATTAAATCGATAATTTAACATTTGAAATTGCGTAGATAATTGGAAATTGGGTTTAATGTGATTAAAAATGATTTATAAAGTTATATTAAATCATATTGAAGTTATAAAGATGTTATCGAACTTTTAAAAATTGAACTAAAAGTTAATTTGTGAAAATTGAATATTTTAATATTTAATTTACGAGTTAAAATAGCCATTTTTCAAACAGTCTCGGATTTCGATGAAACCAATTTCATCAGATCCGTAATGTTATATTATTGTATGGTTTCAAATTTCGTGTCAATTGGATTTACCGTTTGTCGGGGATAAGCCAAAACGCATAGAAATTAGTTTAAATCGATTTAATTTAAATTTGATCGTTTATTTCCGTAACTCGCACAGATGATCGAATTAGCCTCCGAAACATATTCCATTGTGTCCGAAACGTGGGATACACCCTAGAAACGTCAGTCATCGCGCGAGATTTGGAGTTCGAAAAATTTCGAGTGAATAGTAATATGTGAAATTTTCTATATAAGGTCGATAATGTTTTCATTTGCAAACCTAACTAAGACTGAACCCTAATTCTAAGCCGGCCGCCACTTGATAAATCAATGGGCTAGGATTTCAATCCTTCTCCCCTTATTTTCTTCCAATCCCTTCGATATTTTTGAAAGCACTCTAAAGCAAAACTGTAGTTCTTCGCGCGATCTTCACATCCATATGGAGATGATCGATTCTCGTTGAGTAGATTGTCGGCAATTGGAGCTAGAAGGCCTCTCGTTTGCGCACGATTTCCCATGGATATAGGCGACCGAGTTGGCTAGGAGTTGGGGCGGTGGTGGTGTTCATGATAGCCTTCGTAGTGGCGTAGGCCGATCAAGTTCAATAAGAAGAATAGAGGAGCGGCGAGCAAACCCTAGGGAACGATGTTGGGTTCGGTTTTCTCATGTAAACCTAGGAGAGAACGCGTTTGGGAAGAAGCTTGAACCTTAGGCCATGATTCTCTAGTGAAAAACGTGCGGCCTGGATAATGTTTTGGGTAAAAAATAAAAATAAAATAATAGAAGTTAATTTTATTTAAATCATACAAACTTTGTAATAACGTAACTTTGTCATGCGAGGTCGAAAAATTACGAAACAAGTTACGTTGCAATCGTTTTGTCGAGCACTACGCAATGGAGCTAGTTTGGAGCTATTGAGAATTGCTGATAAAATTAAATGCACGTTTAATTTTATTCGAAATTAAACGCTACAACTATTATCGGAAACTCAAGGTGAGAACTTCTCACTCAATCGAAATGTTTCGATTTAAATTTTAAATAGTTAAATTTAAAATTGCTTGATTGTGTGAGTGGATGATAATTTATTATCTATTATGTTAAGTAGACCCTATGCACCATATATTAAGCGGATGTTATTTATTAAAAACATATACCGCGATAATTTCAACTTGTATGGAATTGGTATTATATATGTACTTGGTGTTTATTTTCCCGCATTATATAGCGGATGAGACCCTATTGCGCCGCATAATAGTGGATAGTATTTTATAAATCCCATATACCGCGATATTCCATCTTGAAGCAAAATTGGTACTGTGCTAACATCTTTGGATGCAGGGAAACAGGTTGGAGGGATCCAACTGGATTCTTCAAACATTTAAATTGGTTTCAATGTTGTGTGTTGATCTATTTATAATCCGCGTGATTATCTTTGTGATTGAAATCGTTAATGGCTAAATTTTAGCCGAATATATTTTTGGTATCGTTAGATACCGAAAATAAATAAAATTGGATTTCTGAAAATTTAAGTTGAGAATTCGTAATAAAATTTAATTTTGGAATCAATTCATTTTAAATAAATAAACGTTGAGATTTTATGTTATAAAAATTATGTTTTTTATGAAACGTAAACAAAATGTGATTTTTAGAATAAGTAGTTGATTTATTTATAAAATGGTTTAAATTGGGATTTTTGAATTATTATAAATGATTTATATACAAGATTTATAAAATTGATATTTATAAATTAAAAATATTGGAATTATAAAACAAGTTTTTATAAATACTAAAATGAAGTATAAACGGATTTCATAAGTGGATGAAATCTAAAGATTTATAAATTGTGAAGTTATAAAATAAATAGATTTTGTAAAATAAAAGATTTATAAGTAAATAACTTATAAATTGGATTTTGGCGTGTAAATGGGATATGGATAGAATTTGTTAATAAGGTGATTTTTATAAGTTGAAGTTGTTATAAAGCATAAATTGAATTTATAAACGTTGTTTTATAAATCCGAAATTGACTTATTTTAATAAGGTAATTATTATAACTTATTAAAGGAAATATATTCACGATTTTGGACAGTGAATAATATATTAAAGAAATATTTTGGGAAAGTGATATTTTAAATAGAATTAAAATGATGTCGAAACTATAGATTTCAACATTCATTGTTGAAATAGATGTTTTCGAGAAATAGAAGGAAATGGTGGACTATAACATTGTTGTTATAGTAAATGATTTCCGAAAGGAAAAGTTTTGTATAGTATTAGGGTTTATATATATCTATCTTAATTTCGTATCCCTATACTAGTGATTTTGGGTTGTCGTAATGATGTTTTACGCAACATTCGTTTTGACCCAAATAAATGTGTTTAAGGGAAGTTTTCCTTAAAGAATAAAATGTATACTTAATTTGGATTTAAGTATATTGAATATTTTCCAAATGTTGAAAATAAACGGATTTGTGAATTACTTATTATTAAATAAGTATGGAAATGTTTTCCAATATGAAATGAATGTTTTGATATTATAACTTTTAAAGATAAATCGAAAATGAATATTAGAAATCGATTAGGAAATCGTATATTCATAGATATTTTGGAAAGGCAAATTCACTATGAAATTTATAAATGAAAGGGAAATTTGTTTAAAAATAAACATTTATTTATTTTGAATTGTGGAAATAAATTTATGAATTTGGAACGTAAATTTAATAAATCGGTAAGGATTTATTTGATTGGTTTAAATGAACCATTTTGAAATGAAAGTTGTAAGGGTGTAAATTGACTTGAAATTGGTTTTCAAATGGTTAAAGTGTGGAACATATATCTTTAAAGTGTGGAACATATATCTTGTAAAGATATTTTTTTGGAAAATAAATAATTTGGGGAATTATTTGAAATTGGGTTATGTTGTGAATATTGATTGATAGTTAAATAACCGACTATCAATATTAACCCTTGAGTGGCTAATTGTGAATTGGTTGAAATTGAATGCTACACTTATTTTTAAATTATTGCGCTCATTATTCGGACTAACCATTCCGAATAGTGATATGACGTAACGGATAGCATTGAAGGCTGATGGTGAAGGCCGGGTATTTGTGAAAACGATAGGATGAACGATCGATTGTCTCTGCATCGTTAGCTACGGTATGGAGATTTCCTTTGTGATGGGAAATTCGATCGGGATTGTGAAAACCCGGATTGTAAGGGCTTCTTTTGAAGTGCCTTCAGTTCTGTTCGAACCCGGAACAGACTTGTATGGTTACATGTCTGACATTACATTTTGAGATATAAAGCAGATTTCTTTCAAATACATTTCCGTTGGTGGCGAAGAATTCATTCTCTTAGCTTAACACCCTTAGAGGTTATGTAGTTTAAGGTTATCAACGATATACTCCCAATTTGGTAATGTGGCATGCTGAGTGTTGCTGTGTGATGATTATTTATTGATCATTTGTTGATCAAAGCGTGGCTTTTTAAAAAGGCGTAGCTTTGTGGATGAGACTTCGTCGGACCTCATACCCCGGAAATGGTCAAAACAGGAATATGCGGCAAGGTTATGAGCGTCGCTCCCTTTAGGGTATATCATTTCCTTCTAGAAAAGGGTGGTGTCAGGTATGGAGCCCTGATGTAACAACCCGCATATTTATCAATTGTATATTTAAATATTTTATTTAAATATTTCATCGTTCGTCGGATTTTAGTCCGAAAACCTACTTTTTTGCAAATAGTCGAATTGGGACTCGAGACCCCTCCCATTGAGTTCAAAATGATGTTTGCGATCTTTTTAAGTATAAACATTGATATGTTTGGAGCTAGCTAAAAATTTGACCTTTTTCACTTTGGGTTTGGGTTCAGCCCACTAGCCAACTTAATACCCAAATCTGAACCACTTCTCCCATTCACTCTCACTTCCTCCTCTTTTCAGTTCTAAAGCAAAAATGGTGTAAGAGAATGGGAAATAGAAATCCAAAACCCTAGTTCGTTTGCAAAAATCCAAGATCTAGCTCCAAATTCTAAGAGAACCCATTGGTAAGCATCCTCTTCATCTTCTCCAACTCTTTATCCATTCCATTTCAGAAATTCCTAAACCTAACATAGGAAATATTTTACTTGTAAGCTTAGATTGAAGCTTCTTGAGTTGTTATTGAGGAGGAATTGACCTTAGCTTGTTAACAAAGCTTCTCCTTCATCGACTTGGGTTCAAAGGTGAGATTTTGATCTCACATCTTTGTCTATAATTATCTTCGATTGTTAGATATGAATTCTAACACTTATTCTTGTGCGATTGATTTTGGTTTGGATTGATTTGGTGTATATTCCAATTTTTGGTGTTTTGAAATCAAAATCTATGAAAATCCTATTATGCATATTTGGACATTGATATTTGAAGCGTATTGAAGAGCCTTTAAGGCTGGGTTGTCGCTTGGCGTAAATCCTTAGTCATCTTTGCTCCTCCGATCGCTTCCAGTATTTATTTCGGTCATTTTTTGGTCTAGGTTCAGGGAATGCGCTGAACCCCAGTTTCAGACGTCTGAAACGTTAGATTCAGACGTCTGAAAATTATTCTGGGAAGATTTTTATTCCCAGATTCAGACGTCTGAATCTATATTTCAGACGTCTGAATTGGTTCGTTTGGAACCAGAAAGGAAATAGGCTAAAAAGTGCCTATTTCAGACGCTGAAATCAAGGATTCAGACGTCTGAATTCTGTTTTGGAAAATATTTTATTTTCCAGATTCAGACGTCTGAACCTTTGATTTCAGACGTCTGAATCTGTAGTCTTTTGCCTATATTGCCTATTTTGTTTGAATTTCCAACTTTAATCGATTCGTGTTGATTCCCTTTTGTTGTTATCATTTATTATTGATTTTGATGACATTTTCTTCGTGATTTTTGGAAATATCCATTTTGATGGATTCGGTGTCGATTTCTTTGGATTTTATTCACATCTTTGAATATGAATATTGATGATCGATTGTTTCTACAATCATTTCTATGATTTGTCACTTTAAAAATATAAAGGTTTCAATACTAGTAGTAAATATCAAAACTCTTTCGTCAAAGCAATCTTCAACACTATTTTATTACCAAACTTGTTTATAAAATCGTTTTCCAACCTACTAGTATATACAGACCTTTACCTCACTCGTATGAGAAATCTAATTAAATGACTTAGTAAAACAAGTGGTATGAAACGCTTGCGTTTACTTCGTCGGTTAATTCTTGGACTCGTTCGATTGAATCTCTTGTGACAATTTTCTAGTGAAAATCTACAATTTGTTCATAAATATTTAAGTTAAGCTAGTGGTTATGGGACATGAAGCTAAGCTCATATATTTACTAGCTTACTGTAATTGACACTTCTTGATGATCACGACGATCATTTTTGTGATTTAGACTAGCAATTGTGCAATGTCTCTTTGTCCACGTGGAGTCGTACCTCGTTTTTATTGAGCTTCGGCTCACCAGGAGGAGCTTCAGCTCATAGTCCGCAATGGGGACTATACCCTGTCATGAGGAGCTTCGGCTCACCGGGAGGAGCTTCAGCTCAAAGTCCGCAATGGGGGACTATACCCTGTTAGGAGGAACTTCGAATCACCAGGAGGAGCTTCGGCTCAAAGTCCGCAATGGCGGACTATACCCTGTCAGGAGGAGCTTCGGCTCATCAGGAGGAGCTTCAGCTCAAAGTCCACAATGGGGGACTATACCCTGTCAGGAGGAGCTTCGGCTCATTTTTATGGGATTGGCCATCCTTTTCTTATGATTTCTAGATTTCTAATTATTGATTTCTGAAATTTATGTTTCACCAACTTTTATTGACATTGATATATATGTCATTTTTTGTGGCTTGGTGAATTAAATAAAGAATATGACATTCTTTTTATGCTATGAGATTCGTGAGATATTTGTATGAATTTCCTTTGTTGATTTTCTAATGTATACTTGTCGAGGTATGACATTTTTGGTTATCATACGTTTTTATTGCATCTCTTCTTATATCTCATTTTATCTGATAATTATAGCTAGACTGATCCGTTTATTATTTTCTTCTTAAATAATAATCGGTTCAGACTGAGATATTGCAGGTGCTTCCTCATGACTTCCTATCTGGAACCATCTTCTTACTTTTGCTTAACTACTTTAGATTAGTAGTTTTTGTTTGTTATACATTTGAGATATAGACTCCATGATGTATAACTAATCTTTTATCTTGCACTTGTATCTATTCTTTTGTAATATTGTGGATCTTGTTTGACCACTACTCTGATGTACACTTCTATGTGTTAATTCATATCTATTTCCGCCTTTGTGATATGAATTATCAGTGACTGATTTATGTTATGCTTATTTCTATATTTGTTTCCGAAGATATTATAGCCACTGTGTAGTAGCTTTGAGTTTGTATCGGTATGTCGGATTTCCTCTCGAAATGAACTGCATGTTATTCTATCTGACATATCGGTGCTCGCACAAAGCAATTACACGGATGGTCGCTCCTCAACAGCCTTATTCTCCGTGCTAGTTGACGGCATTACACCGTAGTGTCCTTGGCTAGCGTAGGTATAGAGGTGGGGCGTCACACCTAATGCTTAATCTATGTGGTTGCTGCAATCTCATTTTTCTGTGTGGTTGTTGCTTGGTGAACGAGGGCCCTCGGATAAAGGTCCCAAAGGACCGGGGTGGCGGCATATTCATGTAGTAGTTACCTAGTGACAAAGGTAACCCGGCCTTGTGTTGGCAGAAAGCTTGTTAAGTTCTCGAGACGTCCCGCCAGAGGCGATCACAGCTTGGTATCAAAGCCGAACTTCGAAACAATGTAGAATAATTTAACAAGGATCATCGTCCTATGTCCATCTTAGGAGTCGTGCTTTAGGATTTTATTCGGGTCTTCGTACCGTCCTATCCTATTTTCTTTTATGATTCCTTGTTTTATCTATCAAGATTGCTTGATATTTATTTTAGGAATAACTTTTCTCCTTCTTTCTTTCTTAAAGAAGAAGAATGGTTAGGACTAACCGACCCAGTGCGGGTCAGTCTAGTGCTACTCCCCAAGATGGAGTATTCATGTCTGCTCAGCAGCTTTTAGATCTCGTGAAGAATGCTTAAGCTGCAGGACCCAATCCAGATCTTACTCGTCCTAGATCTGATTTTGCACGCTTGTGCAGAGACTATACCGATTTGGGTGGAAGGCCATTTAAGGGATCCGAGGGTGTTATAGAAATTCAAGCTTGGCTCAAATCATGCGATCGCATCTTTACTCGCATGAATCTTATTGATCTTCATCGAGTCCAAGTGGCTTCTAGCATGCTTCAAGAAAGAGCGTTAGATTGGTATGAGCTCTTAACTTCGGAGATTATCGAAGCGGATCTTACTTGGGAGCAATTCCGGGAATGATTCGAACTAAAATTTATGTCGGAGGCTGAAAAAGTAACTTTGGCCCGGCGTTTTATTGACCTTGTTCAAGGTGAATCTCCTGTGACGGACTACGTCGCATCTTTCGAATCTCTTTCTAAATACGGGGTTGAATACATTAATACCTCATTGAAGAAAAACCAGAGATTTGTTTATGGCTTGAATAAGAATCTTAAGAAGCCATTACTCCTGAAACTAGATGTTTCATTTGATCAGCTTATTGATATCGCTCTTCGTCTTGAAGCGGCCGATAAAGAAAGTGATGTCGAGGTTTGGAGTGCCAAACCGAGCTCCAACAACAACAAGAGGCATCCCTTTATTAGGTTCGAAAGTCCTAATCCTAACAAGAGGGTGAAGCAAGTGACTTCTATAGCAAAGACTCCTATCCCTAATCGTGGAGAATGCTACAATTGTGGCTCTAGGGACCACTATATAAATAGGTGTCCAAGGCCTATTTCGTGCCGCTATTGCAAAAGTGTGGATCATTATATATCTTCGTGTCCTAAGCGTCTAAGCAAGGGAGAAGGGAAGCTGCAAGCCCCTCGCAACTCTTCTCTTGGTCAAGGTATTTCCTAATCAATCCTTGATTTCATTTGTTTTGCGATTATCCTTTTCGAGTTCTTGTTGATATGAATCCATCTCATTATTTTGTATCAAAAGAACTTGTTGATTTCTTTTCTTTAAAATATTTTGGGCTTGATGACTTCTTTGAGGATTGTGAATCCGGATTGGTGGATCCGCAACACTCAATTTGCTTTTTTATTGATGTCGAAATTATTTTATGTGATTTTTCTTTCCGAGCCGATTTTTAATTATGATTCGGAATTGACTTTTGTAAGGATTGGCTTAATTATTATGAAGCCATATCCTTTTTCACATGTGGACTATTCACCTTCGACATTTTCAATCTGTTAAGCAGATTTCTATTTTTCCTTTGTGATTTTGATTCCAATTTGATGGCGTCATTTTATTCTTTAAGCTCACATGATGAGGAAAGTGTTATTTCTCTCATTCATGTAGTTTGAGAATTTTTGGTATGTTTGATCTTGTCTTAGGATTATCAGCTAAGCAATCTTTTGAGTGGTGTTAAGGTCTTTTTAGCTCGACCTTGCCACCGATTTTCATTTGCTACGATCGCGGGAGTTAGCATTCCATTTACCGCATTCCGCACTCGTTATGATACTTATGAATGACTTATTATGTCATTCAGTTTGTCCAGCTTATTTCATCCATTTTATGAATCGAGTATTCTACGATCTCGATGACTCCATTCCTGTATATATTGATTTTGGATGAAAACAACAATTTAAAATTTTGCAAATCTTTTTCATAAGATTTAGTTATATGTATAAATGGGATTTTTGTTCTTAAAACGAACAAAGAGAATTTTAAAGGTTTCAAGAAACATGTTTATCATATAGAAGATAGTTTTGTGATTGTATTGCCCATTGGGTGCTTTAAGAATTCTGGTCGATGCGCTTGATCAATGTTATCGATAGGAATTTCCTAAACGCTTAGATGTGACAGTCAGACACGATATATTGACTTGTAAAAATGTAAATTTTTCTAGAAAGATTATTACATAAAGATAAATGTAATTTTGAAATTTTAGCTTTTCGGAAAAGAAGATTATTTAAAAGAAATTCTTTCTTTTCGATACTCTTATTCTTGTGATTCCCGAGGGGAAACAAGACTTTATCTTTTGTACCAATGCTAATCGTATTGGTTTGGATGTCGTTCGCTTGCAAAAGAGAACGTGCTATCTTTTATGCTTCTAAATCATTAATGCCTATTGAGACTACTTCTGCCACTCGTGATCTAGTGCTCGTGGCTATTGATTTCGCTTTTAAAAATTTGGCATCGCTATTTTGGGGTGAGAAATTTGTTCTCTACCCTGATCATAAATCTTTGGAATATTTATTTTCTCATAAGGAACTTAATATTGGATCGAGTTCCTTGCATCTTATGATCTTGATAGTCTTTGTATATTCCCGGAAAGGGGAATCGTGTTGCCAATGCATTTTGTTGTAAACAACAAGTGGTTGTTTCTTTGATGATGTCCAAACGGAATGATCATTTTACCAACATCGGACGTTTCGATATACTTTGTTTTATCGAGCTTCATCTCATTTATTTGTGGGCTTGCGTCCGATATTCTTTTATGGTGTTCGGTTCATTTGGCGTACCGTTTTTATACTACGTCGTTGCACCGGCTCAATTTTCTATTATTCATGGCGTTTTCTCACGTCTTTCTACTATGGAAATTCTTTAGGGATTCCGATTGTTATTCCTAAGCCCGGTATTATTGAAGAAAGTGAAGTTTCACAAGATTTGACTTAGGAGCAATATTCTATTCACATCATTGCTTCAGAGGTTGAGCGCCTTTGAAATAAAGATGTTTTTCTGGTGAAAGTTCAATGGTTCTCAGATCCTAAGGATTGCTCTTGGCAATCCTGGGAATTCATCGAGCGATCCCGTTCAGACTTACTCTTTCATGCTCTTTATGATGAACTTCTTAATTCAAATTTCTTTCGTGTTAATATGTTTTTATGGTTGTTACTCTTTATTTTCTTCTTAAGTATTGCGAGGACGCAATTTCTTTAAGGAGGGGAGTCTGTAACAACCTGCATAATTATCGATTATATATTTAAATATTTTATTTAAATATTTCATCGTTCGTCGGATTTTAGTCCGAAAACCTACTTTTTGCAAACAGTCGAATCGGGACTCGAGACCCCTCCCATTGATATGTTTGCGATCTTTTTAAGTATAAACATTGATATGTTTGGAGCTAGCTAAAAATTTGACCTTTTTCACTTTGGGTTTGGGTTCAGCCCACTAGCCATCTTAATACCCAAATCTGAACCACTTCTCCCCATTCACTCTCACTTCCTCCTCTTTTCAGTTCTAAAGCAAAAATGGTGGAAGAGAATGGGAAATAGAAATCCAAAACCCTAGTTCGTTTGCAAAATCCAAGATCTAGCTCCAAATTCTAAGAGAACCCATTGGTAAGCATCCTCTTCATCTTCTCCAACTCTTTATCCATTCCATTTCAGAAATTCCTAAAACTAACATAGGAAATACTTTACTTGCAAGCTTAGATTGAAGCTTCTTGAGTTGTTATTGAGGAGGAATTGATCTTAGCTTGTTAACAAAGCTTCTCCTTCATTGATTTGGGTTCAAAGGTGAGATTTTTATCTCACATCTTTGTCTATAATTATCTTCGATTGTTAGGTATGAATTCCTAACACTTATTCTTGTGCGATTGATTTTGGTTTGGATGGATTTGGTGTATATTCCAATTTTTGATGTTTTGAAATCAAAGTCTATGAAAATCCTATTATGGATATTTGGACATTGATATTTGAGGCACATTGAAGAGCCTTTAAGGCTGGGTTATCGCTTGGAGTAAATCCTTAGTCATCTTTGCTCGTCCGATCGCTTCCGGTATTTATTTCGGCCATTTTTTGGTCCAGGTTCAGGGAATGCCCTGAACCCCAGTTTCAGACGTCTGAAACGTTAGATTAAGATATCTGAATATTATTCTGGGAAGATTTTTATTCCCAGATTCAGACGTCTGAATCTATATTTCAGACGTCTGAATTGGTTCGTTTGGAACCAGAAAGGAAATAGGCTAAAAAGTACTTATTTCAGACGTCTGAAATCAAGGATTCAGACCTCTGAATTCTGTTTTGGAAAATATTTTATTTTCCAGATTCAAACGTCTGAATCCTTGATTTCAGACATCTGAATCTGCAGTCTTTTGCTTATATTGCCTATTTTGTTTGAATTTCCAAATTTAATTAATTCGTGTTGATTCCCTTTTGTTGTTATCATTTATTATTGATTTTGATGACATTTTCTTCTTGATTTTTGGGAATATCCATTTTGATGGATTCGGTATCGATTTCTTTGGATTTTATTCACGTCTTTGAATGTGAATTTTGATGATTGATTGTTTCTACAATCATTTCTATGATTTGTCACTTTAAAAATATAAAGGTTTCAATACTAGTAGTAAATATCAAAACTCTTTCGTCAAAGCAATCTTGAACACTATTTTATTACCAAACTTGTTTATAAAACCGTTTTCCAACCTGCTAGTATATACAGACCTTTACCGCACTCGTATGAGAAATCTAATTAAACGACTTAGTAGAACAATTGGTATGAAACGCTTGCGTTTACTTCGTCGGTCAATTCTTGGACTCGTTCGATTGAAATTCTTGTGACAATTTTCTAGTGAAGATCTACAATTTGTTCGTAAATATTTAAGTTGAGCTAGTGGTTATGGGACAAGAAGCTAAGCTCGTATATTTACTAGCTTACTATAATTGACACTTCTTAATGACCATGACGATCATTTTTGTGATTTAGACTAGCAAATGTGCAATGTCTCTTTGTCCACGTGGAGGACTGTACCTCATTGTTATTAAGCTTCGGCTCACCAGGAGGAGCTTCAGCTCATAGTCCACAATGGGGGACTATACCCTGTCATGAGGAGCTTCGGCTCACCAGGAGGAGCTTCGGCTCAAAGTACGCAATGGGGGACTATACCCTGTTAGGGGAAACTTCGGATCACCGAGAGGAGCTTCGGCTCAAAGTCCGCAATCGGGGACTATACCCTGTCAGGAGGAGCTTCGGCTCACCAGGAGGAGCTTCGGCTCAAAGTCCACAATGGGGGACTATACCCTGTCAGGAGGAGCTCCGGCTCATTTTTATGTGATTGGCCATCCTTTTCTTATGATTTCTAGATTTCTAATTATTGATTTCTGGAATTTATGTTTCACCAACTTTTATTGACATTGATATATATGTCATTTTTGTGGCTTGGTGAATTAAATAAAGAATATGACATTCTTTTTATGCTATGAGATTCGTGAGATATTTGTATGAATTTCCTTTGTTGATTTTCTAATGTATACTTGTCGAGGTACGACATTTTTGGTTATCATACGTTTTTATTGCATCTCTTCTTATATCTCATTTTATCTGATAATTATAGCTAGACTGATCCGTTTATTATTTTCTTCTTAAATAATACTCGGTTCAGACTGAGATATTGCAGGTGCTTCCTCATGACTTCCTATCTGGAACCATCTTCTGACTTTTGCTTAACTACTTTAGATTAGTAGTTTTTGTTTGTTATACATTTGAGATATAGACTCCATGATGTATAACTAATCTTTTGTCTTGCACTTGTATCTATTCTTTTGTGATATTGTGGATCTTGTTTGACCACTACTCTGATGTACACTTCTATGTGTTATATTCATATCTATTTCCGCCTTTGTGATATGAATTATCTGTGACTGATTTATGTTATGCTTATTTCTATATTTGTTTCCGAAGATATTATAGCCACTGTGTAGTAGCTTTGAGTTTGTATCGGTATGTTGGATTTCCTCTCGAAATGAACTGCATGTTATTCTATCTGACATATCGGTGCTCGCACAAAGCAATTACACGGATGGTCGCTCCTCAACAGCCTTATTCTCCGTGCTAGTTGACGGCATTACACCGTAGTGTCCTTGGCTAGCGTAGGTATAGAGGTGGGGCGTCACACCTAATGCTTAATCTATATGGTTGCTCCAATCTCATTTTTCTGTGTGGTTGTTGCTTGGTGAACGAGGGCCCTCGGATAAAGGTCCCAAAGGACCGGGGTGGCGGCATATTCATGTAGTAGTTACCTAGTGACAAAGGTAACCCGACCTTGTGTTGGCAGAAAGCTTGTTAAGTTCTCGAGACGTCCCGCCAGAGGCGATCCCATGTGGCAGTAGGAAGTTCCTTAGTCTGACCATTTGTTGGAAAATCCAAAGAAACAATACGAGCCTTGTACCGTTTTAGTTGTATAACCTGCCTCCTCAGGAGGTAGCTATAACAGGCATAATATAATGGTACCTATGCTGGCAAAGATTTATATTCTATTTTCGAAATGCTTTCATCACTATGCATTAATAATAATATCAAAAATGATTTGTTTTGCGTAGTAAGCATCTTTGACTATCATAAGGAGAAATCTACTCCTAGTCTTCGTTTGCATTGTGTGTATGCGGGGAGGCCTTATGGTAGTTTCATTTTCCAAAAGCATTGCGGATATTTTCCACTTCCCTTGTTGTTGTTGTTTTAAAAGATAAATAACTGTTTTGAGTTCTCACACCAGTCCCATGACTGACCTGGAGTTTATTGCTCTCTTCCTAAACTCTGTGTGCCCATAATTTCCCACACGGGCAGTCTAGAGTCAGATTATCAGGTCATTTTGGATTCAGGAGTGCTATGGAGCTCAAGTGGCAAGCTGGATGGTGAGGCGTATTACTTGTACATGATATTATCTTTCCGCTTTATAATTCACTTGTAAGGACATTGTTGTATAACTGTCCATTCTTGTGTTGTGTTGTATATTGTTGTTGTATACTCTGATGTTATATAATGTATTAACTGAGATAGTTCTTTGTTTTAAAGGTTATTCATTTATCTATTATATGTTGTTCCACTGCGATATTGAGATTCCGATATTGTTTCTGTTCTATCTTTTTCTTATTTCTTCTATCTTTTCTTTTACCTCTTCTTTCTAACTTTAACAGTTCGGTTTTCCGACATTCGATTATGCGGCATTTGATACAGTGAACGTATTAGTGCCGACCTTCGGATCCCGGCAAAATCGTAATGTTACAATTATGGTATGTATGCTGGCTAAGATTAATATTATACTTTTGAATATTTTCCACACTATGCGCTAATAATAATATCTAAAGGATTTTTGCATACCAAGCATGTTTGACTACCATAAGAAGAAACCTTCCCCAAATGTGCGATTGCATTGTGTTGCCGGGAGACCTTATGGTAGTTTAATTTTCAAAAAGCATAATGGATTTCTTTTTGTAATTTTTTTTGTTCAAACATCTGTTTTATGTTTTACTCATTCCAGTCTCATGACTGACCTGGAGTTTATTGTTCCATTTCTAAACTCTGATTGCCTTTAATTTTCCACACGAGCAGCCTAGAGTCAGGTTATATGTGTTCTAAAGCTAGTTCAGATAGTAGATTTGGATTAAGGAGTCTTTGAAGTCTTGGTTTAGAAGTTTTTGTTTTTGGAGTTTTTTGGTTTGGAGCTTTGGAGCTTTGCATTGAAGGCGCGGTATGTTGGATTATTTTGGAAGATCCTGTTGTGTTATCTCCCTGCTGTTGTTCCGCTATTATGTTATTGTTCAGTTGTTGTATCTTATATTCAGTGCTCTGATGTTGGTGGTCATTTGTTGTATCTATGTTGTGTCCATGTTGTATCAATGAAAATTATCATTTTGTTTCCGCTGTGTTATTGTTCATCTAATGTGTTATAAGATCCAACGGACTGGACTCCGACGTTTGAATCACTGGCATTTGAATACGAGTGAGGTATTGGATGTCGATTTTCGAACGCTGATTTTCGGATCGTCACAGAATAAGTATTGTGTAAGTCGGTATAATATTTGTTTGTAAATAAAAAATTTATAAATGTGATTAAAAGTTAATGGTGACAATTACTATATGTTACCTATTTATTTAGCCGTTAAATCAAATTGGAAATCAATTGCAATTAAATGTAATCAAATGTTACGTTAATGGAAATTAAGATGAATTGAAAAATATTAATGTAATAAGATATAAATCAATGTTAACTATTCCCATAGAGTAATGATTGATTGAATAATAAGATGAATGATCAAATAAATGGATTTATTGGAATTTCATTTAATAATCAATTGAATTTATTGCTATTGAAACTGAACACTGTAAATAGTGTAATATTCAACATTGAATTGATATGGAACTTTTTTAAAAACAATATAAGTTACCGAGTAATCAAAAATGATAAAATTTGTTAATTATAAAATTTGAATTGAAAAGGTGATTTGATTAATAATAATTTATTTAATTAGTGTGAAAATAGCCATTTTTTCCACTGTCTCGGATTTCAAAGAAACCAGCTTCATCGGATCTATAAAAGTGAATTATTGTAGGATTTCAAGTTTCATAGTAATCGGGCTTGTCATTTGAACGTATTGGCTTAAAACGCATAGAAATCAATTTAATTCAATGCAATTGAAATCCATTTGGAATAAGCTGATTTCAGAAGTTCTTCATACAATGGAATTAGGATTTGAAACATATTCCATTGAGTTTAGAAATATCGAATACATCTATTTTGTTATATTGGATGACCCATTTTCATTTCGGAAGCGAAACGGGCATTTCGAGTCATTGTTGTCGTTCAAACCAATTCAATATGTTCATTCTTTCTTATCGGGTCTTGTCCATATAAACAGATTTGTCTGAAACCCTAGCAAGCTCTATATGGATATGTCTATTCCACCTTACTATTTCTTCTTCTTTCCAATGGCTGTAGATCCAAACCCAAATTCTATTTCTAAACCAAAAATCAAACTCACCAAAACTATGTCATATTATACATTGTCGGAAAGCTCTCGACGGGCTTAAACCACTGCAGTGAAATTTTTTTCATTTTAATTCATCATTTGGCTAGAAATTAAGGATGAACCTCGGCCATCGAACATAGGTTTTCGCGATCCAACGGTGGATTTTCCTCCGATCGACGACCAAGAGGCGGCATTGGGAAGGCGTTGTCATGCAGGTCGCATCCATACAGTTCGTTCGTGCTATAAGTTAGTGATTTTCCAGAAATCATGGAAGAATAAGCGCGACGACGGTGGGCATTTGGCAGCGCGGAGGTGATTTAGAGGGGCTAGGGATGATCAGCCAAGGGTAGAGGAGACGCTGGCATGGTCGGATCTAGGTGAAGGTTGATCATGGAGGTGGCGTTTGCAATTGAGCATGGGGCTGCATATTGGGTTGGTCGCGAAACGAATGATGCGGTAAGGGTTCTAGCGAACCAAACGAGGTGATGTGGTGGGTAATAGTTTTTTCTTTTATTTATTTTCAATTTAATAACTCAATGTTCTAATGTAAATAACTTTTACGTACGAACTTGGATTTATGCATGGTTTTCTTCATTGGGATCGTATCAAAATTCCAGACATTATGGAACATGTTTAGATGGATTCTAAAACTGTTCAAATTTGGGCCTTATTTTGGATTTCCAAACGACTAGAAAGCAAAGATCAGTATTTTAACTCAATCACAACTACTAGATTATCTTATGTTAGTTAAATTAAATTTATGATGTGATTAGAAATTGATTGATTGATGTTTGGTATATTTAAACTGCTATTCCAGTTAAATATGAATTTTATTGCATTTAATCGTCATTTAAATTAATATTGAATTTAATTGTTAATTTAATACCTGTTAATTATAATCAGTTGATTGATGTTATTTATTAATTGATTGCATGGTGATTGTGATATATGTTTGAATGCTGATATTGAATGACTGGATGTTATATTTTTATATTGTTATACCACTACAAGTTCCCTATGGGTTGAAATGATACATACCCGAACGATCTAATAGATTAGGGAGAAATCGTTAAAGGATGAAGTGATAGACTCGAGCGATTTCATGTATTTGAAGTTAAATTTTGGGATTGCGGGTTGTAATGATATACACCCATAAAATTTAAATTGCGGATTGAAATGATAAGTATCTGTATCTCTTGACCATAGGGTAGAAAATTATATGCGGACACTGGATTGGTTAAATTAAATGATTATTAAATCTTTAAATTTTGAATTCCTTTAACTGGAATTTTGAAATAGAAATTGACTTATATTAACTGAATTATTTTCGAAAATCCAAGCGTTAATGTTGAAATTGGAATTGATTTAATGAATTGTTCAAAGGATTTAAATTGGAATTTCAAAGTTGAATTGTCAAATATAAATGAATTTTATCGAAATTGACTTATTGAAAATGTTTGAATATAACTTTGAAATCTATTTTAAACTAATTTAAACTATTTTAACTATTTAATCTATTTTAATTTATATTAATCTATTATCATCTGTTTAATCCAATTTAATCCATTTTACCAATTTTAAACTAATTAAATTTATTTAACCTATTTTAAATTTATTTAATCTATTTTAAATCCATTTAATATAATTTAAATCTATTTTAAATCTACTTAATCTATTTTAAATCTATTTAATCCATTTATTCTATTTTAAATCTATTTTATCTATTTTAAATCTAATTAATCTATTTTAAACCTATTTAATCTATTTTAATTCTAATAAAACTATTTAAATCTATGTAAACTATTTTAATCCACTATTTAATTATTTTAAAGTATTTCAAACCATTTAAATTATGTTTTCACACTATATTAAATTATTTAAACTATTTGTAACTATTTATACTATTTTCTAAATTCTAAATTGTCAAGTGGAAGTGGTTATATTTAAATCCTTGGTTTAAAAGAAAATGTGATTTAATGATGAAATAAGCTAAGTTGGGATTTGAAATGATATTTGCTAGTGAAATAACATTTTTGAGTAAATATGATGATTTTGAAATGAGGATTTAGTTAACCCACCATATCGATATGATTTCGAAAGTGAATATGATTTTAAAAGTAAATATGGTTTATGTTAGCAACAAAATTGGTCGCTAACACCCTTGAATAGAGTTATGTAGGGAGATTAATAAAGAAAGTAAATTAAAATAAAGAAATAACACAATTGAAATCAAAAGGAACAAAGAAAATGAGAACTCTAGATTTATAGTGGTTCGGCGTAATTACCTACGTCCACTTTGAATAGAATTTTATTATTTTTACAATCACTCGAATACAGATGCAATCCGTAAACAAACCACCTGAGTACAAGTTTGAGTCAAAAAGAGGAAAGTGTTAAAAATGGCGTAGTTTCCCTGCGGTTGTCGAAAAAAGGTTCCCTCAACTGGACCCCTGCCCCTCTATTTATAAACGAGGACAGACTGGATCCCCTGTCCAGGCCCATGACCAAGATAGCTCGGCCCATGGCTGGTCAGTGAAGTAGATCGAACCAAACATCATGATCCTTCTTGACCGACCCACATATCACCGACCTAGGGATTCCTTATAAATGACTTAAAGCAAACTCTCAATCGAGTCAGAGCAGCTAATGGTTTGGCTCGAAGTGAAGAAGTGTGGATCGCATCATCTTTTTTGTAAACTCGACAACCTGCTAACTCCCTTAAGGTGTTTTGTCCCTTGATCTTGCCGAACCAATGTGAACGAGACTAAAGTGCCGACCCACATAAGCCGAACCACATGTCCTAATATCTCTAAGGCCGAACCACTATCATCCGAACCACTGTGATCGAAATCAACTACAACGAACCACTAGGGCCGACCCCTTCGACACCGAACCCTAGGGTCGATCCCATCTCGACCGAACCGACCTGACCGATCCATGTATGACTATAATCCAACAAGGTTGATCCCATCACTATCGATCCATATATGATATTGTCCCAATACTGATCCATGCAAACAGGCCGAACCATATATTTATGTCGAACCACTCAACCCATATTGATCCTTTATATTCCCAATCCTTTCTTGGTTTAAGTCCCATCTAGGTCCAACCATAGCTTCTACAACTGTGGCTTTGTAGCGGGGCCAAGTAGCCGGGTAACAGTTTCGAAAGTGATATGGTTTGAAATTTAATATGATATTTTGATATCAATTATAAATCGATTTTGGAAATGTAAAGAAACCATCCGGTGTGAAATAAGAATTTGGTTGTTAGTGAGACCGGGATCGGATGTTGTCATACTTTCTGCCAATACCAAAAACCAATTTAACAACAGTGTATGTGGTGGAGATTCCAGAAATGAAGTAGGATAGTTTGGCGAACGATTCTATATAAGGTATTTATGTGACCCTAACTCCCATGAGTCAGCTTAGATGTGACTAAAACATGAGTTATACCTGGGCCAAGTGAGGTCATTCCTCCGATTGGACATGCTTCTTCGATACCATATTATGAATTTGTGATGATTTGGTGGCCACCCTTTGATTTTGATTTGGGAGTGTGTTCCGAGATGGGGGCTAGTAGTTGTTATGCATTACCACCAGCCCGGTTCTGCAAAATGGTAGAGTCCTACCCTGGCATTACCTCGAGTGCCATGTTCGCATGCCCTATCGCGCCTTCTACGAGTTTGGTTTGCACCATACCTATGGAGTGCCCTCAAATAGCCCTCCAGTTTATGGACGAATTACGGTACTATATAGACTATGAGAATATATAAAAATGTGTTAAAGGGTATACGGGTAATGCCTTAACGTTATTTTAATACTTGGCTTTACTATAGACAGTATTATAATAGTGTATTGTACTATGTATGTAGATATTTTAACGAATCCTTAGGAGATGGAATCCCGAACATCTTTAAGTTATTGCACTCATGTTTGACAGTGGATAGGAGGTGTCAAAACCCGTAAACATATCTGACGCCCTTACTCTCATATTTATTTACAGTCGATTTAACTTACATAAGCTCTTTTAGTTCTTACTCGAGTGTTTTTTTTTCAATTCACTCTGGTCAGTCTGAGCTTTTTAGTGTATCGAAGACTGGTTTCTGAAGGACGAAGATGAAGATTTCTATTATTACTGTTTATTATATTCATACCACTGCATCATGTTATTCCACTTCATTTATTTATTTATTCCTGTTATATGTAATTATGATCTGTATTACAAAAGGGTAATTAAATGTTATTTGTAAAACAGCTTCACGAACTGTTTATTTGATTATTATATTTTGTCATTCCACTGTGAGATTCTATGTTTGTTTCCTTTCTTTCTCTGCTTTTTTCTTATTTACCCTATAGCAATCTGCCCCTTTGCTTGGTTTGAGTAGGCATGTGTGTCAATTTTAACCATCCAAAAAGGTGGGTCATTATAGCATGTGGGCCTCAAACTACTTAAAAATCAACCAAAATTTCATAGTTGTAGCCCTAGAAAAATAGCGAACAATGGTCTAAACCTCACCTTAGTCTGATTTCGTATGCAAAATTTATCACATTTTGAAGTTGCAAAACCCACTTTAGGTCAGTCGACTGAAGGGTTCCAATCGATCGATTGAACCAAGACAGAGATGGCTTATTTTCTCTCAACCAGTCGACTGAACTAACAAGTTCCAGGCCATGAGCCTGCGTAGGGAGTAGATTCCCTAAACGGACGTGATTTGTGTCGTTTCCTCTGATGCTTTGCCCTATGAGTCGCCTTGCGATAAGAGCCTGCCTCTATCCCATCGGACATGTACCAGGGTTCATTTGTTGAGTTTTGGAAGTGAATTTGTAATGCCCCTCACAATGGGAGTAATAGTGTGAAGACCCACATTTCGAAAATTTAAATCAACAATAATCCATACATATCCAACTTAAACAATCCAAAACGTAGACAATCAATGTGGTTAATTAAGAAAAATAGGAAAAGAAGAAGAAAACAAACATAGAATCTCGCAGCGGAACGATAAAATATAATAATCAAATAAACAATTCATGAAACTATTTATATTATACATTTGATTATAATTTATAAAACATTTATCAAAGTTATATATACATCAGGGATAAATAAAGTAATGCAGCAGACAATATGATGTTGGAATAATAATAGTAATAATATAACAAATCTTCGTCTTCGTCCTCCAGAATAATCTTCAATGCGCTGAAAAACTCAGAGCTGACCCGAGCGTAATGAAAATACAAAACACTTAGTTAGGACTAAAATATTCTTATGTGAGTCAAATTGATATCACATATAGCATAAATGTCCTGGCGGCATAGATGTTTAAGGATTTTACTTCTCATATCCAGTGTATAATGTGCGTATAATAACTCAAGAGATGTTACAGGATTTTCCATCTCTTAAGGATCCGTCAAAATATTTATATGTAGTAGAATATGCTGCATATATAATGTCTAATCAATAAAACAAATATTTTTCTTAGCGCTAAGGCTTTACATTGGTCCCCCTTAATGCGTTTTTAACATTTTCATACAATTAGCATATAAAGCACTAGTAAGCTATCAGTGGATAGGAATGCACCGTGATATGACAACACTAAACCAAAATCATAGTAGTCTCGAATAGGATAAAAGTATGACAAAGCATGTGAGACAATGCCCAAGGTAGGATACTATCAGTTTACCCTTCCTTACTGGTGATAACCCTTAATGACCCACCGCGTCCAACACTCCCAAAATCCGAGGGTGCGCACCAATCAATAACAATGTCATGGTAGTAATATGAAGAAGTGTGTCCACTAGAGGTAGCTAACCTCTTTGGCCGGTACGGCTCCTGTTTTAGTCATTTCAAATTGACAGAAGTGTCAGCCCAATCCATCATCATTCTCTTTCATCAAATCCAGCAAACGATGCCGAATCCAACCACTTCGTTCTGCTGTCTCCTCCACATACACAGTTGTTAAAGTGGTTTCAATATTTACAGAGAGTATGCCAATAACAGGCTCTAGTCTCTTTAACAACCACATATTGTTTTACACACCGATTAGTACTTATACATTTCGAAAGCAATTCATATTTGGTATTAAAATATCATATTCGCTTCAAAATCAAATTCGTTTCGAAATCGTCGTGTTTACTCAAAATATACTATTTCAATTCAAAATCATGTCCATCTTAATATCTTGATTGCAGTTCTAATTCAACATTGCTTTAAATTTCCATTTGGGTTATAACTTCAATTTGACCCAATTCATAATTCCATGATTTAAATATAAACCTTCCAACCTTTGACCAGTTTGAATTTTAGAAAATTATTTTGAAAATTTAAATTATTTAAAAATAATTTGAATAATTAAAATAGTTCGATATAAAGTGATTCAAGTTTTTGAGATGTTTTATAAGGTAAAATAGTTTGGAAAATCAAAATAAATAAAATATGTAAAAAGGTAGATTTTAAATATTTATACTAAATTTTTTTTTTTGAAAATAGTTTCAAAGTCAAACCGATTCAATTTCCAAATCATCTCAATAAAAATCAATACAATTTCCATTTTATTTAAATTGATTTAATTTCGATTACAATTCGAATTAACTTCGATTCCAATTTATAATCAAATCGATTTCAATTCTGATTCGAAATTAATTTAATTTCTATTTCAATTCCAATTAATTCCAATTCTGTTCCAATTTGAATTAATTTCAATTCAAATCACAATTCCAACCGTTTCAATTTGTATAAATTCGAGTTTGATTTTATAATATCGATTAAAATCACTGAATTCAAATTAAACTTCAACCTTCTATCCTATGGCCAAGTGATTAGTTATTTAAATTTAAATTCAGGGATGGATATATATCATTTCAATCGAAATCACAGTGTCATAGGTATATATCATTTCAACCTATTTTTTTAATTTATTCTAAATAATTCAATTTACATTTTTATATATTGTAAATAGTTTACCAAGTGATAACATGATATATATATATATATATATATATATATATATATATATATATATAAACGAATAAACATCCAATCATCCAAATATCAATCAACTAGCATCCATCGCAATCAATCATCCAAATAGTCAAAATAATTCATAATAATTTCATAGTTATTAATATCGGGTATTTTACTAGCAATTAAATTCCAATTTCAGAATTTAACTGTCAATTCTAATTTTTAATAGTTAATTCAAATGGCAATTTAGATGACAACTAAATTTATCAAACAACGACCAATAAATTTATATCACTTAATATCAAATTTAGCTAGCATAAAAATATTCTAGTACTTTGTGAGCGTTACAAGACACTCACCTTTATTTGAAACTAAAAATATTTCAGCTTCAAATAAATTCCATATCCACTCCGCGCTATAGACGACAACGTATGGTCGCTTTGCAACTCATTTCACTCGAAACGGACCTCGCATCGATACGATATGGATTTTTAAACGTTTGGCAATAATTAATTTATATTTAACTAACTGATCTCTCCTTCTCACGCGTTCAACTATTCCCAGAGGAACCAAACATCTTGCGATCGAACTTCCCTAAAAGCGCCACCACCTGAGCTCCATCTAACCACCCTCTGATACATGCCAAACCCTAGGCCATTTCCCTCTTCAATGCACGCACAGTTTCAAAGGTCGATGACCAACGATCAACAAAAAACGCGGCCGCCTTCAAGCTTAGATCTTGCTCCACCATGCACATGAACGTGAGCAGCTCGAAACCCCAAAACCTAACAACGAACACGAAGGAACGGCCTCCACGCCTTCTTCCCCCTCTCGCTCACGCCTCCACCATGCCATCGCGCACACCACTGATGCGCTCACCATTGTGATTTTTTTCTTTAATTCGTTACTTTTTTTCATTTTTTCTATGCGTTCAATTTTTTTTCCTTATCCATGAATTTGAAAGGAGAGAAAGACAGTAAGGGGACGAGTTTGACATAAAGGAGCGGCGTACTTTGTACGAGATCTAGGGAATAGAAAGGAATATATTATTATAATAAGAAAAGTATCTCGCTTTCAAATGCCCGAAATTCCAAACGAAGCATGCCGCTTGGCATTTCTAATGTTTTACCTCAGTTCTGAACACAATGGAACAAGGCTCGAGGCCTAATTCGATTGTATGCAGAAGATAGAATTTTAAATTCAATTATTTAAACTAAATTCTAAAATTAAATTCTATGCGTTTTAAGCTCGCACGGCCAAACGACAAATCCGATCGCTACGAAACTTGAAATCCTACAATAATTCTCTATTACAGATCCGATGAAACTAATTTTATGGAAATCCAAAACAATGGCCAAAATGGCTATTTTTACTCGTTAATCAAACAAGTAATTTTCAAAATTAAATCAATCAATTTAAATTCAATTTTAAAAGTTAACAATCTTCATTCATGTTCAAACAAAATTTAAATCAACTTTCGATACCATTTTTGTTCATATTAAATTCAGAATTCACTAATTCAAATAATTTCAATATTAAATTTAAATAATTTAATTATTCAATATTAAATTTAAATAGAACAACTATTCTTATTTCATAGTAATTTAACATTCATTATTCAATCCCAACTATTGATTATAAACACGTTCAATATATAGAATTTCATTTCAATATTTGTTATCGCCAAATCGTCGAAATTGGTTATTTCAAAAATTTATCCAAATTTAAGTTCAATAAATTACATAAATAAATATCAAAAGTTTTTATTTCTAACCATTTTTGTCCAATAATTATATTGAATTTAATAATTTAAAATAGTTAAAAATGCGGATCGATACACTCTCCCACACTCAAAATCTTTCATCCTTGAAAATGGACTAAGTATGGAATTTTACACTTGATATATTTTATTCAAAAAATTCAACTTATAAAACATTAAAATCTAATTTACAAACCTTTACTCTCTCCCGCTACGCCCCTTCGTTATCGATTTGTGGAAATTACAATTTATTTTATAAAACAAGTTATAAAAATTTTAAAACTTCAAAAAATTTCTAACACCCTGATTTACGGAAAATTTTGGCAGAGTCTCCTTTGTGTGGCTCGATCGGGAAATATTTACAATATTATATATAACCCAAATACACCCAATATATATCAAATATACATCTTATCTCAATGATGAGGCATCCCGTAGGGAAAAATATAAAAGCATGGTACGTAATCCGAGATGTGTACCTTATTATTATTAATACGAGCAAGTTCGCTTGTATTAAGTAAGCAAAAGCATATAAAAACCCGCACATACATCCAAATGGTCTTCGCATGTACCTATCTTAACTCGATTTAGAGTATTAGTCATTTATAATAAGATATAGAACATATATAAGTTCAATCAAACCATTTAACTTGAATTCTGAATCTAAATCAAATACATTAGCACCAATATAAGACAAAACAATCATATGCAGCCAAAACAATAAAATCGATGATTTACAATCAAAGAATCCCTTTACGGTTATTAATATTTATTCAACTATTCCCATTAATTCATAACTATGTGAATTTCCAATATCCAATGCCAATATTTAATTTATACACTTCATTTCTTATTAACATTCAATTTTAATCAACATTTAATTGGTTTACTTCCAGCTAATTCACGTCTATTTCATTCACATTCAATTTATTCAATTAAATTTGTTAAATTCAAATTGTTTCACTTTAATTTTTATAATATTCCATACAAATTCATTTATAGACCATTTTATAAATCATTTAAGTTAGGTTTTATTTCATTTACACTTAGTATATTCTATTTAATACTAATATCATTTATAAACCATTTAAGTCTATTATAACCATTTTATAAAATGCAATCCATTTTTATTATTACTTCTTAACTTAAATTCATATTAATTCTTCGACTCACTTCATTGGTTCATTTCATTAATTTAAATTCATACTAATAATTTTACTTAAGTAAATTTTATTTTATAACTTAGTTCATATAAATAATTTTCTTTTTATCACAATCAATTCATTCAACTTCTCGCAATTTAACTTCAATTTATAATTTATTCCATTAACTTGTTTCATATTCAATTAGTTGTCATTAAAAAAATTTCAAACTTGTTCCATTTTCATTTTATTTATATGCATCCAATTTAAATCAAATTCAATTACTTATATAGATTTTATTTACATACATTATTCCCATTTAATTTCCTTCACAATTCAATTTGCATTTCACTTTATATTACAAGTTGTATTCATTCTATTTATTTATTTCATAACTTAAGTGGAATTAATTCACTTTACTAATTTATCCAGTTCATTCAAATCCAATTCAATTCATTTTATCGCTATTAAGTTATACTTTATTTTATTTAATCCATTACTCAGTTTATTTAATCTTTATTTTAGTCAATCTTTTTTTTCTTTCCTTATCATTCACGTTCATCAAATTTCAAATTTGTTAACCTTAATATTTCTCAACCCTATAAGTTGTACAAACCTATTCATTTGAAATTTCATTTCATATTTTATTTAATTCAATAAAAATGCAATTCACCCTTATTTGAGTTTTTTGAGTTAATGTAACGATCCTGAATTTTGAACAATTTAAATTGGAAATATTTAGTTTAATTTTAAATATTTGAATGATAATTTAAATTGAATTCCCAATATAACTAGTATATTGGCGATTAAATTTTAAAATTTAATCTATAAAAAGTTGGATAAAAATTTAAAATTGACTTTGGAGTTGAAATTGAATATGGAATTTGTATTATAAATTTAAACTAATGACTTAGGAAAATAATTTGGATACAAGAATTATTTATGTAAATTTATAAATGGATGGTTAGTTTTAAATAACATTTTTCTTTTCTTTAAAATAAAAAGGAATAAAATTTTATTTAATACAAAATAGATAAATAAATACACAGTAAAGAATTCAAACAACATATTTATAAATTTTGAAAAAAAAGACATAATGTAACTATATTGGAGAAATTTTAACAACATAATTTAAACAAATTTACAAAACAAAGTAAAGAAAATAATTATACAAAACAAATTGAATTTAAAATGAAAGAAGAAAAAATATATGAAAAAAAAAATCCATTGCCTTATTCCTTTCGACCCGATACCCATCCCACTCTCTATTCATTTTCATTTCGTTCGAAAGCCTTCACCCAAAATCATTACGAAAAAAAAGATTAATAATGGCGGCTCTCAATTTTCTTCTTCCTCCGATCGACTAAGTTAGGGCTTGTGATAATTTGGGGCCTTCGTTCGATTGCGTTGCCTTGCTCGACCGTTTTATCGTTGCTCTCTCTGGCTGCGTCGTCTTCTACCCAGCTAGCAAAGGTGAGTTTTCTCACGATTAATCGTTATTCAAGTTTTTAAATTTGTTTGAATTGGGTGCTTGGTTGCATGCTATGATTTGGTGTTATTTGGCCTCCATTTGCTCGGTTAATTTGCTTTTAAAACTGATAAGAACAGATAAGTCTCTGCATGTATGGTTGTTGGTGTTATTTGCTACCATTTGCTCGGTAAATTTGTTTTAAACTGATAAGAACGGATGCTATTTGAAATTTTTTTTTTAACTGATAAGTACAGATAAGTCTCTGCATGTATGTTTGCTGGGTGTTATTTGCTATCACTTGCTCGATTGCTTGAATTTAAACTGTTGAGAGCAGATGCTATCATTAAATTCTGATATGAACAGATGCTATATAAAAAACTTTGCTTGTTTGTTGTTGCTGCATGTGATGGATCTTTAAATCTGGTTAAGGAAAATGTAGTAAAGAAAATTAATACTTGTGAGTAAACTTCTTAACTTGGTTATTTAGGTGGAAGTTCGAGTTAATATCGAAGTATGCTTTGATAAATGTATGTTCAATTGTGATTATTCGTTGCAAGGTTGTTTGATTTTTGATTTGAAGTACACTGCACACTTGTGTGTATGCTTAAAGATAAGCTCAATCCAGTTTGTAGTTTTCAAACTAAAGAAAGAAAAAAAAATCTTGAATATAGTATGGGATTGTGGCTTGGGGCAACTGCAGTTTTTTAAAAAGTTTTAAAGCAAAGCTTGAAAATCAAAGGCTTGATTCTTTTACAACCTGGAATCAACTTAGCAAACCAAATCCTTTTTCTCTATTTACCTATAAATAAATGACTTAGGCCTAGTGTGTGTTGTGATTTTTGGTTTGGTACCTGGAATTGTTTTGTATAAATGATAATGTACATGTATGAATGTGAATCATTTTTGGCTTGTGAATGATTGCTATTTAAGCTATGAATTCTGGAAGTTAAGATGATGATAAGAATGTAAATCTTATTTTTGAATGTTTATTCACAAAGTTTTCTGGCTTGGGTTTTAAAAATCTAGTCTTGGGTATAATTTCTGTTTAGTCTCAGATTTTAAAACCTGTAGTGTTTTGTTCTAAACAATTTTCAAATTAAGGTTCATTAAAAATATGAGTAAAAGTTTTAAATTAAAGTTTAATCTAGAATTAAATTTAAGTTGTATCCAGTTTTGAAATGAGAAAGTTTGTTTTTATTTTTATTTAAATTTTATTCATTTTTAACCTTAAATTTAAAAAGGAAATTTGGAAGTACTTGGAAGTGAACTGTTTCAATACTTATTGATCTCTGCTTGTGGTGTTCTTTGTTGTTGCTGTGTATTATGTTTGCATGCCTGAAAATAGGCAAATCTTGCCTCTGTATGTCCATTTCAGGTTTTAAACCTGTCAGGAAATTCCAAATCACCACAACCAACGATTTTGAATTATAAACTCTGAATGAAAGAGGGTTGTTATAAGTGAGATTATTCTAAAAATAAATTTCAAGTGTTCAAATTGAATATTCATTTAGAAAATGAAACATATACAGTGATGGTTTGAAATTAGCCCAGAATTAATTGTTTTAATTCCAAAATTCAATCACATAAACAGTTCTTTCTATCTGGATGAATCTTATTGCATGTGTGAATTATAGCCTCTAATGATTGCTTTGAGATTGAATATAAAAGTGTATTTATAAGTATGATATTGCCTGCATACTTGTTTCTAAGTATTGTATATTTGTTGCTCTGTGGTTGATAACAGACCACCATTATCACTAGATAATTATAACTTCCTGTATAATTGAAATTTGACATTGATTACTGAAGAGAATTTGTTAATAATACTATATTCTTGGTTTTAAAAATAGTTTAAGTTAGAATTGTTTGACAAATGAACTGTAAAAAAAATTAATCTTACAGTAAAAATCAAGTTTTGGTAAAAAAAAAAACTTATAACAACAATTTCACTTTGAAATTATATAATCTGATTCATCTAAACAAGCTATGAATTTTAGTGGAAATCTTGTGAATTCTAGTTAAGAATTTGTGAAGTTGTTTCAGTCACTTGTGTTCTGGTTCTTCATGTATGTTCTCTGTTCTTTGTATCTATAGCTTGCATTACTGGTGCACATTATATCATGGTGTACATGTTGTCACTTGATCTGTTTCATTGAAAGTTGGCATTTTGTTTTGTAACTTTAAGTCTGCATTGCACTACTTCATTTATGGCTGTTCTCTGTCTGGTTCATCCACTTGCTTGGTGCATTTCTGTAGTTCCACCGCACTTTGTAGTTGCCCTGCACTTTGGTGGCTCTGGCTTGATTATATGGACTGTATTTAGTTTGTCATGTAGTTTCTTCTTGGCTTTGACATTGCTGAGTCTTTTCCTTTGATGCTATTTTGTGGTCTGCATTCACTCCGCCTTCTTTAACTTAGGTCAGGTCTGATTGAATCACTGTCTTGAAGTCTTTATGGTCTTTACTTGAGTTCATTGTCATCTGTATGCGTCTTGTTGTTGCCACTGTGTTGCATTGACATGTTGTATACTTTCTGAGCTGATAGCATTTGGTTTCTTTGCATCCATTACTGCAATACTCATTGTCACTGCTGCTCTTTGCATTTTGTCAGTACTTTCACTTGAACTTTTGTGACTTGTGGTTTGAGCCCTGTTGTCTGCACTTGTATACTCTCCATTTTGCATACTAGAATATATTGAGCTCGACATGCTTTATGTTGTAGTCATGCATTGCTGTTGAGTTGAGTTGTCTGCACCTTGTATGCTGTTGCATTGGTGCATTGGGTTTGTCTCAGACTTGAACCTTTGTAGTTGTAGTTGTATTCATGAACACTACTGCCTCGAACTTCTGTTGGTCACTTGATTCAGTAGTTTGTTTTCATTTGGCTTGAGTGTTGTCTCTGACCTGAGGGCTTGTTTTCCATTGTCCACACATGTTCATGCTTTATGGTTGTTACCATTTTATTCAGTTCATTGCAAATTTATTTACTTGAATAAAGATTAATCCTGACTCGAGTGTTTTTGTGTTTTTCATAAAACGCTCGGGTCAGACCGAGTATTTTACAGCTTGAAGATTTTCAGGCAGCGAAGATCGAGAGAGGGGGATTACCGCATCACTAAAGTTTTTCAGGAAATTTTTTTTCTTGTACTAAATAATAAATAAATTGTTCCGACTGTATTAAAATGTAATTCATTGTATAACTCTGATATTTGTATATAAAAGAAAAGCTCATTTATGTGAAATATATTTATTGTTCTGTGATTATGTGGCTGATTCTGTTTAAATGTTATAAACTAAATAACAATCCGTCATTTTGAACGTTTCTAGTTGGTTTAATTACTGACTAGAGGCGTTCAGAGCGACGGGTCGTTACAAAAGTGGTATCAGAGCTTTGATTTACACAAAGCTTAGTTTATGCCGTTTAATATGAATAGTTACTAGAATCACTTTAAAGAAAGCGTTTTTCAAATTTAAAGAAGTATAAAATTGTTTTTTTAAAAATAAAAGGTATTTTAAAATCCAAATCTTTTTGGACAATTCCCCTCTCTAAATTTAGGTTTGCGATAGTTTCTATTCGGTGAGGTCTCCTTAGATTTGAGTTTCGATCGTTCGGAAACTCATTATCGAATTTTTGAGAGTTATGGAAAAATAAAATTTGAGTAAGTGAATTGATAAATTGGTTTAAATCGAATATTTTGAATATCTCCGAAGTAATTGGGAAATAAAATGACATGTTAATTTGGTTATAACCAAACGGATTATTGAACTATAACTTGGGAATTTGATTCTGAATTCTTTTGAAATTGATTTCAATTGTTGTGAAGAACGATTTAGTAAATAAAACGGATATGTCTTGGTAAAACGATTGAATAACCCAACTTCTGCTAATGAGGATTTCAAATTTTGATAGGAAACTTCTTAAAACATCTTGTTACTTATAATGGCGAAAACCGAAGCGCAAAAGGCAGCACGCCGTGAACAAAGAGCAATTGCCCGTAGAGAAGCAGAAGTAGCACATGCAGAAATCGAAAGGAAAATCAATGAAAGGCAAGGACCTGGTCCCTATGATGATGCTATCTGTTATCGATGTCATAAGAAAGGACATTATGCCGTTACGTGCAGAGAGAAGCGAAAGAAAAGGAATGTGGATGACCGGTTCGCTCGTCCTGAGATTGTGTGTTTTAAGTGTAAGGGGAAAGGGCATTTTCTTATTCATTGCCCTGAAGTGAAAAAGAAGAAGAGTGCACTCGGTTTACCAGTCGATAGATCGAGAATCTGCTATCATTGTCACCAGACTGGACATATAGCTAGAAACTGCACTGAAAGGCAGCATGGAAAGCAAGCTATAGCCCGATCAGCTAGAGCAAAAAGTGTAAGGATGGTAGATAAGGATGGGAACATCTCATATTTTTGCGGAAACTGTAAGAATTGGGGACATGTTGACTTTGAATGTGTTAATCCTCCTTCAATACAACCCGAAATAGTGCAAACCGAAGAGGGAAGTTTAGCAACGATGCAGAGTACCAGACCGGAAATCGATAGCCTTAATAATTCTGAATCTTAAACCAATTAATGTATTTGAAGGAATCAATGTATTTTGTAATACTATCTTTTGTAATCCAAAATCTTCTATGTATATATTATAAAAGTATTAAGCTATGGATGGTTTTGTATGGAAAGAAGTATTCTAGTAAAATAGCGTTTTGGGAAGGAAATCTATTTGTCAACTTAACTGTATGAATAAAACCAGTTTTGATGTAAAAGCTTATATTCCAAGTTTAGACTAATGCCTAAAATAGTTAATGTGGAAATATGAATCTAATGGAACCAAGTCGATGAATGGCTTACTAAAGAACTAGTTGATTATTTTGGAAATGAAAAGCAAATGCAAAAATTCAATTGGGATTTAGATTTCAAATTTGATATTTGTTAATATGAAAATCCATAATAGATTTAATAGATTCAGTGATGAATTTGAATTTGAACGGGCATGGAATTAAGTTAAATGGAAAACTTAATATTGGAAAATTTGAAGTTGTTTTAAAATGTGTTAAGAATCGAAAGCATAGATTTCAACATTCATTGTTGAAATAGACGTTTTCGAGAGAAATCAAAGGAAATGGTGGACTATAACATTGTTGTTATAGTAAATGATTTCTGAAAGGAAAAGTTTTATATAGTATTGGGATTTATATATCTATCTTAAATTCGAATTCCTATACTAATGATTTGGGTCGTAACGATGTTTTACGCAACATTCGTTTTGACTCAAGTTAATGTGTTTAAAGAATGATTTCCTTTAAGAATGAGATATATACTTAATTATGATAACTATATTGAATATTTTCAAAGTGTTGAAAATAAATGGATTTGTGAATTACTTATTATTAAATAAGTATGGGAATATTTTCCAGTATGAAATGAAAAGTTTGAAATTTTATCCTTTGAAGATAAATTGAAAAGTGAATATTTGAATTTGTTTCAAATGGTTAAGTGTGGAAAATTATATATATCTTGTAAAGATATTATTTTTGGGAAATTTGAACAATTAGTTCAACTTTGAATTTTGAATGGTTGATTTGGATTGTATGTCTAACATTGTGAATTGACGACATAGCAGTGGATCTCTATTAAATATATATCTGTTGGTGGCGGAGAATTTATTCTCTTAGCTTAACACCCTTCTCTGAGACGTACGAGCTCAGAGGTTATATATCGATAGACATCAATTATGTGTTGAGAATTGACGATGTAACATGAAATCCAAATCGAGTGTGAAGTCGATAATAAATTGGTTATGAATGTGAATTAGGTTTGAGATAACCTTAAATTTCCAAATCGACTTAGAGGAAAATTTTAAATGGATAATGAAATGGAAAATTTGTGAATCCTCTATTTGTCATGGTTATGAGATATTGTGGTTTTCATAACGTATATATGAGAATACGATAAATCCGAAAACCATTAGTTTGGAAGGTAATTGTTATGGGAAACTTATGTAAGTACATGGGTGTGATATGTACGAAATGTGAAATGAAATATTATATATGTATATATGATATTATGTTTTCCAAATTGAGGATATGGAAAAGTACCTTCCATTTAAAAAAATTAGTGAAGGTTGTTGGAACTCGAGATGAGTGTCCATTTGAAAATCGTAGCTACGTAGTATTTCCATTAGTTGGAGTGACTATTTGTATTTCCATTAGTTGGAATGTCCATTTGGACTGGTATCCCTCATGATGGATCATCATGATGGGATAGTGTACAAGCGTAATTCGAGGGGCGAGATGCCTATGGTTACAAGCGATTCTACTGGGATAGTAGCGCAATCGCCGTGTATACCGCGATATAGATACACTCGGGTAGTAGCGTAATTTGAGGGGCATGATGCCTACAGTTACAAGCGTTTCCACTGGGATAGTGGCGTAACCGCCGTGTTAATTGCAATCTAAAAACCAAAGCGTAATTCGAGCGGCGAGATGCCTATGGTCACGAGCGATTCTACTGGGATAGTAGCGTAACCGCCGTGTGAACCGCGATCTATGGCGACAACCATGGCGAAATTCAAGAGATGAGAAATCTACAGTTACAAGCGATTCTACTGGGATAGTAGCGGAACCGTCGGGTAAACTGTGATCCATGGGGGAATGTGCTTTCCATATCCATTTTTAAAAAAGATTTTTTTTAGTATTTTCACTGGGAATTGAAGCAAGTATATTTAGTACTTGGAGATTTTTAGACTTGCGCCTGGCCAGCGTATGCCTAATGTCTTTAAGAACGACAATAGACTTGTTAAATTTCGAGTTAGCAAGTATTTTCAAACTTTAAATAGCAAATTAATTGTTGAAATTAAAATCTCCATAACCCCAACTTAATAAACTAAGGAAGAGGATCTTTGAAATGTTTTGAAAGTCCACAGCTTTGGGAAAGATATAATATGTAAATCTCTAATATGAAGTGTTTCAAGTTTAAAATTGAGTTTTGTAAGTCGAAAATTTTAGTAAAAGATCTTTTGCGTCTTGATTGTAGAAATAAATGAAAAAAAGAAATTTATGAACAAAGCTAGTAAGATAAAACAAATAGAATGAATTTAATACTCATTTATTTTTAAAAAAAGTTTTGAGCTTGGTAAAATTGTGCAAAATATAAATACCGGTGAAATTTTAACAATCGTTTTTCCTTACTTGTAATTTCGGGACGAAATTCTTTTAAGGAGGGGAGATTGTAACGATCCTGAATTTTAAACAATTTAAATTGGAAATATTTAGTTTAATCTTAAATATTTGAATGATAATTTAAATTGAATTCCCAACATAACTAGGATATTGGCGATTAAATTTTAAAATTTAATCTATAAAAAGTTAGATAAAAATTTAAAATTGACTTTGGAGTTGAAAATGAATATGGAATTTGTATTATAAATTTAAACTAATGACTTAGGAAAATAATTTGGATACAAGAATTATTTATGTATATTTATAAATGGATGGTTAGTTTTAAATAACATTTTTCTTTTCTTTAAAATAAAAAGGAATAAAATTTTATTCAATACAAAATAGATAAATAAATACACATAGTAAAGAATTCAAACAACATATTTATAAATTTTGAAAAAAAGACGTAATGTAACTATATTGGAGAAATTTTAACAACATAGTTTAAACAAATTTACAAAACAAAGTAAAGAAAATAATTATACAAAACAAATTGAATTTAAAATGAAAGAAGAAAAAATATATGAAAAAAAAAATCCATTGCCTTATTCGTTTCGACTCGATACCCATCCCACTCTCTATTCATTTTCATTTCGTTCGAAACCCTTCACCCAAAATCATTACGAAAAAAAAGATTAATAATGGCGGCTCTCAATTTTCTCCTTCCTCCGATCAACTAAGTTAGGGCTTGTGATAACTTGGGGCCTTCGTTCGATTGCGTTGCCTTGCTCGATCGTTTTATCGTTGCTCTCTCTGGCTCCGTCGTCTTCTACCCAGCTAGCAATGGTGAGTTTTCTCACGATTAATCGTTATTCAAGTTTATAAATTTGTTTGAATTGGGTGCTTGGTTGCATGCTATGATTTGGTGTTATTTGGCCTCCATTTTCTCGGTCAATTTGCTTTTAAAACTGATAAGAACAGATAAGTCTCTGCATGTATGGTTGTTGGTGTTATTTGCTACCATTTGCTCGGTAAATTTGTTTTAAACTGGTAAGAACAGATGCTATTTGAAATTTTTTTTTAAACTGATAAGTACAGATAAGTCTCTGCATGTATGTTTGTTGGGTGTTATTTGCTATCACTTGCTCGGTTGCTTGAATTTAAACTGTTCAGAGCAGATGCTATCATTAAAATCTGATAAGAACAGATGCTATATCAAAAACTTTGCTTGTTTGTTGTTGCTGCATGTGATGGATCTTTAAATCTGGTTAAGGAAAATAAAGTAAAGAAAATTAATACTTGTGAGTAAACTTCTTAACTTGGTTATTTAGGTGGAAGTTCGAGTTAATATCGAAGTATGCTTTGATAAATGTATGTTCAATTGTGATTATTGGTTGCATGGTTGTTTTAACTGGATTTTTGATTTGAAATACAATGCAAACTTGTGTGTATGCTTAAAATAAGCTCAATCCAGTTTGTAGTTTTCAAACTAAAGAAAGAAAGAAAAAATCTTGAATATAGTATGGGATTGTGGCTTGGGGCAACTGCAGTTTTTTAAAAAGTTTTAAAGCAAAGCTTGAAAATCAAAGGCTTGATTCTTTTACAACCTGGAATCAACTTAGCAAACCAAATCCTTTTTCTCTGTTTACCTGTAAATAAATGACTTAGGCCTAGTGTGTGTTGTGATTTTTGGTTTGGTACCTGGAATTGTTTTGTATAAGTGATAATGTACATGTATGAATATGAATCATTTTTGGCTTGTGAATGATTGCTATTTAAGCTATGAATTCTGGAAGTTAAGATGATGATATGGATGTAAATCTTATTTTTGAATGTTTATTCACAAAGTTTTCTGGATTGGGTTTTAAAAATCTAGCCTTGGGTATAATTTGTGTTTAGTTTCAGATTTTAAAACCTGTAGTGTTTTGTTCTAAACAATTTTCAAATTAAGGTTCATTAAAAATATGAGTAAAAGTTTTAAATTAAAGTTTAATCTAGAATTAAATTTAAGCTGTATCCAGTTTTGAAATGAGAAAGTTTGTTTTTATTTTTATTTAAATTTTATTCATTTTTAACCTTAAATTTAAAAAGGAAATTTGGAAGTACTTGGAAGTGAACTGTTTCAATACTTATTGATCTCTGCTTGTGGTGTTCTTTGTTGTTGCTGTGTATTATGTTTGCATGCCTGAAAATAGGCAAATCTTGCCTCTGTATGTCCATTTCAGGTTTTAAACCTGTCAGGAAATTCCAAATCACCACAACCAACGATTTTGAATTATAAACTCTGAATGAAAGAGGGTTGTTATAAGTGAGATTATTCTAAAAATAAATTTCAAGTGTTCAAATTGAATATTCATTTAGAAAATGAAACATATACAGTGATGGTTTGAAATTAGCCCAGAATTAATTGTTTTAATTCCAAAATTCAATCACATAAACAGTTTTTTCTATCTGGATGAATCTTATTGCATGTGCGAATTATAGCCTCTAATGATTGCTTTGAGATTGAATATAAAAGTGTATTTATAAGTATGATATTGCCTGCATACTTGTTTCTAAGTATTGTATATTTGTTGCTCTGTGGTTGATAACAGACCACCATTATCACTAGATAATTATAACTTCCTGTATAATTGAAATTTGACATTGATTACTGAAGAGAATTTGTTAATAATACTATATTCTTGGTTTTAAAAATAGTTTAAGATAGAATTGTTTGACAAATGAATTGTAAAAAAAATTAATCTTACAGTAAAAATCAAGTTTTGGTAAAAAAAAAAACTTATAACAACAATTTCACTTTGAAATTATATAATCTGATTCATCTAAACAAGCTATAAATTTTAGTGGAAATCTTGTGAATTCTAGTTAAGAATTTGTGAAGTTGTTTCAGTCACTTGTGTTCTGGTTCTTCATGCATGTTCTCTGTTCTTTGTATCTATAGCTTGCATTACTGGTGCACATTATATCATGGTGCACATGTTGTCACTTGATCTGTTTCATTGAAAGTTGGCATTTTGTTTTGTAACTTTAAGTCTGCATTGCACTACTTCATTTATGGCTGTTCTCTGTCTGGTTCATCCACTTGCTTGGTGCATTTCTGTAGTTCCACTGCACTTTGTAGTTGCCCTGCACTTTGGTGGCTCTGGCTTGATTATCTGGACTGTATTTAGTTTGTCATGTAGTTTCTTCTTGGCTTTGACATTGCTGAGTCTTTGCCTTTGATGCTATTTTGTGGTCCGCATTCACTCCGCCTTCTTTAACTTAGGCCAGGTCTGATTGAATCACTGTCTTGAAGTCTTTGTGGTCTTTACTTGAGTTCATTGTCATCTGTATGCGTCTTGTTGTTGCCACTGTGTTGCATTGACATGTTGTATACTTTCTGAGCTGATAGCATTTGGTTTCTTTGCATCCATTACTGCAATACTCATTGTCACTGCTGCTCTTTGCATTTTGTCAGTACTTTCACTTGAACTTTTGTGACTTGTGGTTTGAGCCCTGTTGTCTGCACTTGTATACTCTCCATTTTGCATACTAGAATATATTGAGCTCGACATGCTTTATGTTGTAGTCATGCATTGCTGTTGAGTTGAGTTGTCTGCACCTTGTATGCTGTTGCGTTGGTGCATTGGGTTTGTCTCAGCCTTGAACCTTTGTAGTTGTAGTTGTATTCATGAACACTACTGCCTCGAACTTCTGTTGGTCACTTGATTCAGTAGTTTGTTTTCATTTGGCTTGAGTGTTGTCTCTGACCTGAGGGCTTGTTTTCCATTGTCCACACATGTTCATGCTTTATGGCTGTTACCATTTTATTCAGTCCATTGCAAATTTATTTACTTGAATAAAGATTAATCCTGACTCGAGTGTTTTTGTGTTTTGCATAAAACGCTCGGGTCAGACCGAGTATTTTACAGCTTGAAGATTTTCAGGCAGCGATGATCGAGAGAGAGGGATTACTGCATCACTAAAGTTTTTCAGGAATTTTTTTTTCTTGTACTAAATAATAAATAAATTGTTCCGCTGTATTAAAATGTAATTCATTGTATAACTCTGATATTTGTATATAAAAGAAAAGCTCATTTATGTGAAATATATTTATTGTTCCGTGATTCTGTGACTGATTCTGTTTAAATGTTATAAACTAAATAACAATCCGTCATTTTGAACGTTTCTAGTTGGTTTAATAACCGACTAGAGGCGGTCAGAGCGGCGGGTCGTTACAGTTAATCTTCATTTCATTTACATAGCTTCACTAATTCAATTTATTCACATTTCATAGGTTAATTATTTTATTATGTATCTCAAGTTCAAATTTTATTTTGTTTGCTTAATCAAAATATCCAACAGTCTTAAAATTTAATTTTACTTTCCTGTTCAAATTTGTAAGTTATAAACTTATTTTTTATCTATAATATTTTCAATTTATGAGTTCAAAACTATATTCACATATTTATTAAATCATACTTGGAATATTGTCACAATAAATACTTTTTTTAGTCAAGAATAAATTTCCTTTGGTACAAATTCTCACTCAAAAACTCGAAAATGAATACCGGTGATGCTGCAGTCATTCCCAGAAGTATTTCCCAGCGATTAGAGCAAGTTCAATGCTTTATTTCTTTAAAAAATCTTTTCCTCCAAACAGGGTGAATAAAAGCAGCAGAATTCGTTATCTCACGACGCACCACATGTTCATTCTTATTTTAGTGGTTTCCTCAAAGATCTTTATCATTAACGCAACCTTCATTTTACTCATTCATGGAGTTGTATTTACAAAAAAAATATTTCTTGTCAGAACACTTTCAATAATATTATTATTAATTTTGAAGTCTCTAAAAACAATTCTGAAAGAAACAGGTTTTAAATTCTAAAATTTTAGATTTTAAAATCATTTCTATATTTAAGTTATATTATAAATATACTTATACAAATTTCCTTGCCTTATACCAAAATATTTCATTAATTTACATCTTTGTTATTTCAAACAATTTATATTCTAATTAGATATCAATTCAATTTAATTATCAAACACTTCGTAAAATAAAATTCATAAAGTATTCTTTTTATTTTAATTCAATCAATAATCGACGATAAAAAATATCATCATCTCCTAGCAGAAATTTCATTAAAAATTATCATTTTATATATATAATATAATTTAGGTTAAAATTATTTCATTTACCGGATTTTAAAACAATATTATGTCAACTTGCCTCGTTTAAGTGTTTAGAAATCCCTATCGATAACACGACGTCCCATGCACCGAGCAAAATTCATAACAACCCAACAGATAAGTAAACACAATACAAAAAATTTTTGTAATACTAACAAGTACGCTCTCTCATATATATACATGCTCAACAACTTATTTTACGGTATTACTATCCTATCTCTAATGAGTCGAACCCTACAAAGCTAAGGTTATCGCTAAACCAAAGCTCCGATACCAACTACGACGACCCACATTTCGGAAGTTTTAAATCGATAATAATCCACACATGTCCGAATTAAACAATCCATAACATGGATAATCAACGGGGTTAATTAAGAAAAATAAGAAAAGAAGAGGAAAACAAACACAGAATCTCGCAGTAGAACGATAAAATATAATAATCAAATAAACAGTTCGTGAAGCTGTTTATATTATACATTTGATTATAATTTATATAACATTTATCAGAGTTATATATACATCAGGGATAAGTAAAGTAACGCAGAAGATGACATGATGTAGGAATAATAACAGTAGTAATATACCAAATCATTGTCTTTGTCCTCCAAAATGATCTTCAATGCATTGAAAAAATCAAGGTTGACCCGAGCGTAATAAAAAGACAACACTAGAGTCGAGACTAAAATATTCTTATGTGAGTCAAATCGATATCGCGTATAAATGAATGTCTTGGCGTTAGAGATGTTTACGGGTTTTACATCTCCTATCTAATGCATAATATGCGTGCAATAACTCAAGAGATGTCATGATAGTAATACGAAAAAGTGTGCCTGCTAGTGGTAGCTAACCTCATTGGCCGGCACGACTCCTGTTTTAGTCATTTCAAATTGACAAAAGTGTCAGGGCAATCCATCATCATTCTCTTTTTCAAATCTAGCAAACGACGCCAAATCCAACCACTTCGTTCTAGCGTCTCCTTCGCATACACAGTTATTAAAGTGGTTCCAATATTGACAGAGAATATGCCAATAAGAGGCTCCGGTCTCTTTAATAAACAAATGTCGTTTTACGCAGTGGTTGGTACTTTTACATTTCAATAAATTCATATACGATATCAAAATATCATATTCGCCTCAAAATCAAATTCATTTTGAAATCCTCATATTTACTCAAAATATACAATTTTAATTCAAAATCATATTCGTCTTAATAGCTCGATTGCATTTCCAATTCAACATTGCTTCGAATTTTCATTTGGGTTATAACTTCAGTTTAACCCAATTCGTATTTAATTCCATGATTTAAGTATAAATCTTCCCACCTTTGACCGGTTCGAATTTTAGAAAGTAGTTTGAAAAATTAAATTGTTTAAAAATAATTAAAATTGTTTGATATAAAATGATTTAAGTTTATATAATTAAAATTGTTTGGAAAAGATAAATTGAATATGTAAAAAGCTAGATTTTAAATAGTTTATATAAAAATAATTTGTTTGAAAATAGTTTGAAAGTCAAACCGATTAAATTTCCAAATTTGATCAATTCAAATAAATTCATTTTCCATTTCCATTTAAATTAATTCAATTCCGATTACAATTCGAATTAACTTCGATTCCAATTTATATCCAAATCAATTTCAGTTCCGATTCTAAATTAATTTAGTTTCTATTTCAATTCCAATTAATTCCATTTCTATTATAATTTCAATAATTTCAATTCAATTCACAATTCCAACCTTTTCGATTTATATAAATTCGAGTTCGATTTTAGAATATCGATTAAAATCACTGAATTCAAATTAAACTTCAATCTTCGAATTTAGATTCAAAACTTAAAAGAAATTCCATTCTTGAGTTCAAATCTTTGTATCCAATTATATTACTTTTACTTAGCAATAATTCAAAGTTTGAATGAAATTTCTAATCTTTTTAAAACAAATCAATTTTCAAAACTCAAATCGTATTTCTAGTATAACTTCAAAATCTCAACTTCGATTATTTAACCATTCCCTTACAAAATTAAATTTCAACATTCCGAGCTAAAATTCGAAACAAATTTGATTTCTATAGATTTGATGTTTATTTTTAAGTCAAAATAATTTAAATAAATTTCAGTCAAAATTTTTGAAATCCTTAAATTTAACCAATCCGATATCCATATATAATTTTCTATCCTATGGCCAAGTGATCACTTATTTCAGTTTAAATTCAGGGATGGATATATATCATTTCATTCCAATTCACAATTTCATAGGTATATATCATTTCAACCTATTTCTTAATTTATTCTAAATAATTTAATTTACATTTTTATATACTGTAAATAAATTACCAAATGATAACATGATATATATAAAAATAAATAAACATCCAATCATCCAAATATGAATCAATTGGCATCCATCATAGTCAATCATCCAAACAGTCAAAATAATTGACAATAATTTATAATTATTAATATCAGGTATTTTAGTGGCAATTAAATTCCAATTTCAAAATTTAACTGTCAATTTTAATTTTTAACATTTTATTTAAATGACAAATTTAGATGAAAATTAATTGATCAAACAACATTAATAAATTTATATCTCTTCATATCAAATTTAACTAGCACAAAACTATTCTAGAACTTCGTGAGCGTCATAAAACAATCACCTTTATTTGAAACTGAAAATATTTCAGCTTCAAATAAATTCCAGATCCACTCCACGCTATGGATGACGACGATACGGCCGCATTGCGACTCGTTTCATTCGAAACGGACCTCGAATGGATACAATACGAATTTCTAATCGTTTATAATTAATTTATAATTAACTAACCGACCTTTCCTTCTCACGCGTTCAACTATTCCTAGATGAACCAAACATCTCGTGATCGAACTTCCCCATACGTGCCACCACCTGAGCTCCATTCGCCACCCTCTAACACTCGCCAAACCCCAAGCCACTGCCCTCGTCAATGTGCGTACAGTTGCACAGGTCGACGACCATAGATCAACAAAAAAAACGGCCTCCTTTAAGCTCATATCTCGCTCCATCGCACATGCGAACGTGACTAGCTAAAAACCTAAAACCCAACGACGAACATGAAGGAACGGTTGCCACGCCTTCGTCCCTACTCATCCCAACCTCCAGCTTGCCATCGTGCATGCCACTGATGCACTCACCATCATGATTTTTTTTCTTTCGTTCGTTAATTTTTTTCATTTTTTCTGTGAATTCGATTTTTTTTCTCAACCATGAATTTGAAAGGAGATAAAGACAGTGAGGGGATGAGTGTTACATAAAGGAACGGCGTACTTTGTACTAGATATAGGGAAGAGAAAGGAATATATTATCAAAATAAGAAAAATATCTCCTTTTAAATGCTCGAAATTCTCCAAACGAAGCATCCCGCCTGGCATTTCTAATGTTTTACCCCCATTCCGAACAAAATGGAACAAGCTACGAGGCCTAATTCGATTGTATGCGGAAGGTAGCATTTCAAGATCAATTTTTTAAATTAAATTCTGAATTTAATTTTATGCGTTTCAAGCTCGCACGGCTAAATGACAAATCTGATCACTATGAAACTTGAAATCCTACAATAACTCACTATTACGAATCCGATGAACTGGTTTCGTCAAAATCCGAGATAATGGAAAAAATGACTATTTTCACCGTTAATCAAATAAGAAATTTTCATAATTAATTCAATCACTTTAAATTCAATTTTAAAAGTTTGTGTAACGAGATTTAATGATTTTTGTAACGTAATTGATTGAAATTTTTTCGAAAATAAACAATTAAATTTTGATATGAAAATTTGATATTTGAGATGCGTTTATTCGAACATATATAGTAAATGGTAAATTTTCATGGGAAAACCTGGAAGTTAATTTTGTTGTGTAATTTTCAATTTCGGTTTAAATCCGTTAATTTAATGAAAATAAAATATCTTCAAAATCTAAATATTTTTACATAACAAAGTTATAAATTATATTCTAAATGAGATGTCATGATTCGTTTCATCAAATTTAGACTTCTCTAACCTTGTTTATCTTATTTTCGGTGTTTTAGCAACATTTTGGGCAACGAAAAATTGAATTTTTATAATTTGATCGTATCGCTGATATCTGTGTACCATTTTTTTGCCTTATCGTGCTGATCTCCGTAGTATATTCATTTGTGCATTTTGGCGTCTGGTACGGGACGAAATTTGTGAAATGGTTATCCGTATCGGTACATGTATTGAACCTTTTGGTTTCTTTGTGTCCTTTGGTTGTCCAGCTTTTGAATTTAAACAATCATTAGCTTTTATTATTCCAACCAATTTAACATTTAATGTTGTTCATTTCTATTCTCTCTCACACCTCTTCCTTGTTTCGGTTTGAGAAAATTTATTATAATATACGAAGTATGTCTTGTTGCCTGTCTTTCTTTATGCTGTCACTTTATAAAAAAATAACAATAATATATACACACACACACACACACACACACACACACACACACGAAGTTTTCTTTAACCTGCTAAATTTCCTCTACCGATTAGCATGCTCGACCTCGTTTTCAACCCATCTCGCACAATTGCTTTTAAAAAAAAAGAATACAAGAATATGTATTTATAAAGCAAAGTTTATTTATCTATACTGTGTGCATTTCTATATCTCCTACTTGCATCTCCCTACTCGTTCATCTCCCACTCTCTCCTTTCTCTCTCCTCCATAACCACCTTATTACCGAACACAAACCACTTTCGCCTATTTGCTGCTGTCGCCACGACACCTTAGAGGTCAGCTGCCCTGAGCCTCACATCCAAACACCTCTCTACGTTGGCATGCTAGATCTGCCGCCCCGACTGCCCAACCCTTCCTCTCTCCCCACCTGTTCGCCTAGCTTGCCGCCCAGAGCTCTGACTACACGTTGAAAAAATCCATAGCTCTTCCATTAAGCACCGCATCAGCCTTCCTCTCACCTAAGACCTATCACTATCGAGCGAACTAGACCCGACCACTCCTCTCCCACCAGCCTTCAGTGCAACCAAACCTCCCAGTCGAGAACTTCCCCTGACAGTTGATAGCCAAGGAAGCCGCTTGCCCTCCTATCCATACACCCGACACCCGCCATCGTCTTCTCCGAGTTCAACAGCAACTTCCTTGCCTGCCACTACCCATGGCCCCAAATCCCAGTCTGCCACCCCCGGACTTTGTCCTTCCTTGCAACCTCATCTTGTTTAAATTTATATAATATAAATTTATGTTTATATTAATGTTACATTTAAATCATATATATATTATGTTATTTATCTAAAGTTGTGATAATATTTTGAAAACTGATTTTTGTGATTATATAGATATGTTGGAATATTTATTTGAAATTTTTAGGAAAGAGAAATATAAGGGTTTTAATAAATATTAATGTTAAAATATAAATATCGATATTTTTTATTTTATAATATATATATATATTGATATTTTGATTTTCATACATATATATATATATATATTGATTTTTAAAATATAATATATATATATATATATATATATTATGCTAATATGTTCTAATAGTGATTTTAAAATATATTTAAAAAGATTTATTTTGATATCGATTTTAAAATATATGTATATAAAGATTTTTAAATATGTGTTTTAAATTAAATATGTTTTAAAAGGAAAAAAAATATTATATATATTTTTCATTTCCATCGAATCCGGTTCATCGTGCTTTGCTTTTGGTTCTGCTACTGTCCAGAATTGATCGCGGTAGTTAGCTGCTTTGATTTATCGTCAATCTGTGTGCTTGTCCTAATTTCTCTAGCCTCAAAGATGAGCAATCACTCAAGCATTCTTATATTTATTAAATTTAATTCACATGAAATGACGTTTGAAATATGTTGTTAAATTTGAATTGTTAAGTTATTTAATTATTTAATATGATATTCCATTATCTGCAATTGTTCACCTATGATATATGACATCATAACCTGTTGTATATATTATATTTAAATTTGTTACTAATGATATATTCCTGTTATTGATATGTTAGATTATTATCATATTTGTTCTCACTTTACAAGTTTCCTATTAGTTTAGAAATTCCCAATAGGTTGAAATGATACTTACTTGAACGATATTATAGATTAGGGAAAATCTATATGGGTTGAAATGATAAACCCAAGGGATTTTCATTGATTTTAAAATTTTGGGATTAAGGGTTGAAATGATATAAACCTGTAAATTTAAAATAATTACGGATTGAAATGATAAATATCTGTATCACTTGACCATAGGATGGAGAATTGTATACGGACATCGTTGGTCTATTTTTAAAAATGATTTCCATGGTTTTGAATGGAAATATATGGATTTTAATAGAAGTTGATTTTTGAAAATATATATATATATATATTATTTTTTTGGCATAGTCGACGGGGTTGGATGGTCCCCTACCATTTTATTAATGCACCGGAGAGAAAAAACATATAGAAACTAAACAGACCACAAATACAGACGAATAATTAAGCAAACAAAGGAGGCAACAAAGTGCACCAATGCGGAAATAAAAAAAGAAAAGGAAGGAAAAAACAAACAAAAAAATAGGGAGAATTGAACACATAGGAAGCGGGAACGCATCCCAATCAGAGCGTGACTAAAATCCCCATTTCAAGTGCAAATTTTGCAGTGTTCAAACCCGCTTTTATTTCATAGGAGATATGATAATAGATAAGACCTTCATTCTGCAAAATCTCTGAATGGAAGATACATCGATTTCTTTCCTTCCAGAAAAAAGATAGGAATTTCTTTAAAACGATGAAGAGAATCCTATTCCTACCAACAGTCATGTCGGTAACCTTTAGGAGAGTACTCCAAATATCACCATTCCAAAGTTGTGCATCCAAGAAAACTAACTTGTTCAATACCTTCGTCCACATCCGTAAGACGAAGCCGCGGTCAAAGAAGATGTGATCTCTTATTTCTGGTTCAAAACTGCAAAATGTGCAGTGGATCGGCATGACCATCCCACGGCTAAAAAGCTTAACACGCGTGTTCAAAGCGTTAATGATTACTTTCCAAAGCATCATATTTTCTCTAGCATTTTTATCCCTATACCAAACTCTTTTGTGCCATTTGCACTCATCCAGGCTTTCATGGCCAGTCAGATACTTGTACATATGTTTGATTTTGAAAATGCTACCTATGCCTTTCCAGTTAATGATGTGGTTGCGATTGAGGGAGGTCTTAGAGGCTATGATCTGATTCCATATGAGACGAGCAACCTGGTTCGACGTATTAGGGAGCACGAAACCACCATTGTTAATCACGTCCGTGACTATAGATTTTGGATGAATGCCTGTTTGGGAGATGTCGTTGTGCGTAAGCTTTGTACGAAGAATGTAGCCATGGGAAAGCCAAGGGTCATTCCAGAATTGAACGTTGCTCAATATACCGTATTGGAAATAGGGGAGGATGCAATCATGCAAGTTTAAGAGAGAGCGCCAAGTCCAGCTTATGTTTTGAGGGGGTCGCATGCTCCAGAAATCTCTCCTTTTAATAACATTATTTTTCGACCATAGGACCCAAAGGCTATTTATTGTTTATGAATTTATAGAAATGTTTGATTAGCGCTACCTTATTCCAGACTGCAACATTGTAGATACCAATACCACCCTTGCACAGGGGTTTCTCAACAAGCTTGAATGATATAGGGGCAGTGAATCGACCATGAATGGATCCTTTCCATATGAATCTCATAGCCGTAGTTCTGATCATGTTGACAAGTTTTAGCGGTAGTATGAAGGTTTTAGCCCAGTATACTTGCATTGCCCAAATCACAAATTTGACAAGGGTTATACGGCCAGCTTGACTCAAAGATCTAGAGGATCGACACTCCAGTTTAGACATGAATTTTGCAAATCGCGGGAAATATTGGGCAGTAGTAATCCGAGATGTTGCGAGAGGAATTCCAAGATAAGTTTCCGTATTAAAAATTGGGCTGGAGGCATGTGAAGTTAAGGATTGGAAGAGTTTGTTCATCGGTAAGGCCAGCTAGCATAATCTCAGATTAGGCATGGTTAATTTTCAAACCAGTTTGTCTATAGAATGCATCCAAGGAATGCATAATGGAGTGAATAGAAAAAGGATCAGGTTTGCAGAAGGCAACGAGATCTTCGACGAACATGAGGGAGGTTATGCATGGGTTACTACATTTTGGGTGAAGATGGAACAAACCAGAGGAATCTAATTTGTCAAGCATACGAGTGAGGAGTTCCATAACTGTAATGAAAAGATACGCAGACATCGGGTCGCCTTGACGAACGCCCTGCTTACCTCTGAAGCATCCTTTCACAGAACCATTAATAACGATGGAGTAGTTCACTGTAGATATGCAAGTGTAAATCCATGCAATAAAGTGGGCAGGAAAGTTCATATATCCAAGGATGCGGACCAGCGAATCCCACTGTAATGTATCGAAAGCTTTTCTGACATCAAACTTCATCATCGCTCTAGGAGACAAGTTTTTGCTCCTATACCCTCAGATTAGTTCGTGAGGGAGTAAAACATTGTCTAAGATACTTCTGCTTGGGAGAAAAGCAGATTGGTTAGGGGAAATAATGTTAGGGAGAACTGCCTTCAGGCGAGAGGCAATAATCTTCGAAACACACTTATATATCGCATCGCAACAAGAGATTGGCCTGAAGTCGGCAACAGTCTCAACGGTGGTTGATTTAGGAATGAGGACAATATTTGTGTTGTTGAATGTATTCATGATCTTTGAGTTTTTAAAAACTGATTTAATCCCACGGCACGCGTCAGATCCAACAATGCTCCAGCAAGAAGTGTAGAAATATGTGTTGAGGCCATTTGGACCACTGCAAGAGTTAGAGTTAAGTGAGAACATGGCATCTTTAATTTCAACTTCGAAAACTATATTGCAGAGAAAAGAATGGTCATGTTGGTTAAGATTAGGAAGAATGTGTGGATCTATTTCATCAATACATGGGCTGAAATTTTCTACGTTACCAAGGAGTTGAGAGAAAAAGTCAATAAATGCTTTGTCAATGGCAGATCTGTCAGTTTGTTCTTTACCATCCAAGTCAACGATTCTATGGATGTTGTCACGGTTTCGTTTCGCTTTAAGCGTTGCATGGAAATACACAGTATTTAGATCACCTTCATCATTCCAACGAGCGCGCACCTTTTGCTTGATCACGGGTAGCTCCTTCTGAAGTTCCAGATGATACCGCTTTGCAACGGAAGTTTCAAGAGAAGCCAAGCTATCGTCGTCGGCATTACTTTGCATTTCAGACTGGATCTCCTGAAGTTTCTGATTCTAGATGTTCCATTGCTTGCTGCCATTCCTAAATCTAGATTTGGACTACTCTCTCAGTGCCTCCTTCATGGCCCTGAGCTTTTTCTGTAAAACAAGCATAGGATTACCATAGTTAGGAGTGGACCAAATGGTATGCACAATATCAAAAAAGTTGTGTTCTTTAGTATGGGAATTAAAAAATTTAAAATGAGGTCTTCCTCTCACGAAAGCGCCTCCCATGTTGATGATTTGGGGCGAGTGATCAGATAGGGATGGGTTGGGGATCTGGTTAAATAAGGAAGGCCAGGCTTCAAGGCTTCTTGGTTGGAGAAAGCATAGTCAATTTTACTAAAAATTCTTACACCCTATCTTCTCTTGTTGTTCCAAGTGTATCTAGCACCAGAGAATTTAGTTTCAATCGAGTTAGCTTCTTCAATAGCATCGTTAAGAGGTTCAATATCAGCTAGGGTTAGGGTAGAGCCACATATTCTATCCATAAGGCTAATGGAACAATTAAAATCACCACAGACCACGCAGGGGTGGGTGTCCTGTCTTAAACGAGGGAGAGTGCGAAGTAAGGGAGCCCGGGAGTTAGCAGCGTTCTCAGCATAAACGAAGGTAAGGTAGCAAGAGATATTATTGGGGATGAACAAGCTATGGCAATGGATAAATTGAGAAGTGGAGACGATGGGGGTTAGGAGGTGGATGGTAGGATCAAAGTGGATTAAGATACGATCAAAAGGGCTTGGTCGAGATTGTGAGCTATCTTCCAGGATGGCTTTATTAGATGGGCTGCTCTACGGGACAGAGCAGCATTCAATTTGGTTTCAAGAATTGCTAGGATACTCAGATCATAATGAGTGATCAGATCTTTACATAGATGCAGTTTAGAGTCATCATGAGCTCCACAGACATTCCAAACAAATATATTATGTGTCATTAAGTAAACTCGAGAGATTCAATTACTGCTTTCTTCATTTACCTTGTCAAGGAACCTGAGGTTTTGATCTAGTCGGGGATGGAAGCAGAAAGAGGGGAGTTCATGAAGATGGAGGCTGGAATGTCTGCTGGTGCAGTGTTGGAAGAGTTTGGAGACTTCGTGGTAATGAGAGGTGGAGGGCAAAGTATAGAGAAGGAGGTGTCAGGAAGAGGCATGAAGCCTTTGGGAGGGATGATATGATTGTAGGGATTAATTTGTTCAGCATGAAGAGCTTGCATGACCACTGCATTGCCTGGAAGGGTGGGGGTTAGTTGGGTGACATCATACATTCTTTGTTGCGGCACCGGAAGCGAAGAAGAATCAGAAGGTTGCGGGAGGATCTGAGGAGATATGTTATTAGATATAGATGATATTGTGTGCACGTGCACATGCACATGACCTTAGGAGAGGGATTCGACAACCGAAGCTAAGGGAGGAGACAGAGCTGTTACATTGAGTTGAAGAACCGAGTTGGAGTTTGAATTAACATTGTAGTGTGGGTTGCATGGGGAAGTCTGCATGTTTGATTGTTTTACAGTAGAATTGTATGGGACGACATGAAAGTGGCTCATTTTGGGAGATTGAGCAGGGCTTTGGGGACCAGAGAGTGTGGCTGATGGGATAGATAGGGAAGCAGGGTCGATGCTGGAATTAATGACGTGAGTGGGAGGGGAGGGAGCAACAGAAAGGTTCAAAGTATTGAGCAAGCTTGAGATTGGACCACACACCGCTGTTTCATGCAGATTCATTGCTGATGATACGTTTTCAACAGAAAACATATCATTGCTCAAAGAATTTAATGAGTTAGCCACTGCCTTCTGTGAAGAAAACAAACATTCTATTGTACTCTCATTCAATGGAACAAATTGCATTAATTCCTCGACTTCCAGAGTGTCATGCTCATGCAAAATGTCAAATTTATTATGAGTTAAAAAGGTGGGTGCTCTGCACGTGCCCTATCTAGAAACATTTGTGATAGGATTATATCATTTTAGTCTAACTTGTTTTCCCTTCTATCTTTGCCATCTGCAGTGGCTTCTATGATTTGTTTTCCCTTATTGGTTTCCAGGAAAAATTCAACATCAACAAATTCAATTGTTTTAGCGACTCCATCCATGTTAACACCCTTCGAAGAACTCCTATCAGTTACCACTTCGGGAGGGAGGAGGTTAGCTGAGATTGTTGAAGAAACATGCATTTTTCTACCTTTAAATCTACCTACTTTTTGCCACCTTAAAGGAGCCTTTCCTTTAAACATTTCTTTCTTCTTAACTGGGATTTTAACATTAACTTTATCTTGCTTGTTTTGATTCAGTTGAGTTGAGTGAGAGATAGGAGGCACATGCATTTCACAGTTTTCACAGGAGTGTCCAAAGGAAACACAAAATGTGCAAATTAGCGGTTTCCACATGTAAGTTACTTTGATTTTAAGGGTTCCTCAATCGACAAGCTTGACAAGAAACTCATCAATTAGTTCATTGTGTGGTCCAATCTCAATTTAAAATTTAGTGAAATGGAGTCTCTCCAAGATTTCAGTCATCATATCCACACACAACACTTTACCAATCATACTCGAAAGCCAGTTCACACCAACGTGAGTCCAGGCAAAAAGGGGGATGTTATGGAACAGCACCCAAACTGTAACAGAGTGCACGGAGCCACAAACATTACTAATTTTGGAATCGTAAGGCTTGAAAATAAAAAGTTTGTTCTTCATAATGATTGGTTCCCCATTTATGATAGTTTTCTTGTCTTCCTCACAAGAAAGGTGGAAAAGAAAGATGATACCATCAGATTTGATTTTAATGCATCCATAAGTTTCCATACCTGCTTGAGTCTTTGCACCACTGCAGTGAATGATAGCGGTTTGTCAAGGAAGAAACCCACGAGATACTCACCCCAGATTTGGGTTCCTGTTTTAACTATGCCAGCAGGAAGGTCTAAGGCACCATCAGAGAAAGTAGGCTTCATCTCAACCGGCATGTAATTCCCAGCATTCTTGGGTTTCTGCTTGGACAAAGAAGTCCAGACTGGTTGAGAGGGGGCAGTTGTAGGGAGAGCAACTGAGGGGTTAGAAGCCGAGGATGGGTCAGGGGGTCGAGGTGGAGGGAGGGGGTTGCTGCAGAGATTGGTTGTTAGGAGCATGGGCAAGGGTAGGATTAAGGTATGAAGAAGGGATGGTGGGGATGTGATAGGGGAGAGAGGTTGCCATGATAGGAATAAATCCTTACTTTTAACTTTAGACCAATTATATATTTAGGTTTTTTAGATTTTTAAATTTATATATTTGAAAATTTTAAGTTTATAATTTTTTTTTGATAATATAAATTTTTAAGATTTTACTTATAATTTTATTATTATTTAAATATATATAAAATAAGATTTAATATAAATAGGATTAATAATAGGATTTAATCTAATAAAATTTACTTTAATTAGTATACATATATAATATGTTTAATTATTTATATAAAATTATATCAATATTAAACAATATAGATTTTGTAATAAATTTAATAAAGTATGGTTGGAAAGAGCAATTGAAATTGATTTGAAATATTATTTGTTTAAGAATTGGATATAAATAAGAATTGATTTGAACTCATTGATTTCGAGATTTTAAGAATATGATTTTATAAATTTATAACTTTATTTTGATTAAGGTGATTAAATGAATATATTAAAATTTAAATAAATATTTGAAATTGAATATTTAATTTTGATTTAAATTTGTAATCTGTGATTTGATTTAAATGCGTATGAAAATGATTAAGTGAATATTTTCAATTTAAATAAAATATTAAAGTGAGTATTGAGATATAAATGAAATTTATCTAATTCAATTATTGTAAATGTTTGAAGATTTAAAATTTGAAGCCTATTGAATTTGAAGTGGTTGTTCAAATCTGGATTTGAAATTGATATAAATTAAAATGGACTAATGAAAATTGAATTGAACCTTTAACCTTTTTAACGTAAATCGTTGAACTGAGATTGATTTAAATTGAATTTTGGAACGGAAGTTGATTTGAATTGATTTGTCAAATTGGCGGAAACATTCTAGTTTGAACTATTTTGATATGAACTATTTTAGTTTATAAACTCTTTTAATATATAAACAATTTATAATTTATAACTTATTTTTAAATGTATATATAAACTATTTTTAACTTATACCTATTTCAAAAACTATTTTTGATATTTAAACTATTTAAGTTGTAATTGTTATGATTTAGATTTAATGGATTTAAATGCGAATATTTGATATGATGGTTCAACCTATTTATATGGTTAAGATTTTGGAAATAAATATGATTTTAAAATGAATACTGATTTCGAAAGTGATATGATTTCGAAAGTAATATGATTTCGGAAGTGAAATGACTTTGAAATGAATATGATATTTTGATATGAAGAATAAACTATTGTGAAATAAATGACCATGGTGTGAAATAAGTATTTGGTTGTTAAAGAGAACGAGATCGGAAATTGGCATACTCTCTGCCAATACCGAACACTTTAACAACTGTGTACATTGTGGAGATTCCAGAACGAAGTAGGATGGTTTGGCAATGATTCTGCATGAGGTATTAACGTAGCCTTGACTCTTGCGAGCCAGCCTGATGTGGCTAAAATAGGAGCCATGCTGGGCCAAGTGAGGTCGCACCTCGGATTGGGCACATTTCATCGATACCATTCTATTACATTGTGATTTGATTGGATGCACCTTTGATTATGGGAGTGTGTCTCGAGGTGGGCTGTAGTACCTGCTATATGTTACCACCAGTGCGAATCCGCAAAATAGTTGAATCGTACCCTAGACATTGCCTCGTGTGCCTTGTCACATGCCTTATCGTGCCTTCTACGAGTTTAGTTTGTGTCATACCTATGCAGTGCTCCCTGATGGTCCACTAGTTTGATGGAGTTTACAGTACTGTATAGACTACGGCATTATATAAAATGTGTTAAGAGGGATATGGGTAACGCTTTAATGCTATTTTAATATTTTACTTTACTATAGACATTATATGTGTGGCGCCCCACCTCTATACCCACGCTAGCCAAGAACACTCCGGAGTAGTGCTGTCAACTAGCACGGAGAATAAGGCTGTTGAGGAGCGACCATCCATGTAATTGCTTATCACACGGTGGCTATAAATAATCTTCGGAAACAAACATAGAAATAAACATATCACAAATCAGTCACAGATATCCATATCACAAAGGCGGAAGAAGATATGAATATATAACTAACACATGAAAGTGTACATCAGAGTAGTGGTCAGTAAGATCCACGATAATACAAAGAATAGCAACACGTGCTATACAAAAGAATACAACTATGAGTCTATCTCTCAAGTGTATACAACAAAAAATGCTAATCTAAACAGTTAGCCAAAAGTCAGAGTGATGAATCCCTGGGAAGAAGTCAAGCAGAAGCACCTGTAACATCTCGGTCTGACCCGAGTATTATTTAAGAAAATAATAAACGGATCAGTCTAGCTATAAATATCAGATGACATGGTATAACATAAAAGATATGGCATAAACATAAACATCCATAATGACATACCACTATAAGTATGTAAATAATGATCAACAGAAGATCAATCAATAAGAGATAATCAATATCACAAGAATCTTCTCAAAGATTCGGAAAGGGCATCATACCCCAAACTTGTACTCATAACAAGTCAATGACATAAATTCTAGAAATCAATGCAAGAAGTCCAGAAATCATAGAAAAGAGAAAGAGGCCTATCACATGACGGTCCAAAGACCATGGGGAGCTACCCCGCATGTGTGAATGGAATCACACAGATTGAGGTCAAGACTAACCAAAAAGCAGAAAGGTATGTGTGAATGGAATCACACAAGTGGTGTCTAGTCTAACCTTGCAATGAAAGAGACATCGCGCAATTGCTAGTCTAATTCATAAAGCGATCATCAAGATCAACGAGAAGTGTCAATTACACTAAGCTAGTAAATATAGAAGTTTAGCTTCATGTCCCATAACCACTTGCTTAACTTAAATATTTACGAACAAACTATAAATCTTCACTAATAAAATTGTCACAAGAGGTTCAATCGAACAAGTCCAAGAATTAACCGACGAAGTGAACGCAAGCGTTTCATACCACTTGTTTTACTAAGTCGTTTAATTAGATTTCTCATCCGAGTGAGGTAAAGGTTTGTATATACTAATAGATTGGAAAATGGTTTAAGAAAAGAGCTTTGTTACGGAAAATAGAGTTGAAATCATTTTGTTGAAAGAGTTTTGATATTTACTACTAGTATTGAAACCTTTATATTTTTAAAATGACAAATCACAGAAGAGATTGTAGAAACAATCATCACAAAGATCACATTCGGATATGTGAATAAAATCCAAGGAAATCAGCTCAAAAGCATCAAAGTGGAAGTTCCCCAACGACCAAACGTGGCCGAGATAACCAGAGATGGTTTGTCTCGAAGAATGGTCAACTCAGCATCTCAACAAAGCAAGTTCTGTTGAATGTTTTTCAGATAAGATCCCCTACGGAGGGGGGGTCCGGGGGGGTGGCAACCCCCCAAGGTGGGGGTGCGGGGGAAACGCCACCGCTTACGGGGTTCTAACGACTCAAGGGTCATACGACCTGACGACTCAAGGGTCATACGACCTGACGACTCAAGGGTCATACGACCTGACGACTCAAGGGTCATACGACCTAACGACTCAAGGGCCATACGACCTAACGACTCAAGGGTCATACGACCTAAAAGTATAAAGGTCATGCGACCTATCGGTTGAGTCGAACGACTTAAGGGTCTAACGACCCAACGACTCAAGGGTCATACGACCTAGTGTTGACTCGCGAGCGACCCAACTGAAGCGACCTAACTCCGAACGTGCCAAAAACGGCCAGAACGACCTAACAGCAGTTTCTCCCCAAAAACACTAAAATTTGGAGTTTTTCGCCAATCCAATCCAAACCAAATGCAAATGTGCATGCTAAAGTGATAGGGAATCATTCCCAACAGTCCAATATAGTTATAGACTAGAATTGTGAGATAAAAATCTCACCTTTGCACCAAATATCAATGAAAATGAAGTTTTAAGCAAGCAAGAATCAATCCTTCTTCTATCTAAGCACAAGAAGCTTGAATCCAATATCTTCTTCTTGAATTTGGAGTAGAAAGATGGATTGCAATTGAATTTGAGTTTTGGAATTTTAATTTCCCATTCCCTCCACCATTAATGCCAAAGCTTGATTAGTTAGGAAATTTATGAAGAGTGAGGAGAAGAGGGTTGGAACTTGGGCTTAATAGGCTAAACTAACCCAAAGTCCAAAGCGGGAAAAGTTAGTGAAATTTCACTAACTCCAAACCTATCGATGTTTATACTTAAAAAAATTGTAAATGACATTTCGAACTCAATGGAAGTGGTCTCGAGTCCTAATTTGACCGTTTGCAAAAAGTAGCTTTTTGGACCAAAATCCGATTAACGAGTTAATATTTAAATAAAATATTTAAATACAAACTCGACAAATATGCGGGTTGTTACAATATGTGTAGCGTATTGTACTATGTATGTAGATATTTTAAGGGATCCTTGGAGGATGAGAATCCCAAACATCCTTTAAGTTATTTTGCATTTCAGTTGACAATTCACTTGAGTTGAATTTACTGTATAAGAATGTTAATCCCGACTCAAGTGTTTTGTGTTTTGCTTTTGCTCGGGTCGGGCTGAGTGTCACAGCATTTGCGACTCACCTTCGAAACTTGGAGCTTGTTTGAAGATCTGTCTTATCTCTGTTTGGCTTTCTGTCATTTCCAGTTGCTTATGATCAATCTTATCAGTTACCTTTGTATTTGAGACTACTCTATATCTGAGACTTCTATTGTAGTTTGTTTTAAACTCTGTTGTTTATATAGTAGCTTCATGAATTGCTATTTATTTATTCCTCTGCTTATTGTTATATCACTCTATGTCCGTGATTCTGAGATTGATTTTATTTACTGTATATGCTAAGTTTTGCCAAATATTAATTAACAATTTGTTGATTTGAACAATTCAAGTCCGACATGTGTGGATGATTCTCGATTTGAAAGATTCGAAATGTCAGGTCATTATAGTTGGTATCAAAGCTCGGTTTAGAAAATACTTAGCATATGGAGTAAAACTCATTAAATATTGGGTTGTAATGCCCAAGAATGAGTAGAATTGATCGTGAACTCATCTTCGTTCGAGCTTGAATTTCTTTGATTAGGATTCCCTTTCATTAGGGTCTCTTTTGAATTTTGGAACGTTTCCCCTTGTTATGAAATATATTCTTGTTTGTCCTGTTCGTGTTCTTTTTGATACTGGAGCATCCTATAGCTTTAACCTCAACTATCAACTTCATCCTTATCTATGTCTAATCACATTGTCGGTCCCGCCAACCTCTGTATTATTTGTAAAGGGGTGAAACTCCTTTACAAAAGGCATCGATTTATCGAATAATTTACGTCCTCGGTTGTGGATGCTGTTATTTCTTGAATAGACAAAATCATTTCCCTGGTAGACGACTAGGGTATTCTCTTGTGATCGAATGTCGAATGCCTCAGGTTATGCAGGAGTTCTATCTTTTCGCTTGATTCTCAACAGATTGATCTTGACTTCCCTGATAGTCAGGGATTATCCTGATGTTTGGTGAAGTCACTCCTCCCTCCAAAGCAGGAGATTGAATCGACATCGAACTTATTCCTGGAGCTCGACTTGTTGTCCTTCATGCCGGATGAATAGTCTTTATGAATGGTTAGTCATCCCTTTTGGATTAACTAATGCTCCTGCCTTCTTAGTCGATTTCATAAATCTTGTTTTCCACGATGTTCATAACAAGATCGTCCCGGTTATGGTTGATGGTATTCCCGTGTTTTCCAAGTCTCGATTGACCGGGTTAAGGTCGTCGCGATTAATGTGAGTCTATCCATCTTCCTTCTCTTGTAATTTAACTATCTTATTATCCTTTCGAGCTTGTCGTCTTAGTTACAATTCTCTTTGATTAGAGTTCCTCTAAATTCGAATCTTTATCCTTGTTCTGAAATCCATTTGAATCATCCTGTGAGGGAGTGTATTTGAAATTGATATAAAAAATATTTTACATTGTGTTGTTTGAATTGTCGAGTTTGATTTGAGGTTTCAATCGATTCGTCTGGCCAACGTTGTTCATATGAATTCCAAAACACTTGACAAAGCAAACTAACACAATATTGTTTTCAAAATTGGTGAATGAAATAATTCTATGTATAATTATATTTTATATATAAGAGTATAATTTACTAAAATTAGATAATTAAATGAATTGGTTGTTAGAAATGATAATACTAGATTATCATTTATTGTTTTGCCAACTTTTCTAAATGATTAACTATTGTTGTATGTTGTAAGGAGACGAATTTTATAAGCATGGTTTATAAATTTGATTGGAAAATGAAATAAATTTAAATTAAGGATTTGAGAATTTAATTTCCAATGCTTTTCAAAAAAATTCTAAGTTTTGGAGAAAAAATTATATATTTGAAAATATTTTCAAATGGAAATTATTCCCAAAGAATTTTAAAGGAAGTAAGTCTGTACTTTCCCATTTGTTACTGGAAAATAATTTCGGTAATGAATGCAACATCATCGATGTTCATTTTCAAGTTTCAAAGTGGAGAGACCAGTTAGTAGCTTTACTACACTTTTGTTTTGGAAAACGGATTTGATTTGAATTTCTTGAGTATGATTTGAAGTATAATATATATATATATATATATATATATATATATCAAATGGTTTAATGTAAAACTAAAAATTTAAATCTTAAGTTTATGTTAAGCGGTGGTTTTCAACTATTGAAATGAAGAATTTTTTTGAATGATTGGAGTTTTAAAAATTTGAATAAAATTGAAACAAATTGAAACAGTGGAAGTAGGATAAAATTTATTTGTATAATATTCAATTGCATTCTGAAACATATATGACTTGCTTGAAATATTCAAAAAGTTAAAATGTTTGTAAATATGCAATTGAATAATATACAATATAAATGTAAGTAATAAAATGTCCAAAAATGAAATTTATATGGTTTTGACTTAATTGTGGAATCTAGTTTTTTGTATTTTGAATCTATATATCTTTCTAGTTGCTTCTATTCTCCTATCTCGTTCCTTTTCAAAGACGAAAAGGTTTGCGTAGGGGAGAGTGTAACGACCCATAAATTTTAAAGATTTTTATAATGTAAGTGATTGAATTTTTCTTGGAAATAGACAATTAGATTTTACGATGAAAATTTGATATACGAGATACTCTATTTGAACATAGCAAATGGTAAATTTTCATTGGTAAACAGGGAAGTTGATTTTGTTATGTAATTTTCAATTTCAGTCTAAATCAATTAATTTAATGAAAATAAAATATCTTTAAAATATAAATATGTTTATATAACAAAAATGTAAATTATATTCCAAGTAAGACGTCGAAATTCATTTCATCAAATTTGGACTTCTCTAGCCCCATTTATCCTATTTTCTGCATTTTAGCAGCATTTTCGATAGCCAAAAATTGAGTTTTTATAACTTGATCATATCACTGATATCTTCGTACCATTCTATTCGCTTGTCGTGCCGATCTCAATAGTACATTCATCTGTGCATTTCGGCGTCCGGTACATGACGAAATCTGGGAAACGGTTACCTGTATCGATACCTGTTTTGAACCTGTTGTTTTCTTTATGTCCTTCCAATGCCCATCATTTGAAATTAAACAATCCTTAGCTTTTATTATTCCAACGTGTTTACTATTTAATGTTGTTCGTTCCTAATATCTCTCGCACCTCTTCCTTGTTCCGGTTTGAGAAATTTTATTATAATATACGAAATATATCTTGTTGCATGTCTTTGTCTGTGCTGTCACTTTATATAAAAAATTATACACACACACACACACACACACAAATTTTGCGATAAGCTACTCAATTTCCTCTGCCGATAGCATGCTCGACCTCGTTTTCAACCCACCCCACACAGTTGCTTTCAAAAAAAATAAGTATATATTTATAAAGCAAAGTATATTTATCTATACCGTGTGCATTTCTATATCTCCTACTTGCATCTCCCTGCTCATTCATCTCCGCCTCTCTCTTTTCTTTCTCCTCCATAGCCACCTTATCACCGAACGCACACCACTTCCGCCTATTTACCGCTGCCGCCACCCCATCTTAGACATCAGCTGCTCTGAGCCTCACATCTAAATACCTCACCGCATTAGCATGCCAGATTCCCCTCCCTAACAGCCCAACCCATCCTCTCTCCCTACAAGTTCGCCTAGCTTGCCACCCAAGATCTGATTACACGACGAACAAACCCATTGATCTTCCATTAAGCACCACGTTAGCCTTCCCCTAACCCAAGACCCATCACCATCGAACGAACTAGACCCGACCTCCCCTCTTCCTCCAACCTTCCCTGGCCTTCAGTGCAACCAAAACCCCCAGTCGAGAACTTCCCCTGACAGCTGATACCCAAGGAAGCCGCTTGCCCTCCTATCCATGCGCATGACACCCGCCATCGTCTTCTCCGAGTTAGCCAGCAGCTCCCCTCGCCTACCACTGCCCATGGCCCTACATCCCAGTCCGCCACCCCCTGACTTTGTCCTGCCTTGCAACCTCATCTTGTTCACATTTATATAATATAAGTTTATGTTTATATTAAGGTTATGTTTAAATTGTATATATATTATGTTACTTGTCTAAAGTTGTGATAATATTTTGAAAACAAATTTTTATGATAATATAGATAAGTTTGAATATTTATTTGAAATTTTCGGGAAAGAGAAACTGTAGCAGCCCAAATTTTTTTGCAAGTGTTTTGTTCTTTTATTTTTAAACATTGGCGTGTTTTATTTTACAAATTGTTGAATTTTAAAATTTAATTACAAATAATCACCCAAACGTTATTAATATAAACAAATTCTATGATTCTTATTTTGGTTAGAGTTTAACAATTATTGGGATTTTAAATCTGTAAATCCTAACTTCCTAATCTTTTAATTTAACTAAATATATTCGTAACAACGTTTTAGTTCACTTTTGATCTTTTAAAAATGGATTATATATCTTTTAAAATTAAGTAATGTACATCCATTTAAGTAATAAATTTCTTTGTAAAATGGTAAATGGATAAAAAGGGATGTAAAAAAACCATATTTTATTTAAGTAATAAATTTTAAAAGTTACAGTGTATAAATAATCTATTTAATTACGTTTTAATTTGTACATTTATACCCGTTGGATTAATTTGGTGGTATAAATAGTACATGTTTAATAAAATACTCTCTAAACCTATATTTTACTAATATAGGTAGAAAATAAATAAAACGTGTAAATTTAAATTCGTTACTTTTATTTTAAACGTGGAAGTACATTTGATTTAAATTATTGCGTCTAAAGTACGCGTTCTTAAAACCCTTACCTTAAAAATAAATTAATTAACTATAGCCATTCACATGTAAACGTTACACTTTACATTGTCTTCAATTGCTTTAAACTGGGTATAAAGTATTTGATTCAGAGCCGTTAAATTTCATTTAAAACTTGATTGAAATCATGGGGGTTTCCACTTTCCCTTGCGTGTACATTGACAATTATTATTACATAGACATTTCAAAATATAAAATTTATTTCTTACCATTTTCCTTCACCTCAATCAACGCAAGATATTCTCTTTAATACTAAACACGTTCAAAACTCACGCATTCACTTCTGTTTTAAAATACGAACCCACGCAATATCAAGGAAAATCTTCTTGAAATACTCGGTCAACGTATGTAATATACCCAATAATTTTTGGTTGGATATTCCTTGTTGTTTCTCTCGCCTAAATCACGCCAGTCCTTCCTTTATAAATAAAAACCCACGTACCCCAATTAAATCTACATCTCATTTTGGGCTCCTCTCCTTCTTCCTTGCATGTGAGCAAAGTATCAGGTAATGGTCGAATGACTTTCCCTCCTTCTTTTGTTTTTTTTTTATTTTTTTATTTTCTTCATTGTGCTGTTCAAATTTTGGCTCGACTGTTTCACCACATGACACCTACCCTCCCCCACAATCAAGTGCACCCACCATGCAGCCGTCACCATCATCCTTGACGCAGCCTCCTTCCCCATATGTATCCATAACCACTGAAGCCCACCCCTGTTTCAGCCCTCTCCCTACTCCTACTCGAGTCTCCATGGCCGAGAACCCTCCATAGTATAGACAAGTCTTGCTAATATCATTTATATAAGCACGATTGGAAAAAAGATGTAGGTTGCATCGCTGGTTTGAAAAAGAGTTTTGGTTTGAAAATTTAGTGCATGGAGTATAGGCTGGTTTGCGTGTAGCTTTTCAACATGAATACGTTTCCTAAAAGAATTTTTTTTTGTGCGCCACCTATAGCTTTTGTGGCCGTTACCATTTTATTTCCATGACGAGAAGTGCATGCATTCAGCTAGGTAAGGCCAAGCCTTGCTGATAGAGAGGAAAAAAAGAGTAAAAGAAAAATAGGATTCAAGTTAAGAAATAGAATATGATGTTTTTGGGTTTTAGTCACGTGTGTTTTGAAGGAAAGATGTAAAGTGCGTGCACCACTTTATGCATGATATCTCAACCTATGCTAAATATCCACTGGCCTAACTCGCGTGCGTACTTGGAATTCTGAAGAAAGTAAGCCAAGATGTGAGATGTGGACGAGTTGTGTGGTGAAATGGTCGAAATTTTTTTTATCAATTATACCTCTATTTAAAATCTCGATCCAGTTTTAATTTTTATAAAAATTTGCTTTGTTCGTAATTAAATTCGAGCACTCAGTTTTATTTATTTATTTTGTTCAAGATTTGAATCGAGTCGTTGCTTCCGCAACAATTTGATCGTGCCTTCTGTACGTTCTTTATCAAGTGATACTATAGTTTTGAATCTAAATCTTCAGTAGCGCAGAGGTGAGTATTCTCACCCGACAAACGTACTTATAGATCATTAAATTAATAATAAGTGTAATTGTAGAATGATTATATTTCTTTTATTCGACTATGATATTTATTTATGATGATTAAAAACCCTGTTATTAAATCCACACATCAACACTCATATTATATACTGTTTATTTATGCCGTTACGCTATTTATTTATGTACTATTTATCACTGCAAGTTCCCTGTAAAATAGAATCGTTACGGGCTGAAATGATAGGCCTGAATGATATTTATTTATTTATTTATTTATTTACTATTTAACTTGGGACTGTGGGTTTGAAATGATAGAACCCGGATTTTTTTGTAAATTACGGATTGAAATGATATATTATCCATATCACTTGACCTAGGTTAGAAAATATTATACAGACTCGTGGTTATATATATATTTCTGGAAAAATCTAAGTAATTTAAATTGGTATATTTATTATTTTGATTTAAATTGGATTAAAATTGATTTTAGTGATTTATACAAGATATATATATATATATGTATATATATATATATATATATAAATGGGTAAGTTGGAATGGGAAATATAAATTTATTTTGGAAATTGACTTGTAAAGGAATTTAAGTTAAGTAAATAAAGGATAACAAATTTGATGTAAATTTAATTTAAATTTAAATGGATAAAAAGGGTGTTATTTAAATTTTCTATAAATTAAATGGTAAATAAAATAAATACATAAAAATATAACTTTGAATATAACTACACTTAGAAAGGTGGAGTTTGGATTAATAATAAAAGGGGTAAGTTAATAAATAAATTGAAATTGGAATTATATTTGAAATGGTAATAAAACGTAATTGTTACGTTAACTTTGAATACAAAGAATAGAAAATTTTGTAATTGATTTTGAAGTGAAGCCTTGATAAGTTGATATTTATAGGTAAAAGTTTACTTTATAAAATCATAAATTATTGAGTAATATAATTGACTATTACAAAATGAAAATTATGATTTTATAAGTTATTGCTGGGATTATATTGAAGTCTGAAATTTAATTTACCTAAACCTGTTGTAAGGGATATTACCGCACCTTGGAAGTGTTGTAGTTGATGCAAATGAACTAAGGCTAAACCTTGGGATTTTTGTTGAATTTAGTAAGAATAATAAATTCACCTTAAATAGTTTAAAATGAAGTGCTTTGCTTGAAATATAAACTATTTTTGAAATTTATAACCACGGATAATAATAACGTTGGTTGTTAAAGAGACTGGGATCGGATATGGGCATACTCTCTATCGATACCAAATCCACTTTGACAACCGTGTACGCGGTGGAGATTCCAGAATGAAGTAGGATGGTGGTGACGCTTCCTTTGAGGTAAATACGTGGACCCGACTTCTGTGAGTTGGCATAAGGTGGCTAAAACAGGAGCGATCGACGGGGTAAGGAGGTAGCTCCTCTTATCGGACGCACTTCTTCGTATGTCATTCTATTACTTTGTGATTGTTTGGTGCGCACCTTTGATTTGGGAGTATTGTTCGAGGTGGGCGGTAGTAGCAGCTATGCGCTACCACCGGTCTGGAAACGTAATTGGTATATCTACCCTGGCATTGCCTAGTTGTGCCTTCTCGCCTATCCTAACGAGCCTTATACGATTTTGGTTTTGTACCATACCTATGGAGTGCCCTCTGACGACGCCAAGTACGGTGGAGATTACGGTACTGTATAGACTATGGGAATATATTATGTGTTAAGGTGGAAAATGTAAAGCCTTAACACTATTTGAAAGTAAGTTATTTTACTAACAGACACTATTAGTGAAATATTACTACACAGTAAATAGTTTAACGGATCCTTAGAGGATGGGCGGTCCCAAGCATCCTTTAAGTTACTTGCCTTTATAATACAATTCACTTGAATTAGCTTACACTGTATAAGTATGTATGTCCTGAATCAAGTGTTTATGTTTCATTTTACGCTCGGGTCAGTCTGAGTTTCAGTTCGGACTTTTTCTCCGGATCTAGGACTTCTGAAGATTTTCTCTTTTCAAGCTGCTACCAAGTTTCCGTTCAGTAATTATTTTGCCTTTGTAATCAATAATATTTAATATGGAGATTTTCTGTGGAGATTTCAAACTATATTTAGTTTAAGACTATGTACTTTATACTTATTTTGAGACTATTGATAGTGGCTTCATGAACCACTAAGTTATTTTTAAATTCCGCTGCGAGTATTCTGATTTCTATGTATGTGATTCTGTGATTTGATTTCGTTTGCTCCAATTTATTTACAACCTATTGTTTTGAACTATTCAATTTTGACATGTTTTTAATTTATTGTCGAATTTGAATGGTGCAAAATAGTGGGTCGTTACATTTGGTATCAAAGCCAGGTTTAACCATAGCCTGAGGAGCAAAAGCTCATTAGAGATAGGGTAGAAATACCCTAGAATGAGTGAACTCAAATCCAAGAATCCTTTTCTTGTGAGAGAACGTATTTTAAAATATAGAATGATTTTCAAAAATATTTTCCAAGAAGTATTTTGATATAAAAACTTTCTTATTTTGAAATAAAATTTCCAACTACTTCTTTCCCTTTCTCCATCTTATATAGTTGGGTCCTTTGTGAAATACCTGTTTTAGTTAAACTTTATCCTATCAAATATATATTTGCCTCTATTTTTCCTCTGTTCTTAAAATTCATTCTTGATTTCTCAGGATGAATTGAGGAAATACCAGAGGAAAGGGATGAGGTGCTGACCCAGCTCCTGCACCCGCTACCCCAGTTAGGTTCTTTAAGCTTTGCAAAGAATATACCGAGCTTGGTGGCACCAAGTTCACAGGGTCTGAAAGTATCATAGAAGCTCAACAGTGGTTGAGAGACTTGGAGAGAATCTTCTCCGGTCTTGAAATCACTAATGCCCAGCAGCGACAATTAGCAACTTGGAAATTAAAGGGAGCAACTTTGGATTGGCGGCTGTCCATTACAGCTCACACCGCTGAGACTGACATCACTTGGGAACAATTTAGGTATCTTTTCGGTTGACCAAGTATGGTTCAGTTTCCTCCCTTTTGAAATCTATCTTATATCTCTTATCATGCTTTAGAGATGCTTTCCTCGCGAAATGGATGCCCGAAGCGGGTAAGTCTCGGCTATATCGAGACTTTGTGGATTCGAAGCAGGGCGATATGTACTTTACTGAGTATGAGAGGAAATTTAACGAGCTATCGCAATATGGCCTTAATCTGATAAACACCCCGCTGAAGAAGAATGAGAAATTAATCGTTGGTGCTCGCCCCGAGTATTACGATCGCCTCATTACCCACGTGCATGGTACGTTTACAGCTCTAGTGGACATGGCTATCAGGTATGAGAATTCTACCTCCAGGGCTCCTCCAGCTACCCAGCCTGCCCCATCTCAGTATTCTGGAAGTTCCAAGAAGAGGAAGCCCATTTTCAGCATCGACAGAAGAATAAGAATAGGACTCCAGAGTTGGGATCGTCTTCGTCATTCCAGAGGCAGCCTGTGGATCTACCAACCATTACTTGCTACCGATGCGACCAGAAAGGACACTACGCTAATGGTTGTCCTACCTTGGGTGCTGCGATTCCACCTCCCGCTTAGTCGCCTAGGCGAGACCTTTGCTACATTTTCCTTCAGTTGGGACATTTCAAGAGAGACTGTCCGACTCAGAAGAAGGGCAAGGCATCAGGGATTTTCGCGGTCACTTCTGCATCCTCCCCAGCTCCACAGCCTGCACCCGCTCTCGCTCCTAGCGATTCTCAAGGTACATTTCAGAGTTCTTTTACTTTGTTTAAGACTCCCGTTCGTGTTTTATTCAATACCGGAGCTTCCCATAGCTTTACCTCTGTTGACCTGTGTAATAAATTTGAGAGTCTTCTTTCTCCTGAGTTTTCTTCTGTGCCTTTATGTGTTTCAAACCCCATCGGTGGCCCTGTGAACCTGAGCAAGGTTTATAGGAATGTGAAACTCTTCCTCGATAATTACCGATTCACTGGTGACTTCTATGTTCTGGGATTTGACGCATTCGATCTACTGTTTGGAGGTGACTGGTTGGATAGGCATGATGCCCGCATTTCTTGTAGCTCCCGAACTGTCTCACTTGTTGGCGATAAGGGTGATTCTTTAGAGATTCAGTGTAGTTTGCCCCCAAGAGTTCGCTGCTAGCTTTATTTATTCTCTGGATACTTTCCCTGATGATATCAATTCGACCCCTATAGTCAAATTATTTCCTGACGTATTTGGTGTAGTCGTTTCTCTACCTCCAAAGAGAGAAGTTGATTTCTGGATTGACCTTATTCCCGGAACACGACCCGTAGTTCTTCCACCCAGAAGAATGGCACCCAAGGAGAAGATCGAATTAAGGAAACAAATTGAAGACTTGTCCTCTAAAGGTCTGATCAGACCTAGCTTTTCAGAAGGGGGAGCAGCCGTAGTTTCCGTTACCAAGTCGGATGGTTCCCTCCGGATGTGTGTTGATTATAGGGAGCTGAACAAGCTTACTATGAAGAACAGATATCCGATGCCTCGCATAAATGATATGTTTGATCAGCTCTATGGATCTACTATTTTCTCTCAGCTTGATCTGGCAATAGGTTTCCACCAACTCAGAGTTGCGGAGGAGAGCATTCCCAAAACCGCTTTCCATACTGAGAATGGCTTCTTTGAATGGCTAGTTATACCTTTTGGGTTGACTAACGCCCCTGCCTTCTTTGTCGACTTGATGAATCATGTTTTTCGCGATGTGCTCAATAAATTTGTTCTAGTCTTTATTGATGATATCTGGGTGTTCTCTAAGACCGAGGAAGAGCATAAATCTCACTTGAGCTTTGTGTTGGGGACCCTTAGGAGTCACCAGTTAAAAGCTAAATTCTCTAAATGTTATTTCTGGGAGGAGGAAGTCCGATTTCTCGGACATATTGTCTCTAGTGAAGGAGTTTTTGTTGATCCAGTCAAGATCGCTGCGATCAGAGATTGGGAAGAACCTAAGACTCCGACTAATATTCGCAGTTTCCTTGGCCTTGTCGGTTACTATCGGAGGTTCATTGAGAACTTCGCTCGGATCTTTGCACCCCTCATTGCTCTAACTCGGAAGAATTCTATGTTTATTTGGAGCGATAAGTGTAAGGCGGCATTCCAAGAGTTAAAGGATAAACTTACTTCTGCACCAGTGCTTACCGTTTCGAATGGAAATGAGAGATTGAAGGTATGCACCGATGCTTGTCGCGAGGGTTTGGGAGCAGTATTGATGCAAGATGGGAAGGTGATTGCCTATGCTAGTCGTCGGTTGAAGACCCACGAAGCAAATTACGGCTCTCACGATTTAGAATTGCTGGCAGTTGTCTTCGCTTTGAAGCTTTGGAGACATCATCTCTTAGGTGCTAAGTTTGACCTCTTCACTGATCATCCGTCTTTGAAATATATCTTCAACCCGATGGATTTGAATCAGAGACAAGTTCGATGGGTCGAGTTTCTTGCTTCTTACGATCTTGACATTAACTATACTCCTAGGAAAGCTAATGTTGTGGCGGATGCTTTGAGCAGGAAGAAGTATTTGTTGTGCCAGCTTGTTGTTTCTTCCCCCTTTTGGATCAGATCAAGGCTAAGCAGGATGAGGATAGGATCATCAGATTGATTAAGGAGAATGTCCGCAGCAGGGTTGGGGGTAGTAGTCTTGATGGTAGTGGAGCTCAGACTGATGATAAAGGGATTTTAAGGATTAATAATCGGATTTATGTCCCATATGTTGATGGTTTGAGGCAGGAGTTACTTCGGGAACATCACCAATCCAGACTTTCCATTCACCCTGGTGTAGCAAAGATGTATCGAGATCTAAAGAAGCTCTATTGGTTGAGGGGTATGAAGCGCGATGTCTCTATTTTTGTTAGTAGGTGTGCGACTTGTCAGCAAGTCAAGGCGGATCATCGGAAGACACCGGGTTTGTTGCAGCCTCTGTAGATTCCAAATTAGAAGTGGGAGCAAGTATGGATTTCATCGATGGTTTACCGAGATCTAGGAAGGGAAATGAGAGTATCTGGTTTATTTTGGATAGACTGACTAAGTCCGCTCATTTTATTCCGGTCAAGGCTACTTGAATGGCTTCGAGCTTTTCTGAGGTTTATATGAGGTAGATTGTTCGCCTCCATGGTGTTCCCTTCAGCATTGTTTGCGATCGAGACCCTATCTTCACTAGTCAATTTTGGAAAGCTTTCCAAGAATCCTTGGATATTCGTCTGAATCTGAGCACTGCTTACCATCCATAGACCGATGGTCAAACAGAATGGGTGAATAAGATTCTTGAGGATCTTCTTCGCGCTTGTATTTTGGATTATGGAGGATCGTGGGAAGATCATCTCCATCTTGTGGAATTCACCTATAACAATAGTTATCAGGTATAAATTCCAATCCTCTATCTAATCTTATCTTAATCCCCTTTCTATCTCATTCTATCTTTTTCAGGCTAGTCTTGAGATGTCCCCTTTTGCTGCTCTTTACGGGAGACCCTGTAGATCTCCATCCTGCTGGATTGAATCCGGAAATCATTTAGTTCTTGGTCCCGATATGATTTTGGAAGCTTCGGAGAAAGTCGAGGAGATTAAAAGAAGGTTAAAGATTGCTCAGGATAGGCAGAAGAAGTACGCTGATCGTCGTAGAAGAAGCTTGGAGTTCGCAATCGGTGATTTGGTTTTTCTTAAGGTCTCTCCCTTAAGAAATGTGGTTCGGTTTGGGCGTAGAGGGAAGCTTTCTCCTAGGTTCATCGGTCCATTCCACATCTTAGAAAGGATTGGGTCTCTTGCTTATCGACTAGATTTGCCCGAGAAATTTGCTGGAATACACAATGTATTCCATGTATCGCACCTTCGACGCTGTTTACATGATCCATCCCTTATTATCCAGCCTTCTGCGCCTGATAATTTGGACATCGAGCCTGATCTGACTATTGAAAGGAAGCCACTTCGTATCGTCGATCGAGGAATGAGACAGCTATGAAGACAATCTGTCCGCCTGGTCAAAGTGCAGTGGAGCACTGATGAACGGGATTGCACCTTGGAGACGGAGGAGAGCATTTGTGCTTCGAATCCAGAATTATTTGTTTCAGGTACTATTGCCATACTATCTTATTCTTCCTTTATTTTCCTTCCTTCGTTCCTTTTCGAGGACGAAAAGTTTTGAGTGGGGGAGAGTGTAGCAGCCCAAAAATTTGAGCAAGTGTTTTATTCTTTTATTTTTAAACATTGGTCTTTTATTTTAAAAATTGTTGAATTTAAAATTTTAATTATAAATAACCACCCAAATGTTATTAATATAAACAAATTCTATGATTCTTATTTTGGTTAGAGTTTAACATTTATTGGGATTTTAAATCTTTAAATCCTAGCTTCCTAATCTTTTAATTTAACTAAATATATTCGTAACAACGTTTTAGTTCACTTTTGTTCTTTTAAAAATGGATTATATACCTTTTAAAATTAAGTAATGTACATCCATTTAAGTAATAAATTTCTTTGTAAATGATAAATGAATAAAAAGGGATGTAAACAAATCGTATTTTATTTAAGTAATAAATTTTAAAAGTTACAGTGTATAAATAATCTATTTAATTACGTTTTAATTTGTACATTTATACCCGTTGGATTAATTTGGTGGTATAAATAGTACATGTTTAATAAAATACTCTCTAAACCTATATTTTACTAATATAGGTAGCAAATAAATAAAACGTGTAAATTTAAATTCGTTACTTTTATTTTAAATGTGGAAGTACGTTTGATTTAAATTATTGCGTCTAAAGTACGCGTTCTTAAAACCCTTACCTTAAAAATAAATTAATTAACTATAGCCATTCACATGTAAACGTTACACTTTACATTGTCTTCAATTGCTTTAAACTGTGTATAAAGTCTTTAATTCAAAGCCGTTAAATTTCATTCAAAACATGATTGAAATCAATGGGGTTTCCACTTTCTCTTGCGTGTACAATTGACAATTATTATTACATAGAAGTTTCAAAATATAAAATTTATTTCTTACCATTTTCCTTCACCTCAATCAACGCAAGATATTCTTTTTAATACTAAACACGTTCAAAACTCACGCAATCACTCCTGTTTTAAAATACGAACCCATACAATCTCAATGAATATCTTCTTGAAATACTCGGTCAACGTATGTAATATACCCAATAATTTTTTGTTGGATATTCCTTGATGTTTCTCTCGCCTAAATCACGCCTGTCCTTCCTTTGTAAATAAAAACCCACGTACCCCAATTAAATCTGCACCTCATTTTGGGCTACTCTCCTTCTACCTTGCATGTGAGCAAAGAAGTAGGTAATGGCCGAATAACTTTCCCTCCTTCTTTTGTTGTTTTTTTTATTTTTTTCTTCTTTTCTTCATTGTTCTGTTCAAATTTTGGCTTGACTGTTTCACCACATGAAACATACCCTCCTCCACAATCAAGTGCACCCACCATGCAACCGTCGCCATCATCCTTAACGCAGCCTCCTTCCCCATACGTGGCCATAACCACTGAAGCTGACCCCTGTTTCAACCCACTCCCCTACTCCTACTCGAGTCACCATGGCCAAGCACCCTCCATAGTATAGACAAGTCTTGCTAGTATCATTTATATAAGCACGATTGGAAAAAGATGTAGGTTGCATCGCTGATTTGAAAAAGAGTTTTGGTTTGAAAATTTAATGTATTGAGTATAGGCTGGTTTACGTGTAGCTTTTCAACGTGAATACGTTGCCTAAAAGAAAAAAAATTGTGCGCCACCGTAGGTTTTATGGCCGTTACTCTTTTATTTCCATGATGAGAAGTGCATGCATTCAACTAGGTAAGGCCGAGCCTTGCTAGTAGAGAGAAAACAAAAGAAAGAGTAAAAGAAAAATGGGATTCAAGTTAAGAAATAGAATATGATGTTTTTGGGTTTTAGTCACGTGTGTTTTAAAGGAAAGATGTAAAGTGCTTGTACCACTTTATGCATGATATCTCAACCTATGCTAAATATCCACTGGCCTAACTCGCGTGCGTACTTGGAATTCTGAAGAAAGTAAGCCAAGATGTGAGATGTGGACGAGTTGTGTGGTGAAATGGTCGAAATTTTTTTTATCAATTATACCTCTATTTAAAATCTCGATCCAGTTTTAATTTTTATAAAAATTTGCTTTGTTCGTAATTAAATTCGAGTACTCAGTTTTATTTATTTATTTTGTTCAAGATTTGAATCGAGTCGGTGCTTCCGCAACAATTTGATCATGCCTTCTGTACGTTCTTTATCAAGTGATATTATAATTTTGAATCTAAATCTTCAGCAGCGCAGAGGTGAGTATTCTCACCCGACAAACGTACTTATATATCTGTAAATTAATAACAAGTATAATTGTAGAATGATTATATTTCATTTTATTTGACTATGATATGTATTTATGATGATTAAAAACCTTATTATTAAATCTACACATCATCAGTTATATTATATACTGTTTATTTATGCCGTTACGCTATTTATTTATGTATTGTTTATCACTGCAAGTTCCTTGTAAAATAGAATCGCTACGGGCTGAAATGATAGGCCCGAATGATATTTATTTATTTATTTATTTATTATTTAACTTGGGATTGCGGTTTGAAATGATAGAACTCGGAATTTTTTATAAATTACGGATTGAAATGATATATTATCCGTATCACTTGACCTAGGTTAGAAAATATTATACAGACCCATGGTTATATATATATATACATATACATATATATATATATATTTCTGGAAAAATTTAAGTAATTTAAATTGTTATATTTATTATTTGGATTTAAATTGGATTAAAATTGATTTTAGTGATTTATACAAGTTATATATATATATATATAAATAAATAAATGGGTAAGTTGGAATGGGAAATATAAATTTATTTTGAAAATTGATTTGTAAAGGAATTCAAGTTAAGTAAATAAAGGATAACGAATTTGATGTAAAATTAATTTAAATTTGAATGGATAAAAAGGGTGTTATTTAAATTTTCTATAAATTAAATGGTAAATAAAATAAATACACAAAAATATAACTTTGAATATAACTACACTTAAAAAGGTGGAGTTTGGATTAAGAATAAAAGGGGTAAGTTAAGAAATAAATTGAGATTGGAATTATATTTGAAATGGTAATAAAACGTAATTGTTACGTTAACTTTGAACACAAAGAATAGAAAATTTTGTAATTGATTTTGAAGTGAAGCCTTGAGAAGTTGATATTTATTGGTAAAAGTTTACTTCATAAAATCATAAATTATTGAGTAATATAATTGACTATTTCAAAATGGAAATTATGGTTTTATAAGTTATTGCTGGGATTATATTGAAGTCTGAAATTTAATTTACTTAAACCTGTTGTAAGGGATATTACCGCACCTAGGAAGTGTTGTAGTTGATGCAAATGAACTAAGGCCAAACCTTAGGATTTTTGTTGAATTTCGTAAGAATAATAAATTCACCTTGAAATGGTTTAAAATGAAGTGCTTTGATTGAAATATAAACTATTTTTGAAATTTATAACCACGGGTAATAATAACGTTGGTCGTTAAAGAGACCGGGATCAGAGATGGGCATACTCTTTGTCGATACCGAAAACCACTTTGACAACCGTGTACGCGGTGGAGATTCCAGAATGAAGTAGGATGGTGGTGACGCTTCTGAGGTAAATACGTGGACCCGACTCCCGTGAGTTGGCATAAGGTGGCTAAAACGGGAGCGATCGACGGGCTAAGGAGGTAGCACCTCTTATCGGACGTGCTTCTTCGTATGCCATTCTATTACTTTGTATTGTTTGGTGCGCACCTTTGATTTGGGAGTGTTGTTCGAGGTGGGCGGTAGTAGCAGCAACGCGCTACCACCGGTCCGGAAGCGTAGTTGGTATATCTACCATGGCATTGCCTAGTTGTGCCTTGTCACCTACCCTAGCGAGCCTTATACGATTTTGGTTTTGTAACATACCTATGGAGTGCCCTTTGACGACGCCCAGTACGGGGGAGATTACGGTACTGTATAGACTATGGGAATATATTGTGTGTTAAGGTCGAAAATGTAAAGCCTTAACGCTATTTGAAAGTAACTTATTTTACTAATAGATACTATTATAATAGCGAAATATTACTACATAGTAAATAGTTTAATGGATCCTTAGAGGATGGGTGGTCCTAAGCATCCTTTAAGTTACTTGCCTTTATATTACAATTCACTTGAAATAGCTTACACTGTATAAGTATGTATGTCCTAGCTCGAGTGTTTATGTTTTATTTTACGCTCGGGTCAGCCTGATTTTCAGTTCGGACTTTTTCTCCAGAGCTAGGACTTCTGAAGATTTTCTCTTTTCAAGCTGCTGCCAAGTTTCTGTTTAGTTGTTATTTTGCCTTTGTAATCAAGACAATTTAATGTGGAGATTTTCTATGGAGATTTCGAACTTAATTTGTTTTAAGACTATGTACTTTATACTTATTTTGAGACTATTGATAGTGGCTTCATGAACCACTAAGTTATTTTTAAATTCTGCTGCGAGTATTCTGATTTTTGTGTATGTGATTCTGTGATTTGATTTCATTTGCTCCAATTTATTTACAATCTATTGTTTTGAACTATTCAAGTTTGACATGTTTTTAATTTATTGTCGAATTTGAATGGTGCAAAATAGTGGGTCGTTACAAGAATTATAAGGGTTTTAATAAATATTGATGTTACAATATAAATATCGATATTTTTTATTTTATATAATATATATATACTGATATTTTGATTTTTTTAATATATATATATTGTGTTTTAAAACATAATATATATATATATATATATTATGTTAATATGTTCTAATAGTGATTTTAAAATATGTTTATAAAGATTTATTTTGATATTGGTTTTAAAATATATTTATATAAAGGTTTTTAAATATGTGTTTTAATTTAAATATGGTTTTAAAAGGAAAATATATATTACATGTATATTTTTGATTTCCATCGAATCCAGTTCATCGTGCTTTGCTATTATTGGTTCCGCTACTGTCCAGAATTTATCATATTAGTTAGCTGCTTTGATTTATCACTTATCCGTGTGCTTGTCCTGGTTTCTCTAACCTCAAAGGTGAGCAATCACTCACGATTAACATTCTTATATTTAGTAAATTTAATTCACATAAAATAGTGTTTGAAATATGCTGTTAAATTTGAATTATTAAGTTATTCAATTGCTAAATATGATATGCCATTATCTGCAATTGTTCACCTGTAACCTATGATATCATAACATGTTGTCTATATTATATTTAAATTTTTTGCTAATGATATATACCTATTGTTGATATATTATATTATTATCATGTTTGTTCTCACTCTGCAAGTTCCTTGTTAGTTTAGAAATTCCCTATAGGTTGAAATGATACATAACCTGAAGGATATTAAAGATTCGAGAAAATCGTTATGGGTTGAAATGATAAACCAAGCGATTTTCATTGATTTTGAAATTTTGGAATTGCGGGTTGAAATGAAATAAACCTATAATTTAAAATAATTACGGATTGAAATGATAAATATTGGAATTAGTTGACCATAGGATAGAGAATTATATGTAGACACCATTGGTCTATTTCTAAAAATGATTTCCATAGTTTTGAAAGGAAATATGTGGATTTTAAAAGATATATATTTTTTAAATATAATATATATGTATTTTATTTCTATATATATGTAAAATTTTGATTTTTAAATTTATATATTCGAAAATTTAAATTTATAAGTTGTTAAATTTTTATGATTTTACTTATAATTTTATTATTACTTTAAATATATATATTAAATAATATTTAATACAAATAAAATTTAATAATAAGATTTAGTCTAATAAAATTTAATTTAATTAGTATATATATAATATGTTTAAGTATTTATACAAAGCTATATTAAAATTAAAAAATATAGATTTTGTAATAAATTTAATAAAGTATGATTGGAAAGAGAAATTGAAATTGATTTGAAATATTATTTGTTTAAGAATTGGATATAAATAAGAATTGATTTGAACTCATCGATTTCGAGATTTTAAGTATATGGCTTTATAGCTTTATAGCTTTATTTTGATTACAATGATTAAATGAATATATTAAAATTTAAATAAATATTAGAAGTTGAATATTTAATTTTATTTAAATTTGTAATCTGGGATTTGATTTAAATGCGTATGAAAATGATTAAGTGAATATTTCCAATTTAAGTAAAATCTTAAAGTGAGTTTTGAGATATAAATAAAATTTATCAAATTGAGTTATTGTAAACGTATGAGATTTAAACTTTGAAGCCTATTGAATTTGAAATGGTAGTTCAAACCTGGATTTGAAATTTATATAAATTAAAATAGATTATTGAAATTTGAATTGAACCTTTAACCTTTTTAACGGAAATCATTGAACTGAGATAGATTTAAATTGAATTTTGGAACCAAAGTTGATTTGAATTGATTTGTGAAATTAGGGGAAACAATTCTAATTTGAACAATTTTGATATAAACTATTTTAGTATATAAACTCTTTTAATATATAAACAATTTTTAATTATAACTTATTTTCATATATCTATAAACAGTTTTTAATTTATAACTATTTCAATATATAAACTAATTTCAATATTTAAACTGTTTAAGTTGGAATTGTTATGATTTAGATTTAATGGATTTAACTGCGAATATTTGATGTGATGGTTTAAACTATTTTTATGGTTAAGAATTTGGAAATGTATATGATTTTAAATTGAATAATGATTTCGAAAGTGATACGATTTCAAAAGTAATATGATTTCGGAAGTGAAATGACTTTGAAATGAATATGATATTTTGATATGAAGTATAAATTATTTGAAATAAATGACCACGGTGTGAAATAAGCGTTGGACTGTTAAAGAGACCGACATCGGATATTGGCATTCTCTATGCCAATACCGAAAACCATTTTAACAATTGTGTACGTGGTGAAGATTCCAGAATGAAGTAGAATGGCTTGGCGACGATTCTGTATGAGGTATTAGCACAGCCCCAACTCCCGCGAGTCAGCTTGGTGTGGCAAAAACAGGAACCATGCCGGGCCAAGTAAGGTCGTACCTCCGATTGGGCACATTTCTTTGATACCATTCTATTACTTTATGGTTTGATTGGGTGCATTTTTGATTATGGGAGTGTGTCTCAAGATGGGCGGTAGTAGCTGCTATGCATTACCACCAGTCTGGATCCGCAATACAGTAGAATCCTACCCTAGGCATTACCTCGCATGCCTTATCAAATGCCTTTTCACGCTTACTACGAGTTTGGTTTTGTGGTACCTATAGAGTGCTCCCTGATAGCAAACCGGTTTGATGGAGTTACAGTACAGTATAGACTACAACATTATATAAAATGTGGTAAGAGGGATATGGATAACGCCTTAACGCTATTTTAATATTTTACTTTACTATAGACACCATATATGTTGCATGTTATACTATGTATGTAGATAGTTTAATGGATCCTTAGAGAATGAGAATCCCAAACATCTTGTAAGTTATTTTGTATTTCAGTTGACACTTCACTTGAGATGAATTTACTGTATAAGAATGTTAATCCTGACTCGAGTGTTTTGTGTTTTTCTTTATTCTCAGGTCCGACTGAGTGTCACAGCATTTGTGACTCACCTTTGGAGCTTGGAACTTGTTTGAAGATTGAATTATCTCTGTTCGGCTTTCTGTCATTTCCAGTTGTTTATGATCAATCTTGTCGATTACCTTTGTATTTGAGACTACTCTGTATCTGAGATTTCTATTGTAATTTCTTTTAAACTCCGATGTTTATATAGTAGCTTCATGAACTACTATTTATCTATTCCGTTGCTTATTATCATATGGCTCTGTGTCTGTGATTCTGTGATTGATTTTCTTTACTATATATGCTGAGTTTTGCCAAATATAAATTAAAAATCTGTTGTTTTGATCCATTCAAGTCTGACATGTACGGATGATTTTCGATTTGAACGGTTCGAAATGCCAAGTCGTTACAGTTAACAATCTTCATTCATGTTCAAACAAAATTTAAATCAACTTTCGATACCATTTTCGTTCATATTAAGTTCAGAATTCAATTATTCAATTAATATCAATATTAAATTTAAACAATTTAATTATCCAGTAAATCACTATAATGGAAATATAAGCCACTTAACTTATAAAATTTACTTCTAAAAAAATTCACATAATCGAAAAACTATTCCCATTTCATAGTAATTCAACATTCATTATTCAATCCCAACTATTGGTTATAAACACGTTTAATATATAGAATTTCATTCCAATATTTGTTACCGCCAAATTCTTCGAAATTGGTTATTTCAAAATTTTATTCAAATTTAAATTCAATAAATTACATAAATAAACAATAAAAGTTTGTATTTATAACCTTTTTTTTCAATAATTATATTAAATTTAATAATTTAAACTCATTAAAAATACGGGTCGTTACAAATAGTCCCACATTGTGGAAAAACACTACGAAGTGGGTGCTTATATACTATAGCCGAATTTACCTCATAATAACGTTGAGGCCTTTTAAGGAACAAAACTCGATACTTTGGCTTAGTCCATGACGCAAAGGTAACTAAGTTAGGGACAATATCTGCATTGAGTGCGATGCGGGTTGTTACAGTGGTATCAGAGCCTATACCACTATATTTAAATATTACTTAATGTAGATATGAATTGTTTTAGTGGTATCCGTAATTTATGTATTTAGATATTTAATTATTTTTATTTTACAAAGGAGTTTTTTAAAGTTTTGAAAATTTATTTAAGGATTTGAAATTTTATTGAAAGTATTTTATAAGTAAGTTACTAAATTTTAATTAGTTTAAACTATATTGTTTTATTTATTTACAAATATCATTTTATAAATATGAATATAGTTTCATTTGAATATAAATCATTTTAAGATCAATGTTATAATATACTATAAGCTGGAATTGTTTTAAAGGAAAAAAATATTGCTATTTTATAAAATGTACTATGAAGACTGTAATATTACTTTTGTGTGATATTTTACTGTAAAATCTATTAAAATATATAAGTATGAAAATGATTTTGGTATTTAAATTTTTATTTTGGAATTACATAAATAAAGTTAAAGTACTATTTGCTATATAATATATTTAAAGGTTCTTATTCATTTCAGACTATGGTTACTTGTGAATTATTAAAGTGTATTTATATACACACACACACACACATATACCGGTTACTTGTGAATTATTAAAGTGTGTTTATACACACACACACACACACACACACATATATACATATACATATACTGAATTACTTAAATAAATATTTCAATTTTATAAAATGTACTATGCAGATTGTAATATTACTTTTGAGTGATATTTTATTATAAAATCTGTTAAAATATATAAGTAACAATTCAAAATGATTTTGTTATTTAAATCTTCATTTGGATTTACATAAATAAAATCGAAGTACTATTTCCTATACAATATATTTAAAGGTTCTTATTCATTTCATATACATATACATATAAACACACACACACACACACACATATATATATATATTAGAATACTCGATCTAATTGTTTAAGGGTAAGATTTGTTGAAATTTATTATTATTACATTTCTAGATTAAATTGGGATTTCTATGGAAGATTTTTGTATTTTTCGACTTCTCATTTTCCTAAATTGATTTTGATACCATAAATCACTCACCGTTGATATTGATTTGAGTTATATTTTTAAGATGATACGGTGACGACAGTTTTTGGTTTATTTATTAATATTTATTCTATATGACGAGAAATTTGAATAAATTGATTAGTGATACCGTCTGACATGGGACTTTTGGTAACACTTTTCAGGTCATTCTTTGGATTTGTTATATAGAATAAGGATGCGAAAGAGTGATATGTGAGCACTAAATAAATGGACTAGTAACCAGCGTTAGCATGAGACGCCATTGTGTTATTCATTCAGTTGTTCTTTGCTTGTGGATGACATTCATACGGGGTTATGTTATGTGTGACTCACTGCAATGAGTATTTATAGAGAATACTTGTTCGTCACATAATTTGTGAAAATTATGTATCTGTCTACCTTTATCCAACTCCCTTCATGTTTTAGGAGTGAATCAGATTGGCCAGTATCCACTGATGGCTTGATCTTGGGGTTGCGCCCTAGATCCTTGACACCGTTTTTATTTATGATTTTCGTTGCACATTACGAGATTGGTCATTGGTTGCCTCTTGTGTCGCAAAGGCAAGTAGCCAGTTAACGTAGGGGCACATGTCTGTAGTCGTGACCGAAGAGGCTACGTGTTGTCGAGCCTATAGTGGATCATTGTCATGATACTGAGAGGGGAGAAATAATGATAACCTTTGAATGTAGGAGTTGTGTCATATGGACCATGTGTAGATTACGAAGTAAGCAAACGTGCGATCAATCTCTCATCTAGTTCCAGTATATATGTTTGTTTGTGTAGGTGGTAGATAGACATATATTATGTATGTATGAAATTATACCTAAGATTTTGTCCAGAGTATGGTCAACGTTGTATCCCTTCTCAGGCGGACGGCCTATTCCTTACAAGCAGACGACCTACTTGTTATCGATTATATTTTGATATTGTTATGAGCTGGTTCGATCTTTCTGATTAATTTTATTGATTCGATTATGATATTTACAATTTGAGATTGAGAGAGATTGTGGGCACTGCTTTGTTACTTCTTGACTTCACTTGAGGATATTTCATTTAGTGATATTTCAAGGATTTGATGATGTTTTTCTGGATATGTATTATTCACCCATTTGTGTTGGTTATGTGATTTCTGGTTTGATACGTTTTTATATGGGCGATGACATATTTATGCATGGTTTTGTGTCACTTGGTGTTCTGTGACTTTTGATTGTCTAAGATATATTTTGATTGATTCCATGCATATGTTACCACATATTTATTGATATTATGGATGTCACAATATTTTTATTTTACTTTCATATATGGAATCATATATGTTTATTATTCTTTCTTTAGATATATCCTGACCTATGTGTCATTTATATAATACTCGATTCAATCCGAGACATTTTATGTACAGGGACATTAAGATCGGGTTATATTACTTGGGTATAAAGGAGATTAGTTATTTAGTACTATTGTATATTAATCTGTATTGTACAGACTCATGTATGAATATGACCTGGTAATGTATATTATATTTTGTATATTGCATATTGCATACTATCGCTGCAATTGACTCTGTGATCTTTGATATTCGCTGTATATTGTGTATTATTCTCTCTAGAGGCATACTTATTTGTTACTTTATACGGATACTATGTATGTATAGGTGAGTTATTGACAGTGTTAGCTCATGGGAGTATTTAAGTATGTATCACATATTGCCTTATTCTTCGTATTATTCGATAGCCTTACTCTGTAATACTCTTAAATAGTATGGGTATAAATGTGTGGATGTCACAAGTTGGTATTCAAGGCCTATACTTTACCAAAATTGTGGAAACACCTGGGTGGAGTTTGTGTTCTTGTGCCAACAAGGGCGTTGGTCTCTAAAGAGGGGAGATTGTAACTTCCCTTAAAATAGGAATAAAAATCCCACATTATGGAAAAACATTATGAAGTGAGTGCTTATATACTAAAGCCTTCGCCTCATAACAACGTCGAGGCCTTTCGAGGGAAAAAACCGCACACCTTAGCTTGGCCATGAGGTGGAGGTAACTAAGCTAAGGATAGTATCTGCATTAAGTGAGGTGTAGGCTGTTACAGAATTTGATAAGTATTCAAAAACCGGTTCGCTACCAAAATACAATCTTTGCACGAGTAGAGCTTTACGGGCGATTATAGTGACCCGACTTCCTCTAACACGCCAAAATGACATACCCGTCCTACACTCATTCGTGCACATTTATGCCCACATGCTTACGCAAACACACAACACTACACAAGTCACATATCGGACTTCACCGATGTAACGACCTACCTTTTCGATCCTCAGAAGTTGACACTGATACATCCACGATATTCACGTGCGGAACATCCAAGTTCCGGAAAGACAGATTGTTGGGGTGAAAGAAAGAAAAAGACAGAACATAATCTCATAGTGTGATGAGTAACATATAATATACAATAGTTCTTTACAAAAGAAAAGAACTTTAATATACATAATAACATCAAAGCAACACTAACCTATCATTGGCCCTGGATAGTTAACAATCTATTCTTACAACTGTTGATAAATGCAACAAAAAAAAGGTGGAAGATAAAATACGTAAACACGCCTTGGAGGATCCAGCTCGTCTCCTATTAAATAATCTTTCGTTAATTAAATCTCTTTCCAATTATTTGATTCGAAAATACCATTAAACATATTTGCCACAAACCCTCTATACTCCTTTCAATAGTTGGAAAACATTCATATACTCATCTCACAAGTATAAGTATACTGCAAAACATTATACTTTCAGTAATTTGAAAATATATCCATATACTTATCTCAATGGTATAAGTATATTAACAAAACTTAAAGAAGATTTCCTCTTTTCCAAATTCATTTTTTTAGATTGGCTAAAACGAAGTCATTTAAAACAATACTTACTACAAACCAAACCACTATCATTCGATGTTAAGTGTGGAAAGAATGTTTCTATACCACCATAATCAAGAAGGATTAATTACAAAATCAAATATAATTCCTTTTATGAAATTCCCTCTTTATATGCCCGTTTCATATTTATAAACCCTTCTATAAATCTCCGAATTAAATTATAAAACTTCCTTTACAAATCTCGAAAATGATTTATACAATTCCTTTCTATTAATAAAACTCTTTCTTATTTATCAAACTAGTTTCTATTTAAAAATACTTTTATAAATCTTCCTTTATAAACTTCTTTGTAAAAATCCTTTATAAAAAATCCTCTAACTCATTTTTATGAATCTTATATAATTAACACAAATCTTAATTATTATCAAAATATCATTTATAAATCCATTCCTTTATTATAAATTACCATTTATAAATCTCTCTTTTATTTATATAATATCATTTATAAATCTCTCTTATGTAATATGTTCTTATAAACTTTACAAATTATCATTTATAAATCTCCTTTACAAGATATCATTTGTAAATCTCCTTTATAAAATATCGTTTGTAAATCTCATTTAAATAAATCATTTTTATTAAATAAAAAATCCCTTGAACAATTTATCATTTATAAACCCCCTTTATTTAAATTAATCAATTACCTTTAAACATCATAATTAAAACAATTAATAAACTTTAAAACATCCTTAATAAAAAAATCGATTAGCTTAATCCATCTTTAATTAAATCAATTAATTAACTTAAGCAACATTAATAATATAACTAAATGTCTATAAACATCTTTAATAATAAAATTAAATAACTTTAAACGTCTTTAATAAAATAATTAAAAATAATTAAACATCTTTAACAAAATAATTAATTAACTAACTTCAAAACATCATCTATAATTACATAAACACTTAACCTCAAATTGTTATAAAATTGGAGTTAATTCAAATCCATAACTTTACTAATTTAGAAAGAGACTTAGCAAACCACAATGGAACTTAATCAAGCTAACATTTAATTCAATTTAACTTTCCAAATCACACAACTGGTATTTACATAAGCAACATGTATGTAAATCAAATTCATAATTAACCATTAGTGGTTAACACATCATTTTTTTTCCAATATTAATTAATCCACATATTAATTAACTAGCATATGGATAGATTTCTAATTTAATATAATAGCAAAACTGGGCTTTATTCTGCCAAATAGATGTAACGACCCGATTTTTCGACTTCCGAAAGTCGACATTAATACGTCCACTGTCTCAAATGCTTAACCATCGATCGTCGGAAAACCGAACCATTAGGGTTTTAGAAGAAAAAGGTAGAAGAAGAAAACAGAAATAATAATAGATTCTCACATATCGCAGCGGAACAACATACAATAGATAAATGAATATCTTTAAAACAAAGAACTATATCAATTATTGCACTACATCACATTACATTATCAGAGTGTTACAACAACAGCAGCAGAAAAGAAATATAGCATATACTAGTGATACTCTACGCCATCCAGCTTGCTCCTGATCTCCACAGCATCTCCAGAATTCCAGAATAACTGAGAACCTGACTCTAGACTGCCCTTGTGGAAATTGGTGGGCACCTAGAGTTTAGAAAGGGAACAATAAACTCCAGGTCAATCATGGGACTGGCGTGAGATCTTTAAAACGGTTATTTTCACAAAGAAATAAAAAAAATTCGCTATGCTTTTGGAAAATAAAACTACCATAAGGCCTCCCGCCACACACACAATGCAAACGTAGAATTGAAGGAGATTTCTCCTTATAATAGTCAAATATGCTTACTACGCAAAAAAAAATTAATATTATTATTAGTGCATAGTGCAAAAAACATTTCGAAGGTATAATATAAATCTTAGCCAGCATACAACAATTATTGTATGCCTACTATAGCTACCATCCAAACAGTGGAGCGCCACCATAAGTAGATGGCAGGCTATACAACTAAAACCGTACAAGGCGCGTATTGTTTCTTTGGTTTTCCAACAAATGGTCAGGCTAAGGAACTTCCTACTGCCACATGGGTACGCCTCTGGAGGGACGTCTCGAGAACCTAACTGCATCTCTTCCAACACAAGGCCGGGTTACCTCTGCAAAAATAGGTAACTAATGACACGAGTATGCCATCCCTCGGTTGTAGACAACCTTTATCCGAGGATCCTCAATACCAACAACCACAAAGTAATAAATTTGCAGCAACAAAATAGGTTAAGTATCTGGGCTCCATATCATGATACCACCTCTATCCAGAAGGAAATGAACATAAACTAAGGGGCGCTACCTCCTATAACCTTGCTGCATTCTTCCTGTTTCGACCATTCCGGGGTGTGAGGTCCGACGAAGTCTCGTCCACAAAGCTACGCTTTTCACAAAATCCATGCTTCGATCAACAAATATCAGTAGAACATTGTATGTCACATTACCAAATTGGGAATGTACCACTAGTAACCATCAGCTACATAACCTCTGAGCTCGTATGTCTCTAGGAAGGTGTTAAGCTAAGAGAATAAATTCTCCTCCACCAACAGAAATGTATTTGATAGAAACTAGCTTTACATATCAAAGTGTAACTTCAGACACACATCCACTCCAGGATCGAATGGAACCGTAGGCACTTCCAAAGAAGCCCTTGCAATCCGGATATTCACTAATCACGCCTGGAATCCCCATCACAAAGGGTGATTAAATCATAATATCGGAGCAACTCGGTGCAGAGACATTCGACAGGTAATCCTTTCGCTTTCGAAAATACTCGGTCTTCAACATCATCTTCAAATGCAATCCTATTTCATCGTATCGCTATTCAGAATGGGTTTTATGACACAAGGTCCTCTCCCGGCTAATCCGAATAACGATCGCTTATTTTTTTTTAAAGAAGTGTTACATTCAGATTCAACACAAATCACAACAAATTCCACTTTGATCTTTTTAAATAAAAGATCCATCACAATCACAAAGGTTCGATGTGGGTTTCTAATATCCATTTGGAATTCGACTCCTGGTCGCATCGAAATTCAAGTGCCGATTAAAAAGGCCAACATTGATAGTTGGTTATTTAACTATCAATCATCATTCACAACAATCGCTGGATTTCAAATAATTTCCCCCCAATTATTATTATTTTCAAAATATCTTTGCAAGACAAAATTTCACTTTTCAACACTTTGAAAACAAATTCAAATCAATTTTTTACATTTCAATTCTTTGAAAATAAATTTCAAATCAATTTTCCCTTACGCGGAAAACATTTCCAATATTTATTCATTTCCACCGAAAATCAGCCTATTTCAAATATTTTAAAATAATAAAAAAATACTTATTCAAAGTATACTTGGAAACATTTAAAATAAACTATTTTAGAATATTTGCATAAATATTAGTTATGAAAAATATTATACTAATATTTCATATAAAAATTCAGGTCCAAAACTAATTTTAAAATAAAAATTTGTAGATAGAGTATAAATATTTAAATAACTATTTTCTAAATCAAATATCAATTTAAATCTTTAAAATAATCCCTTATATAAAATTAATTAAATAAATTTTTACTTTAAAAAATTTTCAAAACTAATTTCTCCAACAATATTATTTTAAAACCAAATCTATAACTTTTAAATTTTATTCAAAAGCTATTTTAAAAATATACTCGGCTTTCCAGGGAAGAATTCTATTTCCGTTACAAAATGGTACATTCGAATAAATTAATAAATCTTCTTGATTTGTTTTAATTTACATTTCAAATTTGTAAATTCCTTTCCACACTTTAAAAAAATTAACCAATATTTATTTTCAAACAATTTCCCTTTTCTTTACAAATTCCCGTTGTGAATTTACATTTCCAAATATCAACTGATATACGAATTTTAAATCGACTCCCAAATATCATCTTCAAACCAAATAAAATCCCATATTGATTTCCAATTTATTTCAAACAAAAATCAAATTCCAGTTTGATTTCCTAAATTAATTTTCCAATATCAAATCAATTTCAAATTGATTTCCAAAATTGTTTCCAAAACACCAAACCATATTTCCAAATCGATCCCTAAGATTTATTCTAACTCCAAATTAATTCCCAAATCGATTTCTAAAATTAATTTCAACTTTAAATTAAATTCCAAATTTAATTTCTAAATTTATTTCCATTTTGAAATAAATTCTTTTATCTCTTTCAAATACTAAAAATCCGTATCTTAAATAAATTCTTCAACTATTAAAAAATATTACTCGAAATTCCTTTATTAAAATATTTTTCCCCATATTTTTGGAATTTTTTAGATCGGATTATAAAAATCAACTCTAAAACTTTAATTGTAATGGTCTAGGCATCTCCACTTTAATTTCCAAAAAATCCAATTTCATATTTCTGGTATCCTACGATACCAAAAATATATTCGGCTAAATTACAGCCTTCAACAGTTTCAATCACAAATAATCACACACAGATTTTAAATAATCATTACACAACATACGAAACAAATTAAATATTTGAGGAATCCAGTTAGATCCCTTTAACCTGTTTCCCTGCATCCACAGATATTAGCACAACAAATTAAATACCAATTCCACTTCGAGGTGGAACATCACGGTATATGGGATTTATAAAATATTATCCGCTATTATGTGACGCAATAGGGTCTCATCCGCTATATAATGCGGTAAATCAACTCCAAATACATATATAATACCAATTCCACTTCAAGGTGGAATATCGCGGTATATGGGTTTAATATAATAAACTCCGCTATTATGCGGTGCATAGGGTCTATTTTAAAACAAATAATAACAACCATCATCCAAGCACACAATCAGCAATTTTAAATTTAACTATTTAAAATTAAACAAAACCCTTTGTTTGGGTGAGAAAATCTCACCTTAGCTTTTTATTTTGCAATCCATTTCCTATTCCGGCTTGATTCTCGATTTTGAACCTTATAACAAACATTATAGGATTTATCAATATTCGAAATAATCGAAAAATAAAATTTCTATTTGATAATTTAATTAACCGATGACCTTATCTTAGATAATAATTTAATTTTAAACAAATTTCCTTTTTAAACAAGTTAATCTCCTTAATCCTTTATTTTAAAATAACTTGCAAGTTTAAAATGTATATTTATATATGTTATAAGAAATAATCTATATAGATTAAAACTTATTTTATATAAATTTCCAGTTTACTATAAAAAAATATTTCATAACAAAACTGTAAATTCTAAATATATATTTATTAAAACAAAATTCCTTATTAAGTCTTACTGTTAAAAATAAAACTTTTGTTTTACACTTATTATTATTTTTACAATAGCATGTAAATATTTATTCTCTATATATTTACACAAATATATACAAATATAAAAACTGCAGAGTTTATACCTCACCGTCATAGATCAGAAATCAACGCAACACAATTCGACTTCACCCTCCAGAACACGCATCGACGAGCCACCTCGCTGAGTCACGCGCTTCCATGGCCACTGACTTCGCCGAGCTCGGTGCCACTGCCTTCGAGTTGCAAGGACATCGCGACACTGCCACTGCCTAACTTTCACCTCCCTCCCCTCATCGCGTCTTCCCCAAAATTACAGCGACACCTTAGCTTGCACGCGACCTAAAGTCGCGACTCGCCTCCCTGAAGCCTCCCAATCCCTAACCTCTCATGTTGTACCTTCCAATCGCGCACGCGAGTGGTGCAGCCGCGTCCCCTCCCACGGCGACCCTCGCGATGACAATTCACACGCGCACTCTCTCTCATTGAAATCACGAATGATACGAACGAACTTGATTTTGAAAATGATGAGAGCAGCCATTATTCAATTTGAACGAAAGGTTTATATAAACGAATTTGATTTTTTTTGATTTCGCGAATTGCTGAGAGAAGTGAGGGAGGGTAATAGAATTTGAACGGGAATGGAAAGAGGAACGAAGAATATAAACTCGCAATCGAATACTTTGTTTCGTTTGCCATTTTTATGATTTGAGTTAATTTATGTTTGAAGTGATTTGTGTGAGATTTGTAATGAAATAGGGAGACAAGGAGTACGTGACTTTGCAGAGAGTAGGTCGGCTTGCTCAGGAACAGAGTGGCTGAAACAAAAGATTTTCGGCTGTGATTTGAGTGTATAAATTTATATTTAAATTAAATCGATTAATTATTTTCTAGACGTTTATATCTTATACGATCACACGATAGCACCGAAAGCTACGAAATTTGAAATCCGACAATAATACGATATTACGGATCCAATAGGACTGGTTTCGTCGAATTCCGAGACTGTGCCTCGGAAGGCTATTTTTAAATATCGATTTAAACGATAAAATTTCAAAACTGAATAATCATTTCCAAATCCAATTCTGAAGCTTCCATTATCTTCAGTATTATCAATATAAATTTTGTAAGCCATCAAATTATTTTTAACAGGCTCAAAATTAAATGTTTACAATTTTACCCAAATTTCTATGATTAAATTCAATAACTAAATTGCCAAATTCATCCTGATATTTGAAATTCAAGTTAAACTATCATTCAAACATTTAAAATTACTTAAATATTTCAATTTCAAATGTTAAATTTTTCAGGTCGTCATAATAGATGTCATCGATTATCTATTCGATTTAATTAGTAGATCGGTGATTTATTCTTCTAAACAAGTGTCTAAACTAATCTGAGCAAATTGAATTAACAGAACGGTGTTTTATTTGGCCCAGTAAAAATCACTAATGAAGTATGATTAATTAAACCATGTTATTATTTAAAGTAACGTAATTAAAACTCAACCACTATTATTATGTCATAAAATTATACTTCATCCAAACTAACTAATAATACCAAAATGTTATACTCGTCATTACGAGTCTGATGCAAAAATCCGCTGGTCTAACTAATGCAAAACTGACTCGTTATGGCTTTTAGAAGTTATAATACTAGTTGATATAAATAAAACAATTAAGTATAAGTTTTTCTCACCTAAATGCCCTGGGCCCATAGCCTAATTCTTTCCTAAACTTGAAACATGCAATGTTACAGTAGCTCCAAAATCCTCAAATTTGATTTCCCTCCTAATCGCCTGAACCCAACCCAATTTTCGTACGTGCACATCATGCACATGTGCATGTGACATGGAACTCCAACCTCCCCTTGCCAAATCAAAGCATACCCACAAACTATGATGCACGAGCTTGTCATGATGGCACCGCTGCCGTCGCTGCCGCTTAGCTGTAACAACCCGGATATTTTAACGGTTTTAATTAATTTAATTAACTGAATTTGTGTGAATTTAATAAAAATAAATGTAAAATTTTGAAATAAAAATTTGATATTTGGAATGCGTCTAGTTAAACATAGCAACTGGTAAATTTTCGTCCGAAAATATGAAAGTTTATTTCGCGCGTAAATTTACTTCAATTTAATCGGTTAGAAAGCGATGAAAATAAAATGTTTTCGGAACCTAAAATTTTTACATAGAAAATTCTAAACCATCTTCTGAGCAAATGCTATTTTTCGTTTTTCCAAATTCGGACATTTTTAGCTCCGTCGATCTTATTTTTCTATGTTTTTCTTGCATTTTCCGCCAGTAGAAAATTTCAGATTTTTATAATTCAATCGTACCAGTGATACATGCATACCATTTTGATCGTCTCATCGTGTTGATCTCCGTAGTACATTCAATTGTTAATTTCGGAGTCCAAAAAAAGAGTGAAATCTACGGAACAATTTTCGTATCGGTTCCGCAATATGGCTTTTGGATTTGCCGTGAACATTTATTTTTCACCTGGTGAATTCAAACAGCCTATGGCCATTTGCCATAAATATTTCCGGTATTTATTGGTGACTTTTCTATTTCATAGCGTCCGTTCATTTGGTGTCCCATCTTTTTGTGTTCTCTGTTCTGAAAAATTTAAATAAATGAAGCATATGACAATTATATACCAGAGAGCTTGGCTTGCTTCCATTTGGCTTGAACACGTCCACTGTGACGACCCGCCTTTCTGCTACTAGAAAGACGTATCATCATTAAGAAAATAAAGAATAGAAGTAGAAAAGAAAGAAAAGAAAAGAACAACGGCATTAGAATCTCACAGCGGAACGAATAAATTAAATTAATCACATAAATATTTACATAATATAATACATCAATCAGAGTTATACAGATAATACATCACATACTAGACAGTTATAAACACATGCCTAGTTAATACATCTCAAACATTATGACTCAGAGATACCAACACAGCGGAACTATATATATATATCTATAACGCTGAAGCCTCCTGCTCCATTGCTCCTCCAGAATTCGTCAAAGCTAACCTGAATCCCTTGACTACCCGTAAAAACTTTGGGTACCCGAGAGTTTTTGAAAAACAAAAATAAACTCCGGGTCAGACATGGGTCTGGTATGAGTAAACGGTTTAAAGTTGTTTAACTTTGAAAAACATTTGAAAATAAAGGTACCACGTAAGACTCCCCACAAATAAATACGGGTAAGTTTTTACCTTACGCTAACCAAAATAGTTCATTGGAAATCCAGTGATATTATAATAGTGTCTAGGGTTTTCAAGTAAACAGAAAATAGCCGAAATTGTTACATTCATTAAATTCCAGCTACTAGCCACAAAAGTGGGTAATACAAATCAAAACCGTAGGGTCTCGTAGGGAAAATGGATTTCCAACAATGACAGGGCTACTGGGGTACCGCCCGTCACAGTACGGGGCCAAGATCACCGTACCGAGGATCACTCCCGACCCCCTACAACACAAGGCCGGAACCATTCCTTACTGAACAGTCCCGAACAAGATAAACCCCACGGTTGTAGCTAGCAACCGCCCACACAGTCGAAATAAAAAGGGACATCTAGACAAGGGAAATATCTTGTCCTGCTTGGGCATGACCCACCTAACCTTGCTGCATCTCCCCTGTTTTAGCCATTCCCGGTTGATGAGGCTTGAGGCTGCGATTACCTTTAAAAGAACAAATCACTTGGAATGCTCATCGTCCGCCTGAAGATGTGTTGAAAGCATTCAATCCATTCAAGTTCATTCCGGGTTCGAACGAAACCGAAGGCATTATCTCGTCACCCTCATTTTGGAATCACCCTCAGAGTCAACGACAATAACCCTTGCATTCTGAAAACACCATCTCGATCTTCATTTCAGGGTTCACGACCTAACGTTTAAATTGGATCGATGTGGTTTTCGGAGAATCAAAATTGATTCTTCCGATCCCGGTCTCATCGAATCCAACCGCCATTTTAAGGGCCAAGTTGTCTAATTAACTTAACAGTTTAAAAAATTTAAATCTAACAGTTGAATTAACATAGCATTTATCACAGATAAAACATATACAAGCATCAAAGATATAACATAACATATCACAGAGCATCACAGAACATCATCAAATAAATATCACAAGCAGATATTCTACTCAACCATCCATAAACAATTACCCTTAAATCTTATTTGTAATTAATTTAATTTAGAATTAATTACCTGAGAGTTAATCTCTTAACACTATTTAATTAATCATTAATTAACAATTAATTTCCTATTTCATTTCAAGTCATCTAATTGATGATTTCTTAATTTATTTTTAAGTCTTAATTTTATTTCACACTATTAAATAATTACTTCCTTAATCAAGTTACTTAACGTTAATTACCCTTTCCTCAATCATAAATCAATAATCCTTAATTGTTATCTAATAAACTTAATTGCCCATTTGTTAATTACTAATTTATATATTAATCATTATTAATTCTTAATTAAATCACTTGATTTATTAACTGTTACCCATTCATAAATTAACTTAGATAGTTGATTACAAATTCATTTATTAATTATCATCCATCACTAATTATAATCAAATTCATTTTTCTTAATTACTTCCTGAAAATAATCAGTTTATATTAATTTTTCAACTTAATTGACCTTTTAAAAGAACTCTTCTTAAGATTTGAAATCAATTTGTCTCTAATTACAAACTTGTATTAATAAGATTTATACTTATCTTATGTTACTTACCTAATTTGAATAATTATGAGCTTAAACACATTAAAGTATTAGCTAAAGTAACTAACTTGTATCTGATTTTTAGCTTAAACTGTTAACTACTACCAAGTTTTACAGTATTTAAAATCAAATGAAAATTTGTAGGAAAACATCCTACTCAACCTCTACATCACTGCAAAACTGCAGTTTACCCCAACTCAAATCGTCCCAGGTAAACCCGAGACCCTCCCTGCTTATACTCGAGTATAACTTCGAGTGCTTCCTGCAACTTTTCGAGTTTCCCCCCCGAGCAACTCCTTCCTCTTCCCTATCTAATTCTTCCAGAAATAAGTTTTAGTTTAAACGTAAATTAATTTAGCAACAGGTTCGTCTCTCGTACGCGAACCCGAAGCAAACATTCAAACTACACGCGCACAACCCGAGCCATCTGAATTTCCCACTGCGCTGTCACCAAATCACCACCACCGTGCACGTGCACGGCGGCACGACCCATCTCTGGCAAGCCCAAAATCGCAGATAAGACGCAAATCACACATAGGTGCGAAACTAAAACCCATTCGACAATTAAAGTTCGAAATCCAAAATTTGCAGTTCCAAGGGAAACTGCAACTACGACCCTCGGCTAAATTTGCTTCATGCTCATCGATCAAGCCACCAGAGTCGACACGACTTAGCCCCCTTGACAACGCTGCGCCAAGCCACCTTCCACTAAAATTTTATGCAGCTCGGTCGCACCTAGATGAAGCACTCAATACCTTTCTGCAGTGTAAGAAAAAACTGGTACAAAACCCTACATTCGATTCAAACTCTAAACCCTTGCATTAGAAAAATTCTTTGACATTTTTCCTAAGCTAATTCATCTACAAGCTTGCTTCGACATAAGTTTCACCTATTAAAATTCATTGGATCAACCGAAATTGACAAAGATCTGATTTTTGTTTATTTTCGAAATACACTTTAATTATTAAACTAAAAATCATCGTTTTCATTCTAAAAATCCTAACTAAGTGCATGAATTCGAAATATGTTATTGAATTCCTAAATTTAAATATTAAAATTTTTGGCTTTGAATTCTTTTTCCGGTAACTTGAACAAACAATGTGTTATAAAAATACTGTTAAACTTCCAAACAAGATTACAGGCCTTGATTTGGATACAACTTAAATTTGTATCAATATCCAAGTTTTTAATCATCTACATGAAGAAGTACTTGCCAATTTACTTTGTTTTACTATGTTCAGAAACTTGGAACCCAATATTGAAAACAGCCATATCAACTTTCCAGAGCAACACATATTACTTAGTACTGCTTGTTTAACAGAGCACATACATTTGTGAGTTAAAAACACAAGTTTAAATTTGAAAATAGTAAGTTTACTCACATAAAACTGTTGAACAGAATTGATGTTGAAGAATTTGCAGTTGAATTCTCTGAAACTCTCCCTGTTGGTTTTGTTGTTGAATTAAATCTAAGTTTGCATAACAAATCAATATTTTTCTCAGGTTTGCTTTTAGTTTAAGTTTGTATATACGAACTGAAAGTTTATAGGTGGATATATATAAAGAAACTACTTAACAGTAGGTTGTATCTAGGCAGTTCATATTTGTAATGCCATTTTTTTTTAATTGGTTAAGAAATATACACTGCAGTGAGAAATGACACAGAGATTTCGGCTGCATGTACTATACGTAAACAAGATGTTAGGCTAATTAATGCTTTTGCTTTTAATTATGATAACACGTAATTAATGTTTACTGCTAGTTGTAATTTGTACAAAGATAGTTATTATTATTTCGGCCAAACATATCCTATAAGACACATATTTTGTTTTATACAGATTGGTTTGTTTTTATTATATTGAAGTAAAATTTGTTTTTCTTATTCCTATAAACTGTATAACAGCACATGAGTTGTTGCAGAAGTATGTTACAAGTTATCTCTTTTACTTATGCATTGACATGTTCACATGATATTTAAAAGTTCTATGTTGTGCAAATAAAATTTACAGGTTATTGTTTTGACTTCATTGATTGTAATTTATTTGCACTTTATATTTCCAAGCATTTGATTCATAATATTGCATATGTAAATTTTATATTCCTAGCTATAACTTATATTTGTATATAGTTATATTCTATAATTTATGATTATGTTTTATACTAGTTTTATGTTTATATTTATAATCATTTATTTTGTTTTATATTTATGTGTTAAATTTCCATGTTTATGTTCAATATTACTACGTTTGTTTATTTTTAAACTTATGTGTTAGATTTCCATGTTTATATTTAATATTTCTATGTTTGTTTATTTTAAACATTATTATTTCAATTTTATTTTATAGGTATACTCTATTAAATATCAACCATATAAAATCTTTGATTTTAGTGTAAAAGACAGATTTTGTTTTAAATGGTTTTCGAAGCCTTCTATTTTAAATTTTCAAATCAAAACTTTCGTTTATAAACATATATGACTGTTAAATATCCAAGATCTCATCAATTAAAACATTGACAAGCTTATATTAAATATAAATTAGATTAAATAATCATTAAAATATGCTGTAATAAATTCCGGGTTGTTACATCCACCTTCATATTTGCTTTTGCCCAGCTCCATTTCCTCTCCATCCTGACACAAAAAAAAGGAAAAGGAAAAAAGGAAAAAAAAAAAGGAGTGACAACATCCATGCACTCACAAGCTTTCTCACATGCATATCCAAGCAACACTCACACACAACACACATATACGCATGCCTTACGCAACCACCTGCAACCACCTCGACCTCAGCCTCCTCCCGCACCTCCACTGAAGTCGCCTCCACCTCCAGCCCATCGGCCATAGCCCACACCCTACTCGCAGCCAACCCGAGCTCACGCACGGTAGCCATTCCCTCATTACGTCAACACTCTTCGGCCCCTCGCCAAGCCGTGCCAACACCCCTCCACGGCAGGCATCACGCGAGCAAACACCACAGCTGGGCGCTGCCACCGCCTCCGACGTACAATGCAGGCCATGAGGCCTTCACTCTCCTATGTTTTTCGAGTGCCTCAACTTTGCCATGTAAACTTGAGGCAGCCCCTTCTTCAATTATATTAGGTAATAAAATTTTTTTTGTTATATATGTTGTATAAATTGTATTAGACTTTGAGGCTGCACAAAAGGAAGCTTGCATACATATTTTATTCGATTCTGCATCTACACCTATTTACGTCTAAAAAATTTGATAAATACATTTTGCGCTTATATATGGAAGTAAAGTTTATATATTTTGCCGTGCGTCCATGTTTTCCCTGTGCTTCCAGTTTCGCGTTTTGGTTATATTGTATGCATTGAATATATATATTCATTTTATTTATAGTTATTTATTTATTAGCTATTTATTTGTTGTTAGTCATATATTAGTTATTTATAAATTTTGAAAGGTTATGTGTAATAATAATAATATAAGTCAGGTTCTAGCTCTGCAACCTTTGTATACTATGTTTTTTTAAATATATGAGTCTGCAAATTATACGTTTTAAACCTGTGTTCATAGTTGCGTTAACTTGTTATTGTATACTAGCCGTATATTATATTTATCTATATCTAAATAACAGTTTCATATGGTAGAATTTATATAATGTTCTATATATCTCTATAAGTACTATATACATTATTTTAAAAATTTATGAGTTTGTACTCTGTCGGTGAATGTCTAACTGGTAATATTAGTTCATAATATATTAGTTTATACTATATAATACATTATATATATGTTGGATATGAAGTGGCATTGTAGAAGTGAATCATATTTGTGTTACTATATGAGTATGAGTTGTATATTCAAGCATATAGTCAAATATATTTTAGCCTGGAGCTGTCTGTTTCTTTATTTTTCATTTTACTGTTGTATACATTAGTTTAGGTAAGTTTTGCATGTTAGAGATATATTTACATCTAAGCCTGAGTGCATATATATATATCAGGATTTTCATACTGACTGTTATAGTATATATAGATATATTGATACACATATACAAGTTTAATGACGATTGATAGTGAAAAATAAATATAATATGTTATAAGTATATACGTTGTAGATAAGTTTTTCATACTTTTATTTCGATTTAAAACTGCATGTATGTTAATACTTTGTTATAATATGATTTGAAATATAATATGCAATTTAAATTTGAATATTGGTTTGAGAAAACAAATGTAGTATACTTTTGTTTCATGTTTATCTACATCGATCAAGTTTGATTAGATTTTGTCTATTTCTTATCTATCAGCTTGTCCGTCGAATTCGTGCCGATTTTGTTTTGCTTGGATTCGCAATTCAAATTCAGTATCTGTATCAGTGTGCGTGTCCGTGTCATCTTCTCGTTCATCATCTAGCCTCGAAAGGTGAGCAATCACCCACGATTAATTTTCTTTTATTTATTAAATTTAATTTCAATTGAAACGACAATTGAAATATGCGACATATAACAACCCGCATATTTATCGATTTTATATTTAAATATTTTATTTAAATATTTTATCGATACTCAAATTTAGTCCGAAAAGCCACTTTTTGCAAACAGTCGAGTTAGGACTCGAGACCACTTCCATTGAGTTCAAAACGCCGTTTGCGATCTTTTTAAGTATGTAAACTTTGATATGTTTGGAGTTAGTGGAATTTTGCTACTTTTTCACTTAGGGCTTTGGTTTGGGCTGAGCCCATTATCCCCACTTAACTCAGTTCCAACCCTCTCCTCTTCATTTACTTCCTTTCTACTTTCCTTATACTCAAGCTTTTATAACAATGGCGAGTGGAATGGGAAATTAAAATTCCAAAGCCTAATTTTCTTTTGCAAATCAAACTCTAGCTCCAAACTAATAGAAGAACCCATTGGTAAGCCTTCTCTTCTTCTTCTCCAACTCATTCTCTTATCAATTTCAGAAATTCCTAACCTAACTTTGGGAATGTTCTTCTTTTAAAGCTTAGAATCAAGCTTCTTGTGTTGGATTTGAAGAGTGGTCGATTCTCCTTTGCTTTCAAGCTTCTTCTTCAATTGTTTGGGTTCAAAGGCCAAAAAGTGCCTATTTCAGATGTCTGAATTCTGTCTTGGAAAATATTTTATTTTCCAAATTCAGACATCTGAATCTTTGATTTCAGACGTTTGAATTTGCACTCTTTTTTTCTATTTGCCTATTTCCTTGAGAATTCCAACTTTAATCGATTCGTGTTGATTCCCTTTTGTTATTAACACTTATTATCGACTTTGATGACATTTTCTTCGTGATTTTTGGGAATATCCATAATGGATTCGGTATCGATTTCTTTGGATTTTATTCACGTCTTTGGATGTGAATTTTAGTGATTGATTGTTCCTACAATCTTCTTTTGTGATTTGTCACTTTAAAAATATAAAGGTTTCAATACTAGTAGTAAATATCAAAACTCCTTCGTCAAAACGTTTTCAACACTATTTTATTACAAAGCTCGTTTCTTAAAACCGTTTTCCAGTCTACTAGTATATACAAACCTTTACCTCACTCGTATGAGAAATCTAATTAAACGACTTAGTAAAACGAGTTGTATGAAACACTTGCGTTTACTTCACCGGTTAATTCTTGGACTTATTCGATTGAATCTCTTGTGACAATTTTCTAGTGAAGATTTACAGTTTGTTCATAAATATTTAAGTTAAGAAAGTGGTTACGGGACATGAAGCTAAACTTTTATATTTATTAACCTAGTGTAATTGACACTTCTCGGTGATCATGACGATCATTTTTATGATTTAGACTAGCAATTGTGCGATGTCTCTTTGACTGCGAGGTTAGACTAGACACCATTTGTGTGATTTCGACTCATACATATCTCTTTGTCTGCAAGGTTAGTCTAGACCTCATCAGTGTGATTTCGACTCACACATGTGGGGTAGCGCCCCATGGTCTTCGGGCCGTTCGTGTGTCAAAAATTAATGGCTAGCTACCATGAGATGGCGTCTCGTTCGTGTGATACATATGTTGGTGAGTTTTCATGCTCCCGTTCGTGTGATAGGCCTCCCCCCTTTTTATGATTTCTGGATTTCGTGTGTTGAATGCTGGAATTTATGCTTCACCAATTTTAGTGATTTTCATTGATATGATTTATCAATTTTTGTGCATTGGTGAATTAGTGTGTCATTGACTTGTTGTGAATACATGTTTTGCGTATGAAACCCTTTTTGGATATTTGTGAAGATTCTTGTGGTATTGAACGATCTTTTGTTGATCATCATTTGCATGCTTATAGTAGTATGCCATTATGGATATTATATGTTTATGCCATATCTTTTACTTTATATCATGTCATATGATATCTATAGATAGACTGATCCGTTTATTATTTTCTTATTAAATAATACTCGGGTCAGACCGAGATGTTACAGGTGCTTCTGTTTGACTTCTCTTCTGGGATTTCCTACTCTGACTTTTGGCTAACTATTTAGATTAGTAGTTTTTGTTGTGTACACTTGAGATATAGACTCCTTAATGTATACATATTCTTTTGTCTTGCACTTGTATCTATTCTTTTGTGATATTGTGGATCTTGTTAGACCACTACTCTGATATACACTTATATGATATTCATATCTATTTCCGCCTTTGTGATATGAATTATCTGTGACTGATTTATGTTATGTCTAATTCTATATTTGTTTCTGAAGATTTATTTATAGCCACCGTGTGATAGCCTTGAGTTTGTATCGGTATGTCGGACTTCCTCCTTAGCATGCTATACTATCTGACATATCGGTGCTCGCACAAAGATGTTACACTGATGGTCGCTCCTCAACAGCCTTATTCTCCACGCTAGTTGATAGCATTACTCCGTAGTGTTCTTGGCTAGCGTGGGTATAGAGGTGGGGCGTCACAGCTTAGTATTAGAGCCAAACTTCGGAACAATGTAGAATAACTTAGCAAGGATCATCGTCCTAAGTCTATCTTAGGACTCGTGCTTTAGGATTTAATTCGAGTCTTCGTACCGATTCATCCTATTTTCTTTATGATTCCTTGTTTTATCTATCAAGATTGCTTGATATTCATTTTGTGAATAACCTTCTTCTTCTTCCTTCTTTCTTTCTTAAGGAAGAGAAATGGTTAGACCAGGTCGTCCCAGAGCTAGACCATATAGTGCTCCACCCCAAGATGGAGTTTTTATGACTACTCAGCAACTTCTTGACCTTGTCACGAATGCTCAAGCAGCTGGTTCTAATCCGGAACCTACTCACCCTAAATCTGAGTTTGCACGTTTGTGCAATGATTACACCAACCTGGATGAGAAACCATTTAAAGGTCTGCAACTGTCATCGAGGTCCAGGCCTGGTTGAGGACCTGTGATCGAATCTTCATTCGCATGAATCTCGTCGATCTTCACCGTGTTCAGGTGGCTTCCAGTATGCTCCAAGAGAGAGCATTGGACTGGTACGAACATCTTATTTCTGAGATTAATGAATCGGATCTCACCTGGGAGCAATTCCGGGAATGCTTCGAATTAAAATTCGTGCTAGAAGCAGAGAAAGTGACATTGGCTCGGCGTTTCATAGACCTTGTTCAGGGTGAAGCCTTCGTGACTGATTATGTTGCATCCTTCGAGTCACTTTCCAAATGTGGGGTTGAATACATGAACATCCCATTGAAGAAGAACCAAAGATTTGTTTATGGCTTAAACAAAAATCTCAAGAAGTCATTACTTCTAAAACTAGAAGTTCCCTTCGACCAACTCATTGATATCGCTCTTCGTCTTGAAGAGGCGGATAGGGAAAGTGATGTTGAAGTGGTGGGTTCCAAACCAAACTTCAACTACAAGAAGAGGCCAAACAAATTCAAAGGTCCTTATCCCAGTAAAAAGGGTAACAGGCAACTCCTGCTGCGAAGACTTTTTCCTCTGCTGAAGGGAAATGCTTTAACTGTGGTTCCAGAGACCATTTTGCGAACAAGTGTTCAAAGCCCCGTCGATGTCGATATTGTAAAAGCCCGGACCAAACTTCAAAATAGGAAGGAGGGAAAGTTAAATATTGCTCAAGCCCCTGGCAACACATCTCGTGGTCAAGGTATATCTCATTCTATCCTTGATGGTATTGTTATATTTCGTGATCAACCTATTCGAGTTCTCTTTGATACGGGTGCATCCCATTCTTTTATATCAAAGGAACTTGTCGACACCTTTTCTTTAAGTGTTGTTGCTTTAACGACTTCTTTGAGAATTTCGAATCCAATTGGTGGATCCGCAACTCTTAGTTTGCTTTGTAAAGATGGGAGATTATTTTGTGTGATTTTCCTTTCCTAGCCGACTTGCATGCCATGCGTTATTTAGGCTTTGGAATGATTTTGGGAATGGATTGGCTTAACCGTTATGAAGCTCATATCCTATGCCCTGAGCGGACTATTCATCTTCGACATCCTCAATCTGTTAAGCAAATTTCTATTATTCTCAAAGATTCGGATTCCACTTTATCTGCATCTTTAAATTCTTTAAATCCTCGTGATGACAATAATGATGATGAGGAAGATGTCATTGCTCTTATTCACGTTGTTCGTGAATTTTCTGACATATTTGAGCCCGTTTTTGGATTGCCACCTAAGCGAGCAATTGAGTTCAAAATTAATCTTATCCCTGGAGCTCAACCTATTACTCGTCCTCCTTATCGCATGTCTAATAAGGAGAATGAGGAGATGCGCAAACAATTATCCGAATTGGTGACGAAGCAATTTACTCGCTCTAGTTCCACGCCTTGGGGAGCTTCGGCTATTTTCGTGAAGAAATCTGATGGTACACTTAGACTTTGCGTTGACTACCGCAAGCTTAATGATCTTACTATCAAAAATAAATATCCTTTACCTCGGATTGATGATCCATTCGATCAGCTTAGTGGTGCTAAGGTCTTTTCACAATTGGACTTCGCTACCGGTTTTCATCAGCTTCGTATTGCAAAGGATAGCATTCCTTTGACATCGTTCCGCACCCGTTATGGATCTTATGAATGGCTTGTTATGCCATTTGGTTTAACGAATGCTCCGGCTTATTTCGTTGACCTTATGAATCGAGTTTTCAAAGATTTCCTCGATCGGTTTGTACTCATATTCATTGATGATATTCTTGTGTATTCAAAAACCAAGGAGGAACATGAGAAACATCTTCGGATTGTATTGGAAACTCTTAGGAGTAATCAATTAAAGGAGAAATTTTCTAATGCCACTTTTGGCGATCTCGTGTGAAGTTTCTCGGTCATATTATTTCCGAATCCGTAATTTCTGTGGATCCTTCAAAGATTGATGCGATTCAAGATTGGAAGAGACCGGAGAGTGTGACAGAGATTTGTAGTTTTATCGGAATGGCGGGCTATTACCGTCGTTTTATTAAAGACTTTTCTAAGATTGCCGTTCCTCTCACTGGCTTGACTAAGAGGGGAGTTAAATACATTTGGCCGGACAAATGTGAAGCCTCTTTTCAGAAATTGAAAGAACTCCTTTCCGATGCTCCTATTCTTGTTATTCCCGATGGAAACCAAGATTTTATTGTTTATACCGATGCTAGTCGCATTGGTTTGGGTGCCATTCTTATGCAAAAAGAACGTGTTATTGCTTATGCTTCTAAGCAATTGAAGCCGGCCGAGACTAGATATGCCACACATGATTTAGAACTCACTGCTATTGTTTTCGCACTTTGAATTTGGCGTCATTATCTATTAGGAGAGAAGTTTATTCTTTATACCGATCATAAGTCTTTGATGTATTTATTCTCTCAAAAGGAACTTAATTTGCGTCAACAACGTTGGCTCGAGTTCCTTGCACCTTATGATCTTGATATCCTTTATACTCCCGGAAAGGGAAATCAAGTTCCGATGCACTTAGTCGCAAGCAACAAGCGGTTGTTTCCATGATGATATCCGAATGGAATGATCTCGAGGTTTTATCCACTTGCGAAATTCGAGACCGTGTATCCGATTTAGGTTCATCTCTTGTTTTATGTAGCCTTGAGGCTCATCCTTCTCTTTTAGACCGCATTCTTGAAGCTTAAAGGCTAGATCCCGAATTGGCTCTTCTTGGCCAAAATATTAAGGATAAAATTTATATTGATGGTTTGAATGACTTTGATATCAATTCTCGTGGCGGCATTCAAAAATTTGGTAGACTTATCATGCCAAATATTAGTGATCTTCGTAAAGATATTTTAGAAGATTCACGTCGTTCTAAATTTACCATTCATCCCGGTAGTAGTAAAATGTACGCGGATATGAAGCGACTTTATTATTGGGAGGGAATGAAATCTGATATTGCTAACTTTGTTAAGTGTTGCATGACTTGCCAACTCATTAAGGCCGAACATCCAAAGGCCTGGTGGGTTATTGCAACCATTAGAAATTCCAATTTGGAAGTGGGATCAAATTTCCATGGATTTCATTGATGGCCTTCCCTGTTCTCGTTCGGGTCATGATAGCTTATGGGTTATAGTTGATAGACTTACTAAATCTGCCCATTTTATTCCCGTTCGGTCTAACCGAACCGTTCCTCTTTTGGCCAAACTCTTTGTTAAAGAAATTGTTAAATTGCATGGAGTTCCTACTTCTATTGTTAGCGATCGAGATCTATTGTTTACTAGTGGATTTTGGAAGAGTCTTCAAAAAGCTTTAGGAACGAAGCTTAATTTTAGCACCGCTTATCACCCCCAGTCCGATGGACAAACCGAGCGTGTGAATCAATCTCTTGAAGATCTTCTTCGTGCATGTGTTCTTGATTTTGGTGGAAGTTGGGAAGATCATATTTCTCTTGTTGAGTTTTTCTATAATAATAGCTTCCAATCTAGTATTGGTATGGCACCTTTCGAGGCACTCTATGGAAGGCCATGCCGATCTCCTTCTTGTTGGCTTGAGGCCGATGAGAAGCTGGTTTTAGGTCCAGACTTTATTCGTGATTCCACAGAAAAGATTGAACTTATTCGACATAGGATGAAAGAAGCCCAGAGTAGACAAAAATCCTATGCCGATAATCGAAGAAGGAGATTAGAATTTTCTGTTGGAGACCTTGTTTTTATTCATGTTTCACCTATGAAGGTGTTGTACGTTTCAGTCGGTCGGGAAAGTTAGTACCTAGATATATTGGTCAATTTTCTATCACTGAACTTATTGGTTCTATGGCTTATCGCCTTACATTACCGGCTCAGTTTTCTGCTATGCATGACGTGTTTCATGTTTCTCAATTACGGATGTGCCTTCGAGATTCCGATTCTATTCTTGAGCCCGGTGTTGTGGAAGAGATTGAAGTTCCACCTAATTTAACTTATGAGCAACATCATATTCGTGTTATTGCCTCGGAAGTCAAACGACTTCGAAAGAAAGATGTTCTGCTTGTTAAAATTCAATGGTCTTCAAATCCTAAGGATTATTCTTCGGAATCTAGAGAGTTCATTGAGAGAACGCATCCTGACTTACTTTCTCATGCCCTTTAAGGTGAACTTCTTACTTCAAAATTCTTTTGTGTTAATATGCTTTTATGGTTGTTACTATATATCTTCTTCTTAAATATTGCGAGGACGCAATTTCTTGAAGGAGGGGAGTCTGTAACAACCCGCATAATTATCGATTTTATATTTAAATATTTTGTTTAAATATTTTATCGATACTCGGAATTTAGTCCGAAAAGCCGCTTTTTGCAAACAATCGAGTTAGGACTCGAGACCACTTCCATTGAGTTCAAAACGCCGTTTGCGATCTTTTTAAGTGTAAACTTTGATATGTTTGGAGTTAGTGGAATTTTGCTACTTTTTCACTTAGGGCTTTTGTTTGGGCTGAGCGCATTAACCCCACTTAACTCAATTCCAACCCTCTCCTCTTCTTTTACTTCCTTTCTACTTTCCTTATACTCAAGCTTTTATAACAATGGTGAGTGGAATGGAAAATTAAAATTCCAAACCCTAGTTTTCTTTTGCAAATCAAACTCTAGCTCCAAACTAATGGAAGAACCCATTGGTAAGCCTTCTCTTCTTCTTCTCCAATTTATTCTCTTATCAATTTCAGAAATTCCTAAACCTAACTTTGGGAATGTTCTTCTTTTAAAGCTTGGAATCAAGATTCTTGTGTTGGATTTGAAGAGTGGTTGATTATCCTTTGCTTTCAAGCTTCTTCTTCAATTGTTTGGGTTCAAAGGTGAGATTTTTATCTCACATCTTAGTCTGTAATTATCTTCGATTGTTTGGTATGAATTCCTAACACTTATTCTTGTGCAATTGATTTTGGTTTGGATTGATTTGGTGTATATTCCAATTTTTAGTGTTTTGAAATCAAAATCTATGAAAATCCTATTATGGATATTTGGACATTGATATTTGAGGCGTATCGAAGAGCCGTTAAGGCTGGTTTGTCGCTTGGCGTAAACCCTTGGTCATTGTCGCTCGATCGATCGCTTCCGGTATCCGTTTGGACATTTTTGGCCTAGGTTCAGGGAATGCCCTGAACCCTTGGTTCAGACGTCTAAAACGTAGTATTTAGACGTTTGAATATTATACTGGGAATTTTTATTCCCCAGTATTCAGACATTTGAATCTATATTTCAAACGTCTGAATTGGTTCATTTGGAACCAGAAAGGAAATAGGCCAAAAAGTGCCTATTTCAGACGTCTGAATTCTGTCTTGGAAAATATTTTATTTTCCAAATTCAGACGTATGAATCCTTGATTTCAGACGTCTGAATTTGCACTCTTTTTGCCTATTTGCCTATTTGCTTGAGAATTCCAACTTTAATCGATTCGTGTTGATTCCCTTTTTGTTATTATCACTTATTATCGACTTTGATGCCATTTTCTTCGTGATTTTTGGGAATATCCATTTTGATGGATTCGGTATCGATTTCTTGGGATTTTATTCACGTCCTTGGATGTGAATTTTAGTGATTGATTGTTCCTACAATCTTTTTTTGTGATTTGTCACTTTAAAAATATAAAGGTTTCAGTACTAGTAGTAAATATCAAAACTCCTTCTTCAAAACGATTTCAACACTATTTTATTACAAAGCTCGTTTCTTAAAACCGTTTTCCAATCTACTAGTATATACAAACCTTTACCTCACTCGTATGAGAAATCTAATTAAACGACTTAGTAAAACGAGTGGTATGAAACACTTGCGTTTACTTCGCCGGTTAATTCTTGGACTTATTCGATTGAATCTCTTGTGACAATTTTCTAGTGAAGATTTACAGTTTGTTCGTAAATATTTAAGTTAAGCAAGTGGTTATGATACATGAAGCTAAACTTTTATATTTATTAACTTAGTCTAATTGACACTTCTCGGTGATCATGACGATCATTTTTATGATTTAGACTAGCAATTGTGCAATGTCTCTTTGACTGCGAGGTTAGACTAGAAACCATTTGTGTGATTTCGACTCACACATATCTCTTTGTCTGCAAGGTTAGTCTAGACCTCATAAGTGTGATTTCGACTCACACATGTGGGGTAGCGCCCCATGGTCTTCGGGCCATTCGTGTGTCAAAAATTAATGGCTAGCTACCATGAGATAACGTCTCATTCGTGTGATACATATGTTGGTGAGTTTTCATGCTTCCGTTCGTGTGATAGGCCTTCCCTCTTTTTATGATTTCTGGATTTCGTGTGTTGAATTCTGGAATTTATGCTTCGCCAATTTTAGTGATTTTCATTGATATGATTTATCAATTTTTGTGCATTGGTGAATTAGTGTGTCATTGACTTGTTGTGAATACAAGTTTTGGGTATGAAACCCTTTTTGGATCTTTGTGAAGATTCTTGTGGTATTGAACGATCTTTTGTTGATCATCATTTGCATGCTTATAGAAGTACGCCATTATGGATATTATATGTTTATGCCATATCTTTTACTTTATATCATGTCATCTGATATCTATTGATAGACTGATCCGTTTATTATTTTCTTATTAAATAATACTCGGGCCAGATCGAGATGTTACAGGTGCTTCTGTTTGACTTCTCTTTTGGGATTTCCTACTCTGACTTTTGTCTAACTGTTTAGATTAGCAGTTTTTATTGTATACACTTGAGATATAGACTCCTTAATGTATACATATACTTTTTTCTTGCACTTGTATCTATTCTTTTGTGATATTGTGGATCTTGTTAGACCACTACTCTGATATACACTTCTATGTGTAATATTCATATCTATTTCCGCCTTTGTGATATGAATTATCTGTGACTGATTTATTATATGTCTAATTCTATATTTGTTTCTGAAGATTTATTTATAGCCACCGTGTGATAGCCTTGAGTTTGTATCGGTATGTCGGACTTCCTCCTTAGCATGCTATACTATCTAACATATCGGTGCTCGCACAAAGAGGTTACAGGGATGGTCGCTCCACAACAGTCTTATTCTCCGCGCTAGTTGACAGCATTACTCCATAGTGTTCTTGGCTAGTGTGGGTATAGAGGTGGGGCATCACACGGCTGTTACTTATTTACACTGTTATATGTATGTTATTATCTGTATCAGTTCACCTGTAACATCTGACACCACCATCTGTTATTTATACGATGATAATTCAGTTTGGTTGACAATTGGTTGTTTGTTTTTTACATTGAAAGTTTAATTGTTAATGTTTAAAATGAAAAAAAAATATGAAATTGAATTTGATGTAGGATAATTAGCGATTTGAAATTGATATATATGTTGAATTTAACTAGACAAATTTGTATAACATGACCCTTAAATGTTTAATTATTCGACACGTAGAAAAATAGTTAATTACCTTTGAACCATTTGAATTTATGTTGTATTAATTGATTAAGTATGAAATTGAATATTTGATGTCAAATGTAGAATTGTATAGAATAATAAATGTAATAATCTTTAATCTACATGAAATGATAGTGTGGATTCTAGAAATAATTATTTTAATTTCCACAAACAACAATGTAAATTAATACGATTATTTCGGGATTATTTGAATTAATTATTGGATTGTTATTGATTGTTGCTATTGCTTGTTTATTTACTTTGACACCATCCAAGTTATCACACTGCAAGTTCCCTTTGCTATGCTTTGATTTTTGAATTGAAATGGAATCGGGTTGAAATGATAAATACCCAAATGAATTTGACCTAGGATAGAGAATTAAATATGAACCCGATTGGTCAATAATTTGATTTAAAAATAAAATAAAGATTTCATTGAATAGATAATAAAGTTTTGAAAAGAAGTTGGAATTTTAAATTTTATGTAAAGTATTGTTAATATTTAAAAAATCTGAAACGAAATATTAACAAAGTAATTATTGGAAGAACGTTGTTTAATTTAAGAAATGAATAATTGAGTTTGGAATTATTTAATAATTAAGTTTGAAATTATTAATTAAGTTTGAAATTATTTAGTAATTAAATAAATTGAATTATTTGATAATTAAATAAAAATTTGAATTCCTTGATAAGAGAAATTGAACTTTTGAATAAGTGAATTTGAATTACGTTAGTAAATGAAATTGGGTTCCTTAAAAATTAAGTTTTGGAAAATTTAAGTAAGTTAATAAGCGAAATTGAACTTCTTGAGTATGTGAAATTTAGTTTCTTTATTAATTGAGTTTGAAATTTGTAGCTAAGTAAATAAATAAGTGAAAATTGTTTTTCTTTAACAAGAGATAAAAGATGATTTATGCGTTGAATAAATATAAGACTTGTAAATTAAGAATTGATTTGACGAATCTAATTTAATTCAATTTGGAAGTTTTGATATAATAGAGTTATACTTAAGTAATTGATTTAATGAATTGGAAATTTAATGGAAGTCGTTTTGAATGATAAATTAACTTAACGAATATTGAATGAAATCGATAAATGAATTTAAATGGATTTGAATGTTAAATTTAATAAATTTAAATGATTACAAAATGAAATTTATATACGAACTTGAATCAATATTTGAAGTGTTTAATAAAAATTTAAATTGAATTATAAGATTTTGAAATTTGTAATTTGAAAGTTTTGAAACGTAAATTCTAGAAATTATTTTAGAAAGACAAAGGAAATGTGGATTTACGAATTTAATTGAAATTGAATTTGATTGGGTTTGATATATATTAAACGACCAATCGGTGTAATAATTACGAAAGTTGAATCGGTTATGGACATACTCTGTCTAAACCGAAAACCACTTTAATAACTATACGCGGAGCATGATCCAGAATGAAGTGGTTGGAATGATGTACGTGATGACTGAAGAAAGAGAACGATAATGGATAGCCTTGACACTTGTGTCAAATTGGAAATGACTAAAACAGGAGCCGTGCGGGGCCAAATGGGGTTAGCCACCTCGAGCGAACGCGCTTCTTCGTAAACTACTCATTCCTTGTTATTGATTGGTGCACCCTTGGAATTTCAGGAGTGTTGTTTCGCGGTGTTGCGATCGTTACGGCGATGCGTTCTCACCAGTCCGGATAAGGCAAATGGTAGTTTCACCACCTTGGGTATTGCCTCATGTGCCTTGTCATACTTGTATCCCTATATACGCGACCACTACGAATTTTTTTTGTGTTATACCTATGGAGTACTCCCTGATATCCCACTAGTTTACGGTGGAGTTTACAGTGTTGTATAGTCTATAACACTTATATAAAAATGTGTCAAGGGGGATAATGGTAACGCCTTAACACTATTTTGATATTTATATTACTGATAGGCATTATCTATTTAGCGTACACTACTACATAGTAGATAGTTTAACGGATCCTTAAAGGATGGTTATTCCAACGTCCTTTGAGTTATTGTATTTCAATTGTTATTTCACTTGAGTTGGATTTATTAATATAAGAATATTAATCCTGACTCGAGTGTTTTGTGTTTTGATTTACGCTCGGGTCAGACTGAGAGGTTCGGCTTTCGAGACTCACCTTAGAGTTGGAGCTTCGCCTGGAGATCCAGCTATCTATCCAGCTTTCAGATATTCAGTTGATTCCAGTAATGCATTCCGATTATTGTATTTGACTATTATATTCGAGACTTCTGTTGTAACTTATTTAACTCTGTTATATATATAGTAGCTTCATGAACTACTATCTTTTGCTTCTGCTGCATATTATTACTCTATGCCTGTGATTCTGTGATTATTTATTTACTGTGTATCTGAGTTTTGCCAAGTTTAAATTAACCATTCGGTATTTTGAATTATTCAAGTCCGACATGTGCGGATGCGAATAGTCCAAAATAGCGGGTCGTTACAGTTGGTATCAGAGCTTTTGGTAGCTCTAGGCAAAACTCGACATATAGGGTAAATGTATTTACAGAATCACTCTCATTCGAGTTTCAATCTCTTCCTTTTGACTCAATTCCTTTGAATTTTGGAACGTTCCCGCGGTTCCGAAATTCATTCATGTCCCTCACTATTCATCTTCTTTAATTCTGGAGTATTCCATAACTCCACTTCGAACGATCTTTATAATGAATCGACAGTCTCGTCAAAATTCGAATTATTTGTAAATGGGTGAAACTCCTTTACAATAGGCATTGATTTACCGGAGATTTCAGTATCCTCGGTTTACGATGCTATCTATCTCCTGCTATACCTGAATTCTATTTCTTGAGATCGAATGTTGATTTACCTCGGAATTCAGCATCGATCTAATTCTTGAAGTCACGGTCGATCCAGTTAAGATTGCCCGCGATTTATATAAGATTATCCATCTACCGATTTTGATTTTTAAAACACCTTTTCTTTGTTCGAACCTATCTTCGAACCAAAATTCTCCTTGATTTGATTTCCATCAAAATTTAAATCTCTATACTTATTTTGAAATCCATTCTTGAATCGTCTAGCGAGAAAGTTTATTTGTGAATTAATATTAAAAATGTTAATATATATATTGTGTTGTTTGAGTTGTTGGCGCTAATTTGGGTTTTAGATCGATTCGTCTGATCAACGCTATCGATAGAATTTCCATAACATTTGAATAGAGCAAACTGACATAATATTATTATCAAATTTGGTAAAATGAAATAAATTTTGAATTATTGTATTATATATATAAGTATAGGTTTCTGAATTTTGATAGTTAATTGAATTGGTTGTTAATAAATAATATTGGATTTTAAATACGTCACCTAAACCATTAGCTTTTTTCTCATATATAAATAATTGAAATAAAAACATGGTTTATAAATTTATTTGAAATTGTAATGAATTCAAATCAAGAAACTAAGAACTTAATTTCCGGTGATTTCAACTTTGGCTTTAAAATTTTGAAGAATACATTATTTAAAGAAGTTTTGAATAGAAATTGTTTTCAAAGAATTTTAGCTGATTAAATTAGAGCTCTTCTCTTTGTCGCTGGTGAGACGACCCAACTTTCTGCTACCAGAAAATCGCATCATCTTTAATAAAGAAAGGGATAGAAAAGAGAATAGAAAGAAGAGAAGAAAGAAACAACATCAGATTCTACACAGCGGAACGAATAAATTATATTAATAACATAAATATTACATAGTTTACAACAATATCAGAGTTACACAGACATACAACACATACTAGACAGTTATAAACACCTGTCTAGTTATACAACTCAATACAAGAAACAACTCATAGAACACACAGCGGAATACCATATATATAACTACACGCAGAAGCCTCCTGCTCCATTGCTCCTCCATAATTCGTCAAAGCTAACCTGAATCCTAACCTGAATTCCCTTGGCTACTCATAAAAATTTGAGTACCCAAGAGTTTAAGAAAACAAAGATAAACTCCGGGTCAGACATGGGTCTGGTGTGAGTAACAGGTTAAAGTTGCTTAACTTTCAAAAACCTTTTGAAAATAAAGGTATCACGTAAGACTTCCCAAACATAAACATGGAAAAGTTTTTACCTTACGCTAACCAAAACATTTGATAGGAAATCCGATGATATTATAATATTGTCTAGGGTTTTCAAAAAAAATACAGAAATAGCTGGAATGCTTACATCTCACGTTCCAACATAGTTGGGCACAACTAATACGTACGGCACTTATTGGATTTTGGATTCCATACAATGGCAGGGCTACTGGGGTACCGCCCGTCACAGTATGTGGCTTAGATCAACGTACCGAGGAGTACGTCCGCTCCCCTGCAACACAAAGCCGGATCTATTCCTTACTGAACAGTTCCGAATAAGACAACCCCGTGGTTGTAGCTAGCAACCACCCACACGGCCGAATATAAAGAGACTTCTAGACAGGGATAAATCTTGCTCTCCAGTGGGTGCGACCCACGAAGCCTTGCTGCACCTCCCCTGTTTTAGCCATTCCCGGTTGATGAGGCTTGAGGCTAAGATTACCTTTATAGGACATATCACGTAGAATGTTCATCGTCCACCTGACGATGTTTTGAAAGCATTCAATCCATACAAGTTCGTTCCGTGTTCGAACGAAACCGAAGGCAATATCTCGTTACACTCATTTTGGAATCACCCTCAGAGTCAACGACAATAACCCTTGCACTCTGAACCAACATCTCGAATCTATAAGAACTAATTCCGTCAAACTCATTACGGAATCACCCACAGAGTTATACTGACTCATAGTCCTTACACCTCGAGTCTTCACAAAGCTCCACTTTGATACACGACCTAACGTTATTTGGAATCGATGTGGTTTTCGGATATCCAAATATGGAAACCCGATCCCGGTCTCATCGAAAACCAAAGCGTGTCTTTTAAGTCCAAGTTGTTTTAAAGTTTTAAACAATTCAATACAGTATCTATATACACACAGATAGATAACTCACAATCACAGTTGATAATCAACATTATCAAATAACAGGTAATTCATATCATCAATATCACATAGATATTCCATATATCACCATCACAATAGATAACCTATGTTATCATCACAATACAACCAAATCATCCATACCACACAATATCTTTTATCTCATTACTGAGATCACAAAGCATTCAAGACAATCAATGACACCCATTCATCCATAAGCAAAGATTTACTCATCACCATATAATTAATTTAAAATGAATTAAATTAACTATCTTTAACTCTAATTAATTTAAAATGAATTAAATTAATTACCCCATCTTTAATTAATTTAAAATAAATTAAATTAATTACTTCATCAATACAAATCTTGCTTACTCAATCATTTAATTGATTATAATCAATTAATCATTTATTATTAATTGCCTAAATTAATCACTCTTGATTAATTATCCTTAATTACACTTATGTAATTATCCTTAATTAATTTCTCAAATTAATTATCCTCAACCAAACAGTAATTAACCTTTAATTACTTCAATTAATTAATTAATCATAATTAGTTATCCTAATCCTTAATTAATAAATTGATTAATTACCTTTAATTACCTATTATTGATTAATTAATCATAATTAATCAATCTTAATTACATCATTGATTAAAATAATTAATGATCCCCTTTTATTAATTACCTTAAGTAACTAACTTATAATTATTAATCATCCCAGATTAATTACATTTAGTAATTAACTAACTTAATTACTATATTAAATAAATTAATTATTCTTTAATTAATTACTTAATTGATCCCTTGATCAATTATTAAATAATTAAACCAAATTTCCTCACACTTAAACATCTCCACTTAATTACAATCATGTAATTATTAAACAATTACTTAACTAAGTAATTTCTAAATCATTAATTACATAAAGTAATTATTTTTAAAATCAAAGTGTTTAAAATTAATTAAACTTAATTATTTTAAATAAACAATCACATTAAATTAAATTAATTACACTAAGTAATTAATTTCTTAATTACTTTATCAAGTAATTATACTCAAACCATTTACAATTGATTATTATTAAATTAATTAATCTAATTAATTTTAAAAATTAACCATATTAATTAACTGTTAAATAATCCTGATTAATGACCTTCATTAACCATCCTAAAATTATTTTATAAAGTAATTAACTTAAATTAATTACCATTTAAATTATCTTTAGTCATTCATTAATTAAAGTTAGTTATTAAATTTATTAACCTTAATTTAAAACTTAATTACATAATTAATATTCATTTATCATTAATTAATAACTTAATTAATGATCTTAATTTTAAGTTGATTAATCATTAATCAATTATTAATTCCAAATTTAATTAATGAATTAAATTAATTAATTAATTTTAATTACCTTGTTAATTAAATTCAAAAACATAAATCTAAATTTAAATTTCAAAATAAAACATAACTTAACTATGTTTAAAAACAATATTATTGAAACAAAGTACTTTTTAAACTACTTTTAAATTTCCATTTTTAAATACAAGTTTAAATTAAAAGTAATTTAAAATTATCAAAGTTTGAAAATTTTAAAACTTATTTAAAATTCCAAGACAAAACAAAAGTTTGACTTTAAAATGAAATCATAAGAATTTGAAGTTAAATTCATTTTAAAATTTTGGAAATTCCATTCATTCTTAGTTTCAACTTCCAATTTAAATCTTCTTTTTAAATTTGAAACTGAAGTTCATTTTAAACCTAGATTTCCAGTTTTAAAATTTATCTTTAAATCTTACTTCACCTTTTAGAAACTTCATTATTAAAATTTTAAACTATTTACCAAAATGAAATAGTTAATTAAGTTAAAATTTTAAACTTTTATTTTTATTTAAAAACTGGGTTTTGAATTTAAATCAGAAATTCAAACTTGCATTGAATTTAAACTTAAACCTTACCTTAACACAAAACTACAGATTTTAAATTTTGAAAAACCCAGATTTTTTATACAGGCTTTAAACCTGGAAATTACAGGTTCAACCCGAGAACCTTATTTTTACTTCGAGTCAAATGCTCTCTACTCCGAGTTTTCAAACCATTTACCCCGAGCAAGTCACAGTCCTACCCTGCCACAACCAGAGCCTAACAGATCACCAGAATTTCTCATCGTCGTGCACATGCACGGCGACCACCACCTCTGCCGATCATCACAGATGATCCAACACTTTCAGAAAACCAATGAATGCCCTAACTACATCTCCAGATTGAACAAATGAACAAAAATCCAAAATTTCGCTCTCTAAACCCAAACATGAAACATGTTCTAGGTTTTTTTTTTTTTGCCCAACCTGTCAACGGCAAGTTTCTTGCCTCTCCGACCACTTGGCGTTCCACCCCTCCGGCCTCGAGTCCCTCTATACACCAACTATCCAATTCCCAAAAATCAAATCACTCGATCCACTTTTCACCTCTCACTGTCCCAATCTTTAACCCCTATTCAAACTAGGGTTCATACAAAGATTTCCCCACAGCGACCAATGTAGCAATTATTATTCTCATTTCATATTTTTCTATGGATCTTTGATCCTTACTCTATAGCTCAGAAAAATTCTAAGATTCCTCAAGTCACAGATTGCAAGTATTTACACAAATTCATATTTTTGTTCAAGAACAAACTGTAGATGAAACTATACTCTAAATTCTAATACCTGATTCAAAAAAAAACAGTTTCCAGTAAATGCTTTTAGTTTCTAAAACTGGATATAAATATTAATATGATTTGTTTTTGACCAAGATCAACATACAGGGGTGTTACTTATGTTTACAGAAATAACTCTCAGTATTTTAATTCTCCTAAAATTTTTAAATCTAAACTTAAGAAAATAAAACACATTACTTTATAAGTTGAATTCTAATCTCTGGTAAACAAACTCCTTTTTATTATGTTAAAACACAGATATAAATCTCAAATTAAATCAATTTGTAAAAGCTTCTTTTAAATAGGGTGTGAATCTGGGAACACTACACAGCACAATCAACATGCATAAACAATCATAATTACAACAGACATTTTATAAGCACACAAACATAATTTTTATCTCAAACATTTAGTCAAGCAACCTAAATATAGTTTAAGATTTTAAATGTTACTCACCTTTTTATTGAATGCAGATTTTCTGTTGAATTTTGCAGAAAAAAATATGCAGGCTTGACTCTTTTGTTGAAATCTGAGTTGCTCATGATCCCAAATTCAAATTACTTGCATGCAGAAAGTAGATGTAAAAGCTAGTTTCCCATATGCATGCAAATGCTTTATATTCCCAGGTCTTAAAAACAGAATGCAGATAAAAAAAACAGTGCAGGCTCTTCCCTTTTTGCTTTTGAGAAAGTGGGATATGCAAGTTTGCTTACAGATTTTTATGTACAGGTATTTGATCTTGAAGAGGTGGAATATGCAGATGTTTGAAGGGGTGAATCAATGCAAATTTGAACAGGGTTTAAGTATGCAGGTTTGAATTTTAGGTGTGCAGATTTGAACAGGATGTATGTATGCAAATTTTGACTAAGGATATGAAAAATGAATTTTGGTCTTCATTTGATTAAGGAAATGAAAATTCAATGTGAATGAAATAAAGGTGCAAGCTTAACTAATGTATTTTCAGATTTTAATAAAAGAAAAGAAAATTTTAAAACTAAATTTACACTTGTACAAATGTTAGACACTTATCAATTTGTATATTAGGCTTTTAGACACATGTCTCTTTAAAATAATTAGCACTAATTTATAAATCAATGTATATGTTGGCTTAGATTTAAGTTGTTAGTTTATATTAAAATATGTGTATGAATTTATAAATGAAAACAAACCATGTTTACAAAACTTACACAAATAAATAAAAATTAAAACAATTAAACAATTTATACTTTTGAACATAAATTCAAACTAAATTCAAAATCAAACAATTTCAAATCAAGTTATAAATATAAATTCAATTTGAAATAAAAATTACTAATTTTATTCAAACTCTACTTATAAAGACAATACAATATCAATATTGTTTTTATAATTCTCTTATTATTAACTTAAAATCATTTTACAAAAGATTATATTTTTATTAATAAAATATCCATTTTATTAAGCCATAGAACCTTTTGTTGAATTTATTCTAAATTTAAAACTCAATCCAATTTAATTTAAACATTTAATATTTTTCTTATCAATTTTAAAATCATAAATTTATTATGAAATAGTCTTAAAAACTCAATACTAATTTAAAATCGAAATTTCCAATTTATAATGTAAATATTAGAATTTTAAAACATGATTTAATTATTAAATTTAAACCAAAATCATTTATTTAACTTTGAAAAACTTAAATATTAAATAAAACAAATTTTTCAAAATTTCTACAATTATTGAACTAGAAAAAAATATGCTTTACTTATTAAAAATTAAAACAATACCAATCTATTTAAAATATAAACCATATATTTATATTGTAAATAGAAATCAATCTATGATTTAAAAGATAAAATAACCAATTTAAATATTTATTGAAGAAGATTATTAAATTTATTTGAATAATTATTAACAGAATATCAATATCAATTTAATTTTAACTACAAATTATTAAATTGATATTGTTAAAAATTATGGGATATTACAGCTGGAAAATAATTTTGGTGATGACGGTCGCATCATCGACATTCATTTTCGAGTTTCGAAGTGGAGAGGCCATCAGTAGTTTGCTACATTTTGTTTTGAAATGAATCTGATTTAAAATTTCTTAAGTATATTTTGATTTATAAAATATATTGATATATGGTTTTAAATTTGATTTGGTATTTATTTATCCCCAATGGTTTGAAGTAAAATCGGAAATTTAATTTCTTAAATTTATGTTAAAAGATGTTGTTAATTGTAGACTGAAGTCAAAAAATTTGAATTAATATTTAAACTTGAGAGAATTGAATTAGGAATTTTATTTGGATAATACTCAATTGCATTCAATATAACTTGCCTAAATTTTCAAAAGTTAACTATATAATTGAATATCATACAATATAAATGATATCAAAAGAAATTTTAAATAAATTTGAGTAGTTATAATAAATGTAAATATACTTAATATAAATGTGATAAGATATATTAAGTAGAATAAATTTAATAATAATTTGGAATAAAGAAGAATTAATTTGTCGAACAAAATATGATTATAATAAATGACTATTCAAATTTATGATCTTTGAAATTGTTAATTTAAGATTAATTGGATAATATATAATATAAATTGCCTTTACAAATAAAATGTGAGTGCGTATAATAAATGTTATTCACTTAAATTTTAATTATAAAATGTTTATGGAGATAAATAGAATAATAAGTTAATTGAATAATATATGTGATTAATAAAATAAAATTTTCGTTTTGAAAGTTAATAAATTGAATTAAATCAACTTAAGGTAGTATCTTGAATTAGTTGAATTTAAATTGAATTTCATTTGAAAGAAACCTTTTGTACCTAACATTAATAAATGAGAAATCAAATCAATTTAAATGAAAACCTTGAATTTAAAAAAAAATGTTAAATATAAATTTATTTAAATTGAAATTTATATGGTTTAAATTAATTGTTTATTATGTAATTCAAGTCTATTTCTTCTGGTTATTTCTATTCTCCTACCTCCTTCCTTTTCGGGGACGAAAAGTATTGAGTGGGGTAGAGTGTAACGACCCGGATATTTTACGGTTTTAATAAATTTAATTAACTGAAATTGTGTGAATTTAATAAAAATAAATATAAAATTTTGAAATAAAAATTTGATACTTCGCATAGAGATCTTGGAGTTGGAGCTTCGACTGGAGACTCATCTTGGAGTTGGAGCTTCGCCTGGAGATCCAGCTATCTATCCAGCTTTCAGATATTCAGTTGATTCCAGTACTGCATTCCGATTATTGTATTTGACTATTGTATTCGAGACGTCTGTTGTAACTTATTTAACTCTGTTATATATATATATAGTAGCTTCATGAACTACTACCTTTTGCTTCCGCTGCATATTATTACTCTGTGTCTGTGATTCTGTGATTATTTATTTACTGTATATCTGGGTTTTGCCAAGTTTAAATTAACCATTTGGTATTTTGAATAATTCAAGTCCGACATGTGCGGATGCGAATAGTCCAAAATAGCGGGTTGTTACAGTTGGTATCTGTGACGAGCCGGAATTTTCGAGCATTTAAAATCGGGATATTTAATTGATTTTAAATATTCAATAGAGTAATTTAAACTTAAATTACGAATATCACAATTTATTTGATAATGGAATTATTAAATTAAATAATTTGAAGTTCGGTAAAATGTTGAATCGAGAGTTTTAAGCCTATTACAATAATTTGAAGGCTTGTAATATTTATATTCATAACACTGAGGATAATAGAAGTTGTAAAATTGAAAATAATAGTGGTTTGTTCAGTTTTAAAATTTTATAGTTTAAATTGAATTTAAAAATAGCCCTCCGAGGCACAGTCTCGGAATTAGACGAAACCGGTTCTATTGGGTCTGTAATATTGAATTATTATCGGATTTCAAATTTTGTACTGTTCAGAGTTGTTGTGTGAGCATATGATATATAAACGCGCTGAAATTATATCGAAATTTAAAATTAATAAATGGATTCGAAAGCTATCTTCTCCATAAGATCAAATTAGGACTCGAAACCTCTTCTATTGCGTTCGAAATAGAGGTTTAACATTATAAACACCTAGCGGCACGTCTCAATTAGAGTTCTAAATTTTAAGTTGCGTTTATCAAGACAGTTTGAATTTGAATTTAAATTATATGTTTATCCTGTCAACTTCAGCCGAAATTTTATCACATCAGCTGTTTCCCATCATTTCAAAGTCTCTGTAGCCTGATGTTGCTGGATCGTTGTCTTCCTTTTTGCGAACATTGTTGTCTTCCTTGAAAAGCTTTATGACTAGTTTAAATCACGAAATAATTCGTGTAAGTTACACCTCTTCGTTTTAGAAAGCTCCTCCCTCTCAAAAAAAAAGAATTAATGGATGAAGCCCATTCAACTTAAAACCTAAATCGCGACTTCATCTACTTCTTTGTTCGAACTTATTCTCCTCATTCTCGCCCTTTTTGAGAAATCGAAGTCACGAATAAAAAAAATGGCGATTCTCGAATTGAAATCGAAGACCCTATGAATTCTCGAAATCGTGATCTTGTTCCTGAAATCGAATGCGAAATAGGTGGGGTTCCTCATTCGAGTTCGAGCCTAGGGTGGTGGAATCGATGCCGGAGCTCGAGATTCGTTCGAATTAACATCGACAGAAGGAAGTCGATCAAGCGTGGCTTCGTCTCGGGTTGAAGGGGAAGGGGATTTACGGTGACTTGAGAAGTGAGTGGAGCCGAGGTCGTGGAGGGAGGCTTGGGTTGGTTTCGCGATGGGGGTCAGCAATCTGGTGCGTGGTTGTAGGTATAACAATTGTTTTAAATTTCATTTCATATAAATATCGAGATTAAGGATATATATATATATATATATATATATATTCACACACACACACACATCCAGTGAAATATATGTGCAGATTTTTCAAATTCATATATATATACACACACACAATTACAGTAAAGTATAAAACGATTTATTATTTCAATTTAAGCTTATATATATATGAATATAGGAATGTGTAAAAGTGAAATATGTTTCAGTAAGGTATATAGTCAAATTTATTTACATAGGTGAGATTTTCTGAAAATAGAGCAAAATTGGATTTTTGGTTATATAAAATCATTTTTCTCCATGCAAGTAACTTGCTATTTAATTTTAGGTATATATATATATACCGTAATATTTTGAAGTTATATAGGAATTTCAAAAAAATATTTGAAGGTTTATGTAAATTAGATTTTTATGGAATTTATATAGCTTATTTTTATAAAATATATATATGTAGTTCCAAAAGTGAAAAGAAATAAGATAAATATTTTCAATCACTAGTCTATTTTAAATAACGAATTATGGAAATAAATTTGTTCTTAGTCACTTAAATTTTTTTTTATAAAATGGAAATAAATTGTTCAAGTTATTTGAAAGTGTAATAAATCGTATGGTTGTTATACAAGGTCTAGAATCGTGAAGGAAACACGCTGGGTTTGGTTGGATTTGCAAACAAAAATCATAGATGACTTAATCTCACTCAGTTGAATTTAAATTTAAATTTAAATTGATAAATTTAAATAATTGTTTGAATGGTTGAATTGGTTGATGTGTTATAGTATGATATATTTTGGAATTGGTATTATGTATTGTGCTAACGTCTGTGGATGCAGGGAACAGGTTGGAGGAATCCAACTGGATCCCGCAACATTTAAATTATTTAATATTCTCTGTTGTGATTATTTGATATTCTATGATGAGTTATATTGGAATATTGAATGTTATGTTTTGATTGGATATATTTGAGTATAATGAATTATCAAAAATATATAAATTTGATTTTTGAAAGAAAATAAAGGAAGTGAATTGTAAGAGAGATAATTATAGAAAATTGAGTACATTAAGAATGAATTGTAAAAGGAATGGAAGTGATGCTAAATACTAATGAATAACTTCGAGTATGAAAGAAAAGAATTTGAATAAACAGTAATTAATGAATTGTAAAATCAAGTGATATTATTTTAAAGGAATAAAGAATTATTCTAAATTTCAAGGTTTAAATTTATTTAAAAGAATTAAGAAGTAATTTTAGAAATCAAAAATTGGTATCCTTCGTTAAAATATTTTAAATCGTAATTAAGAAATAAAATCTGAAATTAATGGATTCTGAAATAAAGGGAAGTAAATTGGAAATCAATTTGGAAATTGATTCAAGTGTTTGGAATTGGAAATTTCAAGAGAAATGTGAAGAGAAGTATATTTTTTTGGATAGCCAAGTACGTTTTCCAAGTAAGTTTTTAAAAATAAAATAAAGGTTTTAATGTTGGTTTACAAAGTATGCTTTAGGAATTTATTATTTCTAAATATCAAAATTCTAAAGTAAATATTTATTCAAATATATTACCGTAGTAATTATTTATAAAAAGTGAATTAGTAATGCTATTTTAAAAGTGAAAACCTAGTTTTATATTTTATAGAGTAACCTATTTTCAAATATTCATATAGTAGATATTTTTACCAATTATTGAAGTAGTCTTAACTTAAATGTTTTAAAGTAAATTTCGAAGTAAGTATTTTATTTTAATCTATTATCGTAATAATTATTTAAAGAATGATTTGGTATTTTAAAGAAAAAAATCTAATATATAGTAATAAGGTAACCTTATTTTAGTTATTTCTAGAGTATTATTTTAAATTAAGTACTAAAGTAATTTTTCTATAATAAATTTGGGTTGAAATAAATTCAAACCGAGTGTTATAGGATATAGGATTTGATGCTGTGGAGCTTAGGAGACGAGCTGGATGACGATACGTACTCTCGTACTTGTTTATCTTTAATAATAGTTGTAATACCTTTGTTTTCATACTTTTTTGGTATCAACGTGAACTACCAAAAATGCCCCTCTTCAAATATTATTAAATATTACTATCTTTAATCTTTAATAATAGTTGTAATACCTTTGGTGTCACACTTTTTTGGTATCAACGTGAACTACCAAAAATGCCTCTCTTCAAATATTATTAAATATTACTATTGCTTAAAAATAGGATCTAACAGTCAATTTTTTTTAACAATTCAAAACGTACTTATCTTATATCACTTAGAAATAGGATCTTACAAATAAACTTTTTTCAAAGTCATTTTTTGCCGATTAATAATAGAAATAAAAATTTAAACCAATATAAAATTAAATTCATTCTTTGTTAATTAATAATATAAATAAAAATTCAAACGCCCCTAAAAGTTGATAATTAAACATACTTTAAAAATTCAAAACGCTTCTAAAATTAGGATATAAAATTAAACTTTCTTTAAAATTCAAAATACTTCTGTACAAATATACAAATCTTTGTATCACTTGAAATACAAATTATTTTTTTGACTGATTTAGATATATACAATTTATAAGAAAAAATAATTCACGCGCAAAGCGCGTGCCATTACACTCGTATATATATATATCCCGTTGTGTTGAGTTGTTGTGTATCCAGTTGTATGATATTGATGTTGAGCTGTGATTGATGTACTATGATGATGTAATATATAAACAGTTATATTTGTTTTTGTGTAAAGATCATTGATATATATATATATATATATATATATATACGAGTAGTTTGGCACGTGCGATGCACGTGCGCAGAAGAAAATGGTGTGAAGAAACAGTGTCTGTGATGGTTGTTGAATGCGATAAATTGAGTGTGACGTACATGTATTGTTGAATATTTTGGATAATAACATGCAGAATGAATGTACAGTCGATGGACGTGGACGTAGAAAATTTGTATCGAACTTGGGAAGAAGAGTTATATCAGAATGACATTGTGTGGAAAGAATGAAAAGTAATATACATATGTTGGAATGAATTATCAATGAATGTTCATGCAAACTAAAGAGAATAATTTTGATTTGTAACAGGAATAGAATATGTTGTTCGTTACATATAGTAGGTGATCAGAAATAGACTTGATTGCATTTTGTGAGGAGAGAGAAACATAATGGCTTATTGCAGCTAAAAAACTATTTGATAGTAAATTGTAGGTAGTAAGTGTAGTTGTCATAACGGTTTTCTCTCCTCCTTGTTCCTAGCTTGAGACCGGCATCAGCAGTAAGTCGATGGCGGATTTAGAAACGTTTTATAAGAGATTTTTTATGTGAATTGAAAGTGAGTTGGAGTAGTAAAAGAGGGAATTTTTGTTAACCCAGTTTTGTATTTTATAGAAGCTGTAGTTGATTATATGACCGAAAAACAGTAAAATGGAGAAAAAGATTATAAGTGAAGATATTACTCGTATATGGTCGTAAAATACTGTACTTATTTAAATAGAGTAATAAAACAATTGTGAAGAACTTATATTTGGACCCTTTGGTGTAGAGTAGTAATTATAGTAAAAGTACGGCATGTGAAGTGGAAAAATGAAGTATTGTTAATTAAGCTCGTGAGTGCATTGTAACAACGCATCCTTATACACAACATTTCTAGTATGTATGCCAGTCCTATTCGGAATCTTTCCATTTTTCACCAAAACTTTTGTTGTTTTTCTTGAAACGCCTCTTGATAAAGCAACATATAGCTGACCATGACTGAAAATATGTTCGGGTAGATAAATACCAACCCGAGGGATGGTTTGTCCTTGTGCTTTATTAATCGTTAAGGAAAAAGCTAATTTAATTGGAAATTGTTTACATATTAGGTTGAAAGGCATGTTAGCATTCTTAGAAGGCTTTAGTGGTATACGTGGAATAAAAACTCTTGTACCACGAAAATGTCCAACAGTTATTTCTGCATCTATGAGATTTCTATGAAAGTCACGACATAATAATCTGGTTCCATTGCATAATCCAATTCGTGGATCAATATTCCTAGGCAACATGATTGGTGCTCCTCCTTTCAGTGTTAATTTATGTGGTGGTAGACCTCCCGGAGCAAGTGAGTTTAAGAATTCATATTGATATAGATTATATGTATCTTCTTCGACTTTGTCAAAGGAGCAGTAAATGTGCTCGCTACCTGGAAACAGTTCTATAACTTTGTTATTAATGTCATCTACTGTTTCGTTTGTATGGGCTAATATTGCTCTATCCATTATAAAATTAGGATCACCTAATCTATCATTGAGTTCAGCGAACACTTCATTAATCAGAGCATAGACTGAAGAAGTAGTGGTCCAAGGTTGAACGATATCATTTGGGAGTAGTATAATATCCTCTTGAACATAGGCTTCATCTCCATTTCCAATACGTAAAAGAAATTGTGCATATGATTGATCGTCTCTTGCGTGCATATTTTGTGTTAAAATGAATTACTTGAACATTTTCCCATAAATATGATCGTACTATACATACATCGACGGCTTGAGCTCTAGTATCGTTTACGACTATTGGTAGAACTTGACGAAAATCACCGCCTAAAATAACAATCTTTCCTCCAAATGGTGCGTCTACATTAGTTAAATCTCGTAATGTTCTGTCTATGGCCTCAAATGCAAAGCGGTGAGCCATGGTAGCTTCATCCCATAGGAAAACGGTAGCAGTCAGTAAAAGTTTTGCGAATTCAGATTGTTTGGGAATATGACATGTAGAGGAAGAGTCTAAATTAATTGGTATTTTAAATCGACAATGTGCAGTTTGACCCCCTGGAAGAGCAAGAGAAGCAATTCCAGAAGTAGCAACTGCAATTGCAATATGACCTTGAATTCATAACTGTGCTAAGATTGCTCTATATAAATATGTTTTACCTGTACCTCCAGGGCCATCTATGAAATATGTAGCATTAGCTCTACTTTCAACAGATATCATGTCAAATGTCTTCTTTTGTTCGAAGTTCAAGTTATCTACAGAATTGATATCATTATTGGGTATTTCTATGCATTGTTCTTCTAAAAGAAGAGTGGATGTATTTGTATGAGTAAAGTTGGTGAAATTAGTATGTGAAATGTCATACTCAAAAATTGATTTGTTATATTGTTTGAGAAGGTTGTCGAGGTCAGACAGACATTGAAGTACTGAAAATGAATTGGTCACATTAGTAGCGGATGTAGTAGGATAGTCTTCAAGTAAGAAAGGGAAAACTCTACCCACAATTCACGCACATGTCATGGGTCACAGTATACTAAAATTGTAACAAATAATTTTCGTAAATCATTAGGCATATGTGTGTTTGAAGCATCTGTATACTATCATCATTTTCAAGTAAACCTCAATGTTTAGTTGCTTCTTTAAATGTGTTATATTCTATTCAATATCATATAGTTAATAAAAATTGTTGATTGGATGTTTGGATGATTTACTATTTTATCAGTTGGTTAGGATTTATTCCCACCCTAAAGTGGATGACCTTTGTATATATAGCCTCCTAGTAGCGGATGACCCATATTATATATATATGTATGTATGAGTATTAAGACACGTTCGATGGACATGCGCAAAGACAGAAGCAAACTAACTTCTTATTTTTGCAAAATACACACATGATATCAAAATCAGCTGAGAACATATTTAAATGGAAGGCAATTTATTGTGAACGATAGATGAACAAAATATAAATCCCCAAACTTGGAAAGAAGTAAACATAAATGGATTCATATAAAATTCATATTTATTCTGCTATACCTTAACATCTATGTGATAAAGAGTGGTTTCAATAGAATTTTATTTGTTTATTGAACCTATTATAGTGACAATGTATTAGCATCATATGGTACAACTTCATAAATAATAGCAACCAATTTTTAACCGCATTAAGGTTAAAAATTAGTGACACCAAAAAAATGTTATTCAAAATTAATTCAGGAAATGTCACAGCAATGCTCTTTAATATATATATATATATATGTGTGTGTGTGTGTGTGTGTGTGTGTGTGTGTGTGTGTGTGTGAGTAGATTGGCACGTGCGATGCACGTGTGCAGAAGGAACTGATGTTAACAAACAATGTGTGAGGTTTGTTGAATTTTATAAAATAACTTTGACGTACACGTAATGTTGCATGTTTTGGATATTGAATTTAAGAATGCATCCACGTCTGACGGAAAAACTAATAAACGCTGTGTGACAGTAGCCAGCGAACGGTAGAAGGAAAAATAAAAAGCTGTCAATTTACTTAGAAGAAGAAGAATTTAGTGTAGTAATCATAGTTGGACAAAAGGTTAAGTGTATGAATAAGAGATAAGAGAGAAATATCTTTGTCATTTTTTTCTGAAAAGTAATATGGGGATTCAAGAAGCCTGAGTGAAATTTAGATAGGCAAAAGAATTTATAAAGGTTAGTTGATGGGGATAGGCAAACGTGTGAATTGAGGTGGGTAGTAGAGCTGAGTTGGTCGTGTACGATAGTAACAATGTTGAGTGGAAAAGTATATATTAGCCTAGTCTGCAGCAATTTTTGAAGGAGCATAAGGAATGAACAGCAGGGAAAAAGATACATCTTGCAACTTTTGATATCGTTTGTAGCGGGTTAATAAGTGACTTGTGGACCCTATGTGATTCTGCAGTGTTAGACTACATAGGTACCTAATTTATAATGGATGATGATGGATCCTGAACCGGTGCAATGTATTGGGAGTACATGCTATATATAGCACAGGCTAATAATCATAGGCCTACGTACTAAGTGAAATGGTTCCACAGATATAAATATGTCTCATTAGCACGTCCAGGGCGTATGCTAACAAAAATAGATGCAAAGTCATTTTACCGAATGTGAAATAATGGACGTATGGATTAGGATATTAGTGGTATGGAATAATAGTCTTCTGATCTTATTTGTAAAAACTAATTATCGCTATTGTTCTCGTAACTTCAAAGTCTTTCGGTATTGTAACAATATTGTATTACTGGTGTTTAGCTAGTGATTTTATGTAAAGTAACAACAGAAGTAGTCAGTGCTGTTAAAGAACCAAGCCCAGCCTTGAAACTTCAGGTTTGCATGTGTAGCACCATTGTTCGACTCCTCTTCATCAAATGAAATTGATGAGTTTCATGATAAAGCAATTTTAATGTGAATTAATAAATACTCTGCGCAACTAAAAAAATATAACCATGATATATGAAAAACTATCATCATGAACTAAACGGTTGCATGTTTACTTGCCATAAGATCTGTGAAATTATTAGTGCATTTAAGTAAAAATAGTTTAGAAAGATCATATACCTTAATGCTAATGCATTGGTAAATATATTTAAAAAGTCGTCTAAACCAGCATGAAAATACCTCTTTAATACAGAGCCTTGGGAGAAAACCTTTTACGGTCTAGATCATCATTTCAAACATCATAGAGAAGCAATAGAATAAGCACTATATTTATAAATCGACTATGTTAGGCTTCTGGGAATCCCAAGTTGTACTTAACGCTTATTTGTACACAATAACTACATAACTGTCATATAAACATATTCCGTGCAAAAATGACAAAAGTGAATGATTAAGTTCATTTAACAAAATAGAAACAAATTAACATAACAATAAGAAACAATTACATACATATAGTAACATGGTTTTATAACAGTAACTCCAATGGAAACTGAATGTCTGTATGCTACAAACCTTCTTTGAGTATCATATTTTGATGACCATTGGCTGGCTCTCCCAAACTTTTCTTTGAGTATCATATGTTGATGACCATTGGCTGGCTCTCCCAAACTTTCATCATCGCTTTCAAGTTTCGACGTTACTCGCTCTGAGCAATGTCAGCACAATGGTATGCTATGTCCAAGTGAAAAAGTTTGGTTTGATCCCTTGATTTATGTACTGTATTACTTCATTAACTTCAATAACTAAAGAAACTTTATGACAAAGGAAGATAACTACATAAAGAAAGTCAAATATATAAAATTTACCACTCTGCTACTAAGTACTTCAGAATCTATGTAAAGCAACTACAAATAACTATCATCGATTTGTGATACAAATCATCTCAAGAATCATTCATGTAAAAAAGAAACATTTACACCAATAATCTAATATGAAGATAGTGAAAGGCAAACAGTGAGCACTAATGCTTTCAGTATATGAAATAATATATGACATTTGTACAATCAGTTTATGTATAACATACATAGCTAATCTGAAAGAAAAAATATATTAAAATTGAGATAAAATACATAAAAGATATTCTTAATTCGTGAACCTAAACAGTAGTCAAAATAAATTAGGAGATATATAAAGTATAAAACAAATTAATACTTCATTTACATAAATATAAAAATAAAAGCATCGTGATATGTGCTAGATTAAAAAATGATATAAGTTCTATGTGATAGATAAGCAAGTTATGTGAGATGATCTACAAAACATGCTATGAAAATGGTTTACATTAGAGTTCAATATTTTTAGGAATAAAAGTGAAACTTACTGTAGCCATAAAGTGAATGACTTTAAATTCAAGTCTTCCGTGATCTTATGGTAAGATTCTTACATGCATAACATCAACGTTTATTACTATTTCAGAAGCCTAAAGTGGAAGTATGTCACAAACTAACCACAAAACCTTCAGTTGTAAGTAAGATGATAAAATGAGACTGTAACCAATATATAAATATCCAATAAATATAAAATAGGAAGTTGGTATTAAATGAAATTGAAATAAATAAAGTAATACACCAATCATACATTCAACATCTAGAATCAGACTGGTGGGAGCTTCAATATAATGCAAGATCTAAATTTGCAATCATTGCGAAGGATTGGCTCATCCGCGTACGCATTGTTAATTATTTTTTCCATTCATATCCACAGACTGTTTGTCGACGTAAAATTTAAAGATGATGTGTAATGGGTCAAAGGAAGCCTATCGCTTCGAGAGTACAACTTACATTTCCATATTGAAAAAACCTAATATCATCAAAAATTGTAGACTAAAAACGCAATATCATCACTCGCATAAAAAAGACCATATTTTGTATTTTGTAGTGTTCTTGAGCAATATGAGAAGCCACAGCATACAATTATTTTCCAAGGATAATGGATTGTAAAGAAAATGAAATATGAGCGGTAATAGATGCATAGGATGGATAAAAATTTATCAACTATGTTAAAAAATTTGAAAACTGTTAAATGTTAATAGAATATATAGGAATTTGATTTAAGCTGCTAAAATAATGAGGCAAACTGACTTGTCGCGGAAATACTGCCTTTTAAAGGAATTTTTTTTCCAAAGACATGTGTAATAATCATGTTACGCCTAGCATCAAGCAGAGACTTTTAAATTGAAAATGCAAGTAATTCTTTGTTAAGAAAAAAGAAATGCATAATGTAGTTTTATGCACTGTGCATATTGTTATACTTGGAAAAAATGTCATTATTTGAACATGGGTAATCTGTACCATCTAAAGAAAGTAAGTGATATTATTGTAGTTGGAAATAATATAGATTAATTATAGAAATTGGGAATGTAAATGCATTTATCTAAAATTGAAATGGTGAAAGCCACATCCCAGCTATATCATATAACAATTTTAAAGATCAAAACAATGACCAACAAAGTAGAAACAACTTTTAACATACCATTAAATTCCCAAGCATAGCATTGACTAATCAGTCTTTTTAATAAGCCAGTCTTGTAGGTAATGGATTTAGTCGTTTCCAGGGGTTTTCTCTTTGTCCAGCTACATATTAGCTCCTGCAAAATTTTGAGATTGTTTATTGGAGACTTTTCTAGTGGAAACCTATTGCAAAGTTAGCTAATAATTGTGATCACAAAATCCTTTAATGAATTAATCTTTGCAGGCAAATCTTCTTGATCAATACTTCCCAACTATGTTATATTGAAAAAGGAAAGAAAAATAGTAACCAAAAAGTAAAATTATTTAGTAATATTGAAAAAAAAATACTTTTCTAATTATTCATTTGTTGTTATTTTAGGGAAAAAGGACATATACTAAATGCAATAAAATGAATTAGTAGAGTTGATTCATGTACATTTATTTCCATGCATACATCATAAAGAAAATTGCTGTTAATTAAGAGATTTACTTGCAAAGGTCAATTCATTAAAGATAATGTTACAACAAATAGGTTGTAAATTTGAATCATTTATGTTAAATTCAGGATTGAATGCCTTGAAATGTGAGCCATAAATGACTGCAGGGAAATAGCAAGTAGATATATTTCCACTGTAACTATCAAATGCCATTATAATTTGCCAAATTTGAGATAGTAATAGAGTTCTAGAACTAAGAACATAAGAAAGGATTTTATGTGATTCTTCACTTATTTTGTTTGGATCAAACTCATTATGTATGGAGATAAAAAAAGTTATGAGAATAAATTATGTAGGTTATTCTACGAATGCCTCTAGCATATTAGGAAAACAATTATGTAAACACTTTGCAAAAACAACCAAACATGAAGATATAATGTATAATTAATGGAAGAAGAGAAGAGCTATAAGGAACTCTATACGACAAACAGAATTATAAAAAATACTAATATGAAAATACTAATTTAAAAAATACCAAGTTTTCCATCGTAATATTCAGGCCAACCGTCCTTCAGCAAACGACTTTCAGCAAGTTCTATTGCTTTTTTTCTATTTGTATTCTTCCAGTTGTGATGAAGGTTGCAATTAGCTGCCACAGAAGCACTGCATAAAGAAGCACTGCATAAAGAAGCACTACTTATAAGTAACTAAAACGACTTATAAGTTATTTATTACTATAAGGAGGTTGAACATTTCTATACATTACTTTTCACTTAAAACTACTTATAAGTTGCCCTTAAAGTCTGCTTTCTAGTAGTTATAAATTATGAAGTTCCCAAATGGGCCAAGTCTTTCCTAGTTATACTTTCTAGGAATTTGTTGTTTCTAATTAGAACGCTTTAGCATGCCAAACTTGTATTAGATTTCAGGTTCTAACTCGTATGTAGCTCTTATGGTAGTAGAGAGGACGTTATCACAAACAGCTAACAGTTTGATATAAAGTGTTTTGTTTATATCTGAATGCAAAATTAAAGTTTGATTTGCAACATAAACACTGTATGAAATATGAACAAAGACTTCACGACATGAAAACAAAACGTGTATGTAATATATTACAGCCTCAGTACAATGTACTCATTGAGTCCATATGCCAAAAACTATCATCAATCAGTTAAAAATACTTCCATATGCAACTAACTTCATAAAACTACATCTATAATCCAAACACGGCATAAGCGATACAATGTCAATAAGTACGTTGATGTAACTTCAAAAACAGTATAAGTGAGAACTATAAACAAAAAATGTGATCAGAGTACATTTCATATTTAATAATGCAACATTCTGAACTTTCTTGTTTTCAAGTGTATGTGGATATTGAAGGTTTATCCTTGTTTGTTTTGAATTTTGATATAAAAAACCAAGTTTTCATCTTAAATAAGTGACATATAGGTACTCGTAATCCGTAGCAACAGTAAGGGTATTCTGAACCCAAAATCAAATGTAAAAATTCACTTAAAATCAAAAAATTAGAAAGCTATAAGGCTTTAGTAAAAAAAAATAAAGAACCACAATTCTAAATTCCTCTTTGTCATCTTTATCTTCCCAATTTTGAGATATATGTAAATTTAGCATAAATGACAGAATGGTAATGAATATATTGGAAATCCACCACGTAAGCAGGGCAATAACAATTGTTGTATAAGTTATGAAAATTAATGACCGTAGATTTGGATACAACAATGTTTACCATCAGGAATTAGTTATATGAGATGAACAACAAAATAACAACATGCATATCAAATCCCTAAAGACTGCTGAAGAAATTCGAGTGGAATTGTAACATATATTAAGACAAAATCATTTTTAAGTTGCTTGTAGTTTATATAATAAATTTATGGTAAGTTATGAAATTATGTAAACAATGAAATCGGCTCATCTTTCGTAATCAAACTCAGCAATCGATACAATAAAATTTGAAATCAACGCAATAAAATCAAATAATCGAACGCGGTCAAACCTTAAAAAAATCAGGCAAGAAAAAAGTAATTGATGAATAGAGATAGTCCGAACTAAAAAGGGAGAATTCAAAGTGGAAAGAAAACATAACAAAATTTGAACAAACCTGAAGCGGAGATCTTTAATTTGAGTAAAGTAACATGACTTTCATCGTGATGATTGACCAAGCGATGCTTTTGCAATTTGTTCAGAATCTTTGATAAGAGAATAAAACAACAAAATCGAATCATAATAAGGATTGAAAGATTGAACCCCGTATTTGAAAGACCAAAACAGAAACAAAATATATCCAAATATGTAAGAGCAAAGCGATAGAATTGGGTCACAATATACCTTTTTGAAGACAAATCCATGAAAAAATGAATTGATTCCAACTTTACTTCGATTAGGATCTGAAATCATACGGTGTTGTAAGTTTGAGGAAAGAAAATTAAATTTATTTTTGTTGGCTTCATTCGCGCAGAGAGAGGAGAGAGGCAGGGGTAAGATTTATGCAGGAAGAACGATGATAAGTGGGTTTGCAGTTATTAGCCAACATGGGAGGTTACCACGGCATCCAGTAAGTACGTGCAACAGTTTTGCTGGGTTCTCATTGAACAAAGGGCATTTCCGTCACTCCAAAAAAGGCTTCACTCACTCAAGTATTCGCTTTATATATAAGATATATATATATATATATATATTATATTTTGTTCCGCTGCGATGGTAAGATTCTATTGTTGTTTTCTGTTTTCTCTTCTTCTAGCTCTTCTTTTTTAACCCAAATCGTTCGTATTTCTGTACAACTTGAGTTGATCTAGGTAGAATAGTGTTGACTCAAGGGGTACGGATTTACAGGTCATTTCACTTGGTATCAGAGCTTAGGTTGGTGATAACCTTGGCTCTGATGGGAATTACTCATTAAATAGAGTCCGTAAGTACTCTAGAATGAGTTTGAGAGTATTAATAGATATAAGTGCGTATTTGTTAGTGAATATAAATTTTTTTTATATTATGTTAATTTATCGGTTGAATGTTTATGGTTCTGGTCGATATATGGGACGTCATATCATCGATAGGAATTTCTAAACTCTTAAACAAGGTAAACCGACACAGTATTGTTTAAATAGGATAAATGAAATAATTTTACCCAAAATTATTTTGTGTATAATAGAAATGATTTTTTCATAAGTTATTATAGTTATATATGGATGCTTGGATGATAGGAGTGATAATATTTAATTATTATCATTATTGTATAAAAATTGAATAAGAAATTGAAATAATAACCAAGATTATGGGATAAATTAATAAATTAAAGGGATTTGTAAATGTGAACTATAATTGGATAAAATATTGAAACCATAATTAAAAAAACTAAGAAACCAATTTGTATACAAATGAAATTTGTAAAGGTAAACTAAATGTAAATTATAGTGTGATTAATAATTAAAATAAGATAAAATTTCAAAAAAATGTTTGAATTTAAATATAAAGGATTTGGAATTTGAAATTTAAATTCCTTTGAATTTGGAAATGTTTCTCCAAAGTTGAGAAGGTAATATATATTAAGAAATATTTTGAATCAGATTTGAAATCTAGTGAGATTTGGAATTTAAAGGGTTTTAAAAAGAGATAAAAGCATTGAACTCTTTCGGTCGCTTGAAAATAATTTTGGTGATGACTGTAGAATCATCGATGTTTATTTTCGAGTCTCCAAGAGAGAAATTGCTACCAAATTGTTTTGAATTGGAATTGTTTGCAAAGAATTAATTTGATTTTTAGAATTGCAAGGAATTTTGGATATAGAAGATTTCAAAGGGAATTTTGAAATGTTAAAGACTGTTTAAAACTCTGGAATCTTAACTAGAAACGTTTATGGCATATAATAAGTTTGATGATATGTAAGTTAGGAATTTGTTGAAATAAAATACAACTTTGTAAGTAAGTAAAGTGAAAACGGAATACTAGAATCTTAAATCTGGATTGTGTTAAATTATTTAAAATGGGAAAATTAGACAAGTTGGACTAAATAAAACAAAGTCTTGAGATTTAAAATTTATAAGTAACTGATTAGTTACTATGGTATGCAAATGAATTGAAAATTCAATGTTGGATGATGCTTGATTTAAATGTGTAAAATAAGGAGCAGAATAAGTTCAAACGGACTAAAAATAGTAAATGTTTGGATATAAAATTTATTTGTTGACCATGAATTTGTGAATGAATAAGTGGATCAACTATTGAATTTATAAAGTAAAGTTGATATTAATAAGAAGAAATTGGAAATTTTTATCCAAGAATAAAATTTAGTTAAATTTGGATTGAATTGAATCAAAGGTCGGTTGTGTCATGAATGATATTAAATGGAATTAAATCCTTGGCTAGCAAAATTCAAAAAGAATGGTTTGGCTAGATTTAATTGGAGTTAAGTTAAATAAATTTGGGTAGAAATAAATTCAGTCGAGTTATAAATATTATTGACTGGAATAAAATTCTACTCAAACAAATAAATGTAAATTAAGCAAGTATTGAATCAGAATAAATAAGCTTCGAAACTTATAAAAGAATTAAAAGAATGGGAAAAAATATACATATACCCCCTAGTTAAAAGTAAAATGTGAATAAAATTGGTTGTAAATAGATAGAGAAGAATGAATATTAATAGGTGAATAGCTTATAAAAAAATATAAATAAGTCGGAATGAAAATATTGTATTCTGAGATAAAAATCCAAACTTGGATATAAAACCAGATTGAACTCAAGGAAATCAAATAAAATGATTTTCAAGATACATGAAAAAGAAAATCAAGTATGTGATTATAATTGGAAGTGTTGTTGAATGAAAATTTGAATTGGATTAAAAATGATATGGTGTGGAATATAAACAAAATCCAATTCAAGCATAAATTGAATGGCCTTATTATTAATAAATTCAACAATGAATTGTTAATGTAAATTAAAATTTAAAATGGATAAAAGAATAAACTAATCGAATAAATTAGTGAAATTGTTGGGATTTGATCAAAGGAGAATCAAATCAAAAATTGTGAATAAGTAATAGGAATTGGAAATCAAGCTTGGGTTGTATGGAATTGGATTAAAATAAAAATGATTTGAGATGAAAATAAATCCAACTTGAGTATGAATAAATTAAAACGGGAATGAACTTAAGTTATGAAATGGTGGTGAATTGAAGTAAATTAACTTAAGTTTAAAAATTAATAGAAGCATGGGATGATGTCGGGTATAATAAAAATAGTTTGGAATCAAACTTTTAGGGTATGAAAGAAATGCAATGAAATTTTGTGAATAAATTAAAATGGGATGGGATTAAGTGTAAATTGAGTTGGAATCAATTTAAATTGGTTATAAGCTTATGTTATTATTTATTCACATTAAAATTGTCGAATTGCAATAGTAAATTGGTCGTTCGACGTAAACGGAAGTAAAGAAAATTATATTAATCAATAGCAGTTTAATAAATTGATTTTTGCATCAATTGGAATGAATATAAGTTTGTTTTGCTTAGAATGAATTAAATAAAAGCAGGTAAGTTGAAAATCACTTCAACCGAATGGAATGGTTTGAGAATTGATTATAAGCAATTGTAATAAGTGTCGGAACCTTATACATGCTTATGGAAATTATATAACATGCATTATATGTGAAATTTACGTGTTTATGCCAGTATATCACATGCATTGTTACAGGATTGATGTTTTAGCTATTTAAATTTAAGTGAAATGCTATAAACTTCCTATATATAGTACTTATATGTTTAAATTGAGTATGTACAGGTACCGGGAAGCCGTTTGGCCGGATTTTGGTCACGCTAGATGCTAAGAATATAAGTTGTTTGCTTAAAAATGCTAAATAAGGTACGCCTACGCAATAAAAATAGGAAATATGAACTGTTTTTGGTTTTTTTGGACCGTGTGGGTCGATGTATATATATTTATATCTTTTATTAAATTGCAAAAGCTCCTTCGTACAAAGGGGACTCTGCCAAAAAAATTCAGAAATTTTGGGAGTTAGAAAATTTTTTGGGAAAGATTTTAGTTAGCGACAAAACGATTTCAAAATTTGAAACTAAAATAAAGTGGTGAATGAAACTAATTTAAAATACCGATATGAATGAATTATAAAAAAAATTAATTAAATATACAAAGTTGAAGATAAAATTGAATTCAGGTAGAAATGAAAGAATAAATTTGGATAGAAATAGATATAAACTAAAGTGGTGAATTAAAAATAAATAAAGAAACATATTGAATGCTTATACTAAACGTAAGTAATGAATGGTGCATTCTCAATTGGAAATTGATATTACAAATATACTCTAAATAATATTTGGATGAATAGATATTGACATTGGTAAGGAAGTCAATAATATGTGTTGAAAGTTGTGATTGGATATTATTGCCAAGTAAGATATGCAGGTATTATAAAGGGAAATGAGAATTGGTTTTGATTTCAAAAGATAAATTTGAATTGCTCGACAAAAAGGTATGTGTTTAAATTTTTATATGAAATTTGTTTGGTTTTTTGATCTAGCCACTTGGCCTTTTTGTTTTCTTTTGGGATTTGGGAGCCCGTAGAGGCCTCTTGTAGTAGTACCGAGCTAGCCGCGCAAAGGAGACGTTGGCAAAAAATTTCGGAAATTTAGAGAGTTAGAAAATTTTTGAGAAAATTTTGATAATTCAAAATTTGGTTTTAAATTGAAACATGAATGGTTAAACAAATAGTATAGTTTGAAACTATGGGAGAGTTGAGAAGTTAATAAGAGTGATAATGGGTCTTTTGCAAAAAGATAGTTGGTTAGATGTTGAATTGTTGGTTTTGCGGAATAAGTAAACGGGTATTGGACCATTCTTTCTAATTAGTAATTTTGGGGACGAAATTCTTTTAAGGGGGGAGGATTGTGACGACCCGGAATTTTCGAGCATTTAAAATCGGGATATTTAATTGATTTTAAATATTCAGTAGAGTAATTTTAACTTAAATTACGAATATCACAATTAATTTGATAATGGAATTATTAAATTAAATAATTTGAAGTTTGGTAAAATGTTGAATCGGGAGTTTTAAGCCTATTACAATAATTTGAAGGCTTGTAATATTTATATTCATAACACTGAGGATAATAGAAGTTGTAGAATTGAAATTAATAGTGGTTTGCTCAGTTTTAAAATTTTATAGTTTAAACTGAATTTAAAAATAGCCTTCCGAGGCACAGTCTCGGAATTAGACGAAACCGATTCTATTGGGTCCGTAATATTGAATTATTATTGGATTTCAAATTTCGTATTGTTTGGAGTTGTTGTGTGAGCATACGATATATAAACGCGCTGAAATTATATCGAAATTTAAAATTAATAACTGGATTCAAAAGCTATCTTCTCCATAAGATCAAATTAGGACTCGAAACCTCTTCCATTGTGTTCGAAATAGGGGTTTAACATTATAAACGCCTAGCGGCACGTCTCAATTAGAGTTCGAAATTTTAAGTTGTGTTTATCAGGTTAGTTTGAATTTGAATTTAAATTATATGTTTATCCTGTCAACTTCAGCCGAAATTTTATCACATCAGCTGTTTCCCATCATTTCAAAGTCTCTGTAGCCTGATGTTGTTGGCTCGTTGTCTTCCTTTTTGCAAACATTGACCAGTTTAAATCACGAAATAATTCGTGTAAGTTACGCCTCTTCGTTTTAGAAAGCTCCTCCCTCTCGAAAAAAAAGAATTAATGGATGAAGCCTCGTTCAACTTAAAACCTAAATCGCAACTTCATCCACTTCTTTGTTCGAACTTATTCTCCTCATTCTCTCCCTTTTTCAGAAATCGAAGTCACGAATATAAAAAAATGGCAATTCTCGAATTGAAATGAAGTCCCTGTGAATTCTCGAAATCGCGACCTTGTTCCTGAAATCGAATGCGAAATAGGTGGGGTTCCTCGTTCGCGTTCGAGCCTAGGGTGGTGGATTCGATGCCGGAGCTCAAGATTCGTTCGAATTGACATCGACAGAAGGAAGTCGATCGAGCGTGGCTTCGTCTCGCGTTGAAGGGAAAGAGGATTCGCGGTGACTTGAGAAGTGAGTGGAGCTAAGGTCGTGGAGGGAGGCTAAGGTTGGTTTCGCGATCGGGGTCAGCAATCTGGTGCGTGGTTGTAGGTATAACAGTTGTTTTAAATTTGATTTCATATAAATATCTAGATTAAGGAAATATGCATATATATATATATATATATATATTCACACACACACATATCTAGTGAAATATATATACAGATTTTTCAGATTCATGTATATATATACACAATTACAGTAAAGTATAAAACGATTTATTATTTCAATTTAAGCTTATATATATATATATATATATATATATATATGAATATAGGAATGTGTAAAAGTGAAATATGTTTCGGTAAGGTATATAATCAAATTTATTTACATAGGTGAGATTTTCTAAAAATAGAGCTGTATTTAAAATTGGATTTTTGAGTTTATATAAAATCATTTTTATGCATGAAAGTAACTTACTATTTAATTTTAGGTATATATATATACCATAATATTTTGAAGTTATATAGGAGTTTCAAAAAAATATTTGAATTTTTATATAAATTAGATTTTTATGGAATTTATATAGCTTATTTTTATAAAATATATATGTATGTAGTTCCAAAAGTGAAAAGAAATAAGATAAATATTTTCAATCACTAGTCTATTTTAAATAATGAATTATGGAAATTAATTTGTTCTTAGTCACTTAAAGGAAATTTATAAAATGGAAATAAATTGTTCAAGTTATTTCAAAGTGTAATAAATCGTATGGTTGTTATATAAGGTCTAGAATCGTGAAGGAAACAAGCTGGGTTTGGTTGGATTTGCGAACAAAAATCAAAGGTGAGTTAATCTCACTTAGTTGAATTTAAATTTAAATTTAAATTGATAAATTTAAATAATTGTTTGAATGGTTGAATTGATTGATGTGTTATAGTATGATATATTTTGGAATTGGTATTATGTATTGTGCTAACGTCTGTGGATGCAGGGAATAGGTTGGAGGGACCCAACTGGATCCCTAAATATTTAAATTATTTAATATTCTCTTTTGTGATTATTTGATATTCTATGATGAGTTATATTGGAATATTGAATGTTATGGTTTGATTGGATATATATTTGAGTATAATGAATTACCAAAAATATATAAAATTGATTTTTGAAAGAAAATAAAGGAAGTGAATTATAAGCGAGATATTATAGAAAATTGAATAAATTAAGAATGAATTGTAAAAGGAATGGAAGTGATGCTAAATACTAATAAATAACTTCGAGTATGAAAGAAAAGAATTTGAATAAACTGTAATTAATGAATTGTAAAATCAAGTGATATTATTTTAAAGGAATAAAGAATTATTTTAAATTTCAAGGTTTAAATTTATTTAAAAGAATTAAGAAGTAATTTGAGAAATCAAAAATTGGTATCCTAGGTTAAAATATTTTAAATCATAATTAAGAAGTAAAATCTAAAATTAATGGATTCTGAAACAAAGGGAAGTAAATTGGAAATCAATTTGGAAATTGATTCAAGTGTTTGGAATTGGAAATTTCAAGAGAAATGTGAAGAGAAGTATATTTCTCTGGATAGCCAAGTACGTTTTCAAAGTAAGTTTTTAAAATAAAATAAAGGTTTTAATGTTGGTTTACAAAGTATGTTTTAGGAATTTATTATTTCTAAATATCAAAATTCTAAAGTAAATATTTATTCAAATCTATTACCGTAGTAGTTATTTATTAAAAGTGACTTAGTAATGTTGTTTTAAAAGTGAAAACCTAGTTTTATATTTTATAAAGTAACCTATTTTCAAATATTCATATAGTAGATATTTTTACCAATTATTGAAGTAGTCTTAACTTAAATGTTTTAAAGTAAATTTCGAAGTAAGTATTTTAATTTAATTTATTATCGTAATAATTATTTAAAGAATGATTTGGTATTTTAAAGAAGAAAATCTAATGTATAGTAATAAGGTAAACTTATTTTAGTTATTTCTAGAGTATTATTTTAAATTAAGTACTAAAATAATTTTTCTATAATAAATTTGGGTTGAAATAAATTCAGACCGAGTGTTATAGGATACAGGATTTGATGCTATGGAGTTCAGGAGACGAGCTAGATGACGATACGTACTCTCATACTTGTTTATATATATATTCCGCTGTATTGAGTTGCTGTGTATCCAGTTGTATGATATTGATGTTGAGCTGTGATTGATGTACTATGATGATGTAATATATAAATAGTTATATTTGTTTTTGTGTAAAGATCATTGATATATATATATATATATATATATATATTATATTCCGCTGCGATGGTAAGGTTCTGTTGTTGTTTTCTGTATTCTCTACTTCTACCCCTTCTTCTTTAACCCAAATGGTTCGTATTTCTGTACAACTTGAGTTGATTTAGGTAGAATAGTGTTGACTCAAGGGGTACGATTTTGCGGGTCGTTTCAGTATCAGAGCTTTTGGTTGCTCTAGGCAAAACTCAGCATATAGGGTGAATGTATTTATAGAATCACTCTCATTCGAGTTTCAGTCTCTTCCTTTTGACTCAATTCCTTTGAATTTTGGAACGTTCCCTCGGTTCCGAAATTCATTCGTGTCCCTCACTATTCGTCTTCTTTAATTCTGGAGTATTCCATAACTCCACTTCGAACGATCTTTATAATGAATCGGCAGTCTCGCCAAAATTCGAATTATTTGTAAATGGGTAAACTCCTTTACAATAGGCATTGATTTACCAGAGATTTCAGTATCCTCGGTTTACGATGCTATCTATCTCCTGCTATACCTGAGTACTGTTTCTTGAAATCGAATGTTGGTTTACCTCGAAATTTAGCATCGATCTAATTCTTGAAGTCACGGTTGATCCGGTTAAGAATTCCCGCGATTTATATAAGGTTATCCATCTACCGATTTTGATTTTTAAAACACCTTTTCTTTGTTCGAACCTATCTTCGAACCAAAATTCTGTTTGATTTGAATTCCATCAAAATTTAAATCTCTATGCTTATTTTGAAATCCATTCTTGAATCATCGAGCGAGAAAGTTTATTTGTGAGTTAGTATTAAAAATGTTAATATATATTGTGTTGTTTGAGTTGTTGACGCTGATTTGGGATTTCGATTGATTCGTCTGATCAACGATATCGATAGAATTTCCAAAACGTTTGAACAGAGAAAACTGACATAATATTATTATCAAATTTGGTAAAATGAAATAAATTTTGAATAATTATATTATATATATAAGTGTATAGTTTTCTGAATTTTGATAGTTAATTGAATTGGTTGTTAATAAATAATATTGGATTTTAAATATGTCACCTAAACCATTGGCTTTTGTCTCATATATAAATAATTGAAATAAAAACATGGTTTATAAATTTATTTGGAAATTGTAATGAATTTAAATCAAGAAACTAAGAATTTAATTTCCGGTGATTTCAACTTTGGCTTTAAAATTTTGAAGGATAAATTATTTAAAGAAGTTTTGAACAGAAATCGTTTTCAAAGAATTTTAGATGATTAAATTAGAGCTCTTCTCTTTGTCGCTCGAAAATAATTTTGGTAACGACGGCCGCATCATCGACATTCATTTTCGAGTTTCTAAGTGGAGAGGCCATCAGTAGTTTGCTACATTTCATTTTGAAATGAATCTAATTTAAAATTTCTTAAGTATATTTTGATTTATAAAATATATTGATATACGGTTTTAAATTTGATTTGGTATTTATTTATCCCCAATGGTTTGAAGTAATCGGAAATTTAATTTCTTAAATTTATGTTAAAGGATGTTGTCAATTATAGACTGAAGTCAAAAATTTTGAATTAATATTTAAATTTGAGAGAATTGAATTAGGAATTTTATTTGGATAATACTCAATTGCATTCAATATAACTTGCCTAAATTTTCAAAAGTTAACTATATAATTGAATATTATCCAATATAAATGATATCAAAAGAAATTTTAAATAAATTTGAGTAGTTATAATAAATGTAAATATACTTAATATAAATGTGATAAGATATATTAAGTAGAATAAATTTAATAATAATTTGGAATAAAGAAGAATTAATTTGTCGAATAACATATGATTATAATAAATGACTATTCAAATTTATGATCTTTGAAATTGTTAATTCAAGACAAATTGGATAATATATAATATAAATTGTCTTTACAAATAAAGTGTGAGTGCGTATAATAAATGGTATTCACTTAAATTTTAATTATAAAATGTTTATGAAGATAAATAGAAAAATGAGTTAATTGAATAATAGATGTGATTAATAAAAAAAATTGTTTTGAAAGTTAATAAATTGCATTAAATCAACTTAAGGTAGTATCTTGAATTAGTTGAATTTAAATTGAATTTCATTTGAAAGAAACATTTTGTACCTAACATTAATAAATGAGAAATCAAATCAATTTAACTGAAAACCTTGAATTTAAAAACAAATTGTTAAATATAAATTTATTTAAATTGAAATTTATATTGTTTAAATTAATTGTTTATTATGTAATTCAACTCTATTTCTTCTGGTTATTTCTATTCTCCCACCTCCTTCCTTTTCGGGGATGAAAAGTTTTGAGTGGGGGAGAGTGTAATAACCCGGATATTTTAACGGTTTTAATTAATTTATTAACTGAATTTGTGTGAATTTAATAAAAATAAATATAAAATTTTGAAATATTGGAATGCGTCTAGTTAAACATAGCAAATGGTAAATTTTGGTCTGGAAATATGAAAGTTTATTTCGTGCGTGAATTTACTTCAATTTAATTAGTTAAAAAGCGATGAAAATAAAATGTTTTCAGAAGCTAAATATTTTTACATAGAAAAATTCTAAACCATCTTCTGAGCATACGCTATTTATCATTTTTCCAAATTCGGACATTTTTAGCTCCGTCGATCTCATTTTTGTGTGTTTTTCTTGCATTTTCCGCCAGTAGAAAATTACGAATTTTTATAACTAAATCGTACCACCGATACATGCATACCGTTTTGATCGTCTTGTCGTGTTGATCTCCATAGTTCATTCAATTGTTAATTTCGGAGTCCAAAAAAAGAGCGAAATCTACGGAACGATTTCCGTATCGGTTCCGTAATATGGCTTATCGATTTCCCGTGAACATTCATTATCACCTGGTGAATTCAAATAGCCTATGGCCATTTGCCATAAATATTGCCGGTATTTAGTGGTGACTTTTGTATTTCCTAGTTTCGGTTCATTTGGTGTCCCATCTTTTTGTGTTCTCTGTTCTGAAAAATTAAATAAATGAAGCATATGACAATTATATACCAGAGAGCTTGGCTTGCTTCCATTTGGCTTGAACACATCCACCTTCATATTTGCTTTTGCCCAGCTCCATTTCCTCTCCATCCTGACACAAAAAAAGAAAAAGAAAAAAAGGAAAAAAAGGAGTGACAGCATCCATGCACGCACAAGCTTTCTCACATGCATAGCCAAGCAACACTCACACACAACACACATATACTCATGCCTCACGCAACCACCTGCAACCACCTCGACCTCAGCCTCCTCCCGCGCCTCCACCGAAGTCGCCTCCACCTCTAGCCGATCGGCCATAGCCCACACCCTACTCGCAGCCAACCCGAGCTCACACACGGTAGCCATTCCCTCATCACGTCAACACTCTCCGGCCCCTCGCCAAGCCGTGCCAACACCCCTCCACGGCAGGCATCACGCGAGCAAACACCACAGCTGGGCGCTGCCACCACCTCCGACGTACAATGCAGGCCGTGAGGCCTTCACTCTCCCATGTTTTTCGAGTGCCTCAACCTTGCCATGTAAACTTGAGGCAGCCTCTTCTTCATTGATATTAGGTAATAATTTTTTTTTGTTATATATGTTGTATAAATTGTATTATACTTTGAGTCTGCATGAAAGGAAGCTTGCATACATATTTTATTCGATTATGCATCTACACCTATTTACTTCTAAAAAATTTGATAAATACATTTTGTGCTTATATATGGAAGTAAAGTTTATATATTTTGCCGTGCATCCATGTTTTCCCTGTGTTTCCAGTTTCTAGTTTTGATTATATTGTATGCGTTGAATTATATATATTCGTTTTATTTATAGTTATTTATTTATTAGCTATTTATTTGTTGTTAGTCATATATTAGTTATTTGTAAATTTCGAAAGGTTATGTGTTATAATAATAATATAAGTTAGGTTCTAGCTCTACAACCTTTGTATACTATGTTTTTTAATATATGAGTCTGCATATTATACGTTTTAAACATGTATTCATAGTTGCGTTAGCTTGTTACTGTATATTAGCCGTATATTATATTTATCTATATCTAAATAACAGTTTCATATGGTAGAATTTATATAATGTTCTATATATCTCTATAAGTACTATACACATTATTTTAAAAAATTATGAGTTTGTATTCTGTCAGTGAATGTCTAACTGGTAATATTAGTTCATAATATATTAATTTATGCTATAATACATTATATATATGTTGGATATCAAGTGGCATTGTAGAAGTGAATCATATTTGTGTTACTATATGAGTATGAGTTGTATATTCAAGCATATAGTCAAATATATGTTAGCCTGGAGCTGTCGGTTTCTTTATTTTTCATTTTGCTGTTGTATACACTAGTTTAGGTAAGTTTTGCATGTTAGAGATATAGTTACATCTAAGCCTGAGTGCATATATATATCGGGATTTTCATACTGACTGTTATGGTATATATAGATATATTGATACACATATACAAGTTTAGTGACGACTGATAGTGAAAAATGAATATAATATGTTATAAGTATATACGTTGTAGATAAGTTGTTTCGTACTTTAATTTCGATTAAAAACTGCATGTATGTTAATACTTTGTTATAATATGATTTGAAATATAATATGTAATTTAAATTTGAATATTGGTTTGAGAAAAAAATAAAATATACTTTTGTTTCATGTTTATCTGCATCGATCTAGTTTGATTAGATTTCGTCTATTTCTTATCTATCAGCTTGTTCGTCGAATTCGTGCCGATTTTGTTTTGCTTGATTTTGCAATTCAAATTCAGTATTAGTGTGCGTACCCGTGTCATCTTCTCGTTCATCATCTAGCCTCGAAAGGTGAGCAATCACTCACAATTAATGTTCTTTTATTTATTAAATTTAGAAACAACAATTGAAATATGCGACTGTTACTTATTACACTGTTATATGTATGTTATTACCTGTATCAGTTCATCTGTAACATCTGACACCATTATCTGTTATTTATAAGATGATAATCCAGTTTGGTTGATAATTGATTGTTTGTTGTTTACATTGGACGTTTAATTGTTAATGTTTAAAGCAAAAAAAAATGAAATTGAATTTGATGTAGGATAATTAGTGATTTGAAATTGATATATATGTTGAATTTAACTAGACAAATTTGTATAATATGACCCTTAAATGTTTAATTCTTCGACACGTAGAAAAATAGTTAATTACCTTTGAACCATTTGAATTTATGTTGTATTAATTGATTAAGTATGAAATTGAATATTTGATGTCAAATGTAGAATTGTATAGAATAATAAATGTAATAATCTTTAATCTACATGAAATGATAGTGTGGATTCTAGAAATAATTACGTTAATTTGCACAAACAACAATGTAAATTAATACGATTATTTCGGGATTATTTGAATTAATTATTGGATTGTTATTGATTGTTGCAATTGCTTGTTTATTTACTTTGACACCATCCCAGTTATCACACTGCAAGTTCCCTTTGCTATGCTTTTATTTTTGAATTGAAATGGAATCGGGTTGAAATGATAAATACCCAAATGAATTTGACCTAGGATAGAGAATTAAATATGAACCCGATTGGTCAATAATTTGATTTAAAAATAAAATAATGATTTTATTGAATCGATAATAAAGTTTTGAAAAGAAGTTGGAATTTGAAATTTTATGTAAAGTAATGTTAATATTTAAAAAATCTGAAACGAAATATTAACAAAGTAATTATTGGAAGAACGTTGTTTAATTTAAGCAATGAATAATTGAGTTTGGAATTATTTAATAATTAAGTTTGAAATTATTAATTAAATTTGAAATTATTTAATAATTAAATAAACTGAATTATTTGATAATTAAATAAAAATTTGAATTCCTTGATAAGAGAAATTAAACTTTTGAATAAATGAATTTGAATTACGTTAATAAATGAAATTGGGTTCCTTAAAAATTAAGTTTTGGAAAATTTAAGTAAGTTAATAAGTGAAATTGAACCTCTTGAATATGTGAAATTTAGTTTCTTTATTAATTGAGTTTGAAATTTGTAACTAAGTAAATAAATAAGTGAAAATTATTTTTCTTTAACAAGAAATAAAAGATGATTTATGTGTTGAATAAATATAAGGCTTGTAAATTAAGAATTGATTTGACGAATCTAATTTAATTAAATTTGGAAGTTTTGATATAATGGAGTTGTACTTAAGTAACTGATTTAATGAATTGGAAATTTAATAGAAGTCGTTTTGAATGATAAATTAACTTAACGAATATTGAATGAAATCGATAAATGAATTTAAATGGATTTGAATGTTAAATCAAATAAATTTAAATGATTGCTGATGAAATTTATATACGAACTTGAATCAATATTTGAAGTGTTTAATAAAAAATTAAATTGAATTATAAGATTTTGAAATTTGAAATTTGAAATTTGAAAATTTTGAAACGTAGAAATTGTTTTAGAAAGACAAAGGAAACGTGGATTTATGAATTTAATTGAAATTCAATTTGATTTGGTTTGATATATATTAAACGACCAATTGGTGTGATAATTACGAAAGTTATTAAAGAAACCGGAATCGGTTATAGACATACTTTCTGTCTAAACCGAAAACCACTTTAATAACTATACGCGGAGTGTGATCCAGAATGAAGTGGTTGGAATGATGTACGTGATGATTGAAGAAAGAGAACGATAATGGATAGCCTTGACACTTGTGTCAAATTGGAAATGACAAAAACAGGAGTCGTGCCGGGCCAAATGGGGTTAGCCACCTCGAGTGAACGCACTTCTTCGTAAACTACTCATTACTTGTTATTGATTAGTGCACCCTTGGAATTTCAAGAGTGTTGTTTCGTGGTGTTGCGATCGTTACGGCGATGCGTTCTCACCAGTCCGGATCAGGCTAACGGTAGTTTCACTACCTTGGGTATTGCCTCATGTGCCTTGTCATACTTGTATCTCTATATACGCGACCACTACGAATTTGTTTTGTGTTATACCTATGGAGTACTCCCTGATATCCCACTAGTTTACGGTGGAGTTTACAGTGTTGTATAGTCTATAACACTTATATAAAAATGTGTTAAGGGGGATAATGGTAACGCCTTAACACTATTTTGATATTTATATTACTGATAGGCATTATCTATTTAGCGTACACTACTACATAGTAGATAGTTTAACGGATCCTTAAAGGATGGTTATTCCAACGTCCTTTGAGTTATTGTATTTCAATTGTTATTTCACTTGAGTTGGATTTATTAATATAAGAATATTAATCCTGACTCGAGTTGTAACAACCCGCATATTTATCGATTATATATTTAAATATTTTATTTAAATATTTCACCGTTCATCGGATTTTGGTCCGAAAACCTACTTTTTGCAAACTATCGAATTGGGACTCGAGACCACTTCCATCGAGTTCAAAATGACGTTTGCGACCTTTTTGAGTATAAGCTTCGATATGTTTGGAGAAAGTTGATTTTTGCCGCTTTTTACTTAGGGCTTTGGTTTGGGCTGAGCCCATTAACCCCACTTAACTCAGTTCCAACCCTCTCCTCTTCATTCACTTCTCTTCTATTTTCTTAATACTCAAGCTTTTATGTTAATGGAGGGTGGAAGAGGAAATTAAAACTCCAAGCCCTAGCTTCCTTTGCAAATCCATGTTCTTGCTCCAAAGTTCAAGAGAACCCATTGGTAAGCTTCCTCTTCTTCTTCTCCAACTCATTCTCTCTTTGATTTCAGAAAATTCCTAAACCTAATTTGGGAAATGTTTCTCTTTTTAGCTTAGAATCAAGCTTCTTGAGTTGAGATTGAAGTGTGGTTGGTCTTCCATTGATTCAAGGTTCTCATTCATTTGATTTGGGTTCAAAGGTGAGATTTTTTTCTCACATCTATGACTATAAGTATCTTTGGTTGTTAGGTATGAATTCCTAACAATTATTCATGTGCAATTGCATTTGATTTGGATTAGATTTGTAAATATTCTAATTTTTTGGTGTTTGAAGCCAAATCTTTAAGAATTATAACTTTGATGTTTGATCATGCTTTAAGAGGTGTTTCGGAGAGCTTTTAAGGCCGGGTTGTCGCTAGGCATAAATCCTTAGTCGTCGTTGCTCGTCCGATCGCTCCCGATACGTTTTGGCCACTTTGGCCTAGGCAAATTGTTGCCTAGACCAGGTGACCAGACGTCTGGTGACCAAGTCCAGACGTCTGGTTTGGACCTGGAAAGTAAAAATGTATGCACGCATATTATAAAAAAAAAAGCCAGAGACTATTTTCAGACGTCTAAACCATCAAACCAGACGTCTGGATAGGTCTCAAACGTCTGACTTGAGGTTTCAGACGTCTGGGTGTTCTCTGGGTTATTTCCATAGAACAAATCCAGACGTCTGGATTCAAAACCAGACGTCTGGCCATGGCTCAGACGTCTATTTTGGCTATTCCAGACGTCTGGGTTGCTTTCTGAACTATTTTTCAAAAAACAAATCCAGACGTATGGATTCCAAATCAGACGTCAGGAGATGTTTATTTTTGTCTATTCAGGCTGTTTTGTGTGAATTTCCATTGTTTATCGATTTTAGCGATCCTATTAATCGTTATCACTTATTTTCGACTTTGATGACTTCTTTTCATGGATCTTTTTGGAAATATCCATTTCTATGGATTTGGTATCGTTTTCTTTGGATTTTATTCACGTCTTCGAATGTGAATTTAGTAATTGGTTGTTCTTACAATCTTCTTTGTGATTTGTCACTTTAAAAATATAAAGGTTTTCTATACTAGTAGTAAATATCAAAACTCTTTCTTCAAATGATTTCAACACTATTTTATTACAAAGCTTGTTTTCTTAAACCGTTTTCCAATCTATTAGTATATACAAACCTTTACCTCACTCGTATGAGAAATCTAATTAAACGACTTAGTAAAACAAGTGGTATGAAACGCTTGCGTTTACTTCGTTGGTTAATTCTTGGACTTGTTCGATTGAATCTCTTGTGACAATTTTCTAGTGGAGATCTACAATTTGTTCGCAAATATTTAAGTTAAGCTAGTGGTTATGGAACATGATGCTAAACTCATATATTTACTAGCTTATTGTAATTGACACTTCTTGATGATCAATGATGATCATTTTATGGTTTAGACTAGCAATGTGCGATGTCTCTTTGTCTATGTGGAGGACCGTACCTCATTAAATTGAGCTTCGTCTCATTTCTTCGTGGGCTAGCGACCCATGTACTTTCTAATGTGCTTCGATTCATTGGATGTACCGTTTGTACTACATCGATGTTTTGGCTTTTGGATTCATTGGATGTACCGTTTGTACTATATCAATGTCTTGGCCATCCTTTTATTGTGATATCTGGATTTCGTGTGTTGATTTCTGGAATTTATGTTTCACCAACTTTTACGATTGGCATGGATATATATATATATGTCATTTATTGTGGCTTGGTGAACGAAATTAGGAATATGACATTCCTTTTCATCTTGAGTAGATTATTGTGATATTGATTAATCTCTTGTTGATTTTCAATTACTTATTAATCACAGCTTGGCATTGTGATTATTATAGGTTTATGTCATATCTCCTATTCTATATCATTTCTTCTGATATTTATAGCTAGACTGATCCGTTTATTATTTTCTTCTTAAATAATACTCGGGTCAGACCGAGATGTTACAGGTGCTTCTGCTTGACTTCTCATCCAGGATCATTACTTTGACTTTTGGCAAACTACTTAGATTAGTAGTTTATTTTGTTGTATACACTTGAGATATAGACTCATAGTTGTATTCCTTTGTATATCACGTGTTGCTATTCTTTTGTATTATCGTGGATCTTTTGACCACTACTCTGATATACACTTTTATGTGTAATATTCATATCTATTTCCACCTTTGTGATATGAATTGTCTGTGACTGATTTATGTTATGTTTATTTCTATATTTGTTTCCGAAGATATTATAGCCACTGTGTAGTAGTTTTGAGTTTGTGTCGGCATGTCGGATTTCCACTTGAAAAGAATTGCATGTTATACTATCTGACATATCGATGCTCGCACAAAGCAATTACATGGATGGTCTCTCCTCAACAGCCTTATTCTCCGTGCTAGTTGACAGCATTCATAGTAGTGTTCTTGGCTAGCGTGGGTATAGGTGGGGCGTCACAGCTTGGTATCAGAGCCAAATTTCGGAACAAGGTAGAATAATCTAGCAAGGATCATGTCCTAAGTCTTTCTTAGGAGTCGTGCCTTAAGATTTATTCGGGTCTTCGTACCGTTCTATCCTACTTTCTTTTATGATTCCTTGTTTTATCTATCAAGATTGCTTGATATTTATTTTGAGAATAACGTTTTCCTCTTCTTTCTTTCTTTCTTAAAGAAGAGAAATGGTTAGACCTGGTCGCCCCAGTGCCGGTCAATCTAGTGCTACTCCCCAGGATGGAGTATTTATGTCTGCTCGACAACTTTTGGATCTTGTAAAGAATCAAGAGTTTATCTATGCTTTGAGTAAGAACCCCGAAATGGTTCTACCTTTGAAACTTGAAGTTTCTTTCAATCAGCTTGTGGATGTTACTCTTCTTCATGGAGAGGTTGGTAAAGGAAGTGTTTGTGATATTGGGACTTCCAAGAAGAGGCATATTAAGTTCAAGAGCCTTAATCCCAATAAGAGAGTGAAGCAAACTACTTTTATAGCAAAGACTCCAATCCTTAATCGTGGAGGATGCTACAATTGTAATTCTAAGGAACACTATGCGAATATGTGTCCAAAACCCCATTCTTGTCGCTATTGCAAGAAACCGGGTCATCTTTTATCTGCATGTCCCAAACTTTTGAACAAGGACATGAGAAAGCTAAATATTGTGCAAGCCCCTAGAAACTCTTCTCTTGGTCAAGGTATTTCTCATTTAATCCTTGATTACATTTATTTTGTGATCTTCTTATTCGATTTCTTTTTGATATGAGTTTCATCTCATTATTTTTATATCAAAAGAACTTGTCGATTCTTTTTCTTTGAATATTTTGGGCTTGATGACTTCTTTGAGGATTGCGAATCCGGATGGTAGATCTGCAACACTCAATTTGCTTTTGTTTTGATGTCGAGATTGTTTTATGTGACTTTTCTTTCCGAGCCGATATTTACTTTGGCTTCGGAATTGACTTTTTCTGTAAGGATTGGCCTAAATTGTGAAGCCCGTATCCTATTTTTTCCGAGTGGATTATTCATCTTCGACATTTTCAATCTGTTAAGCAGATTTCTATTTTTCCATTGTGATTTTGATTCCAATTTGATGGCATCATTTTATTCCTTAAAACCCGCATGATAAGGAAAGTATTATTTCTCTCAATCATATCGTTTGAAAAATTTTCTGGTATTTTTGAGCTTGTCTTAGGATCATCACCTAAGCAATATCTTTTGTGTGGTGCTAAGGTCTTTTCAGTTTGACTTTATCACCGGTTTTCGTTTGCTACGAGTTGTGGAAATTAGCATTCCACTTACCGCATTCCGCACTCGTTATGATTCTTATGAATGACTTATTATGTCATTGAATTTGTCCAGCTCATTTCATCCATTTTATAAATCGAATATTCTATGAATATTTCGATGAGACCATTCTTGTATTTATTGATTTTGGATGAAAATAGTAATTTAAAATTTTGCAAATCTTTTTCATAAGATTTATTTATAAGTAGAACTGGATTTTTGTTCTTGAAACGAACAAAGAATATTCTTAAACTTTTTAAGAGATTTATTTATCCTATAAAAGATGATTTTGTGATTGTATTGCCCGTTGAGTGCTTTAAGAATTTTGGTCGATGCGCTTGATCAACGTTATCGATAGGAATTTCCTAAACGCTTTGATGTGACAATCAGACACGATATATTGACTTGTAAAAATGTAAATTTTTGTAGAAAGATTATTACATAAAAGTAAAAATGTAATTTTGAAAGTTTTAACTTTTCGGGGAAGAGAATTATTTAAAAGAAGTTCTTTCTTTTCAATACTCTTATTCTTGTGATTCCTGAAGGGGAACCAAGACTTTGCTATTTGTACCGATACTAGTCGTATTGGTTTGGAATGCCATTCTCTTGCAAAGGAGAACGTGCTATCACTTGTGCTTCTAAATCATTATAGCTTATCGAGACTAGATATGTCACTCATGATCTAGTGTTCGTGGCTATTGTTTTTGCTTTTCGAATTTGGCATCATCATATTTGGATGAGAAATTTGTTCTCTACCTCGATCATAAATCTTTAGAATATTTATGTTCTCTTAAGGAACTGCATGTTGACTCGAGTTCCTAGCTTCTTATGATCTTGATATTCTTTTTATTCCCGAAGGGGAAATCGTGTTGCCAATGCGTTTAGTCGTAAGCAACAAGGGATTGTTTCTTTGTTGATGACCGAATGAAATTATCTTTTTATCAAGTTCATCGGGCATTTTGATGTACTTCGTTTTATTGAGTTTCATCTCATTTCTTTTATGAGCTTGCGTCCGATGTTCTTTTATTGTGTTCGGTTCATTGGACGTACCGTTTTTGTACTATGTCGGTGTTTCGAAATCATTCGGGCTTCGGTTCATTGGACGTACCGTTTTTGTACTACGTCGGTGTTTCGAAATCATTCGGGCTTCGGTTCATTGGACGTACCGTTTTTGTACTGCGTCGGTGTTCTGGATTATTTGAGTTTGATTCATTGGATGTACCATTTGTACTACATCAATGTTTTTTCTTTTTGGATTCATTGGATGTACCGTTTGTACTACATCAGTGTCTTTGATTCATTGGATGTACCGTTTGTACTACATCAATGTCTTTGCTTTTGATTCATTGGATGTACCATTTGTACTACATCAATGTCTTTTCTTTTTGGATTCATTGGATGTACCGTTTATACTACATCAGTGTCTTTGATTCATTGGATGTACCGTTTGTACTACATCAATGTCTTTGCTTTTGATTCATTGCATGTACAGTTTGTACTACATCAATGTCTTTTCTTTTTGGATTCATTGGATGTACCGTTTGTACTACATCAATGTCTTTGATTCATTGGATGTACCGTTTGTACTACATCAATGTCTTTGCTTTTGATTCATTGGATGTACCGTTTGTACTACATCAATGTCTTTTCTTTTTGGATTCATTGGATGTACCGTTTGTACTACATCAGTGTCTTTGATTCACTGGATGTACCGTTTGTACTACATCAATGTCTTTGCTTTTGATTCATTGGATGTACCGTTTGTACTACATCAATGTGTTTTCTTTTAGGATTCATTGGATGTACCGTTTGTACTACATCAGTGTCTTTGATTCATTGGATGTACCATTTGTACTACATCAATGTCTTTGCTTTTGATTCATTGGATGTACCGTTTGTACTACATCACTGTCTTTGCTTTTGATTCATTGGATGTACCGTTTGTACTACATCAATGTCTTTTCTTTTTGGATTCATTGGATGTACCGTTTGTACTACATCAGTGTCTTTGATTCATTGGATGTACCGTTTGTACTACATCAATGTATTTGCTTTTGATTCATTGGATGTACCGTTTGTACTACATCAATGTCTTTTCTTTTTGGATTCATTGGATGTACCGTTTGTACTACATCAGTGTCTTTGATTCATTGGATGTACCGTTTGTACTACATCAATGTCTTTTCTTTTTGGATTCATTGGATGTACCGTTTGCACTACATCAGTGTCTTTGATTCATTGGATGTACCGTTTGTACTACATCAATGTCTTTGCTGTTGATTCATTGGATGTACCGTTTGTACTACATCAATGTCTTTGCTTTTGATTCATTGGATGTACCATTTGTACTACATAAATATATTTTCTTTTTGGATTCATTGGATGTACCGTTTGTACTACATCAGTGTCTTTGATTCATTGGATGTACCGTTTGTACTACATCAATGTCTTTTCTTTTGATTCATTGGATGTACCGTTTGTACTACATCAATGTCTTTTGTTTTTGGATTCATTGGATGTACCGTTTGTACTACATCAATGATTTTGATGTTTGATTCATTGAATGTACCGTTTGTACTACATCAATGTCTTCGCTTTTTGATTCATTGGATGTACCGTTTGCACTACATCAATGACTTGGCTTTTTGGGTCATTGGACGTACCGCCTTTGTACTACGTCGGTGCTCCAAATTATTCGAGTTTCTAGTTTCTCGGGCGTACCGTATTTGTACTACGCCGTTGCACCGGCTCAACTTTTTGCTATTTTTGACGTTTTCCACGTCTTTTAACTATGGAAATGCCTTTATGTTTCCGGTTTTTATTCTTGAGCCCAGCATTATTGAGGGATTGAAGTTTCACCAAATTTGACTTTTGAGCACCATTCCATTCGCATCATTGCTTCGGAGGTTGAGCGCCTTCGATATAAAGATATTCTTTTTGATAGAAGTTCAATGGTTCTCAAATCCTAAGGATTGCTCATGTGAAATCTTGAGAATTCATCGAACGAAAACTTTCGGATTTACTCCTTCGTGCTCTTTATGGTGAACTTCTTGATTCAAATTTTCTTTTGTGTTAATCTGCTTCTATGGTTGTTACTTCTTATATTTCCTTCTTAATTATTGCGAGGACGCAATTTTTTTAAGGAGGGGAGTCTGTAACAACCCGCATATTTATCGATTATATATTTAAATATTTTATTTAAATATTTCACCGTTCATCGGATTTTGGTCCGAAAACCTACTTTTTGCAAACTGTCGAATTGGGACTCGAGACCACTTCCATCGAGTTCAAAATGACGTTTGCGACCTTTTTGAGTATAAGCTTCGATATGTTTGGAGAAAGTTGATTTTTGCCGCTTTTTACTTAGGGCTTTGGTTTGGGCTGAGCCCATTAACCCCACTTAACTCAGTTCCAACCCTCTCCTCTTCATTCACTTCTCTTCTATTTTCCTAATACTCAAGCTTTTATGTTAATGGAGGGTGGAAGAGGAAATTAAAACTCCAAGCCCTAGCTTCCTTTGCAAATCCATGTTCTTGCTCCAAAGTTCAAGAGAACCCATTGGTAAGCTTCCTCTTCTTCTTCTCCAACTCATTCTCTCTTTGATTTCAGAAAATTCCTAAACCTAATTTGGGAAATGTTTCTCTTTTTAGCTTAGAATCAAGCTTCTTGAGTTGAGATTGAAGTGTGGTTGGTCTTCCATTGATTCAAGCTTCTCATTCATTTGATTTGGGTTCAAAGGTGAGATTTTTATCTCACATCTATGACTATAAGTATCTTTGGTTGTTAGGTATGAATTCCTAACAATTATTCATGTGCAATTGCATTTGATTTGGATTAGATTTGTAATATTCCAATTTTTTGGTGTTTGAAGCCAAATCTTTAAGAATCAAACTTTGATGTTGATCATGCTTTAAGAGGTGTTTCGGAGAGCTTTTAAGGCCGGGTTGTCGCTAGGCATAAATCTTTAGTCGTCGTTGCTCGTCCGTTCGCTCCCGATACGTTTTGGCCACTTTGGCCTAGGCAAATTGTTGCCTAGACCAGGTGACCAGACGTCTGGTGACCAAGTCCAGACGTCTGGTTTGGACCTGGAAAGTAAAAATGTATGCACGCATATTATAAAAAAAAGGCAGAAACTATTTTCAAACGTCTAAACCATCAAACCAGACGTCTGGATAGGTCTCAGACGTCTGACTTGAGGTTTCAGATGTCTGGGTGTTCTCTGGGTTATTTCCAGAGAACAAATCCAGACGTTTGGATTCAAAACCAGACGTCTGTCCATGGCTCAGACGTCTATTTTGGCTATTCCAGACGTCTGGGTAGCTTTCTGAACTATTTTTCAAAAAACAAATCCAGACGTCTGGATTCCAAATCAGACGTCTGGAGATGTTTATTTTGTCTATTCAGGCTGTTTTGTGTGAATTTCCATTGTTCATCGATTTTAGCGATCCTATTAATCGTTATCACTTATTGTCGACTTTGATGACTTCTTTTCATGGATCTTTTTGGAAATATCCATTTCTATGGATTTGGTATCGATTTCTTTGGATTTTATTCACGTCTTCGAATGTGAATTTAGTAATTGGTTGTTCTTACAATCTTCTTTGTGATTTGTCACTTTAAAAATATAAAGGTTTTCTATACTAGTAGTAAATATCAAAACTCTTTCTTCAAATGATTTCAACACTATTTTATTACAAAGCTCGTTTTCTTAAACCGTTTTCCAATCTATTAGTATATACAAACCATTACCTCACTCGTATGAGAAATCCAATTAAACGACTTAGTAAAACAAGTGGTATGAAACACTTGCGTTTACTTCGTTGGTTAATTCTTGGACTTGTTCGATTGAATCTCTTGTGACAATTTTCTAGTGGAGATCTACAATTTGTTCGCAAATATTTAAGTTAAGCTAGTGGTTATGGGACATGATGCTAAACTCATATATTTACTAGCTTATTGTAATTGACACTTCTTGATGATCAATGATGATCATTTTATGGTTTAGACTAGCAATGTGCGATGTCTCTTTGTCTACGTGGAGGACCGTACCTCATTAAATTGAGCTTCGTCTCATTTCTTCGTGGGCTAGCGACCCATGTACTTTCTAATGTGTTTCGATTCATTGGATGTACCGTTTGTACTACATCGATGTTTTGGCCTTTGGATTCATTGGATGTACCGTTTGTACTACATCAATGTCTTGGCCATCCTTTTATTGTGATATCTGGATTTCGTGTGTTGATTTCTGGAATTTATGTTTCACCAAATTTTATGATTGGCATGGATATATATATATATATATGTCATTTATTGTGGCTTGGTGAACGAAATTAGGAATATGACATTCCTTTTCATCTTGAGTAGATTATTGTGATATTGATTAATCTCTTGTTGATTTTCAATTACTTATTAATCACAGCTTGGCATTGTGATTATTATAGGTTTATGTCATATCTCCTATTCTATATCATTTCTTCTGATATTTATAGCTAGACTGATCCGTTTATTATTTTCTTCTTAAATAATACTCGGGTCAGACCGAGATGTCACAGGTGCTTCTGCTTGACTTCTCATCCAGGATCATTACTCTGACTTTTGGCAAACTACTTAGATTAGTAGTTTATTTTGTTGTATACACTTGAGATATAGACTTATAGTTGTATTCCTTTGTATAGCACGTGTTGCTATTCTTTTGTATTATCGTGGATCTTTTGACCATTACTCTGATATACACTTTTATGTGTAATATTCATATCTATTTCCGCCTTTGTGATATGAATTGTCTGTGACTGATTTATGTTATGTTTATTTCTATATTTGTTTCCGAAGATATTATAGCCACTGTGTAGTAGTTTTGAGTTTGTGTCGGCATGTCGGATTTCCACTTGAAAAGAATTGCATGTTATACTATCTGACATATCGATGCTCTCACAAAGCAATTACATGGATGGTCGCTCCTCAACAGCCTTATTCTCCGTGCTAGTTGACAGCATTCACAGTAGTGTTCTTGGCTAGCGTGGGTATAGAGGTGGGGTGTCACACGAGTGTTTTATGTTTTTCTTTACGCTCGGGTCAGGCTGAGAGGTTCGGCTTTCGAGACTCACCTTAGAGTTGGAGCTTCGCCTGGAGATCCAGCTATCTATCCAGCTTTCAGATATTCAGTTGATTCCAACAATGCATTCCGATTATTGTATTTGACTATTGTATTCGAGACTTCTGTTGTAACTTATTTAACTCTATTATATATATATATATAGCAGATTCATGAACTACTATCTTTTGCTTCCGCTGCATATTATTACTCTATGTCTGTGATTCTGTGATTATTTATTTACTGTATATCTGAGTTTTGCCAAGTTTAAATCAACCATTCGGTATTTTGAATTATTCAAGTCCAACATGTGCGGATGCGAATAGTTCAAAATAGCGGGTCCTTACAGTTGGTATCAGAGCTTTTGGTAGCTCTAGGCAAAACTCGGCATATAGGGTAAATGTATTTACAGAATCACTCTCATTCGAGTTTCAATCTCTTCCTTTTGACTCAATTCCTTTGAATTTTGGAACGTTCCTGCGGTTCCGAAATTCATTCATGTCCCTCACTATTCATCTTCTTTAATTCTGGAGTATTCCATAACTCCACTTCGAACGATCTTTATAATGAATCGACAGTCTCGCCAAAATTCGAATTATTTGTAAATGGGTGAAAATCCTTTATAATAGGCATTGATTTAGCGGAGATTTCAATATCCTCGGTTTACGATGCTATCTATCTCCTGTTATACCTGAATTCTATTTCTTGAGATCGAATGTTGATTTACCTCGGAATTCAGCATCGATCTAATTCTTGAAGTCACGGTCGATCCGGTTAAGATTGCCCGCGATTTATATAAGATTATCCATCTACCGATTTTGAATTTTAAAACACCTTTTCTTTGCTTGAACCTATCTTCAAACCAAAATTCTCCTTGATTTGATTTCCACCAAAATTTAAATCTCTATACTTATTTTGAAATCCATTCTTGAATCGTCGAGCGAGACAATTTATTTGTGAATTAATATTAAAAATGTTAATATATATTGTGTTATTTGAGTTGTTGACGCTGATTTTTGGTTTTCGATCGATTCGTCTGATCAACGCTATCGATAGAATTTCCAAAACGTTTGAATAGAGCAAACTGACATAATATTGTTATCAACTTTGGTAAAATGAAATAAATTTTGAATAATTATATTATATATAAGTATAGTTTTCTGAATTTTGATAGTTAATTGAATTGGTTGTTAATAAATAATATTGGATTTTAAATATGTCACCTAAACCATTGGCTTTTGTCTCATATATAAATAATTGAAATAAAAACATGGTTTATAAATTTATTTGGAAATTGTAATGAATTTAAATCAAGAAACTAAGAATTTAATTTCCGGTGATTTCAACTTTGGCTTTAAAATTTTGAAGAATACATTATTTAAAGAAGTTTTGAATAGAAATCGTTTTCAAAGAATTTTAGCTGATTAAATTAGAGCTCTTCTCTTTGTTGCTGGAAAATAATTTTGATGATGACGGCCGCATCATCGACATTCATTTTCGAGTTTCGAAGTGGAGAGGCCATCAGTAGTTTGCTACATTTTGTTTTGAAATGAATCTGATTTAAAATTTCTTAAGTATATTTTGATTTATAAAATATATTGATATATGGTTTTAAATTTGATTTGGTATTTATTAATCCCCAATGATTTGAAGTAAAATCAGAAATTTAATTTCTTATATTTGTGTTAAAAGATGTTGTCGATTGTAGACTGAAGTCAAAAAATTTGAATTAATATTTAAACTTGAGAGAATTGAATTAGGAATTTTATTTGGATAATACTCAATTTCATTCAATATAACTTGCCTAAATTTTCAAAAGTTAACTATATAATTGAATATTATAAAATATAAATGATATCAAAAGAAATTTTAAATAAATTTGAGTAGTTATAATAAATGGGATAAGATATATTAAGTAGAATAAATTTAATAATAATTTGGAATAAAGAAGAATTAATTTGTCAAATAAAATATGTTTATAATAAATGACTATTCAAATTTATGATCTTTGAAATTGTTAATTCAAGATAAATTGGATAATATATAATATAAATTGTCTTTATAAATAAAATGTGAGTGTGTATAATAAATGTTATTCACTTAAATTTTAATTATAAAATGTTTATGGAGATAAATAGAATAATAAGTTAATTAAATAATAGATGTGATTAATAAAATAAAATTTTCGTTTTGAAAGTTAATAAATTGAATTAAATCAACTTTAGGTAGTATCTTGAATTAGTTGAATTTAAATTGAATTTCATTTGAAAGAAACCTTTTGTACCTAACATTAATAAATGAGAAATCAAATCAATTTAAATGAAAACCTTGAATTTAAAAACAAATTGTTAAATATAAATTTATTTAAATTGAAATGTATATGGTTTAAATTAATTGTTTATTATGTAATTCAAGTCTATTTCTTCTGGTTATTTCTATTCTCCTACCTCGTTCCTTTTCGGGGACGAAAAGTATTGAGTGGGGGAGAGTGTAACGACCCGGATATTTTACGGTTTTAATAAATTTAACTAACTGAATTTGTGTGAATTTAATAAAAATAAATATAAAATTTTGAAATAAAAATTTGATACGTGGAATGCGTCTAGTTAAACATAGCAACTGGTAAATTTTCGTCCGAAAATATGAAAGTTTATTTCGTGCGTAAATTTACTTCAATTTAATCAGTTAAAAAGCGATGAAAATAAAATGTTTTTGGAACCTAAATATTTTTACATAGAAAAATTCTAAAGCATCTTCTGAGAAAACGCTATTTTTCGTTTTTCCAAATTCGGACGTTTTTAGCTCCGTCGATCTTATTTTTCTATGTTTTTCTTGCATTTTCCGTCAGTAGAAAATTTCGAGTTTTTATAATTCAATTGTACCACTGATACATGCATACCGTTTAGATCGTCTCGTCGTGTTGATCTCCGTAGTACATTCAATTGTTAATTTTGGAGTCCAAAAAAAGATCGAAATCCACGGAACATTTCCATATCAGTTCCGCAATATGGCTTTTGGATTTCCCGTGAACATTCATTTTTCACCTGATGAATTCAAATAGCCTACGGCCATTTTCCATAAATATTTCCGGTATTTAGTGGTGACTTTGCTATTTCCTAGTGTCTGTTCATTTGGTGTCCCATCATTTTGTGTTCTCTGTTCTGAAAAATTAAATAAATGAAGCATATGACAATTATATACCAGAGAGCTTGGCTTGCTTCCATTTGGCTTGAACACGTCCACCTTCATATTTGCTTTTGCCCGGCTCCATTTCCTCTCTATCCTGACATAAAAAAAAAAGAGGAAAAGAAAAAAAGGAGTGACAGCATCCATGCACGCACAAGCTTTCCCACATGCATAGCCAAGCAACACTCACACACAACACACATATACTCGTGCCTCACGCAACCACCTGCAACCACCTCGACCTCAACCTCCTCCAGCGCCTCCACCGAAGTCGCCTCCACCTCCAGCCGATCGGCCACAGCCCACACCCTCCTCGCAGCCAACCCGAGCTCACGCATGGTAGCCATTCCCTCATCACGTCAACACTCTCCGGCCCTTCACCAAGCCGTGCCAACACCCCTCCACGGCAGGCATCACGCTAGCAAACACCACAGCTCGGCGCTGCCGCCACCACCGATGTACAATGCATGCCGTGAGGCCTTTATTCTCCCACGTTTTTCGAGTGCCTCAACCTTGCCATGTAAACTTGAGGCAGCCTCTTCTTCATTGATACTAGGTAATAAAAAAAAAATTTGTTATATATGTTGTATAAATTGTATAAGACTTTGAGTCTACATGAAAGGAAGCTTGCATACATATTTTATTCGATTCTGCATCTACACCTATTTACTTCTAAAAAATTTGATAAATACATTTTATGCTTATATATGGAAGTAAAGTTTATATATTATGTCGTGCGTCCATGTTTTCCCTGTGCTTCCAGTTTCACGTTTTGGTTATATTGTATGTATTGAATTATATATATTCGTTTTATTTATAGTTATTTATTTATTAGCTATTTATTTGTTGTTAGTCATATATTAGTTATTTGTAAATTTCGAAAGGTTATGTGTTATAATAATAATATAAGTTAGGTTCTAGCTCTGCAACCTTTGTATACTATGTTTTTTAATATATGAGTCTGCATATTATACGTTTTAAACATGTATTCATAGTTTCGTTAACTTGTTACTGTATATTAGCCGTATATTATATTTATCTATATCTAAATAACAGTTTCATATGGTAGAATTTATATAATGTTCTATATATCTCTATAAGTACTATACACATTATTTTAAAAATTTATGAGTTTGTATTCTGTCAGTGAATGTCTAACTGGTAATATTAGTTCATAATATATTAATTTATACTATATAATACATTATATATATGTTGGATATCAAGTGGCATTGTAGAAGTGAATCATATTTGTGTTACTATATGAGTATGAGTTGTATATTCAAGCCTATAGTCAAATATATTTTAGCCTGGAGCTGTCGGTTTCTTTATTTTTCATTTTACTGTCGTATACATTAGTTTAGGTAAGTTTTGCATGTTAGAGATATATTTACATCTAAGCCTGAGTGTATGTATATCTCGGGATTTTCATACTGACTGTTATAGTATATATAGATATATCGATACACATATACAAGTTTAATGATGATTTATAGTGAAAAATAAATATAATATGTTATAAGTATATACGTTGTAGATAAGTTGTTTCTTACTTTTATTTCGATTTAAAACTGCATGTATGTTACGTTGTTATAATATGATTTGAAATATAATCTGTAATTTAAATTTGAATATTGGTTTGAGAAAACAAATATAATATACTTTTGTTTCATGTTTATCCGCATCGATCTCGTTTGATTAGATTTCATCTATTTCTTATCTATCAGCTTGTCCGTCGAATTCGTGCCGATTTTATTTTGCTTGGATTCGCAATTCAAATTCAGCATCTGTATCAGTGTGCGTATCCGTGTCATCTTCTCATTCATCATCTCGCCTCGAAAGGGAGCAATCACTCACGATTAATATTCTTTTATTTATTAAATTTAATTTCAATTGAAACGACAATTGAAATATGCGACGGTTAATTATTTACACTGTTATATGTATGTTGTTACCTGTATTAGTTCACCTGTAACATCTGACACCATTATCTGTTATTTATACGATGATAATCCAGTTTGGTTGATAATTGATTATTTGTTGTTTACATTGGACGTTTAATTGTTAATGTTTAAAGCGAAAAAAATATGAAATTGAATTTGATGTAGTATAATTAGCGATTTAAAATTGATATATATGTTGAATTTAACTAGACAAATTTGTATAATATGACCCTTAAATGTTTAATTATTCGACACGTAGAAAAATAGTTAATTACCTTTGAACCATTTGAATTTATGTTGTATTAATTGATTAAGTATGAAATTGAATATTTGATGTCAAATGTAGAATTGTATAGAATAATAAATGTAATAATCTTTAATCTACATGAAATGATTGTGTGGATTTTAGAAAAAATTATGTTAATTTGCACAAACAACAATGTAAATTAATACGATTATTTCAGGATTATTTGAATTAATTATTGGATTATTATTGATTGTTGCTATTACTTGTTTATTTACTTTGACACCATCCCAGTTGTCACACTGCATGTTCCTTTTGCTATGCTTTGATTTTTGAATTGAAATGGAATCGGGTTGAAATGATAAATACCCAAATGAATTTGACCTAGAATAGAGAATTAAATATAAATCCGATTGGTCAATAATTTGATTTAAAAATAAAATAATGATATTATTGAATAGATAATAAAGTTTTGAAAGGAAGTTGGAATTTGAAATTTTATGTAAAGTAATGTTAATATTTAAAATATCTGAAACGAAATATTAACAAAGTAATTATTGGTAGAACGTTGTTTAATTTAAGCAATGAATAATTGAGTTTGGAATTATTTAATAATTAAGTTTGAAATTATTAATTAAGTTTGAAATTATTTAATAATTAAATATATTGAATTATTTGATAATCAAATAAAAATTTGAATTCCTTGATAAGAGAAATTGAACTTTTGAATAAGTGAATTTGAATTACGTTAATAAATGAAATTGGGTTCCTTAAATCTTAATTAATTACCTTTAAACATCATAATTAAAACATTTAATTGACTTCAAAACATCCTTAATAAAAAATTAATTAACTTAACCCGTCATTAATTATATTAACTAATTAATTTAAACCATAATTAAATTAATTAATTAACTTAAACAACATTAGTAATATAATTAAATATCTCAAAACATCTTTTATAATAAAGTTAAATAACTTTAAACATCTTTAATAAAATAATTAAATAACTTCAAAAATCTTTAATAAAAATAATTAATTAACTTGTTTTAAAACATCATTTATAACTATATAAACACTTACCCTCAAATTATTATAAAATTGGAGTTAATTCAAATCCATAACTTTACAAATTCCAAAAGAGGCTTGACGACCACAATGGAGCTTAATCAACCTACCATTTAATTCATTGACTTTTAAGTCACATAACTGGTATTTAAATAAGTAGCATATATGTAAACCAAATCCATAATTAGCCATCAATGGTTAACTTATCACTTTTCCAATATTAATTAATGTATATATTAATTAAGTGGCACATGACTAATTGTCCAATTTAATATAATAGTAGAACGGGGGCTTACTCCATCAAACGGATGTCATCAATAATCTGTTCAATTTAATTATATCAGAATAGTGATTTATTCTGCTAAACAAGTGTCTAGAATAATCAGAGTAAATTGAGTTAATAGAACGGTGTTTTATTTGGCCAAATAGACATCAACTGTGAAGTACAATTAATTTAACCATGTTATTGTTTAAAATAATGTAATTAAAATTTAACCACCACTATTATGTGATAAAATTATATTGCATCCAACATATAAATGTTATTTTAAAAATGTATGCAAAGGTATATCGTTTGATAAAAAGCTAAAAATCCAAAATTCGGTCATATTTTCAGTTTTCAATCAAACCACCTGTTTTGTAAAAAATTAAAAAAATGAATTTTTTATGATTAGTATATAAATTAAAATAGTTGTATATGATTATTAAATCATTAATTAATTATTAAAAATAAATTGGATATCCACAAATTAGAGCGATAAAATTCCAGTCTTAACAATCGGAGCGACTGCTCGATCCGGTATTCTTTCATGCAACTTAACGCATATGATGGTCGCTATGGCTATGTGAAATATTCGAAATAAACTTGTATTCAATAATATATTCTGATAATCAATCAAAAACTTAAATTAATAACCAAAAACTCAACAATTCAATATTTGTTTTAATTGTCATTTTGCTCCAAATATACGTATATGTATACCCGCTCGTGCATATATAGTACATATATATATATATATATATATATATTCGAATAAGTAATTCAATTATCGCTTAAATCAAACCTTACTCCCATTTACCAAACTTCTTCAATAAAAGTCTAATATGGTTTTATACCATTTTATAAAATCTTACTGGTATTTTATAAATGTATCATTAGCTTATATATCGATTTTGAGCTTTTAAATTCTTAATTCCCTAACTTGAAATTAATATACTTCATATTACTATTTTATAAAATCTCATTTTCATTTTATAAAATCTATAAATCATTTGTAAAATCATATAATCATTTTATAAATATTAATTAAACTTCATTTTCTATTTTATAGCATATCATCTCATTTTATAAAATACCTTCTTTGCTTATATAAATCATTTCTTACTTTAAGAAAAATTTATAAATACTAATTAAGTTTCATTTAACCCTCTAATCACTTTAATAATAAGTGTAGAGTTCAAAACTAACTAAATTTATAACAACCCGCAAATTATCACTTTAATAAATTATATTTATTTTTAAAAATTATTCAAATAAAAGGTTGATGGTACAAACAATCTTGTTTTGGTTGATAATAAATAATAATAATAATTCAAATAATAGTTTTAAAATGATAATAATTCATTTTAATTAGTTGTAAAGTGATAATTAATCATTTATAATTGTTTTATAATGATTTATCATTAATTTGCAAATATAAGGAAAATCGATATCAGTTTATCAATATGAAAATGCTTTTTGAAAACAATTGTTCGATATTAATTTATATGGTTTTATAATTGACATGGGATTTTTTGATTAACTAATACTAATAAGAATTAGGTTTCATACTTTTTTTAATATATATATATATGTAGATTCAATGTGTATAAATTGTGCAACATTGCTGATTAAATGTAACATACATACATACATACATATATATGTATGTATGTATACATGTGCACATCAATGGACATGTGCACATGCACATGAACACACACAAATATACACACATATACATATATACTACTTATATACAAAATCAAATATATTCATATATAAGAGATATTTTAATAACTCCTTAACATTTAAGCAACCTTAAGTCAACACTACACATCAAAGTACAGCCATCATCACATGCACATGGGAGAGGGTCATGTCATCCATGCTCAGGTGTAGTGGAAGGGACTTGGTCATGTTGGGTGATGATGAAGGAGGAGGTGGCGTATAGGGGTAATGACGGTGGAGAGAGAAAACACTTATAATATATAGGATATTATCACCATTTGTCTCATCAAAATGTCATATCCAAGGAGGCATATGGTCTTATCCCTACTTGACGGGACTTTTAGCCATCCTGGGATGGTGTAAGAGGGAGGTTCTAGGTGGTGGTGGTGATGGTGAGATGATAGCTTATGATGATGTCTGTAGATACTTTGATAAACTTGCCTATAAATGCCAACCACCTTAGCTCATTTTCCATCTTCCATAACTTCTCTAAACCATAACCAAATGAATAAATTCCTTTTTTCAAACCATGTACAATTCTACTGGCTATAAATTTCTTGTTTACAACTTATTCCCATTTCGAGCATAGCTATGTCAAAAACTCACTTCATTCCAGTGCATTCTTGGGCCCAGATTTTAAGGCCAAGAATACCTCATTTTCTTTTGAACATAACATCCTCAAAACATATCCAAATGAAGAAATTCTATCTTTAAGATCATATGAAATTCTAGTGTCTACAACTTTCATGTTTACCACTTCTTTCTATTTTGAAATTAGCTATGTCAAAAATCCACTTCTTTCCATGCATTCTCGGGTTTGATTTTTGTGAGAATACCTCTTCTTCTTCTAACCATATCTTCTTTAAAACTGCTTAGAAGTAAGTAAAAAAAAAAAATTGAAATAGCAGAGAAATTTTTTACAATAACTTTAAAGTTGACAACTATTTCAATTTTAGTCAAAAAGACGAGAGAAAATAACTCAATTTCGGGTCCAAATATTACGAACTAAAGAACTCTTCTTTTTCCAATGGTCACGCTCTTTGACCCTAGAATCTTGTGCCATGAGCTATGGTAGTGGAGGAAGAGTGGAGCAAGAAGGGTGGTGGAGTTGTTTTAGTGATGATTTATTGAAGTGTCGATTCGTTTGAATGTTGGTGTGTGTGTGTGTGTTTTGGATGATATAATATTATTTTCTATGCTTGGTTGTAGTGATTGTTAATCATGTTTGGTAGTTTAATATGATTGTTTGATTTCATTAACAAGTCATGTTAAATGTACATCGAAAATCATGAAGGAAATCACTTTCCTTTTATTAATGAAATGGTATATATAAAATTTTAAACCTCTTGAAAATGGTTTAAAATGATTTAATAATGTTTTATAGCCACTAGAAACATTTTGGTGAAGCTTGAATAAGAAATGAAAAACAAGTCAAATTAGATGCATCGCGTAATGGTAGTTCGTCGCACCGTAAAATTTAAATGAGTATACAAAATGGAATGTGGCTCTGAACTCTTTGTGATAAGAATTTTATGAACTATTATATCCATAGTTTTACAACCAAATAAAAGGATCGAGATTTCAACAAGTAGATTTTAAAAAATAAGTAAAATAAGTTTTCAAAATACTCGCGGTTTTGCAGTTCGGAATCCAAAAGGGGATTTCTTTAAATTTAATATTTTTAAATGTTTTAAAAATATGGAAAAATCTTTAAAAATCGTCTAATGTTTTAAAAGAGTTTCAAATTATATAAATAAATTTTAAAATAACAGAAAAGTTTATTCGATAAATATAACTTTAAGAACACTATTCACATCACTATTTGTAGTGGTTTTCAATAACAATTGAAATACAGATTTAAACTTAAAAATTCATTCCCTAATCTTTTATAAAAAAATTTAAATAAATAATTAAGTGTTTTAAAGATGATTTTAAGATTTTATAATTTATTTGAAAAAAAAATGAATTGAATAAAAGTTGTTATAAATAAATATTTTTATCTTGGCTCTAATAAGCCTACGAGTACGCCTGAGTTTTCTACTCGTCAGATTTGGGTAAGGTGCTTAAACCAAGGAGATTTTCAAAAGTAACAAGTGCCTTGGCTCACCTGGCCTCCTCCAGGCGTGGGATAGATAAGGTTGTAATATCAAAAACGAGTAAAGTATAAAAGATTAAATTTTCCAAATTTAAAAAAAAAATTGGATTTTCCGTCTTAGATAACCTGATCACAACTTATTCAAAAATTATGTTTTAAAAATAAGAAATCTTTGTTAAGATGTAAGTAAAATAATTTGAAATCATCCAAGTTTAAGAAGGGTTTAATTAAACCAAAGAATCTAACAAGAGGGGTTTAATGATTCCGTATATACTAATAAGAATGTTTTGAAGATATACATATCTCTCGAAGCTATTTTTGATAAAAAGAAATGAATAAATCAAATGATAATCATCTACATAGAAAACATATTTTTATCAATAATTTATTCGAAGGAAGTGGGATCGGACTTGGGTAATCTCTATCCCAAAACCACTTCGAACCAATTTACGTATTCGAAAGTAAAGAAGATATATTGAAGACCTTGATTTTAAAGGTAAGGATCTTTATAACGGGAGGACCGCTTGTTGATAATTTTGGAAAGGCCCCTGAAAAAATAGATAGCAGTGGCTCCTTCATTCTGAAATTTTTGTATGCAAACTAACTTGCTACTAATCCTAGGGGTAATGCCCGATAGGATGTGGTAGGAGAGTGCCTTCGGTTTGTCTTATCCCTGGACAACTTGTATGAATGAATGTCTAAAATTGCATTTCTAGATCATATTGTTTAATCTCTATGAATTATCATCTTTTTGGTGGTGGAGAAGGCAACTTCTCTTAGCTTAAAACCATTTCTTGAGACATACAAGTTCAGGAGTTATACGTTTGTAGAAACCAGTTACGTGACTAGGAAATGGAAAAGCGGAAAGTGAAATATGTGCTATATGAACGGTAATCGTTACTTCAAAGCCTCACTCCCAAGAATAGTAAAATAGGGGATGCTTTAAAGCTAAGTGGCTTGCTACCGTCAGGGTATGAAATCATCTTCTAGATCTAAAAATTTCTACCTACTATAACATCAGGTTTAAATTATGTGGTGTATGCTATGAGACGTCTCGAATAGACCGGTAACGGTCAGGTGTTATAATACGTGGTGCTAATTGTATATCATTTTTCAGCTATGCCGGTCTTAACTCGCATGAGGACCAACATAAGGGCCTCGGGTGCATTCCTCTAGAAATGCACTATACGGGAGGCAGTCCCTTACCTCGCTATTCAGTTGGAAATGCAATCTCCAATAAGTGCCTTCGGTTTTGTTTGTAGAACCTTAAATGATTAGGTTTGGAATTTAATATAGTAATAATTTCGGCTACGATTAATATATATTTGTATCTATACACTATTATAATATCAAAGAATTTGATAAAAAAATTAATTAAATTATCATAAGGTAAAACTCGTCTGTGTTTATGTGCCGCGTGGTATTATGAGATACATTTCTTTTGAAAGATTTTATGATTACAACCAAGTTAATTAGATTTGAAAAAACTAAACATGAGGATTAAACCTAAGTATGTAATAGAGAATTGCATGTTTGGTTTTGCTTTGTAGGCTCCATGAGACTTATTTGTGGTGGAAGAACTATGTTGGCTTGATCCTTATATAATTGGATACCCAATTAGATATGGGTACGTAGGCAGTCGCAAGTGGTAGTAAACAGCCCCAAAAATAATATTACCATTTTTTGTTTATCAGTTATTGGTTGTTATTTATTTGATGTTCACGTACCTTCCTTGCTTATTATTTTATTCTGCATTGACATGTTTATTGAGTTCACAGGTTGGACATTGCTGCCTCTCTCATTAGAGTGCGTAGAGGTAAATTTGTAGACATTGGTATTTCGTATGTATTAAATACACCTTGCAGAATTAACAAATTCCTCTGATTAGTTGTATAAACTCAATTTGTATCATATACATTTAGCAGTGTCAAATATTTATCAAATGATATTAGGTATTAAATCTTTCATTTAGAGTTTAATTCGGATGGATTTTTGACTGTTTTGACAAGTCCGGAAGCCCGGGTCGTTACAAAATTAGCCTACTAACTATTTTCAAATCTATTTCAATAAATTTAAATATTACTAACTAATGGCATACACTTAATTATCACATGTAACTATCACAATATTACCCAACATCGATTACTTAACCCATAATCATAATTAGGGGTTACTGCCTTTTCAAAACAAGTCGATTAAGGGTTCAAACAATTAATTAGCTAAGGAATACAAGCCTAACTATAGCATGAAAATCTCCAAATCAATGTATAGGATTTTATAATTATCAACAAACAAAAATATGAAGAACAACACTTAAATTAATAAGAAGAGTCATCACACTCACCTTTTTTATTCCAAACTAAGCTCTAATTTCCAAACTCCAAATCAATGCTCTCTTGAAATTCAATATGATACCCCAAATCAAATTCCAAGCTAATTCCTTCACGGGTTTTATAGAGAATCCCATGAAAAGAATTATGGTTATTTTATCGAGATTTATTGGAACTTATTTGAGCATGGACTAGTGGATCTTATGTTAGGGAATTAAGGGCAAATTAGTGGAGTGGTTAGAGAAAGAGGAGATGAGATGGATGTGAATGAAGAATGAAATGAATGAGGGGGTTTGCCACATATAAACTAGCCAAATGGACTAGGCCCAAATTTATTTCTTTCTCCAAAATCACTATTCACTCCAAAAACTTGTCGACTTTAAATATAGTCAAGTTTATACTCATTTTACTCGCATCAAAAAAGAAAACTCAACTATAGGTGTATCGAGTCCTTGTTCACTCGTTTGTAGAAATCGAGTATAAGAAGCATTTCGTCATTTAACGATTAAATATTTAGATTAAATATTTAAATTAATCATTTAAATATCCAGTCGTTAAAATTACGAGGTGTTACATAGACAGTGTGTAATCATTAAAGCATTAACTTCGCATCATATAGTGTTTAGAGATGGAATTAATCACTAAATCTTTCAATTGACGATGAATCAAACATTGCCTCTATTACACTACCCATTTGCATCCAAAATTATCCGTATTTCCCCATAACTCCCCTTCCTTTTCCTAATCATGTTCATACAGCGTTTCAATAGGTGGATCGTCGAATTCTATTACGAATATAGGAGATACGCCAATTTAAAATCTGCTACCCATGGTGGGAAATGGTTACGGGTGTTCACCATCATCCCTTACTATTTGGTCCCAATGCATTGTTATCCCATTGAAATCACATAATACTCAAACATATGAGTAGCACTCTCTGCAAGCTTCAATTGACTACTGGTTTTGTGTAAACCATCGAGAAATGAGCAAGTTATGGTGACAGGAAGTTCTGAAAGAAAAAGGGAAGAAGGAAATTTGGAAATGGTGGAAATTCTTAAAAAGAATGGAACATGCAATTTTGGGCTATATTTGTAGGAGAATGGAAATCAACGGTTATGTTTTGAATTAAAAATCCAAATGTTTGGTGCCAAATCAATCGATCACCAAACTGTATGTATTTCGCATATACAACCTCCAAACCCAACATATTAATCTACTACACGAATCAAAAAAACGAACCAGTTACAATGGCGAAATTTTCATCCTTAAATTAGAAAATTGGAAAAATAACTATTTTACCCATCCAATATTTTTAAATAATTAGTTTACCACTTTTAAATTCATATATTTATTGTTATTAAAATTTATGTGGTATTACATTCTCTCCCTTAAAAATAATTTCGTCCTCAAAATCCCGAAGTGATAAAGAATGTATTATATCTCTCACATCCTGTATTATTTGCATGGCAATAAGCAAAAATACAGAAAACATAAAAATTCAGTCATCCAAACACAATATATATCATAAATAATCTAACCTCAATGAAATTTACTTGGGTGATGCAAACATAGCAATACAATAAATATACAAAATCTTGCAGGCAAATGTGGTGATCATGGAATACGATATGCTATATGCATACAAAAATCAATCTTTAGCACATTCCTACTTGAATGAGATGACATGACATATCAACGATACATGCAAGCATCCTAAAGTGAGCATATAATTTCTATATGCATGCAACTACAAAAGATTATTTAAGTGCAAAAGCTAGCAACTAACAATCGAGGCATATTGGACATATTAAGGTCAAGCAAGTGAAATTCAATAAAAGTAAAAAGTCAACGAACAAAATTAGTCAATCATATTATAAACTAAATAATACATAAATGTGTCTATACATATGGAAATTATTCAGCCAATCCTAATTAAACTGACTATACTAACAACTAAATGAATGAAGTAGTATTTCGAAAAAGAGTCAAAATGTCACAACCCATTTTTCCATATCAATTTAAACCGACATCGAACCACTCTAGTCAGTTAAAACATACGGAAAGACGGATAATGAAAGCAAGAAAGAAGATAGAAATAGACAGAAGATAGAAGAAAAGAGAACGAATCAGGATCTCACAGCGGAACGAATAAATTATAATATAACAAACTTTACATGAAACCAAAACAGTTACCTTTATAAAACATAATACTAGTTTTACATCAGAGTTACAACCATACAACTGGGACAGTTATATCAATCCTGTCCTTAAAACAATGATCACATGACCAAAGGATTACTTATAAACATTTACGAGAATACGTCTCTAGATCCAGCTCCTTCTCCTGAAGCTTCCACCCTTCCAGTTAAACCTGGAAATATGCTCGGTCTGACCCGAGCATATAGGAAAACACAAAGCCCAGGTCAGTCTGGTATACCAGCGTGAGAAAACACAATCAACTTGATTATTAAATTTTGAAAATTCCTTTTGAAAACAAAAGCATCTCGTAAGACCACGCCACAAATAAACATGTCGGGTTTTTACCTTACGATAGCTAAAACATTTTTATGAAATCCTCTGATATTATAATAGGGTCTATATACAATTACTTATTAAAATAGCCGAAATTGTTACATGATTAAATTCCAGCTACTAGCCACAGAGTGGGTAATACAAACAAAACTCGTACATGGCACGTAGGGAAAATGGATTTCCAACTAATGACTAGGCACTGGGGTGCCACCTGTCACAGTACCTGGTCTAGATCAGTGTACCGAGGACCACTCCCGATGACCTGCAACAAAAGGCCGGACCCATCCCTTACTGGATAGTTCCGAATAAGATCACCCCACGGTTGGGATCAGCAACCGCACCACTAAGCCGAGAAATAAAAGGGACATCTAGACAGGGATGACCTTACTCTCAAGTGGGGGCTACCCACGAAGCCTTACTGCATAACCCCTGATTTTCAGTCATTTCCGGTTAATGAGGCTCGAAGCTAAGCATTACCTTTATAGGGCATATCCCTTAGAATGCTCATCGTCCACCTGACGATGTTCTGAAAGCATTCATCCATACAAGTCCGTTCCGGGTTCGAACGGAACCGAAGGCACTATTCCTACTACATCAAATTTGGAATCACCCTCAGGATTAGTAGCGAGTAGCCCTTGCACTTCACTGCTCCATCTTCGACTCCAAACTCTTGTCTTCATCCCGAAACGTATCGTTGGATCGAAGTGGTTTTCGGATTACAAATCCGATCTCGCTCTCTTCGAAACAACATTCGCTATTTTCCCGGTAAACTCAACCCCGGTTCTTTAGGAAATACTCCGACGAAATACAAGATCAGAGTTGACCTCCTAACCGTTACTATACGGGTCTCCTTATAATTCGTCCTAGAAAACAAACGAGTTTATACGTACGGTATAGCACCCCGATCGGTAACCGTACCATATAATTCTCGAGTCTTCTCTAGATATTTCCAGAGTCAGGTTTTGTCCAATTTTTGATAGTCGGTTATTTAACTATCAAAGTAATCAACCAATACACAAAGTTCTTTCACATTTCAACCGTTAAACCTTGTCCATCTTTTAAAAATCTAAGCAGATTATCATTTATTTAGGAAAACTTGTTTCATTCAAAATATATATATAACTATTTCCGTCCAAAACATACTTATAAATTTACAAACATTATTTTAAGTTAAATAGATAAAGTATTCCTTATAAAGATTATTATAATTATTTAAACTATCTTTATTAAAGGAAATTCAATTAAGAAAATAACATAAATATTAATACTAATATAAATTGTTTTTAAAGAATCTCTACAAAATGAATTAATACTTGAAAACAATTTAGAATCTATAAGATAAAAATAAATTTTAAAGGTATAATAAATATCTATATTCAATATTCCAAATATTGATCAAATTTGAAAACATTTCTAAAATATTATTATATTATTTTAAAACAAAACTGATTCCATGAATCAATTTAAATTGAACAAGGCTTATCGGTCCAAACGGTACTTATCAATTCGCAATACATAATTCACAATCTCAGATATTCAAATCAATCTATTTCCAAAGATCGATTCACATTACATTCTCAATATAATTAACAGACACATAACAGATATATGCAAGAACAACAGATTAGAGATTATCCTTACTAGAACAATTATTCAGAACACAATCATGTCAATGGCTTACACTCTACACAACAAATTATATTAATTATACAGCGAAATGGTGTCAGTTTCCGCTGTCCGAATGTCATCCAGTTTGAACAATATAAATAAATGCATCTAATCAGTTTGGAACATTTTCTACAGTTTGGCCATAAGATTATTGAATAGCATTCATCCCGATAGACAACTAGAACCTATCCAAATAAACTTATACAAATTCACATATTAACTTCACAATGGATCATATGACGATATAACATTTGTCAATACAAACCATTTATTCATAACATTTATTTATGAAATAATTTATAATATGGGGTAACTTAAAGGCTTCAATTCACTTCAAAGTATCAGTATTTATTACCTTTATTATTTCAATTATATTTCACTTTTCAAATTAATCATTCTTGATTAATTATTTCCTAATTACATTAAGTAATTTACTTTTGATTAATTGTACAAATTAATTATTTTAACCATTTCAGCAACTAACCTTTAATTGCCAAATTATTTACTTAGTCCCTTAATTAATTATAATCATTTATATTGATTACTCATTCCTTAACTAACAACCTTTAATCTCCTAATAATTTTTTTTTTAAATTAAAAAATCCTTGAGCACATGATTAATTTGAAACTCAATTTTAAATACTCTTCTAAATCATGTTACTTACTTAATTTATTCAAATAAAAATTAAGTAAAAGAATTCCTTTATTTTTTTTTTAAACTAATTCGAATACTTGATAACAATTTACTTAAATAACCGTAATTAAACCATTGTTTTAGTTAAATCTTAAATAATATTCAAGTTCAAAGCTTTTTACTATTTAAAATGTTGGGAAAACCATATGAATTTTAAACTTGCCATATCATGTATTAAAATGATAAACCTGCTTTAATCCGAACCAAGCCGAAAACACAGCCCAAACTAACTGGCTTATCCAAATATTATTAAACCTATATTAAAATTCAAAGCCTGACACATAAAATAAAATCAAACCGCTACCAGATTGGGCCGAAACCCAACCCAATTAACAACTCTACTCCCTTCTTCCCCAATTCTTCTGAACCCACAATCACTTCCAGGAACACGAACCAAATTCGAACGGTGACATCGCCTGAAACCCAAATCTTCGAATCAACTTTGATGATCACTGAACCCACCGTCACTCTCACCGTCCAATAAATCATCGAACAATCCACACTCCACTGCAAGCCACCCAGAAAAAAACGCATGCACAGATACATGTGCACGTGTACGTCCATATCTCCATCCATCTCACAGTCGCGACGACTCAAACAAACTCCACAACGTCGCTCGAATGCAACAAGCAACTCGATGAAGCAAATTTCACTGATGAACGAAATTTCAAGCTTCAGTGCCGAAATTTCAAGGCACAAACCCACACACCGCTACAAATCCATCTACCTCATTAACAACTAACCACCATCTCGAACCTCTTCCACCATTGTCGAATGCTAACACATGCACCCACCCATGAGCCGAAACCCAAAAACTCTGGTCGCCCCTGTTTTCCTCAAACCTGCAGTGACATGATCAAAGATTCACCTTCGCTTAAACCCTAAAAGCCCTATGTGTGCCCAATCAAAGGCAAAATCTCAAATTCCGCCACGGTCATCCCCTTACCCACGCCTCCCAGCACCTTCTTAACCAAACCGCACCACCCCTCGACGCAGAGTTCACCAGAAATTAATTTTTGAACCAAAACAGTTCAACTATACCTAACTCACAATTTAAGTGATTAAAAATCACGATTCAAGCATCAAAAATCCTATTTCCATCAGGTGATCTAACATGCATGTTTGAATCTTCGATTCAAAAAACTTAAATTTTCATAAAAATTTGATCTTTACGGTAGAGCTCCTCGCATATGAAAAATACAGCATAAAAATTTTAAATAATAAATTTAACTTAAGAAAATCTTGTAACCAAACATTCTTGCAATTCAAAATATTTGCAAATACAAGCTAGATTCAACAGATTTGGGATTTTAGAGCTAAGTTAAACAAAATTTAACTGAACAGAGTATGCATGCAGTTCTAAATTTAAGTTCACTGTGCTCTCACCTTAAACATCTGATTCGAGCTTCCCTGACTTGTAATTTGGTTTTAAAAGAGCTTGAGATTCTTGACTTGCTTCTATAGAAAAGGATCCCTTAAAAGCTGCTTCAATATTCCCTTTGAATATCCAGATTTGCTTTTTGGAGAGAATTTTCTTATCATGCAGATTTTATACAAGTGCTGCCATTTCTTTTCTTGTTATAAGTTTTGATATTTCCCTTTTAAAATAAATTGTTCTTTTACAAAAGCTATTGGTTGTATATTTATATGGTTGTAATTTCTAAATATAAATGTTAAACAAAGATATTCTTTAAAGATTTGAAATAGTATTCTTTTAAAACAAAGAAAATGTTTGAAAAGAAACATTTATGATTATGTTGGATTTCAAAATCTTAAATGCCAAGTGTAAATGTGGTTGTCATGTTTAAATTTTTAAACAAAATAAAAATTTAATTAAATATGACCTAAAGCATGCATTCCTATTTAATTTAAAATAAAGATGAGGAATAATCCAATTAAAATAACCCCTCTTTTTGATTAATACTTTTAAATAAATATGTTGTTACTTTAAACAAAATGAAATAAAATAACATTTATATTTTCATACCATTTAAACCAATGAAACTTTGATAAAAATAAAATCTATACCATAGATTAAATTTTAAAATAAACCAAGTCACTCTCCTCTTTATAATATAGAAATATATGACTTCTAGCTACTTAAGTTTTATTAATATTTATGTATAAATAATTTCTCTTATTTATTTATGTGATTTTTATACATATCAATTTATAACATTTCTCTCAACTAATTATTATAAATTTTCTTTTTACTTCACTAAGAATTTCACTTAATTTCATAACATAAAAATTTATCATTTTATATATGAAAATAATGAATTCACAAAAATTTAAATTCTTATTGTACTTCCATTTTTAGAATAAACATATATCTATTCCTGAAATAATAATATACATTAAATCTAAACAACATATGCACTTTTTACTTTGAAACAATGTATATATATATTTAATAAATTTATTTGAATCAACATCAAAATTTTAATGAAGTCTTGGAAATCCATGTTATAATGTTTTTAGAAAAATAAATTTTATATAATAATAAATCACTGATTACTACAAATATTGTATATCAAAATACAATATTATTGAATATTACAAATAATATTCACAACTCGGGATGTCCAAAATCCCGGGTCGTTACATACCTTCCCACTTAAAAAGAATTTTGTCCTCGAAATTCCACAGTTATGCTAGTAAAAATTATTTACGAACAATAAACAGATCAATAACAACCCAACTAAAGTGGTAAACACAAAGACCCACATAGTACATCAAAATATACATTATATTAAGCATTGTTCAAACATTCCTACAAATGTTATCACCACCATCCATAAAAATACACAGACAAGTACCACCCTACCAAACACTTAATCATCCGTGGGTTACAAAGGTCAGAACACAACCAAAAACTATAAACACAAAAAGAAGAGAGCAATCAAACCCCTACTACGGACTCTCTCCATCGGAGCCCTCCCTCTCGGGTCCCGATAACTCCCTAACCTCTCTACCATCATCAAGATCCTGAACCACTTCCGGATTAGGTCCACCAGCAACTGGTCGCCTAGCAGCTTCAACTAAATTCCAAAGGAAGTCACCATCATCAACTTCAGAATCGAGATCTTCTTCTACCTCGAATTCCTCCTCGTCATTGAATTCCTCTTCTTCTTCGACTTCAAATTCTTCTTCGTCATCGAAGTCTTCCCCTGGTTCTTCCTGATAAGGCTGAGGATGAGGCTGCTGCTAAGGCTGAGGCTAAGGCTGCTGCTAAGGCTGAGGCTGAGGCTGAGGCTGCTGCTGAGGCTGAGGCTGAGGCTGCTCAGCTGGCTCTCCAGATGCTTCTGGCTCTTCCTCATATAAAGATGGTTCATTAAGTCTCGTCCTAATCCTTCTGACCTCATCTAAATTACCCTCCCTTCTGGCTCGGGCCAAAGCTCCCCCCCGATGGACAAAATGAGTTCTCTATAATTTAAACCAAGTCTAGAAATGAGACCCGAAGGTTTAAAATTCTATAAGTAAGAAGTTCATCAAAGTTTTATACTCCCAATTTATTTATCACTTTAAATTCTCATTATCCAAGATTTTCTAAATCCATCCTTTTAAAATAATCCAAGCACCTATACTTTTGAAGAATTTTTTTTTTAGGTTGAAAAAAATATATATATATATTCACACACATCCATAATTGTTATTCACCCTAGATTAACTTCATTCAGAAATTAACTACCCTTAATTACCTTACCCAAAATAAATTCATTAATTATTTATCTCAAATTAATCCCTTGATTAATTTATAAAGTAATTATATCCAAATTACTTTCGTCGACAAATTACTTCAATTAATTACATATAGTAATTAACCATTAATTACTTTTCTAAGTAATTTCTCTTCATTAAATTACATTAAGTAATTATCATCAAATGATTATTCTAAATTAATTAAACTGAATTAGTTAACTTAATCTAATTAAATTAAACTCAATTAATGACAATGAGTAATTAATTTCTTACTTACTTTCATCAGTAATTTTTTTTTTACTTAACAATTTACACAAATAATCATCTTTAGATTAATTTTATCTAATTATTAATTAAGATTAATCATAGTATTCAATCATCACATAATCCTCAGTAAATGACCTTCACAATAACCATTAACATTTTTTTTACTTGTTACTTATCTCTAATTACTAAATTAACTAAGTGTTAATTGTATCCCAATTACATGGTTAATAAATTTTATTTTTGAAGAGTGGAAAATTTTCCAAAATTTACTAGTTTCAAATCTTTTCAAATATCAATTTAAGAGTTTTCCAAATTCTCTTGTAAATAAAATTTATCAGGTATATATTTTCCACATATTCAAACTCTAAAGGCTCAATTTCTAAGGATATACTCTAGTCAAAAGGACAATTCTATGCATAAACTTAAGGTTGTTGTCTAAGATCTCACAGAAACCAGATGATAAATTATTATCATCACAGCCTATTAAATTTAAATTCCATATATATTAAAGAAAAAATCATATCTTTTACATAGAAAATATATTTGGGTAAAATGATTTCATCTACCCCTTTTCAAAACAATATTGTGTCCATTGGCCTGGTTCAAGTGTTTAGACACTCCTATCAATAACGTTAGCTACTCGCATTAACCAGAATCCATATGCCACTCAACCAATCAATTAAAAAAATATAAAACCATTTTATACAAACTAACAAATACGCACTCTCGTATATATATACTCACACTCAGACTCAACAGGTTGCTATAGACTATATTCCTAATAAGCAACCCACTCGAACCTAAGTATTCACTCAACCTAGCGCTCTGATACCACAATGTCACAACCCATTTTTCCATATCAATTTAAACCGACATCGAACCACTCTAGTCAGTTAAAACATACGGAAAGACGGATAATGAAAGCAAGAAAGAAGATAGAAATAGATGGAAGATAGAAGAAAAGAAAACGAATCAGGATCTCACAGCGGAACGAATAAATTATAATATAACAAACTTTACATGAAACCAAAACAGTTACCTTTATAAAACATAATACTAGTTTTACATCAGAGTTACAACCATACAACTGGGACAGTTATATCAATCATGTCCTTACAACAATGATCACATGACCAAAGGATTACTTATAAACATTTACGAGAATACGTCTCTAGATCCAGCTCCTTCTCCTGAAGCTTCCACCCTTCCAGTTAAACCTGGAAATATGCTCGGTCTGACCCGAGCATATAGGAAAACACCAAAGCACAGGTCAGTCTGGTATACCAGCGTGAGAAAACACAATCAACTTGATTATTAAATTTTGAAAATTCCTTTTGAAAACAAAAGCATCTCGTAAGACCACGCCACAAATAAACATGTCGGGTTTTTACCTTACGATAGCTAAAACATTTTTATGAAATCCTCTGATATTATAATAGGGTCTATATACAATTACTTATTAAAATAGCCGAAATTGTTACATGATTAAATTCCAGCTACTAGCCACAGAGTGGGTAATACAAACAAAACTTGTACAAGGCACGTAGGGAAAATGGGTTTCCAACTAATGACTAGACACTGGGGTGCCACCTGTCACAGTACCTGCTCTAGATCAGTGTACCGAGGACCACTCCCGATCCCCTGCAACATAAGGCCGGACCCATCCCTTACTGGATAGTTCCGAATAAGATCACCCCACGGTTGGGATCAGCAACCGCACCACTAAGCCGAGAAATAAAAGGGACATCTAGACAGGGATGACCTTACTCTCAAGTGGGGGCTACCCACGAAGCCTTGCTGCATAACCCCTGATTTTCAGTCATTTCCGGTTGATGAGGCTCGAAGCTAAGCGTTACCTTTATAGGGCATATCCCTTAGAATGCTCATCGTCCACCTGACGATGTTATGAAAGCATTCATCCATACAAGTCTGTTCCGGGTTCGAACGGAACCAAAGGCACTATTCCTACTACATCCAATTTGGAATCACCCTCAGGATTAGTAGCGAGTAGCCCTTGCACTTCACTGCTCCATCTTCGACTCCAAACTCTTGTCTTCATCCCGAAACGTATCGTTAGATCGAAGTGGTTTTCGGATTACAAATCCGATCCCGGTCTCTTCGAAACAACATTCGCTAATTTTCCCGGTAAACTCAACCCCGGTTCTTTGGGAAATACTCCGACGAAATACCAGATCGGAGTTCACCTCCTAACCGTTACTATACGGGTCTCCTTATAATTCGTCCCAGAAAACAAACGAGTTTATACGTATGGTATAGCACCTCAATCGGTAACCGTACCATATAATTCTCGAGTCTTCTCTAGATATTTCCAGAGTCAGGTTTTGTCCAATTTTTGATAGTCGGTTATTTAACTATCAAAGTAATCAACCAATACACAAAGTTCTTTCCCATTTCAACCGTTAAACCTTGTCCATCTTTTAAAAATCTAAGTAGATTATCATTTATTTAGGAAAACTTGTTTCATTCAAAATATATATATAACTATTTCCTTCCAAAACATACTTATAAATTTACAAATATTATTTTTAGTTAAATAGATAAAGTATTCCTTATAAATATTATTATAATTATTTAAACTATCTTTATTAAAGGAAAATCAATTAAGAAAATAACATAAATATTAATACTAATACAAATTGTTTTTAAAGAATCTCTACAAAATGAATTAATACTTGAAAACAATTTAGAATCTATAACTTAAAAATAAATTTTAAAGGTATAATAAATATCTATATTCAATATTCCAAATATTGATCAAATTTGAAAACATTTCTAAAATATTATTATATTATTTTAAAACAAAACTGATTCCATGAATCAATTTAAATTGAACAAGGCTTATCGGTCCAAACGGTACTTATCAATTCGCAATACATAATTCACAATCTCAGATATTCAAATCAATCTATTTCCAAAGATCGATTCACATTACATTCTCAATATAATTAACAGACACATAACAGATATATGCAAGAACAACAGATTAGAGATTATCCTTACTAGAACAATTATTCAGAACACAATCATGTCAATGGCTTACACTCTACACAACAATTATATTAATTATACAGCGAAATGGTGTCAGTTTCCGCTGTCCGAATGTCATCCAGTTTGAACAATATAAATAAGTGCATCTAATCAGTTTGGAACATTTTCAACAGTTTGGCCATAAGATTATTGAATAGCATTCATCCCGATAGACAACTAGAACCTATCCAAATAAACTTATACAAATTCACATATTAACTTCACAATGGATCATATGACGGTATAACATTTGTCAATACAAACCATTTATTCATAACATTTATTTATGAAATAATTTATAATATGGGGTAACTTAAAGGCTTCAATTCACTTCAAAGTATCAGTATTTATTACCTTTATTATTTCAATTATATTTCACTTTTCAAATTAATCATTCTTGATTAATTATTTCCTAATTACATTAAGTAATTTACTTTTGATTAATTGTACAAATTAATTATTTTAACCATTTCAGCAACTAACCTTTAATTGCCAAATTATTTACATAATCCCTTAATTAATTATAATCATTTATATTGATTACTCATTCCTTAACTAATAACCTTTAATCTCCTCATAATTTTTTTTTAAAATTAAAAAATCCTTGAGCACATGATTAATTTGAAACTCAATTTTAAAAACTCTTCTAAATCATGTTACTTACTTAATTTATTCAAATAAAAATTAAGTAAAAGAATTCCTTTATTTTTTTTTAAATTAATTCGAATACTTGATAACAATTTACCTAAATAACTGTAATTAAGTAAAAACCATTGTTTTAGTTAAATCTTAAATAATATTCAAGTTCAAAGCTTTTTACTATTTAAATGTTGGGAAAACCATATGAATTTTAAACTTGCCATATCATGTCTTAAAATGATAAACCTGCTTTAATCCGAACCAAGCCGAAAACACAGCCCAAACTAACTGGCTTGTCCAAATATTATTAAACCTATATTAAATTCAAAGCCTGATACATAAAATAAAATCAAACCGCTACCAGATTGGGCCGAAACCCAACCCATTTAACAACTCTACTCCCTTCTTCCCCAATTCTTCTGCACCCACAATCACTTCCAGGAACACGAACCAAATTCGAAAGGTGACATCGCCTGAAACCCAAATCTTCGAATCAACTTTGATGATCACCGAACCCATCGTCACTCTCACCGTCCAATAAATCATCGAACAATCCACACTCCACTGCAAGCCACCCGGAAAAAACGCGTGCACAGATACATGTGCACGTGTACGTCCATATCTCCATCGATCTCACAGTCGCGACGACTCAAACAAACTCCACAACGTCGCTCGAATGCAACAAGCCACTCGATGAAGCAAATTTCAGTGATGAACGAAATTTCAAGCTTCAGTGCCGAAATTTCAAGGCACAAACCCACACACCGCTACAAATCCATCTACCTCATCAACAAATAAACACCATCTCGAACCTCTTCCACCATTGTCTAATGCTAACACATGCATCCACCCATGAGCCGAAACCCAAAAACTCTGGTCTCCCCTGTTTTCCTCAAACCTGCAGCGACATGATCAAAGCTTCACCTTCTCTTAAACCCTAAAAGCCCTATGCGTGCCCAATCAAAGGCGAAATCTCAAATTCCGCCACGTTCATCCCCTTACCCACGCCTCCCAGTACCTTCTTCACCAAACCGCACCACCCCTCGACGCAGAGTTCACCAGAAATTAATTTTTGAACCAAAACAGTTCAACTATACCTAACTCACAATTTAGTGATTAAAAATCACGATTCAAGCATTAAAAATCCTATTTCCATCAGGTGATCTAACATGCATGTTTGAATCTTCGATTCAAACAACTTAAATTTTCATAAAAATTTGATCTTTACGGTAGAGCTCCTCGCATATGAAAAATACAGCATAAAAATTTTAAATAATAAATTTAACTTAAGAAAATCTTGTAAACAAACATTCTTGAAATTCAAAATCTTTTCAAATACAAGCTAGATTTAACAGATTTGGGATTTTAGAGGTAAGTTAAACAAAATTTAACTGAACAGAGTATGCATGCTGTTCTAAATTTAAGTTCACCTTAAACATCTGATTCGAGCTTCCCTGAATTGTAATTTGGTTTTAAAAGAGCTTGAGATTCTTGACTTGCTTCTATAGAAAAGGATCCCTTAAAAGCTGCTTCAATATTCCCTTTGAATATCCAGATTTGCTTTTTGCAGTGAATTTTCTTATCATGCAGATTTTATACAAGTGCTGCCATTTCTTTTCTTGTTATAAGTTTTGATATTTCCCTTTTAAAATAAATTGTTCTTTTACAAAAGCTACTGGTTGTATATTTATATGGTTGTAATTTCTAAATATAAATGTTAAACAAAGATATTCTTTAAAGATTTGAAATAGTATTCTTTTAAAACAAAGAAAATGTTTGAAAAGAAACATTTATGATTATGTTGGATTTCAAAATCTTAAAGGCCAAGTGTAAATGTGGTTGTCATCTTTAAATTTTTAAACAAAATAAAATTTTAATTAAATATGACCTAAAGCATGCATTCCTATTTAATTTAAAATAAAGATGAGGAATAATCCAATTAAAATAACCCCTCTTTTTGATTAATACTTTTAAATAAATATGTTGTTACTTTAAACAAAATGAAATAAAATAACATTTATATTTTCATACCATTTAAACCAATGAAACTTTGATAAAAATAAAATCTATACCATAGATTAAATTTTAAAATAAACCAAGTCACTCTCCTCTTTATAATATAGAAATATATGACTTCTAGCTACTTAAGTTTTATTAATATTTATGTATAAATAATTTCTCTTATTTATTTATGTGATTTTTATACATATCAATTTATAACATTTCTCTCAACTAATTATTATAAATTTTCTTTTTACTTCACTAAGAATTTCACTTAATTTCATAACATAAAAATTTATCATTTTATATATGAAAATAATGAATTCACAAAAATTTAAATTCTTATTGTACTTCCATTTTTAGAATAAATATATATCTATTCCTGAAATAATAATATACATTAAATCTAAACAACATATGCACTTTTTACTTTGAAACAATCTATATATATATATATATTTAATAAATTTATTTGAATCAACTTCAAAATTTTAATGAAGTCTTGGAAATCCATGTTATAATGTTTTTAGAAAAATAAATTTTATATAATGATAAATCACTGATTACTACAAATATTGTATATCAAAATACAATATTATCGAATATTATAAATAATATTCACAACTTGGGATGTCCAAAATCCCGGGTCGTTACATACCTTCCCCCTTAAAAAGAATTTCGTCCTCGAAATTCCACAGTTATGCTAGTAAAAATTATTTACTCACAATAAACAGATTAATAACAACCCAACTAAAGTGGTAAACACAAAGACCCACATAGTACATCAAAATATACATTATATTAAGCATTGTTCAAACATTCCTACAAATGTTATCACCACCATCCATATAAGTACACAGACAAGTACCACCCTACCAAACACTTAATCATCCGTGGGTTACAAAGGTCAGAACACAACCAAAAACTATAAACACAAAAAGAAGATAGCAATCAAACTCCTAATACGGACTCTCTCCATCGGAGCCCTCCCTCTCGGGTCCCGATAACTCCCTAACCTCTCTACCATCATCAGGATCCTGAACCACTTCCGGTTTAGGTCCACCAGCAACAGGTCCCCTAGCAGCTTCAACTAAATTCCAAAGGAAGTCACCATCATCAACTTCAGAATCGAGATCTTCTTCTACCTCGAATTCCTCCTCGTCATTGAATTCCTATTCTTCTTCGACTTCAAATTCTTCTTCGTCGTCGAAGTCTTCCCCTGGTTCTTCTTGATAAGGCTGAGGCTGAGGCTGCTGCTGAGGCTGAGGCTAAGGCTGCTGCTGAGGCTGAGGCTGACGCTACTGCTGAGGCTGAGGCTGCTGCTGAGGCTGAGGCTGAGGCAGCTCAGCTGGCTCTCCAGATGCTTCTGGCTCTTCCTCATATAAAGATGGTTCATTAAGTCTCGTCCTAATCCTTCTGACCTCATCTAAATTACCCTCCCTTCTGGCTCGGGCCAAAGCTCCCCCACGATGGACAAAATGAGTTCTCTATAATTTAAACCAAGTCTAGAAATGAGACCCTAAGGTTTAGAATTCTATAAGTAAGAAGTTCATCAAAGTTTTATACTCCCAATTTATTTATCAGTTTAAATTCTCATTATTCAAGATTTTCTAAATCCATCCTTTTAAAATAATCCAAGCACCTATACTTTTGAAGAAATTTTTTTTTAGGTTGAAAATATATATATATATATATATATATATATATTCACACACATCCATAATTGTTATTCACCCTAGATTAACTTCATTCAGAAATTAACTACCCTTAATTACCTTACCCAAAATAAATTCATTAATTATTTATCTCAAATTAATCCCTTGATTAATTTATAAAGTAATTATATCCAAATTACTTTCGTCAACAAATTACTTCAATTAATTACATATAGTAATTAACCATTAATTACTTTTCTAAGTAATTTCTCTTCATTAAATTACATTAAGTAATTATCATCAAATGATTATTCTAAATTAATTAAACTGAATTAGTTAACTTAATCTAATTAAATTAAACTCAGTTAATGACAATGAGTAATTAATTTCTTACTTACTTTCATTGGTAAATTTTTTTTTTACTTAACAATTTACACAAATAATCATCTTTAGATTAATTTTATCTAATTATTAATTAAGATTAATCATAATATTCAATCATCACATAATCCTCAGTAAATGACCTTCACAATAACCATTAACATTTTTTTTATTTGTTACTTATCTCTAATTACTAAATTAACTAAGTGTTAATTGTATCCCAATTACTTGGTTAATTAATTTTATTTTTGAAGAGTGGAAAATTTTCCAAAATTTACTGGTTTCAAATCTTTTCAAATATCAATTTAAGAGTTTTCCAAATTCTCTTGTAAATAAAATTTATTAGGTATATATTTTCCACAGATTCAAACTCTAAAGGCTCAATTTCTAAGGATATACTCTAGTCAAAAGGACAATTCTATGCATAAACTTAAGGTTGTTGTCTAAGATCTCACAAAAACCAGATGATAAATTATTATCATCACAGCCTATTAAATTTAAATTCCATATATATTAAAGAAAAAATCATATCTTCTACATAGAAAATATATTTGGGTAAAATTATTTCATCTACCCCTTTTCAAAACAATATTGTGTCCATTGGCTTGGTTCAAGTGTTTAGAGACTCCTATCAATAACGTTAGCTACTCGCATTGACCAGAATCCATATGCCACTCAACCAATCAATTAACACAATATAAAACCATTTTATACAAACTAACAAATACGCACTCTCGTATATATATACTCACACTCCAACTCAACAGGTTGCTATAGACTATATTCCTAATAAGCAACCCACTCGAACCTAGGTATTCACTCAACCTAGCGCTCTGATACCACAATGTCACAACCCATTTTTCCATATCAATTTAAACCGACATCGAACCACTCTAGTCAGTTAAAACATACAGAAAGACGGATAATGAAAGCAAGAAAGAAGATAGAAATAGACAGAAGATAGAAGAAAAGAGAACGAATCAGGATCTCACAGTGGAACGAATAAATTATAATATAACAAACTTTACATGAAACCAAAACAGTTACCTTTATAAAACATAATACTAGTTTTACATCAGAGTTACAACCATACAACTGGGACAGTTATATCAATCATGTCCTTACAACAATGATCACATGACCAAAGGATTACTTATAAACATTTACGAGAATACGTCTCTAGATCCAGCTCCTTCTCCTGAAGCTTCCACCCTTCCAGTTAAACCTGGAAATATGCTCGGTCTGACCCGAGCATATAGGAAAACACCAAAGCCCAGGTCAGTCTGGTATACCAGCGTGAGAAAACACAATCTACTTGATTATTAAATTTTGAAAATTCCTTTTGAAAACAAAAGCATCTCGTAAGACCACGCCACAAATAAACATGTCGGGTTTTTACCTTACGATAGCTAAAACATTTTTACGAAATCATCTGATATTATAATACGGTCTATATACAATTACTTATTAAAATAGCCGAAATTGTTACATGATTAAATTCCAGCTACTAGCCACAGAGTGGGTAATACAAACAAAACTCGTACAAGGCACGTAGGGAAAATGGATTTCCAAGTAATGACTAGACATTGGGGTGCCACCTTTCACAGTACCTGGTCTAGATCAGTGTACCGAGGACCACTCCCGATCCCCTGCAACATAAGGCCGGACCCATCCCTTACTGGATAGTTCCGAATAAGATCACCCCACGGTTGGGATCAGCAACCGCACCACTAAGCCGAGAAATAAAAGGGACATCTAGACAGGGATGACCTTACTCTCAAGTGGGGGCTACCCACGAAGCCTTGCTGCATAACCCCTGATTTTCAGTCATTTCCGGTTGATGAGGCTCGAAGCTAAGCGTTACCTTTATAGGGCATATCCCTTAGAATGCTCATCGTCCACCTGACGATGTTATGAAAGCATTCATCCATACAAGTCCGTTCCGGGTTCGAACGGAACCGAAGGCACTATTCCTACTGCATCCAATTTGGAATCACCCTCAGGATTTGTAGCGAGTAGCCCTTGCACTTCACTGCTCCATCTTCGACACCAAACTCTTGTCTTCATCCCGAAACGTATCGTTGGATCAAAGTGGTTTTCGGATTACAATACGATCCCGGTCTCTTCGAAACAACATTCGCTATTTTCCCGGCAAACTCAACCCCGGTTCTTTAGGAAATACTCCGACGAAATACAAGATCGGAGTTCACCTCCTAACCGTTACTATACGGGTCTCCTTACAATTCGTCCTAGAAAACAAACGAGTTTATACGTACGGTATAGCACCTCGATCGGTAGCCGTACCATATAATTCTCGAGTCTTCTCTAGATATTTCCAGAGTCAGGTTTTGTCCAATTTTTGATAGTCGGTTATTTAACTATCAAAGTAATCAACCAATACACAAAGTTCTTTCCCATTTCAACCGTTAAACCTTGTCCATCTTTTAAAAATCTAAGTAGATTATCATTTATTTAGGAAAACTTGTTTCATTCAAAATATATATATAACTATTTCCTTCCAAAACATACTTATAAATTTACAAATATTATTTTAAGTTAAATAGATAAAGTATTCCTTATAAAGATTATTATAATTATTTAAACTATCTTTATTAAAGGAAAATCAATTAAGAAAATAACATAAATATTAATACTAATATAAATTGTTTTTAAAGAATCTCTACAAAATGAATTAATACTTGAAAACAATTTAGAGTCTATAACTTAAAAATAAATTTTAAAGGTATAATAAATATCTATATTCAATATTCCAAATATTGATCAAATTTGAAAACATTTCTAAAATATTATTATATTATTTTAAAACAAAACTGATTTCATAAATTAATTTAAATTGAACAAGGCTTATCGGTCCAAACGGTACTTATCAATTCGCAATACATAATTCACAATCTCAGATATTCAAATCAATCTATTTCCAAAGATCGATTCACATTACATTCTCAATATAATTAACAGACACATAACAGATATATGCAAGAACAACAGATTAGAGATTATCCTTACTAGAACAATTATTCAAAACACAATCATGTCAATGGCCCACACTCTACACAACAATTATATTAATTATACAGCGAAATGGTGTCAGTTTCCGCTGTCCGAATGTCGTTCAGTTTGAACAATATAAATAAATGCATCTAATCAGTTTGGAACATTTTCAACAGTTTGGCCATAAGATTATTGAATAGCATTCATCCCGATAGAAAACTTGAACCTATCCAAATAAACTTATACAAATTCACATATTAACTTCACAATGGATCATATGACGATATAACATTTGTCAATACAAACCATTTATTCATAACATTTATTTATGAAATAATTTATAATATGGGGTAACTTAAAGGCTTCAATTCACTTCAAAGTATCAGTATTTATTACCTTTATTATTTCAATTATATTTCACTTTTCAAATTAATCATTCTTGATTAATTATTTCCTAATTACATTAAGTAATTTACTTTTGATTAATTGTACAAATTAATTATTTTAACCATTTCAGCAACTAACCTTTAATTGCCAAATTATTTACATAATCCCTTAATTAATTATAATCATTTATATTGATTACTCATTCCTTAACTAATAACCTTTAATCTCCTCATAATTTTTTTTAATTAAAAAATCCTTGAGCACATGATTATTTTGAAACTCAACTTTAAATACTCTTCTAAATCATGTTACTTACTTAATTTATTCAAATAAAAATTAAGTAAAAGAATTCCTTTATTTTTTTCTAAGTTATTTCGAATACTTGATAACAATTTACTTAAATAACCGTAATTAAGTAAAAACCATTGTTTTAGTTAAATCTTAAATAATATTCAAGTTCAAAGCTTTTTACTATTTAAAATGTTGGGAAAACCATATGAATTTTAAACTTTCCATATCATGTCTTAAAATGATAAACCTGCTTTAATCTGAACCAAGCCGGAAACACAGCCCAAACTAACTGACTTGTCCAAATATTATTAAACCTATATTAAATTCAAAGCCCGACACATAAAATAAAATCAAACCGCTACCAGATTGGGCCGAAATCCAACCCATTTAACAACTCTACTCCCTTCTTCCCCAATTCTTCTGAACCCACAATCACTTCCAGGAACACGAACCAAATTCGAACGGTGACATCGCCTGAAACCCAATTCTTCGAATCAACTTTGATGATCACCGAACCCATCGTCACTCTCACCCTCCAATGAATCATCGAACAATCCACACTCCACTGCAAGCCACCCGGAAAAAAACGCATGCACAGATACATGTGCACGTGTACGTCCATATCTCTGTACATCTCACAGTCGCGACGACTCAAACAAACTCCACAACGTCGCTCGAATGCAACAGGCCACTCGATGAAGCAAATTTCACTGATGAACGAAATTTCAAGCTTCAGTGCCGAAATTTCAAGGCACAAACCCACACACCGCTACAAATCCATCTACCTTATCAACAACTAACCACCATCTCGAACCTCTTCCACCATTGTCGAATGCTAACACATGCACCCACACATGAGCCGAAGCCCAAAAACTCCGGTCGCCCCTGTTTTCCTCAAACCTGCAGCGACATGATCAAAGCTTCACCTTCTCTTAAACCCTAAAAGCCCTATGCGTGCCCAATCAAAGGCGAAATCTCAAATTCCGCAACGGTCATCCCCTTACCCACGCCTCCCAGCACCTTCTTAACCAAACCGCACCACCCCTCGACGCAGAGTTCACCAGAAATTAATTTTTGAACCAAAACAGTTCAACTATACCTAACTCACAATTTAAGTGATTAAAAATCACGATTCAAGCATCAAAAATCCTATTTCCATCAGGTGATCTAACATGCATGTTTGAATCTTCAATTCAAACAACTTAAATTTTCATAAAAATTTGATTTTTACGGTAGAGCTCCTCGCATATGAAAAATACAGCATAGAAATTTTAAATAATAAATTTAACTTAAGAAAATCTTGTAAACAAACATTCTTGCAATTCAAAATATTTTCAAATACAAGCTAGATTTAACAGATTTGGGATTTTGGAGGTAAGTTAAACAAAATTTAACTGAACATAGTATGCATGCAGTTCTAAATTTAAGTTCACTGTGCTCTCACCTTAAACATCTGATTCGAGCTTCCCTGACTTGTAATTTGGTTTTAAAAGAGCTTGAGATTCTTGACTTGCTTCTATAGAAAAGGATCCCTTAAAAGTTGCTTTAATATTCCCTTTGAATATCCAGATTTGCTTTTTGCAGAGAATTTTCTTATCATGCAGATTTTATACAAGTGTTGCCATTTCTTTTCTTGTTATAGGTTTTGATATTTCCCTTTTAAAATAAATTGTTCTTTTACAAAAGCTACTGGTTGTATATTTATATGGTTGTAATTTCTAAATATAAATGTTAAACAAAGATATTCTTTAAAGATTTGAAATAGTATTCTTTTAAAACAAAGAAAATGTTTGAAAAGAAACATTTATGATTATGTTGGATTTCAAAATCTTAAAGGCCAAGTGTAAATGTGGTTGTCATCTTTAAATTTTTAAACAAAATAAAAATTTAATTAAATATGACCTAAAGCATGCATTCCTATTTAATTTAAAATAAAGATGAGGAATAATCCAATTAAAATAACCCCTCTTTTTGATTAATACTTTTAAATAAATATGTTGTTACTTTAAACAAAATGAAATAAAATAACATTTATATTTTCATACCATTTAAACCAATGAAACTTTGATAAAAATAAAATCTGTACCATAGATTAAATTTTAAAATAAACCAAGTCACTCTATTCTTTATAATATAGAAATATATGACTTCTAGCTACTTAAGTTTTATTAATATTTATGTATAAATAATTTCTCTTATTTATTTATGTGATTTTATACATATCAATTTATAACATTTCTCTCAACTAATTATTATAAATTTTCTTTTTACTTCACTAAGAATTTCACTTAATTTCATAACATAAAAATTTATCATTTTATATATGAAAATAATGAATTCACAAAAATTTAAATTCTTATTGTACTTCCATTTTTAGAATAAATATATATCTATTCTTGAAATAATAATATACATTAAATCTAAACAACATATACACTTTTTACTTTGAAACAATGTATATATATATTTAATAAATTTATTTGAATCAACTTCAAAATTTTAATGAAGTCTTGGAAATCCATGTTATAATGTTTTTAGAAAAATAAATTTTATATAATGATAAATCCTTGATTACTACAAATATTGTATACCAAAATACAATATTATTGAATATTATAATTAATATTCACAACTCGGGATGTCCAAAATCCCGGGTCGTTACACAAAATGAAAAGGCACTGCCCTCTCTTTTGCTTCCTAAGTTTTCTTGGTTCACTTTTTCCATTCCAATTAAATGAATTCCACTGATGGTAATATACCCATTCCCAATCATTAAACCCAAAACATACGTGCGCAACCATGACTTCTACCGCTCATCTCACCAATCCAAATAACATGATGCTGATCTTTTTACAACCAATAGGAATGCCATAACTGAACTGTAGCCTTACACAATTCCTAACTATCTATACATAACACTTTCAGCAATGAAATCGTACTTCATTTTTGGATGCTAGGATAAGATAACTCAAAATTGGACGGTGACTCACCTAAGCGATCGATAACTTGAATCATTGCACAATCTCGTATTTCACCTAAGAACATCAAAATCGAGTGATGTCTTAACTAGGTGAACGTAACATATGTAACATCCGCCTTGTCGCACGCTTTAAAATCGACGATAAACCACACACGTCAGACTTAAACCATACAAAAGGGCGGATTGTTTTGGGGTAAATAAGAAAAAGAAGGGAAAGAAAAAAACAAAATAGAATATTGCAGCGGAACGATAAAATATAATAATCAAATATACAGTTCATGAAGCTATTTCTAAACATTTGATTATATTTATACAATACATATCGGATTTGCACATACTAGTGAATAATAATCAATGCAGTGGAATACATTGTAGTGGAACAATATAATATATATAACAATAATAATAATGAAATCTTCATCTTCGTCCTCCAAAAATAAAGTCTTCGATTCCTGAAATGCTCGGACTGACCCGAGCGAATTGAAAAGACAAAACACTCGAGTCAGAACTAAAATATCTTATGTGAGTTAAATCAGTAGAAATAAATATGAGTGCAGTAACTTAAGAGGTGCTCGGGATTCACATCTCGTAAGGATCTGTTAAACTATTTACTATGTACTAATATACACTATTATAATAATGTCTAAAGTAAAGTATAATATACTGAAAATAGCGTTAAGGATTTACATTTTCCACCTTAACATGCTTTTATATTCCCATAGTCTATACACTACCGTAATCTCCCCCGTACTGGACGTCGTCGGAGGGCACTCCATAGGTATAGTACAAAACAAAATCGTATAAGGCGTGGTAGGGGAGGTGACAGGCACAACTAGGAAATGCTAGGGTCGATATACCAATTACGCTTCCGAGTCAGTGGTAACGCATAGCCGTAGCTACCGCCTACCTCGAGCCACACCCCCAAATCAAAGAAATCAAAAGTGGCCACCGAATAAATCCAAAGTCAGAGTAGAATATCGAAGGGATGTGTCCGATAAAAGGGGCTACCTTCTTAACCCGTCGATCGCTCCTGTTTTAGCCACCTTATGCCAACTCACAGGAGTCGGGTCCACGTATTTACCTTAAAGGAAACGCCGCCGCCATCCTACTTCATTCTGTAATCTCCACCGCATACACGGTTGTTAAAGTGGTTTTTGCAGTTGGCAGAGAGTATGACAACTTCCGATCCAGGTCTCTTCAACAACCAAACGTTATTATAACACCGCGGTTATTTCAAAATAATTTATACTTTAAAACCAGAATATAATATCCCTTTCAAAACCATATAAATACGATATCATTTCTATTTTTAAAATCCCAAATCAATATGATATCGTTTTTATTTTAAATATATCCTTTTTTCCAAAATCATAATACTTTCAAATATATATATCTTAAACCCCATAGCTTTGAAACAAAATTTCGAATACCTAAATGGTTTAAATATTAAATACTTTATATAATAAAATATCTTCTTTTTTTCTCAAATAAATTAAAAATACCAATTTGAACCACTGATTAAACAATTTCAATTCCCATATAATTCAAAGCTTTAAATATTCCACCATTTCAAAACTGATTCTTTGATAATTCCACACATATCAATTTCAATTACTATCATTTAGATTTGAAATGTTTACGTAATAAACCCAATATCATTTAAGTAAAACCTTTAACTTCAAACAATTGGATATTATTTCAATTTTATTAACTTGATATATTCATTTAAATCAACTTTATATTCATTTAAATCACTCTAAACCAAATCAAGTTATAAGTATCATACCATTTAAAATCTCAATTTATTTTAAATTTTGAATCAAATTTTTCGAGTATAATTCTTAAATAATTCAATTCAAATAAATTTCATATTTATTTTCCAATTAATTTTTATTTAAGTCATTTAAAAAATCTATATATACCATATCTTAAACAGGTACTTAACCATATGATATAAAATAAACAAATTCCATTATTAAACTTATTTTTATTAACAACTTATACATAGCTCAAATTCAAGAATTTAACTATATACATATATACATAATTAATATTTATATCATATCAAAAATTAATATTTATTAAACCGTATATTTCTTTCCAAACCATAAAGAACATTCCATATATTTTTATATATAAACCACGGTGTCTGTATAAAATTTTCTATCCTATGGTAAAGTGATACGGATATTTATCATTTCACTCCGCAATTTAAAAATAAAAATGCGGTTTTATATCATTTCAAATGGCAATCCCAAATCAAAAATGACAAAGCAATAAATAACTTGCAGATTATGATGATAATAAATAAAACAACCATTCATCCATCATATCAATCATCAACCATTAATCCCAATCATCATCCAATTCAATCAATAGCATCGATATATAATGGACAATAAACAACATGTCTCAACTTAGCAGTTTATACTCAAAAATAAATTAAATGAAAATTTAACAGGCAATTTATATGCAATAGGTAAATTAAATAACCATTTAATTCAAATAAATTAAATTTAATTGGGATGATGGTTAAAATAAGCCAAACAGTCATAAATCAATTTCTAATCACATCCTAAATCAATTTAACAAATATAAGAAAATTTAGAAGTTGTGAGTGGGTTAAAACACTCACCTTTTGAATTTAAATTGAATTTAAACCTAAATTAAACCCAAAAATTGAATAGTCTCCAAATTCGTCCAAACCAATGCCAAAATGTATGGAATTCCAATGCGAACCTAGAGAAGAAAGCCGCACGTCAATCGGATATCGTACGTAAAAGTTACACACATTAGAAAATTTGAAATCAAAATTTATAAATAAACAAAATAAAATAACTAGCCTTCATCTCTTGCCACGTCATAGTACCCTTTGTAGCGCTACAGCTACGTCATGAACGAAAACATAAATTCGCGACTCCAGGAAATTGCGCCGCCATTAGCAAACCACCAAATCAACGTCGCCAACGCCATCTCCGCCTGATCTGACCTCGCCTCCTCGATGACCACCTCCGGCCGCAACCCAGGTGAACACACGCTGGCCACGGTCGTAGGCGAGAGCCTCCAGACCGAGGCTAACCTTCGGACCTTCCTTGATGATTCCTTGCGAATTCTGACCTCCATATGATAGGCGACAACTACAGACAACTCTGCTCGACACCACCTTCGCAAAAGCACCACCCGATCGCCGATCGGATATAGATCCACCGTTGGATCGTTGGAATTAAATAAGAACGACTAGAATTCTCCGATGATTTCTGATTAAACAATGAATCAAAATGAAAAACAAATCATGGATCTGAGATGCGCTCGTCGAGAGCTTCGATATATAATTTTCCTGAATTTTTTTGAGGAGTTTGAATTTTGGCTTTGATTTTTAATTGCAGTTGGATTTTGGTGTTTGTCTGCCATTGAAATGAGAAGGTGAAAGAAATTGTACGTACAGGACAAATGAGAATGAGGGAAATTAGGGTTTATAGCAGAATATTTATAGACAAGGTTGAAAAAGAATATATGGATCGGATTGAATATACGCGTTAACGACAAAGCGGCCCAAAAAGCCCGTTTCGACTCCGGAATGAAATTGGGTCAACCCATATATCAAAATAGATGTTTTAAAACATTTTAAACGCAATGGAAAAATTTTCAAGTTCAAATTCCATCGTATGTTTAAGTTATGCTAAAATCAATATTTTTCAAATTGATTTCAATTGATTTCAATTAATCGATTTAAAGGCGTTTCAAGCCCAGACGATCAAACGACAAGTCCGATCGAGACGAAACTTGAAATCCTCCAATAGTTCATAGTTACGGATCCGATGAAACTTGTTTCGTCGAAATCCGAGTCAGTGGCCAAAATGTCTATTTTTATGTTAATTAAATAAATTAAAAATAAATTAGTTAAATCACTTTTCAATTTCAACTCTATAATCAACAAATTTCATCAAATTTAACCTTCTTAATCATTTACACTAATTTAATCAAATTCAAATGTCAAATTTAGAGTTGATTAATTTATCAATTTCAGCGTTAAATTTTCAATTTCATTAAATTCAGAAATTATAAATTTAATTTCCAAAATTCTATTAAATTTATTTTTCATTCTATTATTCGGTTCATTAGTAACAATTAAATGAAACTAATATTGGATTCATACTTTATTACATAAATTTCTTCAATTTCATCTAAATTAGTATTTACGTAATATTTAAATATTTAATTACAATTGATTGCAATAAACCCAATTCCTTAATTTTACATTCAAATAAATAAATCCTGATTTTCATTCTTTTTATTCAACAATCATTGTCCTATAAACATATTTAACATTTGTTTACATTTCATTACACTGATACTTCTAGTTTTACCTTTATTCGTAATAATTAACTATTTTATTTCCACTTATTGTGTAATAACTACTATAATTCAATCATATTGAAATTTGTCAATTTCACCCATCAATTAAGATTTTAAAACCAATTAACTAATTTACCTTGGTGCCATCCTTTATTACATCAATTGTTACTTTAATTTACATTAACAAAACGTTAAATTTAGATTTATTACAATTGATTACCAAAGTTTACTTGACAAATTAAATAACCAAGCAACCTATATTAATTGCCACCTATTTACTTTTAATTGCATTTATAAGTTCGTTATTTATCAATTCAGATTATAATTCCATATATAATGCTAATTTTATTTCATTACTTTAATATACGCTTATTTACATCTCAATTTGAACAAATATTACATTTCTAAATGTGTACTTCTATCAATTGAAGTACATTAATTAAGGTTTTAAAACCAATAAATGAATTTACCTTAATTCCATTCTTATACTAGTTTATTACTTTACATACATTACGTATTAATTCATCAATTAACATAATTTGAACTTATTTTCCAATTCACCAATTTCTACCAAAAATAAATTTACGTTTCTATTAAATTTACATTCACACTTCCGTTGCTACATTTATTTTCATAATACTAATTCCATTCGGTTTCCATTAACCATCTATTATTTTCTTGGTAATCCAATGTTTCATCTATTCACCTATGTCCAATTCATAGTCAAGTATACCATTTAAATTTATTTTCATTAGTTTGAATATCTTTCCATTCATTTATTATTAACTTAAAATAGCATTGTTTACCTTGCATAACATTATTACCTTTTATTTACATTCAGTTACCATTAATCAAAATATTATTGCATTGGTAAATTAAATGCTTACCTTTATAAGTTTTCAGTCCCAAACAATATTTCAATTACTACAGGACATTGATTTAATTCAATTTACTATTTGATATTATTAATTCATTAAATTAATTCACTATTTACCTTTGTTTTCTTATATTCAATTCTTAGCCTAGTATAACATTTACAATCTTCAATTATTCGTAATTTCATTTCAACTGTTAATACTTAGCTCTAATTTCCATGGTTTCATTTCATTTTCAACATTTGCTTCATTATTTATTATAAATTTTTTATTTCTTCCTAAATTTAATTGTAAAAATTAAATTAAACTAACCAATTTATTTATCAAAATTTACAGGTCGTTACAACATAACTCCTTCTCTAATCTTAATCCTCTTAAGTAGTATCCATGTACATGCAGTATCACTTCTCCACGCATCCGTTAATCATTGTATCAAAGTACCAAATTCTCAATCTATGAGGGATTCGAAAAACTTATCCTAAGTTGTATACTATATAAACTAACAAACATAAAAATTAAGAAAACCTATTCTATTTAATCATTCAAACATAGCAAAAATAATCCTAAATTTAAGTGAAATCCTAAATCAAGTAAAATTCTAGCCTACAAACGTGTTGGTTCTTAAGCGATTGGCTGTGTGATACTTATTTCATGTACACCTATTACGCGACATAGTTTAGGTGACCCTAAGTCGCTACATCAAAATTGAATCCTTAAATAGTAGCCTCTCTTCTATCCAAGTGATGATTGAAAATAAATTACACATTCTTTTCCTAAGATCGCATATAGATCTTCAAATCTTATATATCCATGGAAACTGCCTCCCTATTTTAATGTGTGCAAAACAAAACATCTTTTCCTTGTCTTCCCGAACTATTACTCGTTCAACTTGAATTTATTTAGTCGACAACACCAATATATACTCTCATATAATCTTCAAACTAACATAGGTCAAAACACTTTATATATAAACAAATAAATATTTATTTATTTATACATATGCATACATACATACATACATACATACATACATACATACATACATATATCCATACATCAAACTCCAAAACTTATTTCCAACACAACACACAAATGGTGCCCCTTTCCAAAAAAATTCTAATCATTGGAACACCATCTTATAAAATTCAATCATCAACTTCGTCTATAATATTTATTACAGTCAAAATCCAAATCCAACCATTCCTTTGTATAAACCCACGAATTTGACCATTTCCAAAGATAACTTCTCAACATTTTCTATCGTATTATGGCTTAGAAAACTCAACATAGGATGGTGTCTCACAATATAAACCCAAACATAACATCTAGTAAATGTTGTACTTAATAATCCAAATAGCATTATACCTTAAACCCACGTCTAGGGACATCAGAAAAAGGGATAATGTCCTAACATAATGAACATGGTGTCAAATCCATGTAACGTTTAAGTAGTAAAATATTCTTTGATTAAGTAAACTCTACAGTAGCTTAATCAAAATCCAAAGCAATGTACTTATAGCTTCAACAATAACTCAAGCACGAACATCTTACGGTTATCGCCGCAAGGCACATACAATAAATGGCAACCTACTTGCCTACCAAATCAAAACAAACATGTGTGATGTAATGTTACTCGCAAAATCAAATCAATGATACCTATCAATAAACTAATGAAATCATTTACCCTTAAAGGTGATGTCAAATAGAAAACTATCTAAATATTATTCACCTCCATCATTGATCGTTAGCGTAATGATATGGGATGGAAGAATGCTAACACCTACATTTCCAAAATTTAAACTATGAACTAGTCATGGAGTCAAATTATGTAGAAATTATATTGGTTCACTTGGACCTAATCATAAATAATATACTTCAAGCTCTTTAACTACCTCGTTAAGCAAACCTTAAATTATTTTTCAATCGGTTGTTTATAGGGTCTACTAAATTGAAATTCCTATGTGCTCTATGCCTCTTACACTAATCTGCTTTCAAAATGAAACTCAAAATAATTCAAAAAATTTCCAATATCATACAAGTTTAGCTATAGCGCAAATCTCCTTCGTGTGAATCTTAAACTATTTATTTTACTATTCGATAAGCATCTCTTCTTTATTTTTTTCAACATAATAATTTGGACTCAGTTTTCTCTCCCTAACCATAGCTATAATCTATCTTTCACTTTCTAAGATATTCCCTTACCAAACTTCAAATTCTATTCAAGAGTCATGTGCCTAAGTGGCATATCCATAGGTTTGATGAATTTTATTTACTTGGTGTAGAAAGATAGGAATCTTCTTCAAAGGTATATAGGATTCCTATCTTCATCCAATTTTGTGCGACTATTGAGATCATGACAAACGACAAAATGATACCCAGTCTGTTATTCCTTATCAAAGTCAAATTCCTATCTTGATTCAACATCATCCCATAATAAGTCATTCAATCTACTCCAAAATCAATCCATATCATAAAGGACTTAGTACATATGTGTCACTAAAGTACTCAAGACTGTATAACCAATTTTAAACCATGATATGTCCTAAATAGATAGATCCATCCTCTGAACGGATTTGACACCACCATAAGTACACATAGTATGTGAGATTTATAGTGTAAACTATCTACCATCACATTGCTTGTCAAAAATCAGAACACAACTCCTATTATGATTTGCTTTCCCATATTTACAACGGACGATGACATATTTGCACTTAGGGCAGCTTTTAGTGCATAACCCTTCTGTTTCTTATTTACTTCCGAACCCATCTAATGACTCTTTAATTTAATAAATTTAAATTTCCCTTTAAAATATAAAAAAATTCAATACTTTTAGATAATACAAAATATTTTTCCTACTAGAAAATCGTTACAATATAAAAATTCAAAACTTCCACTCGCTTTTAAAGTATATCATCAGTTTTGAAAATATTATTTTGCAAAATATCCTTATACCTAAAAGGCATAGAATATAATCCTTTCATCAAACATTTTCTTTACTTTATATTTTAGTTTCAACACCAATAACATCTTTAAACATTAATAACTTAATATTAACCAACTAAAATACATTTAATTTTTAAATAAACTATAGTTATTTTCTCAAATACTATTTCTGTCACTTTTAATTAATACATCCTATATACGGAAAGACTATTTTAAAATTTACTTAGGCTACCGACCATATTTGTTTCTAATTAGGAAACCAATTCCACAACTTTAAATCATATATATATATATATATATATATATTCAAATATTTTATACCTTGAATCCTTCAATTTCATATCCAAAAATGTATATATCAAAACAAAAGAATTCCACTTACTTTGAAATAAGATTTTAAACCCTTTTATAAAAATCCTTTAAATAAATATATAATCTTATACGAATACAATATCAATTCTTAATTCTTTTACGGGCAACTATTGTAATTCCAGCTTCTAAAAATAATTTAATTTTCAATTGTTTATTAAAAATATTCAACTTTCTAAACTATCAATTCTTCTACAAACATCATCATCTCCTTATCTGGTGCATCCATCAAATCAACTCCAAAAGATTAAATGTATTCTCACAAGTTCTTAGCCAACTCTATCATAGTATGGTTTGATCCCAACATATGACTAAGGACCAGTCCTCATACTTCAGTTGCAAGTACGTACAAACATCATTACCTCCTCATCTGGTGCATCCATCAAATCAAATCCATAAGGTGGAATATTTTCTAACAACTGCTTAGCTAACCCCCATCACTAATATGGTTTGGTTCCAACATATGACCAAGAACCACTCCTCATACATTAGGTGCAGGGACTGTAGTGTTCATACTAATATGGCTCATCGCTATAGATATTGGTGGAACCTAACGTGGATGTTCAACTGCAATATCCCTAGTATTGACTCCAGTACTATTTCCAATTTTGATCTCACCCCACCAACATTTATCTCTGTTTCAGTTTCCATCTTTACTAACTTACTCATTATCACCTATCTGTTGATGAAATTCATTTGCAACTCCCCAATAAACAATTAGATCAACTGGAATAGCTACATAAATATTCGACTCATACTATATAATAAGCATTTAAAAGTATAAAAATGCTCTCTCGATATAACCTAGTCCTTATTTTTAGAAATGTTTTACTCTAGTACCAAATGTAACAATCCATCTTTTTCGACTCTTCGGTTCAATGGCTGAACAAATGTCAACACCTCGGAAAACTATAAATGACAAGTCGTTGGGATATGGTAGTAAGAAAACATAGTCCTGACTAATAACTTTTAGAATCTTATAGTGGAAGGACCTACCAAGATCAGTTGACTTATTACACCAAAACCTATCTAAATGGACCTGTCGATCGATCATAGGATGTGTCGCGTGTCTGGTCGCGAACTTCTCATTCTAATACATTGTTTTGCTTTTGGTTGACTTCACTCTACCTCTGGTTGATCTTTTTAAATTTTGAGCTTTAATATCGTACTTATACATTAATTCTTACAGTTACTTTACATGTATTGTTGTTAAAGTCATTAAATTAATGAAAATCAGTGTGTTGTAATCTTCTTTCTAATCGTAATTCTTATTTTCCTAGAACCCACATATTATATCACTTAAATCAGTGACTGCTTAACTTATATTTCATTTTATAGACAACGTATCATTCTTAAAGCATTAACTTCATATTATATAGTGTTTGGAGATGGAATCACACACCAAATCTTGCAATTGAAGATGAATTAAACATTGCCTTATTTGTACTATTCATTTTGCATCCACATTCTCTATATTTTACACCAAATCCTTTTCTAGATTGTAGTACACATCCATATAGCCATTTCGATGGGTGAATTATCGAATTTTAGGAATCATAGGAGATATGCCAATTTAAAGTTTGCAATTTCTGTGGGAAATGGTTACGGGATTCCACCATCATCCCTTCTATTTGGATATCATCCCTTTGAATTTTGTCTCCATACTCATACATATATGTATTACACTCTCAAGCTTCAATTGGTCACTGGTTTTGTATAATCCATTAAAAGATAAGCAAGTCATGGCGATTGGAAATTTTGAAAGAAAGAGGGAAGAAGATGAAGAAAATTCATCAAGCACCATTTTTTTGTCTTTGTCAACATGTTCACACAAATCAACATTGCATGATTCATTATGTCCTAGTTTTTTCAAATTTGTAAAAAAAAAACTAAATCAGAGCTCTTAACATTCTTGCATTTTGATATCCTTTCAAAAACATGTTTAAACCCATCTACAGTGTTTTCAACCATAACCTCTTCATTATGCATGGATTTGGTAGAAGTTTCTAGTATGTACATTCCTTCCTCCTTTTCATTTGTAGTAATAATGGCCAGTCTTATCAGACCCCAAATGTTGACACTAATGCATCCACGGTATTTATGTGTAGAGCACTTAAGTGTCAGAAAGACCTATTGTTAGGGTAAAATAAAAGAAAAAGAAAACATAACAGGGAAGAAAAGAACACAATATCAGAATCTAGCTGCGGAACGATAACCAATAATATCAAAAGCAAGTGCAGAATGTCACTCTAAGATACACAACATTTTAGAATTACAATTCTAACTACTATCATCAGCCGGCACAGTTATGAAAGCATGTCCTCACAATTGCTGATATATACATAGTAGTAGTGCAACGGAAATAGGAGTTCTATCTTATTTGAAACATCCAGCCCATCTCCTCGAGCTCTAATAAACATCCAACTAAAACCTGCCTTTCTCAAACTACTCGAAAGAGCGTATGAAGAATTTATGGGGAGAAACCACATATCAAACATAAGTGTGGTATGAGAAACTCAAAAAATATATGGCTGACATATAGTAATACTTTTGCGAGTATATGGAATGTTTTAACGGTTATCCATTCCGAAGAACCACAATCTAATAAATACATAAGGTGATATAATATGTAATGTCTAGAGCATAAAATAGATGTGATGCTCACAGTGATCACACCATAACAATATTAAGGGTATGATCAAAACTGCTAAGGTATATTTGCATCATGGATTTTCAGTGGAGATCTGTCCAGTTAAGCCGAATCCGATCTCCTGCAAAAGAGTTAGAAACTGCCTTTGAGCTTCATATATCACTAGATAGAATCTATCATAAGGTAAACATAGCTGATCCATGTATAAATCATAATCCAAAATATCATTAACTCTCGTGTGCCACATCAATAAGCATACTCTAGATATGGAGTTGATAATTCCCTATTGCGAGTTATATATGCCCCAAACTATGCATCCTGCTCTGTTTTCTGCCATTTATAATGTCGAGGTAATGTTCGGCGTCTCTAACACGAGTATCCATCACTCAAATAGAATACGAGTCCCAAAATATTTTCTGGCATCTCAAACGTATCAAAATTCTCTATAAGGATTTGAGCATCTCGAACAAAACTCGAATCTGCACATAGATTCGTGCATAAGTCTTTCGATGAATGCTAACACTGACCTATCCCTTGGTCATAACCTCAGGATAGATAGTTCAACTCTATAGTAGTCTGTTTACATCGAAAATTGGCATAAACACACCAAGATTAATAGCAGATAATAAAATGAAGAAAATAATATGAAAATAAGGAAAATAAGAACACGCAACAATTATTATGGTGTGGCTAATCGATGGCCTACATCCATGTAACATCCCCTACTTGGGGGTCCAAAAAACGGCTACAGATGTTGTAGTCACGCATAGTTATCAATTTTTGGTGACCAAATGCGGTAATGTTAGATACATTGATATAACAGAAAGATACGAATATGAAAGAAATCTAAAATCATAAAACAGATTTCTGGTTCAACTTCAATTCATGTTTCAAATTCATTACATAATCCTAATCTGTAAACCATGTTGAGAAAAATATAACTATTACAAAATACGCTAAGAGTGAAATATGTAGATGCCCCATTGCATGATTAGAGTCTAAATATAGGCAATTAAAAAACTTTTCCATTACATCCAAAACATAGCGGAATCAAACAGAAAGAACTTCTTATAGCTAGCTTGCCTCCTGCATGTCTCTGGAAGCTTATTCGTCTGAAGAAGGACCTGAAAACCTTAACTATCATACTACTCAATATCAATTGAGCACTGGAGAGTTTAAGGGGAAAACATAAACTTCGAATTGGATAAAAAGTTCGATATGAATAATAACCTACCATCTCGAATCACATAGATATCTAGTGAGACCATGCCCTTAGCGGAACGGGTTATCTTCACTAGTATCTTAACTCAAATTTATAATAACCGTCTGCACCCACATACACAATGGTTAAAACATAACATAATAAAATGTATCATGATGATATGCATGCATGCGATATATTCTAGATTTCCCATCTTCATTCATTTGACCATCAGTCTCAAGTTATTGTTTTTAGGGTCACTATTAACCTATTAGTTTTCATGGGATGGCTAGTAACATGTTCAAAGCTTACAGACTATCTTCCTAGTTTCATAGTTTTCATGGGCTCACTAAGAACCTATCGGTATTTACCAATAACTTCATCCAATTATAGTTTTCATGGGCTCACTATGAATATATTGGGTTCTCCAGTAACTTCTCTCACATCATAGTTTTCATGGATTAACTATGAACCTATTGATCTTTGTCAATAACTTAATCTAAACATAGTTTCATGGGATCACTAAGAAACTATTGGCCCCTGCCAATAACTTTTTCCATACATAATTTTCATAGGTTTACTTAGAACCTATATAAACCAATAATCCTTTGATCGCTCCTTGGGCATCCTATATTCTGGTCTACCTGACCTCGTAGATGTTGTCATCTATCTCGACCAGTTTCTTCGAGTTGATCGAAGTGAGATGAAGTGTGATATCCCGAAAATTTGGCAATATAAATTTAATAATCTGTGTTAAAAATTAATTTAATTTGATATTTTTTGATAATAAAATTTGAATTGATCTAATAATCTTGTATAATAAATATGTAAATTGATAGATTTTATCTTTTAAAAGCAAATAAATTGCTTTCTGTTTATAATATATATAATTGTATATATTGTACATTGACAAACTTTGATTTGGAATTTAGTAAATGAATCAATTTTCTAATTTTAATTTATTTTTAGAAATTGGAAATTTAATTTAAATTTAACATTTAACTTTTCAAAGCAATTCAATAAATATCTATATGGTTTATACTTAAGGTAAATGTTATTTGTGTTAAAATTTTATTTAATTAACTTAAATATGAATTTAGATTAGATTAACGTAAAAGCTTTGTTTTATTTTCTTTTTAAAATATTGCTTAAAATTATACATAAGAATTTAAAATACAATTTACATATGATTTTAATTTATTAAGTAATAGAAGTGATATATAATCTCTTTTATAAATCATTTTAAAATTGTTTAATTTGTTATTTTCAAATAATAATGATAATACTTAGTTCTTATGAACATAAATAGATTTTTAGAAATAGGATTTGTTGTTTCTGAATCTAATAAGAGTTATATATGCATATCTATATATAACTTGATTTTCAAATTAGGTTTTATAATTAAATTAAATTTGAATTTGATGTTGTGAAATTTAAAAGAATAAATACTTTAAAAAAAAATTGAATAAGCTTTTATTTATATATTGTTTTGTTTCATTTCTCTTTAAATTAAAAAGGAAAGAAATTTATATATATACATAAAAAAGAAATAAAATAAGTTAAAGCTTTTATAAACAATTTATATTAAAATAACAATAAATACTTAAAATCACATGTGTAAGTTTCTTAAAACACCTTAATGACATGTGTTGAATCATAAATTAATCATGTGACAAATTTTAAACTTAAACCAAGTGTCCTTTTTAGTTTTCTTTTTCTTTTATTTTTATTAAAATCAAAATCTACTTACATAAATACATCTCCTCTAAAATCATTTTTCCTTTCTATTCTTCTTTCTCAAAACTTAAGGTTTTCGGCTAAAATAAGAAAATCTACAAACTTCTTCTTCAAAACAAAATCTGTTAAAAAAATTCCTACAAAATCTGTAAATTTCCCCCCAGAAACCAATCTGCACTAATATCTCCTCTAACCCAAAATCATCTGAAACCATCTTCAAACTGAAATGCAAATCATCCTCAAACTTGTAGCCTCTTAAATTTATTAACCTGAGAAAATCATTCTGAAAATTCCAAAACCTACATGCATCTGAAGATCACTGCTTTTCTGTTTTGAAACTTCATCAATGCCTGCATTTTTCTGGAAACATGCAAATTGTAGAATCAGGGAAAGCATTTGCAGTGAATCAAGATTTAAAGTTTTTTAAAAAGCAAACTGAAGTTTAAATTCTTAAGCAAAACATAGGAGCAACTTGAAGTTATCGGTTCAAAGCATTCAAGTTCAAGCACATTCCAGTCTCAAGCATTTGCAGAAATAAATGTGCTATGCTCATAAAAAATTCTGTGAATAACACTTTTATTTAAAAATAATTTAAGTAAATATAGTTGTTGATTAATTCCTAAGATAATGACGATCTGTGTGTGGATGAATATGATGAGATTATTTGTATATATGCATGAGTTTTTTGAATGAATGCTTGCTGTTGAAAATATGTTTCGGTCTGTTCTAGAATTCCAGATTTAAACTCTGATCAAAATCATGATCTCATGATTCAAATCTTTGTTAAGGTTTTGGTTTCAAACAAAATATAGTTGAGTAATATAAGTTTAAAGTTTAAATTTTATAAAAATAAAAATAAAAACTTGTAGTGCCTCTGAAACACAAATACAGCAGAACAAATTGTATATAAGTAAGAATTTCATTATCCAGATTCATTGATTAAAGATTTTAAACCAATTACATTAACAATAACTTGAATTTTAAAACTAAAGTTAGAAATTTTAGTTTGAAATTGATTGTGTATTTCTGGTTTAACCAGAAATCACATTTGGGGTTAGAACTGTCAACCTAGAAGGTCGGGGTGGCCATGGTTTTCTTTGGTGATGAAGTGATAAACAAGTATCCAGGGAAAAATGGTAGTTGATGGATTAATGCGTGAGGCAGTAGTAAGTAGGGATTGAAATATTTAACCCTAGTTTTTCTGTGATCAGAAGAATTGATCACCGCGACCTATATAAGTGATCGAGCTTGCCTTGATTTGAGTTGGTGATAGGTGGAGTATGGATGGAGTAGTGGCCGGAGGCATAGCTTCTCTGGTGATCAGATTTTGGAGTTTGAGGCAAATTTCGGTTCGACATTGTTCCAGTTCTTGAGCTCGAATGCTCGATTTTGATTTTGTGCTTCTGCAAGTGGTTTGATGATCGGAATGGTATTGGGTGATGATCGACGACTTGTGCGAGTGGTCGCGAGAGGCCGGAGGTGACGACAGCGGTGGTGTAGGTGCACGGGTGCTTGGTGTCAGTTGATGGTTTGGGAAGAATTGGTTTCTCGTGTTTGTATTGGGTTTATTCGTGGGTTGCTCGAAGCTTTAGGTTGTTTGACTCGAAGTAATTTGTTTGTGGGCTCGGGTATTTTGGTTGTTACAGGTTTGAGTAAAACCTGTCAGTTTTTAGTTTGATGATTTTAAATGAAATTGTTAACTCGAGTTTTACTCGTGTTATTTTGGGTTTTGCTCGAGCTAGATTTAGGTTAGGCTCGAGTAAATTATTTGGGTTCGAGTTAGTTTTCAGGTTAGAAAACTTGTCTTGTTTTCAAAATTTAAACTGAATTTTAAAAGTATAAAGCAAGAATTTAAAATGATTTTTAAATCTAATTTTTAAATTATGGATTCAAGTTTAATTTGAATATTTGGATAGAAATGAATAAGTTATTAAATTCAAATTTGTTTAAAATACTTTAAAGGGATTTATTGTTTAAAAATGTTTTTAAAGAAATTTGTATTTAAATTAGAAACTAAAATATAAAGAAATGATTTAAACAAAGTTTAAATTTGATTCAAATCTGGATTTGAATCTTTGTTTCAAAATAGATTTAAGTTTTTATAAATTTAAGTGTTTGAACAATTTTGAATGATAATGTAAAATTTAAATGGTTTGAATTTAAAATGGAATTTGATTTAAACTAAAATTTCTTTTATAAGAAAAGTATTATTTATCATTTAAAGTTTTTAAATTGATTTTAAAACTAGTTGAAGTTAAATTTTAATTTAATGATTTGTTATTCATTTAATTATTAGGGTAATTAAATTAATAATTAATTTAATTAATAAATTAATAAAATGAAAAATTACTTAAAGTAATTAAGGGTTTAAACTTAGGTTTAAGATTAATTATCCTTAGAATAATTAACTTGTAATTTATGAATCATTAATTAAAAAAGATTATATTTTTAATTAATGATTAGTAATTAATTAATCAAGTTATAAAGGATTAATTAAGTTACAGTTAACACTTAATTAATTAATTAGGGTTAATTAATGGATTATTAATGGTTAATTAATTTGTAATCAATGATGATTAAAATAAGTTAATTACTTTAGAAAAATAATTAATGAATTGTTAATAGTTAATGAAGGTCATTAACTAAGGATTATTTAATAATTAATTAATGTGATTAATTTTTAATAATTAATTAGGATTAATTAATTTAAAGATAATCATTTGTGTAAATTGTTAAGTATAATTACTTATGGAAGTAATTAAGGAATTAATTACTAATTGTAATTAATTGAGTTTAATTTGGTTAGATTGAGTTAATTAATTCAGTTTAATTAATTTAGAATAATCATTTGATGATTTGAGTATAATTACTTAATGTAATTAAATGGAGAGTAATTACTTAGAGAAGTAATTAATAGGTAATTACTCTATGTAATTAATTGGAGGTGATTTGTTGATGGAAGTAATTTGAGTATAATTACTTTGTGAATTAATCAAGGGATTAATTAGAGATAATTAATTAAGGGGTAATTAATTTATTTTGTGAAGTAATTAAGGGTAGTTAATTACAAAATGGAGTTAATCAAAGGTGGTTAACAATTATGGTTCAAATTAAGATTAATTCCTTAATGTAATTAATGTAATTAGAGATCATTAATTATTACAATTAATGATGTAATTAAGAATAGATTTAGAAATAATTAATAAATGAAGTAATTAATTAATGTAATTAATTAAGGATCAATGTAATTAATTATAGTTAATTTTAATTAAGAAAGTAATTAAAGATTAATTACCGAATTTGGTTAAGTATAATTAAATTGAGAAATTAATTAATGGATAATTACATGAATGTAATTAAAGGTTAATTAACCAGGGATGATTAGTTAAAATGAATATTTGGTTGATGATTAATTAATTGATTGATAATTAATTAATAGTGATGTAAGAAAGATTTATATTGGTGAAGTAATTAATTTAATTTACTTTAAATTAATTAGAAATGATGTAATTAATTTAATTCATTTTAAATTAATTATATTTGGTGTGATTATTAATCATTGCTTATATGGATGGATAATATTGTTTGCCTTGAATGGTTTGAATCTCATATATGAGATAAGTGATGTTGAATGATATGGATGCATTGGTTACATTGTGATGATGATTTGGATTACCTTTTGATAATGATAATATGGATTATCTGTTGTGATGATAATGTTGATCATCTATTGTGAATCTGTGATTTATCTATCTGTGTATATAGATAATTGAATTGTTTTAAACCTTTAAAACAACTTTGCCTTAAAAGACACGCTTTGGATTTCAACGAGACCGGGATCGGGTTACCATATTTGGATATCCGAAAACCACATCGATCCAAATTAACGATAGGTCATGAATCTCTTGTGAAGAGCGAAGACTCGAGATGTAAGAACTATTCGTTAGTATAACTCTGAGGGTGATTCAGAGATGAGTTTGATGGTGTAGTACTTTCATATTCGAGATAAAGATTCAGAGTGCAATGGTTATCGTCGTTAACTCTGAGGGTGATTCCAAAATGAGTGTAACGAGATAATGCCTTCGGTTTCGTTCGAACCCGGAACGAACTTGTATGGATTGAATGCTTTCAGAACATCGTCAGGTGGACGATGAGCATTCTAAGAGATGTGTTCTCTAAAGGTAATCGTAGTCTCAAGCCTCATTAGCCGGAAATGGCTGAAACAGGGGAGGTGCAGCAACGCTAAGTGGGTCATGCCCAAGTAGGACGAGATTTTCCCCTGTCTAGAGGTCCCTTTTTATTTCGGCTGTGTGGGCGGTTGGAACGTAAGACAACTGCGGGGTTGTCTTGTTCGAAACTGTCCAGTAAGGGATGGTTTCGGCCTTGTGTTGCAGGGGATTGGGAGTGATCCTTGGTACGTTGATCTAGGCCACGTACTGTGACGGGCGTTACCCCGGTAGCCCTGCCATTGATGGAATCCACAATCCAATAAGTGGCAACGGTTTTGATTGTATTACCCACTTTTATGTCTAGTGGCTGGAATTTAATAGGTGTAACAATTTCGGCTATTTCATATTTACTTGAAAACCCTAGACCTATTATAATATCACTGGATTTCCTATCAAATGTTTTGGTTAGCGTAAGGTAAAAACTTTTCCATGTTTATGTGTGGGAAGTCTTACGTGATACCTTTCTTTTCAAAGGTTTTTTCAAAGTTAAGCAACTTTAATCTGTTACTCACACCAGAACCATGTCTGACCCAGAGTTTATCTTCTGTTTTCTTAAACTCTTGGGTACTCAAATTTTTATGAGTAGCCATGGGATTCAGGTTAACTTTGACGGATTATGGAGGAGCAATGGAGCAGGAGGCTTCGGCGTTAGATATATAGTTCCGCTGTGTGTTCTCTGTGTTGGTATCTCTTGTTTGAGTTGTATTGAGTTGTATAACTAGACAGATGTCTATAACTGTCTAGTATGTGTTGTAAATTTGTGTAACTCTGATTAGTGTTGTATACTATGTAATATTTATGTTATTAATATAATTTATTCGTTCCGTTGTTGAGATTCTGATGTTTTTTCTTCTTTCTTCTCTTTCTTTTCTGTTTTCTATCCCTTTCTTTCTTCATGATGATGCGATTTTCTATGATGAGAAAGTCGGGTCGTCACATTTGGTATCACAGCGCTAGGTTGAGTGAATACCTAGGTTTTGAAGTGATTTCTTTCTTCAGAGAGCATATTTATGATTTTGAAATATATATATATATATATATATATATATATATATTTACTTCTACCTATTTGTTGGGTTACCCGTACAGGTTTTCCACTATTGGTTATAAAGGTAGATAAGGTAGTGGGTTATGTAACACGACTATTACCAATGGTTGGAGTTTGAATATTGAGGTTGGAAGTGTATCTGTCGAGACTATAGACCTAATACCGTCTCGAGTGAGTTGTGTAGAGTGTAGAAGTTTCATCGATCTCTGAAGGTAACCTGTAAAGGTTCAGAGTTCATCTTTGAGTTGGATGAGTAGAGTTTGAATCTCGGTTACGCAGAAGAGAATAATGGTATCTTGATACCTCAGGAAGTAGTAGCTGCGTGATGAGATGCAGTGACTATGGATGTCTCCGAAGATTTTTCTTTGGAACAAGTTTTGGAAGTATGCCTGCTTCGATGTTGTGGCTGGGTTCAACAGGATGTTTCTATCTGGTTTGAAGTCCGAGTTTCTCGAAGAGTTTTGGATTAGAAAGTCTTTGGCGACGGTGTCAGCAATGCAGCTCAGAGTGTTCTGTACTGGCAAGGTCTTCTGGTTAGCAGTTTTTAGAGGTGGAGTTCAGAAGCAGCAGAGTGGATCCATTTCTTCGATGGATTGGCTAAATAAGCGTAAACTGTTCTGACTGGTAAAGAGAGAACAGTTTTCTTTGGATATTGGACTGGTTGATCGCAAAAGTGACTTGCGATAGTTTGAGTGTTCTCTTGAGTTATCAAAGGTTTGTCCGCATCTGGAGGTTGAGTTTTCTTATCGACTGGATTCCAGGAGTGCTATCGGTGCTTCAGTTTAGTAGAAGGATGACTTCTAGAGCGAGAATTTGGTGAAGCAGCTTAGGATCAGGTGGGGCATCTGAGTTTTCTTTTATGGATCTGTTAGACCATATTTTTGAGATGTGTTGTCCAGTTTGTGCTTGTGTTCTTTATCAGCATTTTCTTCTACTTCAGATCAGAGTTGTGCAGCGGAAGCAGTTTGGGAGTGCTTTTGTTTTATCTTTTCCGGATAGGAGAAGTAAGTTAGTCTTCTGATGTTTGTGGAGTAGAGTTGGTGTTCTTGGTTTGGGATTGATCTTGAGGAGATCATTCTGTTGGGTTGTTTTGGTCCAGTTTGTTTCTAGGGACATCAGCGAAGGTTAAGCTAATTGAGGGAGATAAAGGAAGCCCAGGATCGACAGAAGTGTTTTGTGGATAAGAGACGAAGGAATTTGGATTCCGGAGTCGGAGATTTGATTTTGGGTAATTTTTCTCCGATCTAAGGAGCTATAAGATTGGGTAAGACTGGGTAAGTCAGCTCCTAGGTGTTTTGGATCTGTTCTGTCTTCTTGTGAAGATTAATATTTAATTTTTAAGGTTGAATTGCCAGTTTGGATAACTGAGATTCGATGTGTTTCATGTATCTCTGAGGGAGTACGTGTATGGTATATCTCTGGTTGTGGAACCAGCATTTCATGAGGTTGTGATTGTTGAGTCAGGCTTGTCTGTAGTCTGATATCCTGTTTAGTTTTTAGATCTAGTTGAGTTGGAGCTCGGTAGCTTAGTAGTATAGATTGTTTGGATTCTGTAGAGCGAGTATCCCAACATTTATATTTGGGAAACTCTAGGAAATCCTATCCAGAATTTTGTCAGGATAGTTAGATTTGTTTGTTTGAATGAATTGGTTGCTATGGTTGTTAGCAAATGTTTGATATATGCTTGTGTTTTAAAATAAAATCTTAAGATAGATTATTAAATTACCTTTGCTTTTAAATTTCGAGGAAAAAATTCTTTTAAGGGGGGAGGAATGTGATATCCCGAAAATTTGGCAATATAAATTTAATAATCTGTGTTAAAAGTTAATTTGATTTGATAATTTTGATAATAAAATTTTAATCGATTTAATAATCTTGTTTAATAAATATTTGAATTGATAGATTTTATCTTTTAAAATCAAATAAATTATTTTCTGTTTATAATATATATAATTGTATATATTGTAAATTGATAAACTTTGATTTGGAATTTAGTAAATGAATCAATTTTCTAATTCTAATTTATTTTTGGTAAATTGGAAATTTAATTTAAGTTTAACATTTAACTTTTCAAAGCAATTCAATAAGTATCTATATGGTTTATACTTAAGGTAAATCTTATTTATGTTAAAATTTATTTAATTAACTTAAATATGAATTTAGATTAGATTAACATAAAAGCTTTGCTTTATTTTCTTTTTAAAATATTGCTTGAAATTATATATAAGAATTTAAAATACAATTTACATATGATTTTAATTTATTAAGTAATAGAAGTGATTTATAATCGCTTTTATAAATCATTTTAAAATTGTTTAATTTGTTATTTTCAAATAATAATGATAATACTTAGTTCTTATGAACATAAATAGATTTTTAGAAATAGGATTTGTTGTTTTTGAATCTAATAAGAGCTATATATGCATATCTATATATAACTTGATTTTCAAATTAGGTTTTATAATTAATTTGAATTTGAATTTGATGTTGTGAAATTTAAAAGAATAAATACTTAAAAAATATTTTGGATAATCTTTTATTTATATATTGTTTTGTTTCATTTCTCTTTAAATTAAAAAGGAAAGAAATTTATATATATACATAAAAAAGAAATAAAATAAGTTAAAGCTTTTATAAACAATTTATATTAAAATAACAATAAAATACTTAAAATCACATGTGTAAGTTTCTTGAAACACCTTAATGACATGTGTTGAATCATAAGTTAATCAAGTGACAAATGTTAAACTTAAACCAAGTGTCCTTTTTAGTTTTCATTTTCTTTTACTTTTATTAAAATCAAAATCTACTTACATAAATACATCTCCTCTAAATCATTTTTCCTTTCTATTCTTCTTTCTCAAAACTTAAGGTTTTCAGCTAAAATAAGAAAATCTACAAACTTCTTCTTCAAAATAAAATCTGTTCAAAAAATTTCCTACAAAATCTGTAAATTCCCCCCTAGAAACCAATCTGCACTAATATCTCCTCTAACCCAAAATCATCTGAAACCATCTTCAAAATGAAATGCAAATCATCCTCAAACTTGTAGCCTCTTAAATTCATTAACCTGAGAAAATCATTTTGAAAATTCCAAAACCTGCATGCATCTGAAGATCACTACATTTCTGTTTTGAAACTTCATCAATGCCTGCATTTTTCTAGAAACATGCAAATTGTAGAATCAGGGAAAGCATTTGCAATGAATCAAGATTTAAAGTTTTTTAAAAAGAAAACTGAAGTTTAAATTCTTAAGCAAAACATAGGAGCAACTTGAAGTTATCATTTCAAAGCATTCAAGTTCAAGCACATTCCTGTCTCAAGCATTTTCAGAAATAAATGTGCTATGCTCATAAAAAATTATGTGAGTAACACTTTTATTTAAACTAATTTAAGTAAATATAGTAGTTAATTGATTCCTAAGATATTGACGATCTGTGAGTGGATGAATATGATGAGATTATTTGTATATATTCATGAGTTTTCTGAATGAATGCTTGCTGTTGAAAATATGTTTCGGTCTGTTCTAGAATTCCAGATTTAAACTCTGATCAAAATCATGATCTCATGATTCAAATCTTTGTTAAGGATTTGGTTTCAAACAAAATATAGTTGAGTAATATAAGTTTAAAGTTTAAATTTTATAAAAATAAAAAGAAAAACCTGTAGTGCCTCTGAAACACAAATACAACAGAACAAATTGTATATAAGTAAGAATTTGATTATCCAGATTCATTGATTAAAGATTTTAAACCAATTACATTAACAATAACTTGAATTTTAAAACTGAAATTAGAAATTTTAGTTTGAAGTTGATTGTGTATTTCTTGTTTAACCAGAAATCACATTTGGGGTTAGAACTGTCAACCTAAAAGGTTGGGGTGGCCATGGTTTTCTTTGGTGATGAAGTGATGATCAAGTATTCAGGGAAAAATGGTAGTTGACGGATTAATGCAGTGAGGCAGTAGTAATTAGGGATTGAAATATTTTACCCTGGTATTTCCGTGATTAGAAGAATTGATCGCCGCGACCTATATAAGTTATCGAGCTTGCCCTAATTTGTGTTGGTGATAGGCGGAGTATGGATGGAGTAGTGGCCGGAGGCGTAGCTTCTCTGGTGATCAGATTTTGGAGTTTGAGGCGAATTTCAGTTCGACATTGTTCCTGTTCTTGAGATCGAATGCTCGATTTTGATTTTGTGCTTCTGCAAGTGGTTTGATGATCGGAATGGTATTGGGTGATGGTCGACGACTTGTGCGAGTGGTCGCGAGAAGCCGAAGGTGACGACAACGGTGGTGCAGGTGCACGGGGTGCTTGGTGTCAACTGATGATTTGGGAAAAATTGGGTTCTCATGTTTATATCGGGTTTATTCGTGGGTTGCTCGAAGCTTTAGGTTGTTTGACTCGAAGTAATTTGTTTGTGGGCTCAGGTATTTTGGTTGTTACAGGTTTGAGTAAAACCTGTCAGTTTTTAGTTTGATGATTTCAAATGAAATTGTTAACTCGAGTTTTACTCGTGTTATTTTGGGTTTTGTGCGAGCTAGATTTAGGTTAGGCTCGAGTAAATTATTTGGGTTCGAGTTAGTTTTCAGGTTAGAAAACTTGTCTTGTTTTCAAAATTTAAACTGAATTTTAAAAGTATAAAGCAAGAATTTAAATGAGTTTTAAATCTAATTTTTAAATTATGGATTCAAGTTTAATTTAAATATTTGGATAGAAATGAATAGTTATTAAATTCAAATTTGTTTAAAATACTTTAAAGGGATTTATTGTTTAAAAATGTCTTTAAAGAAATTTGTATTTAAATTAGAAATTGAAATATAAAGAAATGTTTTAAACAAAGTTTAAATTTGATTCAAGATTTGAATCTTTGTATCAAAATTGATTTAAATTTTTATAAATTTAAGTGTTTGAATTTTTTTGAATGATAATGTAAAATTTAAATGGTTTGAATTTAAAAACGAATTTGATTTAAACTTTTGTAAAATTTCATTTATAAGAAAAGTGTTATTTATCATTTAAAGTTTTTAAATTGATTTTAAAACTTGTTGAAGTTAAATTTTAATTTAATGATTTGTTATTCATTTAATTATTAGGGTAATTAAATGAATAATTAATTTTGTTTAATAAATTAATAAAATGAAAAATTACTTAAAGTAATTAAGGGTTTAAACTTAGGTTTAAGATTAATTATCCTTAGAATAATTAACTTGTAATTTATGAATCATTAATTGAAAAAGATTGGATTTTTAATTAATGATTAGTAATTAATTAATCAAGTAATAAAGGATTAATTAAGTTACAGTTAACACTTAATTAATTAATTAATTAGGGTTAGTTAATGGATTATTAATGCTGTGAAGCCCCACCGCTATACACACGCTAGCCAAGGACACTACGGGGTAATGCCGTTAACTAGCACGGAGAATAAGGCTGTTGAGGAGCGACCATCCGTGTAATTGCTTTGAGCGAGCAACAATATGTCAGATAGTGCTACAAACATAAGTCCGACATACCGATACAAACCTAAAGCTACTACACAGTGGCTATAATGTCTTCGGAATCAAATATAGAAATAAGCACAACATAAATCAGTCACAGACATCCATATCACAAAGGCGGAAAAAGATATGAATATAACACATGAAAGTGTACATTAGATTAGTGGTCAAACAAGATCCACAATATCACAAAAGAATGGTTACAAGTGCTATACAAAAGAATATGTATATATAAAGGAGTCTATATCTCAAAGGTATACAACAAAAAACTACTAATCTAAGTAGTTAGCCAAAAGTCAGGATGATAATCCCAGAAGTGAAGTCAAGCAGAAGCACTTGTAACATCTCGGTCTGACCCGAGTATTATTTAATAAGAAAAAGGATCAGTCAAGCTATAAATATCAGTCAAAATGATATAGAATAAGGGATACGACATAAATATATGACAATCCATAAAGCCATACCGTGATAAGTATGTAATTGAAAATCAACAAGGAATTAATCACTATCACAAGAATCTTTCCAAAGATCAAAAGGAATGTCATACTCTATATTATTATTCACCAAAATCATAAGTATTGACAATAATATCAATGCCAATCACAAAAATCAATGGCACACAAAATTCACCAATGCACAAATATTGATAAAACTTATCAATACAAATCACGAAAATTGGTGAAACACAAACTCTAGAAATCATCAATGGAAATCTAGAAATCACAAAAAGGGGGAGGCCTATCACAAAACGGGAGCATGAAAGCTCACCAATACGTGTATCACAAACGGGACACAATCCCATGGTCGCTAACCATAGAGCCGGTGCAACGATGTAGTACAACGGTACGCCCGAGGAACCAGAAACTCGAATAGTTTAGAACAACGACGTAGTACAACGGTACGTCCGATGGACCGGACTCCATAAAAGAACATGGGTCGCTAGCCCATAAAAGTTGAGTCGAAACTTCAAATAATACATAGGTCGTTAACCTATAAAAGGAATGAGACGAAACTCAATAAGACGAGGTACTGTCCCCTACGTGGACAAAGAAACATAGCATATCGCTAGTCATAATCACAAAAATGATCATCATCGATCATCAAGGAGTGCCAATTACAATAAGATAGTAAATATATGAGCTTAGCCTCATGTCCCATAACCACTAGTTTAACTTAAATATTTACGAACAAATTGTAGGTCTCCACTCAAAAATTGTCACAAGAGATTCAATCGAACAAGTCCAAGAATTAACCGACGAAGTAAACGCAAGCGTTTCATACCACCTGCTTTACTAAGCCGTTTAATTAGATTTCTCGTACGAGTGAGGTGAAGTGACAAATCACGAAAATAATTGTAGAAATAATAAATCACAAAAATTCACATACGAAGACGTGAATAAAAATCCAAAGAATTCGATTCCAAACTCATCAAAATAGAAATAGCCTAGCAACTCAAGACGGCGCGACCTAACAGAGGAGCGACCTAAGATAGAAGCGGTTTAGGGAAGTGGTGCGACCTAGCAGCTGAGCGACCTAACAAGGTACGACCCAAAAGTGTGGCGCGACCTAACCAATGCACATGCCGAGCGGCCTAAGGAGGTCAACGATCTAAGGGATAAGGAGGCCGAGCGACTTAACAACCTAAGGGGATAGGCGACCTAACACGAAACGACTTAAGTGGGTTGGATAGGCCGAGTGACGCGCGACCTAAGTGAGAAGGTGGCCGGGACGACCTATCGGCATACAAGACCGAGCGACCTAACGTACCGCGACCTAACGACCTATGGGGGGGAGGAACGACCTAAATGCAGGCCGACCTAAAGGAGACAAGGCCGAGCGACCCAATTAGGAGACGACCTAACTTGCAGCGACCTATGGTTACGACCAAAAGCCGAGCGACCTAGTGGTGTAACGACCTAAAGGGGTGCGACAAAAAGGTATAGCGCGACCTAATGGTGGAACGACCTATGCGCAGTAGGCCGAGGTCTTTGGGGTTGCAGGACGAGCGACCTAGCAGCAGGCCGAAAACGACCTAAGCAATACAAGTGCAAACTCTCTCAATTTGCAACCGGACGAGCGCGAACGCTAGGGGATTATGCCTATCGGCCAACCGGTCCAATTGGCTCCTCGATTCATCACCAAAAATCTGTTCAAACATCAAAGATTGAATTTTCAAAGATTTGAACCCAAAACACTAAAAATTTGGATTTTCACCAATTCAATCCAAATCAGTAACAAATGTATATGAAAAAGTGTTAGGAGTTCATACCCAACAATCAAAGATAGTTATAGACAAAGATGTAAGATAAAATCTCACCTTTACACAAAATCAGTGAAGAAGAAGCTTGAAAGCAAGGAAGAATCAATGGGTTCTCTTTGAATTTGGAGTTGGATGTTGGATTTGCAAATGAACTTGAGCTTGGAGTTTTAATTTCCCATTCCTTCCTCCATTTTTGATGAAGCTTGAGTGTTAGGAAATGAAGGTAAAGTTATAAAGAGAAGGGGGTTGAGTTAGAGTTAATAGTTTAGGCAAATGGGCTAAACCAAACACAAAACCCAAAGTGAAAAAGTAGCAAAATTCCACTAACTCCAAACATATCAAAGTTTATACTCAAAAAGATCGCAAATGGTGTTTTGGACCCAATGGAAGTGGTTCCGAGTCCTAATTCGACCGTATGCAAAAAGTAACTTTTCGGAATAAAACCCGACTAACTATAAAATATTTAAATATTAAAATCGTAAAATATGCGGGTTGCTACAAATGGTTAATTAATTTGTAATCAATAATGATTAAAATAAGTTAATTACTTTAGAAAAATAATTATTAATAGTTAATGAAGGTCATTAACTAAGGATTATTTAATTATTAATTAATGTGATTAATTTTTAAAAATTAATTAAAATTTATAGATAATCATTTGTGTAAATTGTTAAATATAATTACTTATGGAAGTAATTAAGGAATTAATTACTAATTGTAATTAATTGAGTTTAATTTGGTTAGATTGAGTTAATTAATTCAGTTTAATTAATTTAGAATAATCATTTGATGATTTTAGTATAATTACTTAATGTAAATAAATGGAGAGAAATTACTTAGAGAAGTAATTAATGGGTAATTACTGTATGTAATTAATTGGAGGTGATTTGTTGATGGAAGTAATTTGAGTATAATTACTTTATGAATTAATCAAGGGATTAATTAGAGATAATTAATTAAGGAGTAATTAATTTATTTTGTGAAGTAATTAAGGGTAGTTAATTATAGAATGGAGTTAATCAAGGGTGGTTAACAATTATGGTTTAAATTAAGATTAATTACTTAATGTAATTAATGTAATTAGAGATCATTAATTATTACAATTAATGATGTAATTAGGAATAGGTTTAGAAATAATTAATAAATAAAGGAATTAATTAATGTAATTAGTTAAGGATCAATGTAATTAATTATAGTTAATTAATTAAGAAAGTAATTAAAGATCAATTACTGAATTTGGTTGTATAATTAAATTGAGAAATTAATTAATGGATAATTACTTGAATGTACTTAAAGGTTAATTAATCAGGGATGATTAATTAAAATGAATATTTGGTTGATGATTAATTAACTGATTGATAATTAATTAATAGTGATGTAAGCAAGATTTATATTGGTGAAGTGATTAATTTAATTTACTTTAAATTAATTAGAAATGATGTAATTAATTTAATTCATTTTAAATTAAATATATTTGGTGTGATTATTAATCATTGCCTATATGGATGGATAATATTGTTTGCCTTGAATGGTTTGAATCTCATATATGAGATAAGTGATGTTGAATGATATATATGCATTGGTTACATTGTGATGATGATTTGGATTACCTTTTGATAATGATAATATGGATTATCTGTTGTGATGATAATGTTGATCATCTATTGTGAATCTGTGATTTATCAATCTGTGTATATAGATAATTGAATTGTTTTAAACCTTTAAAACAACATGGCCGTAAAAGACACGCTTTGGATTTCGATGAGACGGGGATCGGGTTTCCATATTTGGATATCCGAAAACCACATCGATCCAAATTAACGATAGGTCGTGAATCTCTTATGAAGAGTGAAGACTCAAGGTGTAAGAACTATTCGTCAGTATAACTCTGAGGGTGATTCCGAGATGAGTTTGACGGTGTAGTACTTTCAGATTCGAGATAAAGATTCAGAGTGCAAGGGTTATCGTCGTTAACTCTGAGGGTGATTCCAAAATGAGTGTAACGAGATAATGCCTTCGGTTTCGTTCGACCTGGAACGAACTTATATGGATTGAATGCTTTCAGAACATCGTCAGGTGGATGATGAGCATTCTAAGAGATGTGTTCTCTAAAGGTAATCGTAGCCTCAAGCCTCATCAACCGTGAATGGCTAAAACAGGGGAGGTGCAGCAAGGCTAAGTGGGTCATGCCCAAGTAGGACGAGATTTTCCCCTGTCTAGAGGTCCCTTTTTATTTCGGCTGTGCGGGAGGTTGGAAGGTAAGCCAACTGCGGGGTTGTCTTGTTCGAAACGGTCCAGTAAGGGATGGTTCCGGTCTTGTGTTGCAGGGGATTGGGAGTGATCCTCGGTACGTTGATCTAGGCCACGTACTGTGATAGCCGGTACCGCGGTAGCCCTGCCATTGATGGAATCCACAATCCAATAAGTGCTAACGGTTTTGATTGTATTACCCACTTTTGTGGCTAGTAGCTGGAATTTAATAGATGTAACAATTTCGGGTATTTCATATTTACTTGAAAACCCTAGACCTATTATAATATCACTGGATTTCCTATCAAATATTTTGGTTAGCGTAAGGTAAAAACTTTTCCATGTTTATGTGTGGGAAGTCTTACGTGATACCTTTCTTTTCAAAGGTTTTTTCAAAGTTAAGCAACTTTAACCTCTTACTCACACCAGACCCATGTCTGACCCAGAGTTTATCTTCTGTTTTCTTAAACTCTTGGGTACTCAAATTTTTACGAGTAGCCAAGTGATTCAGGTTAGCTTTGACGAATTATGGAGGAGCAATGGAGTAGGAGGCTTCGGCGTTAGATATATAGTTCCGCTGTGTGTTCTCTGTGTTGGTATCTCTTGTTTGAGTTGTATTGAGTTGTATAACTAGACAGGTGTCTATATCTGTCTAGTATGTGTTGTAAATTCTGTGTAACTCTGATTAGTATTGTATACTATGTAATATTTATGTTATTAATATAATTTACTCGTTCCGCTGTTGAGATTCTGATGTTGTTTCTTCTTTCTTCTCTTTCTTTTCTCTTTTCTATCCCTTTCTTTCTTTATGATGATGCGATTTTATGTGGTGAGAAAGTCGGGTCGTCACATTAAGACTGGCGTAGTGATGATTCTAGATCTCTCTTGGGACTTTTGCCCTTACCTTAGTGAGTTCGGCTCGCCTTTGCTCTATTCTAAAGTAATATGATCCGTCCTTTCGTAATCCTATATCGAAGGAAGCGTCTTAGTCTTATTTATAGAATTCTACTTACACAGGGGTTAACTCAATATATATTCACTACTTGGTCACCCTAACTGGTTATTCTGTCCGTAACACCCCAAAATGCATATATGGGCTAATTATGAAGTGAATATGTTTATAGAAGAAGTGCACATGATAACTGATCAATGTATAAAAACACAAACATTTATGGTTCAATTTCCTTGTAATCATTTTTCAAATAGAACATGATTGATTTATTTAACCTATTATCTTTAGTTTGGAAAGCTTCTTCAAAACTCTAAAGTTAAATATCATTTTAAAAACTCTTACATATTGCCATAGGTTCTTCTTTAAAAATTGAGATTAGGTTTCTTGTTTAAAAACTAAGGCTTTCGAAACCTTAGGCCTTATCTTTCAAAACCAATAAAATATATCATTTGAAAGTATTCAAACCTTCTTTTCAAAACACTTAAATATATGCCTTTTGAAACACTCAAAACACCATTTTGAAAGCATTAAAACCTTCCTTTCGATACCATTAAGCCTATCTTTCAAACCCACTTAGTTCAAGTAGGATTTATAAAAGCATAGCTTTAGAACCAAATGAAAGTATCTTTTGAGAATCATTGGGTATAACCTTAAGTATACTTCTGGATCAAAGTGAACATAAGCGAAAATAACCCTTTTGAAAACTTTAATCTCTAAGTAAAAGAAATTAGTGAACAGATGGCTTCGAAACTATCCTTTTGAAAACAATGATCTTTAAGTAAAATAATTGGGGGAAAAGGAAAGCTTCGACCCGACATATTGATGCACTTATGCTCAAAACCTTTAATATAAGTGACTACATGGACCCTTTCAAAAGCATTAAGATGTGGCTTCTATGTCAATAAAACAAAAGCTACCCATTCGAATTCATTGTTATAGGGCTATAAAGAAAAGGGGCCATTAACCAATTCGAAAGGTATGAAGATCGCAGCTAGGTTTCGACTAGGGTTAAAATCACTACACTTTTGAAAGCTCCTATTTAAAACTTAAAATGCGACAACTCGATCGAAAGCGTCTTTTAAAACAAAGGTAAGCGAAAAACCTTCGAAAGCTATTTACAAGTAATTTCAACCTTTCCTAAAGCATCTTTTTAGAAGCACAGGCAAGTAACATATTCATAAGCTTATAAAAATGACCTCTACCCCTTCAAAAGCTTCTTTCATAAGTAGAAGTGGGTAGTGGATAACTTCTACCACTTCAAAAGCTAGGTTTCGACACTGTACCTTCATCCTTTCTCTAATGCACTGTGTATCAATTACATGATACCATGTGCATTGGTTTCGAATAGATTCTTTGGTGGAGGCATACTGTCGAAAGCCATCAGATGGAAGTGGCGAAGTAGTAAATCCAAGAATTTTTTTCCTTTAGAAGAAATTTATTTTCAACTACTTGTCTCATTTTTCAAAATATGATTAGTTGCCAAATCCTCTGCCAAAATCTTTTAAGGCTGCTAAATTCATCAATTAATAATTAAAATATTTTACAAAGAATCCCTTCCTTTTAATAAAATAATTAAGATATTTAAGTCCTAAAACTTAATTAATTTAATTCCCATAGTAAATCACTTAGGAAAAATGTGATATCCCGGAATTTTTGGCAATATCAATTTAATAATCTACATTAAAAAATTTAATTGATTTGATAATTTTTGTTAATAAGATTGGAATTAATTTAATAATCCAATTAAATAAATATTTAACAGATAGATTTTATCTTTTAAAAGCTAATAAATTGTTTTATATTTCTAATGTATATCGAAAATGTATATATTGTAAATAGATAATCCTTGTTTTAAATTTAATAAATAAATAAATCTTGTTTTCTAATATATATATCTTTGGTAAATTGGGAATTATGATTTATTTAAAGTTAAACTTTTAAAAGCTATTTTATAAATAACTATATGGTTTTTAATACTTAAGGTAAGTATTTATTTTAAAAAATTAATATAATAGCTTAAATGGTATATTATAATAAGGTTTAACTTGTTCCTTTAAAAATTAGTTTTTTAAATAGATTTAGTATATATATATATATTAAAGTACAATGTTTTTAGTAAAAACTTTAAAATAATATTTAATTTAATATCCTTTTCTTTTTAAATTTTCTTTCTTTTAAATTTAGCTTTGGAAATTATATTTTTAAAGTATATAAATAAACATAAAAGTATGTACTTAATAAAGGTAATGTGTATATAAACATTAAAAGCTAATTGAAATAAATATAAAAACATGTTAATATAAATAAGAAAATTATTTAATAATGAAGTTTTAACACTTGTAAAATATGAAATTCCAAATAAAACATGTGTAAGGTTATTATATCATGTAATTGACACTTGGAAACATTTTTCAATTTAAGATAACAAGTCGCAACATTTTATTTTAAAGAAAATTATGTATATAGCAATGTTTTCAAAAAGAAAGGTTGTTCATTTTTCTTCAGTTAAAATTTTCTCTGTACTTTCTTTCCTTCTTCTCTTAAAACATATAAACTAAATACAAACATCAGTTCAAAAGTCCACAAACCCGAGATCTTGCAAATAAAAGAAAATGAAAAAAACTGCATTTCTTTAAAATCTGGAAATCAAAAGCATCTGCATTCTTTAAACCTGGGTTATCTAAAGCAAGTTTAAATTCAAGTCTTCAATCATCTCAGCAATTTCTTCAGCATTTCAAAGCAATTCAACTTTAAAGCAAAGAAGTAATTTTCAAGTTTTAATTCAAGCAAATATGAATCTGATCTAACCTGCACATCTTTAAACATGCAAACCAAAAACCATTTTCCCTGTAAAACAAATCCCTTGATCAAATCTGTTCAAAGCAAATCTAGAATTGTTTTCTGCAATTTCAAATCTGAGTTAAAGCAACTCATTTCCAAGAACAAGTTTTAACTCAAGCAAAGGATCCCAGTTTTTCAAAGCTATTATCAAATCAAAATGGAAGCTCTGCCTTCATTTTTATCTGGTGAGTAACATTCCTTTAAAAGCTTAAACAATTGAATGATTTGGTTGCAGGCTAGTTGTTTGAAATAAATATGTTTTTGTGTGTATATTGTTGATTTTTTTTATGTATGATGTATGCATGTTTATGGGTATCTGTAAGACCTCTCTGTTTCCAGTTTTAGTTTCCTGTTTTGATTTAAATTCAAAATCTCTTGATTTTGACTCTGTTAAAAACTTAAGATTCAAATCTTACTTGTTTGTTTCACTACAAACTTTAGATTAGAATTTTACTTAAGTTAAATATTAGTAAAATGTCTCTGAAAACTTAAAATAACTGAGCAAGTTTGAATACAAGTGAAAATTTAGACATTATGACTCAATATTTCAGGGTTAGGATCTGAAACGTTATTCAAAATTTTGATTTTTAAAACTAAATTCACAGTTTTTAGAATTAGATTGAGGATGCAGTTCCAGTTGATCAGGAAATAGGAAAGTAGGGGATTTCTGGTGATCTCTATGATTTTAGATGTTGTAATCTTCAGTGTTGATAGGGGAGTGAGCATAGATTAAAGGAAAAATGCCAGGAAGATTAATCAATTCATTTTGGAGGAGTGCGAGGTTGATTTGAATCTGTAACCCTAGTTTAACCAAGCTTGATAAAATCGATCACCACGGGTTCTAGAATTGATCGAGTGCGACCAAATTTTGGGAAATGTTGTTGGGTGTGTTGACGAAGGAGTAGCCGGAGCTTCAAATACTCCGATGGTCGATGTGGTGAGCACGAGATGGTTTTTGGTTAGATATTAGATTCCAGGTTCGAACAGTATGTTCGATTTTGATTCTGGGGTGTTGTTGATGTTCGGACGGTCACGATCAGAGGCGGGGATGATCGTCGTTTTGTTGAAGATGGTGGTGATGGTCATAGATGATCGGAGCCACCGTGCATGTACACTCTTGATTTCCTGGTGAAGTCTGGGAACAGAGTAGTGGTATTCGAGACTTTCTCGAAGTATACTGATATTGCTCTAGGCATTTTTGTTTTGGCTCGAAGCAAACAAGTATGGGCTTGGGTAACGTTTTGTGTTCCAAGTTTTAAAGGAAAACCTGTTCTGTTCTATTCTGTTTTTAAAATTTAAAAGTGAATTTAAATTATAAAGCATGGATTTAAAATAAGTTTTTAAATCAAAGTTTAAAATGGATTCAAGTTTAATTTGAATCTTAGCCAGAAATAAATAAAGTTTTTTTTTTAAATTCAAATTTGTTTAAATAACCTTAAAGTGGTTAAGAGTTTAAAGTGTATTTAAAAGAATTTGAATTTAAAATAGAGTTTGAAATGTAAAGAAAGGATTTAAACAAAGTTTAAATCAAAGTTGTAAATTTGATTCAAATATAAATTTGAATCTTAGTTCTGAAATAAAATAAGTTTTATAAATTTAGATGTTTTTAACAACTTTGAATGTTAAAGTAAATTTTAAATGTTTAAATTTATAAAGGAGTTTGATTTAAACCCTTTTAAAATCTTTTCATAAGAAAGTATTACTTTAACATATGATTTAAAAAGTTTTTTTTTTTTAAAAATTGGATCTAACCTTTGTTAAAGATAAAATTTGTATTCATTTTAAATCTTGAATTTAAAAGTAAATTTGAAAATAAATGTTTTCAAATGTATTTGTGAATGATAATTTAACCATAGATAAGAAAAAGGTTTTATCTTAAAGTTAAATTAGAATGTAAGGATTTGTAATTCATTTAATTATTAAAGTAATTAAATGGATAATTAATTTATTTAATAAATTAATGAAATAGATAATTACTTAAAGTAATCAAGGGTTTTAAATTTTAAAAAGTTTAAGGTTAATTATTCTTAGAATAAATAAATTTGTAATTTAAAAACCATTAATTAAATAAGATTAGATTTTTAATTAATAATTAGTAATTAATTAATCAGGTAATTTAGGATTAATTAAGTTACAGTTAACACTTAATTAATTAAATAATTAGGATTAATTAATGGGTTATTAATGGTTAATTAATTTATAATTAATATTAATTAGTCCAAGTTTAAATCACTTTAGAAAAGTAATTAAAGAATTTTTAATAGTTAATGAAGGTCATTAACTAAGGATTATTTAATAATTAATTAATGTGATTAATTTTAATAATTAATTAGATTAATTAATTAATGATAATCATTTGTGAAATTGTTTAAGTGTAATTACTTAATGGAAGTAATTAAGGAATTAATTACTTAATGTAATTAATTGTGTTTAATGTGATTAGTTTAAGATAATTAATTAGGTTTAATTAATTTAAGATAATCACTGGATGATTTGACGAGTGTAACTACTTAGTGAAGTAATTAATTGATAACTACTGGATGTAATTAGTGGAAGAAGATTTAATAATGGAAGTAATTTGAGTATAATTAATTTTTATAATTAATCAAGGGATTAATTAAAGAAAGTAATTAAGTAGTAATTAATTTATTTAATAGAATTAAGGGTAGTTAATTACTGAATGTGATTAGTCAAAGGTGATTAATAATTATAGTTTGATTGAGATAAATTACTCAATGTAATTAATTTAAATAAGCAACTAATTTAAATTTAATTGAGGATCATTAATTAATATGATTAATGATGTAATTAAGGATTGATTAATTAAGACTAATTAATCAATAATAAGTGATTAAAGGTAATTAATTAATGTAATTAATTTAGGATCAATGTAATTAATTATAGTTCATTAATTAATGAAGTAATTAAAAGTTAATTACTGTTTTTGGTTAAGAGTAATTAATTTGTGAAATTAATTAAAGGATAATTACTTGAATGTAATTAAAGGATAATTAATCAAGGGTGATTAATTAAGGTGATTAATTAGAGGATAATTAATTAAATTGTAATTAATTAATGGTTAAGTAAGCAGGATTTATATTGATGTAAGAAATTAATTTAATTCACTTTAAATTAATTAGAGATGGAGGTAATTAATTTAATTCATTTTAAATTAATTATATTTGGTGTGATTATTAATCATTGCTTATGTATGGATGATATTGACTTGCCTTGAATGGTTTGAAAATCTCAGCTATGAGATAAGTAATGTTGTATGATATGGATGCATTGGTTGCATTGTGATGATAGTATGGATTATCTTTTAGTAATGATAATATGGATTATCTGTTCTGATGATAATGATGATTATCTATTGTGGTATGTGAATTATCAATTTGTGTGTATATATATAATGAAATTGAATTGTTTTAAACTTTAAAACAACTTGGCCTTAAAAGATACGCTTTGGATTTCGATGAGACCGGGATCGGGTTTCCAAATCTGGGTATCGAAAAACCACGTCGATCCAAATTAACGATAGGTCATGAATCTCAAGTGAAGAGTAAAGACTCGAGGTGTAAGGACTATTCGTCGTTAAACTCTGAGGGTGATTCCAATACGAGTTTAACGGGGTAGTACTTTTGGATTCGAGATGAAGATTCAAAGTGCAAGGGTTATCGTCGTTAACTCTGAGGGTGATTCCAAAATGAGTGTAACGAGATAATGCCTTCGGTTTCGTTCGAACCTGGAACGAACTTGTATGGATTGAATGCTTTTAGAACATCGTCAGGTGGACGATGAGCATTCTAAGATAGATGTGTTCTATAAAGGTAATCGTAGCCTCAAGCCTTATCAACCGGGAATGGCTAAAACAGGGGAGGTGCAGCAAGGCTGAGTGGGTCATGCCCAAGTAGGACGTGATTTTCCCCTGTCTAGAGGTCCCTTTCATTTCGGCTGTGTGGGCAGTTGGAATGCGCACCAACTGCGGGGTTGTCTTGTTCGGAACTATTCATTAAAGAATGGTTTCGGCCTTGTGTTGCAGGGGATTGGGAGTAATCCTCGGTACGATGATCTAGGCCCCGTACTGTGACGGGCGGTACCCAGTAGCCCTGCCATTGTATGGAATCCAGAATCCAATAAGTGCCATCGGTTTTGATTGTATTACCCACTTTTGTGGCTAGTAGCTGGAATTTAATGAATGTAACAATTTCGGCTATTTTCTATTTACTTGAAAACCCTAGACCTATTATAATATCACTGGATTTCCTATCAAATGTTTTGGTTAGCATAAGGTAAAAACTTTTCCATGTTTATGTGTGAGAAGTCTTACGTGATACCTTTTCTTTTCAAAAAATTTCAAAGTTAAGCAACCTTAACCTGTTACTCACACCAGATCCATGTCTGACCCGGAGTTTATTTCTGTTTTTCTTAAACTCTTGGGTACTCAAATTTTTACGAGTATCCAAGGGATTCAGGTTAGCTTTGACGAATTTTGGAGGAGCAATGGAGCAAGAGGCTTCAGCGTTGTAGATATGTTTAGTGTTCCGCTGTGTTTGGTATCTCTGTGTTTCCTCTGAGATTGTTTTGAGTTGTAATAACTAGACAGATGTTTATAACTGTCTAGTATGTGATGTATAATCTATGTAACTCTGATAGTTGTTGTATACTATGTAATACTTATATTGTTAATATAATTTATTCGTTCCGCTGTTGAGATTCTGTTGTTATTTCTTCTTTCTTCTCTTCTATCTATTTTTTGTCCCTTTCTTTCTTATTAATGATGCATCATTCTATGGAGATGAATGGAGGGTCGTTACAAAAAATCCCTAAAAATAATCTTAATTCACTTTTAATATGTTTTCCGACATATATAAATTCCGGACCCGAAATCTTTTATATAATTGATGTTATTAATTGCAAACCCAAAATATCTATTTCTTCCATTCAAAATTCATAATAAACATAGCTTGAAATATTATGAAGATTTAAACTCATTTCCAAAATAATGTTTCACATAACATATTCAATTCTCATGGCATTTGAAACCCATTTTACATTATTTTATCCTTAAAATCGAATCTATCCTTTTACAAATATACTTGTTTAAATCATAAAATTAAAGCATATCATCATTCAAATCATCCAACTAGTTTTTAATACCTTAAACTCGATATTAAGATGTTCATAAAAACATATATGAGATGGTTTAGATTATTATTCACCTTGTTTTGATAAGGAACTTGAGATTTGATCTTGCTTAATTCTTCCTTCTTGAATCCTTTGCTTCTAGTTGATTTTGATCCCCATTTCTCCTAGGGTTATGCCCGGCCTTTCTCTCTTTTATTTTTATTTTTATGAAAGTATGAAAATGAGAATGAGGTAAATGTTTAGGTTGCCTTATTCTTTTAAATAGTTAACTAATAAAGTCATCCTTATAGTTTCATTTGGTTAAGGCACATCCTTTATTTAGTTTTTAAATATCAATCCTCTTATCACTCTAGTCTTTACATTATTCTTTTTAATTTATTTAATTAAATCTCATGAATAATGTTCTTTAAAACTAAGTGTGTTACAGGCTCGCCTCCTTGAAGAATTTTGTCTTCAAAATTCAACAAGGAATAAATACTAAACATAGAAATCATTTATAACATCTCCTAACTACCATACTAGCCTACCTGACTAGAAAATAGTCTATATAAGGAAAATATAGAACATATCCTTACAACAGATCAGGATAAGTATCTCTAATCATGTCTTCTGTCTCCCAAGTTGTTTGCATAAAAAATGGGCAAACACCTCCAATCTTATGAATTAGTCGATTTTATGTTGTTTCTAGTGATTTGGGTTATTTATGCAAATATATGAAAAACAGGGACTAAATTGTAAAAGACACACAGATTTATAGTGGTTCAGCCAGAACGTGCCTACGTCCACTTTATATGTTATTCTCCTTTTTCTTTCAGATTACAAGTACAAAGCTTTGTATATAAGTATATGAAAGTTGTTTGAAAGTTCCTTCCGTGCTTGAGCTCTCAAACTTGTCTGCCATTGTTGAACCCCTGCCCCTCTATTTATAGAGTGAGGCTGGGGGCAGGGGTCTTGGATGTATATAGCTGCTGGTGGGCCTGGGCTGGAGAAATATGGCCTGGCAGTGTTGGTTCGGAATGCCTTAATTCGGTAGTGGTTGAGATGGTTGGACCGGTGGTAGGTTGAGTGGAGTGTTGGTCCGGTGGGAGGTGGGAAGGAGTGTTGGTCCGGTGGTTTACGTGGTAGTGGATGGAAAGGAGGTTGATTCGGTGGGAGGTGGAAAGGCCTCTGGTTCGGCATGTGGTGCCTTGGGTCTGATTCGGGATGTAGCGAGGCGAGGTCCGGTTCGACAGTGGTGTTTTGGATTGGTAGGACGTTGGTCCGGTACCGAATGGTCCGGTACCGAATGGTTCGGTGGCCTCCTCATGATGGTTCGGTAGCGAAGGAACATGGTTCGGCTTTGGTACGTGTACCGGATGAGCTTAGGTACCGGATGGAATGGAACGAATGGAGTGGGCGAATCCAGATGAAACCGATGCTTCTTGGTCTCGAGATCTCCTGGGTGAGAATTCACCCAACATTTGCCCCCCAAAGTGGGGCATATGCCGCGCTTTGTTTTGGCTCGAGGTTTCACATCTGGTCAGGTGTGCCGAATCAACTGGTCCGGCCGATGCATTTTGCCTATAAATATGGGCCTAGAGTTCTTGGTTTTCCAAACACTTGACTTCGCCGAATCAACTTTGTCGAATCAAATGCATTAGCCGATCCAGGATCTTGCTCTTACCGAATCAGGTGACCTTCCTTCCCCCCCGAATGAATTTTTTTTTCCCGTTTCACCGAATGAGCTTTAAAAGTTTATTACCGAGTAGACCTTATGCCGAATGAACACTTATATTGGGAATGCCGAATGTGATATGCCAAATGAACCCTTATGTTGGGAATGCCGAATGAGCTATGCCGAATGAACCATTGTGTTGGGAATGCCGAATGAACACTTGTATTTGAATCATGAGTGAAATCCCGGACTTATATACACTTGCTTGCTTATATTTCCATACTCCTTGTACTAACAACATGTCTTTCACTTTTGTGTATGCAGATAAAATGTCTCAAAAAGTGGAAACCCTATCCGATAAACGGAAGTCCAAGGATAGAGCAGAGTCCTCTATAGTGCCCCCAGTTCGGGCCGAACGTCCTAGGCCTGCTCCGAGATCGCTAGTAGATGGGTATGGCCCCCAGGAGCTCTTGAATTCCCCGCCCGATTGTTTTCCTTACTCCCTCAGGGAGGAGCAGCTTGATGTCATCTCTCGTTCCTTCGGGATTGACAGGGCTCACATGCTGTTGTCGGGAGAGGGGGTTATGCCATATGACCGTCCTGAAGGATATTTTGCTTACAGCAGATACCACTGTATGTGTGGGGCCATTCCTCCGATCAATGCATGGATAGTCAGCTTCCTTACCTATCTGAAGGTGGCCTCTCTCCAGCTCCAGCCCAATTCCTACGCTATTCTGGTGTGCTTATTCGTTATCTTCCAGAGGAGGTATGGGCGCCCTCCTTCTAACCGGAAAATTCGATACTTGTATAATCTGAGAGGCTACAAGAAGGGGTCTCCGTATGTTAGTTTAGAAGCAGCTGTGCCCTTCAAACCAGTCTTGGACTTATACTCAAAGTTCACCGTGTTTAAGAAAGAATGGTTTTTTATCAGGGACGATTCTGTCTCCTTCCGCCTCTTCACTTATGGCTGTAAGTTGAACTTTATTTACAGTTTCTTTGTTCCGACTGCAGTGCTCCTTCTGATATGCTTCTATTTCTTGCTAGCGACAGGTGGCTTTGCAGTCGTAGAGAGTGATTCCCTGGTCCAGATGGCTGCGGAAATAAAGGCCATTTCGGGACGGGACAGGTCGGCTTCTTTCCTGATCAGGAATGCTACTCTCCTGGAGCACAACTTGATCCTGCCACACCAGTCCGTGGTTAAGCAGAGAGACACGGCTGAGGAGAAGGCTGCCAAAGCCAAGGAAGGGGCCACGGTGAAGAGTGGCAAGAGGGAACCTTTTACAAAGTCTCCCGTTGTTGGAGGTAAGAAACTTAAGAAGTCTGATGGTCCCTCTCCTAGTACTTGCCCAATTGCTCCGGGAGAGGAAGATGTGGAGGAAGATAGAGGTGAGGGTGAAGGAGGAGATGGACAGAGCGGTAGTGGCGTTGGTGCCTTAACCTCCAGGAAAGCGGGAGAGATTCATGAGTGGACGGACGATGCTTTCCGTCAAGCTTTTGGGGAGTCGGAGGAAGGGTCGGCTTTGGTTGAGAAGGCAAAGGAGGTTGACAAGGCTGGGGCTGGCGCCGATTCATTCTCTAAGAGTTCTTCAGCTACGGCGACTCCAGCGATTCAAGGTGAACTTTTGACTTCTGCAGACTCCATTTACGATAGGGACTTAGGAATATTTTATGGTTCTCTTTTGTCCTGGAATGAGATTCAGGACTTATTGCAATATCCTACTCCTCCGCAGGGTTTGTATAATAGATGTGCCTTCTTACTCTCTTTATCTTAACATATTTCTTGAATTGTGGATCATTGTATGTTCGTAACACTTGGCTTTTATTCCAGGGGCAGGTAAGGCGACCAAGTCATCAGATATCCGACACCGCCTCGAACAGTATAAGCTACTCAAAGCTTCTGCCAAACCAAAGCCGCCAACCAGCCGTCCTGGGGATGAAGTTAGATATCGCCCTCTTCTTGGAGTTATTGAAGAAGATATGCAGAGGAGGAAGAGGGGCCGATCTTCGTTTGAACCTTCACTTGGCCCTCAGCCTCAAGTCCAGCCCATCCATGATATTACTGAAGGGGATACTGAGTTTATGCCTTCCCCCCATCCGTCCGACAATCCAACCGTCGCTCCGATAGACCGTCCTGGTTTGGATCGCAGCCCATTTGCCGGCCACCCGGATCTGGACCAGAGTTTTCAGGATATCTCTTTTGACGAGGTCACGGGTGAGCATCTTCTTCCCTGCAACCCCATGGTACGAGTGCTTGACGAGGCTAAGTCGCTAGACCTCGATTTGCTTACTACTCGGATTGTGACCATAGGGAATGAGGCCAAGGCAAGCATCGATCGGGTGGCTGAGGAAACCAAGAGGTTAATGGAGCATCATGCTCGACTGGCCAGGGCTGGGGAGGAAATCGGAAGTGCTAACATCCGGTTGCGGTTACAGGTTTCTGATCAGGCCAAACAGCTTGCCGATCAGGCTATCCAGATATCCCAGCACGAGGCGGCCTCCCGACGACGTTAAAAAATTCTGCAACGATTTTTGGATCCAACTTTATCGACTTGAAGCACCAAAACCTAACAGTGTTTCGACAACCTAACAAAACATTGATCAGCATAGTTGTATCACAGTTTTTTAACGTCTTTAGTAAGTGGTAGCTTGTTAAACCCTTGAGGGGTTTTCATCCCCAGTACTGGTAGTTCAGTAAAGTTGTTGTCCAGCTGTCTGATATCATTTCAAATAAGAATCATTACAGCAAATGTGACTATGCTCAACTCCTAAACACTACTTGTGACACAATAATATTATTTATTCCATCAAGTTAGAAAAGTACGAAACTTTTTGATACTGCTCAATGTGCAGTAGAAAAGAATTTGTTACAAGATAATTTATTGGGTAGATATAAATGTATACTTTTGAGACATAGTTTTTTTCCTCTCAAGGGATGATAAGGCCCTGTTTTATGCATTAGATTTTGGTGGCACAAACTTCCTAATGATGGAGTTCATATTAGTGGGAGGGAAATCAGAGTTATTGATACTGAATTTGTGCAAATGTCAATACCTTAAGAACTGATGTATGGTACTATAGAGGTTGTTGTCTGCCTTTCACCACGCTTTTCTAATCAATTATAAAAATATTCATTCATCATTCTTTTAAAATATTATCTTCATTTGATAACATAGGATCTTTTCGACTTCATTGCCTCTACACTAAATAATTTTGTCACCAAAGATGGAAAACTTCAGTCACTAAGGAGAGGCAAGGAGACATTGGTTTCACATTTTCTTTTGTAGTCAAACAGACTTTGACAGATTCGGGCATTATGATCGAGTGGACCAAAAGTTTTGTGTTTCTGGGACGGCAACTTTTAACTTCAGTGTAAAATCTAGTTACATGTCTACCATTTATGTATTATTTGGTGATCGAATTAGATTAAATATTTTTGGCATAAAAATATATTTGAATTTTACTATTTCACTTAATACTTATTGAAACTAAGTTTTTCGCAAATTAGAAAAATATGCATATAAGAGTATTGTTTGACATTTGGTTATTTGATTATACATATGCACAAAATTCATGCCTAAATAAATTTTACTATTGTCTTTGATTACAAAGTTTCATTAACTTCCCATATACGTTTTCATACAATGTTGTTAAATTCACATTACGCTTTTTTCTATCTGCCTCATGGATGTGTTGTTTTTTATACTATAAGCAACTAATTCAAACTCTACATGTAAGTATGTAAGTCTAAGTGTATTCTTTTGATAATAAAAACAAAAGTATTTGTAAGTCTACTCATTTGCTTCCATCTCACTCCTAAGTTGGGACATGACTCTGCCACCCTATAAAATGTCCTTGTTGATAAATCAAAGTGTGTGAAGGCTTTACGCATATTCTTTTAAGTGCACAGGCAGTAATCGATGGGTTTGTTCCTTTATTAAATTACGAAGTGACATTCTAAATCATCATAACATTTTTTTTTCCAAACATGGTTCATTATTAGCAACAAGTATCAATTTTGAGAATCGAACTCATAATATTTATTCTTGTAATTTGAACTACTAACCAATTGATACAACATTGTTGCTGTTATTCAGTGTTTAATGAGTTATGACAAATTTTCTTTACTAACACCTCAGTTATTTCAATTTGTACTTTAGCAAGAAAAAAGTAACTCAACACAGCTCACTCCAACTAATAATTAGCAAAATTTCCTCATCTATCTTCAAAATTCACAATCTTTATGCAATTATCAATCAACATTACATGTAGAAATTAGTATTGGCTATTCGTGCAGAGAAAAAGGAAGGAATAACAATATATGATTTAGAATCTAACGTTGTTCTTTAAAAAATGCCAAATTGCTCCTCACCTCCTCATAGCCACCTCTTCATTAATTACCACTATGCCCTTGTTGCTTCTCGGCTGCAAAAGGATAGGCCCTTCGGCTGCGGCTATATCTTTTTCTAGCCACTTAATAAGGTTCCCATATTACTTGATTATTATTTTAGTAAGTACTATATACTATCCATACACTATTGAAAAGTAAGACAGTTTTACATAATTGGTAAAGGGATCTACTATCCAAACAGTTATATTTCACTACCGCATCCCAAATAATTAACAATGTTTACAATTTTTTTGTCACGCCTCAAGCTGAAGATAAACTATCCATATTGGTCTAATTGCAAGTTCTAAATGTGGTATAGATGTCGTTGATGGCTCATTCTGGTAATGTATATGTATGAAAGGTACTAACACATTTTTCATATTGATTTAAAGTTTATATAATCTGTATATGATTCTATTTAATACAATAATATATTGAAATAAAATTAAACAAGTAAAATATCGGTAACAAGTGGACGGCTACTGAAAAATTGGCATGCTCATGACACTCCGCTAAGTTACTTAACTTTGTCTCATGATGATTCATTTCTAATCACAGGCAGTGAAGATGGCACAATCTGTGTTTGGTCAACCATAGTGTAATTGATATATCATATATGTTTCATCATATTTTATTTTTTAAATTATAGTGGTTTTACTTCCACAATCTTGAATTAATAAATCGGCCCTAAATTCACAAAAAATCACAAGCTCGTGTCCTAAACTTTGTATTCTCCATAGCCAAATGCAATCAAAAAAAATTGCATGCTTCAAAATGAACCTTTCTTCTCTCCTCCTCCGAAACCTACAAAATCTTTTCTCAATAGTCAACATACCTAGACTGTGAAGCATGTTGCATGTACATAAATTAAGATGTGCTTGCAATAGTCTGAAATGGTTTTTCAATTTTATGCAGCGCATTTTGATACCACTGCAACAACGATATTAATGGGAAACAAGATTTGAAGAACGTAAGAGCTGTGTCAGTAGACAAGTTAGCCTACTTTTTTTATGAAAATGGCAGATATGTTATTGGTGGACTTACGAGTGGTGAAGATAAGGACTCTTTTTAGCTTGTTGTAGCCCAGTGCGCTGCCGCACCGCTAGAGAATAAACCACGTTATTTGATGGTAATATCTTATCCGTATTCGTATTTAGTTATTTGGTTAGCTTGTTCAATAATTTCCATCTTACTTATTCTGACTTACGCTATCCAATTTTGTATTTGTAGAAGTTTTTAAAGAGATTATGGTTCAAAATTTTGAAGATTTAAGGGAGGTTGACGTTTTTATTGAGGTATATGGTTTAGATCCGCAATAGTTAAGAGGTGAATATAAAAAAGTGTCCAACGTAACAAGTTAGTGCATCAGATAAAGTTTTTTATGCTTATAATGAATAATATCCATGCTTTAACAAAATTAGATTTTCTAGGATTTTTTATGGTTTGTGTTAATATTTATTACAATAGTGTTTGTAAATTAAATATACTATTACGTTTTATATATATTTAACTAAGTTGATTAAGTTTTACAAAAAAAACTATGTTAACTAAGTTTTATAAAAATTGAATAAGTTTATAAAAATTAATCAAGTTAAAAAAACCGAGTTTATAGAAATTAACATATTTTTAAAATTATATAACTTAACTAAGTTTTGTAAAAATTAGCTAAGTTGACTAAGTTGTATAAAAATTAACTAAATTAACTAAGTCATATAAAAACTAAATAAATTTATAATAATAACTATGTTTAAAAAACTTAATTAATTTTATAAAAATAGCTAAGTCTATAAAAATTAATTAATTTTAAGAATAATTAGAGTGATAGCTACTAGTCTTAATGGGGTGTACAATTTGAATCTCATCAAAGAAATGAAATTTGTTGATACGTTTGAAAGTGCCCAAGCTTACGATTATTTTGGCTATATAAAATTAACCAGTGAAACCAAAATAAATCTTTGTTTTCTATTTATTGTGTTTTTTATTGTGGTTTAAAAATGATCTAGGAAATTGGTCAAATAATAAAAACCATGCATATGTTTCGTGGAATTAGTGATTACAATTATATGTAATATCATACCTTAAATGATCAACAAATGGAAGAATTTAGACAACTAAACCATATATATATATATATAGTGCATACTGAAAAGACTAGTTAATAAGAGATGCTCCACTAAAATACCGGGTGTGCTTGGAGTAATAATTGCTGGCCAGTCCGGTTATAAAATGCAAGACATGGTGATTCACGAAGCTGACAAGTAAGAACACTCAAAAATTGTGGTGCAACACAGACTGGAACACAATGTGTTGTTTGAAACTGATAAAATGAACCAAAATGTTGCTTTTCACTTGGCATGGACATGTGGAAGGAGGCAAACTCTAAATCAAACACGTTGCAATTAGTATTCATACACTAAGTTTTATAAAAAATAACTATGTTTTATAAAATTAATTAAGTTCTATAATAGTTTAATTAATTTGATCGAGTTTCTAAAAATTAACTAGTTTTTAGAAAATTCAACTAAGTTAAGTTTTGAATTTAAACAAGTATACAAAAACTAACCGAGTTTTAAAAATCAACTACACATGCGTCCACTCATTTCTGGTTATTATTTAAGATTTGCATCATATTATATTCTCGTGCATGAAAATTAAGTGTTATGTGTTTTATCAATCTTCCCAATACCTTGAAATCCACCTCCAGCTTCATCCGAACCCCCCATTTTCAAGACCCCGTCTCTGATTGAATGCCTGCACCTACCACTTCGCTTTAAGTCCACATTTCTAAAATTATTACCGCATTTATGTAACATTTCTGGATGAGCACTATTTATCTCTGTATGTCTTTATGCATCTGCTAATTCTGTCTGACTAATTGAATCATGATCTTTCACTTCAACTTGCAACTTACCAGCTACCATCTTTACTTCTTTTGAAGCCACACTTTTCTTATTCCCCATGTTTGATTGGTTGTTATCACATCCGACGTCAACCGAAGTGTTTTTTCTTTGGTTGGTGTTGCAATCCTATAGTGGTTCTCTCTGTGCATTTCCAAGTATACAAGGTCTCTCTATTTGAACAACTGAATTAGGTATATCATTCAGTCCTCCTTCATGTGATATAATTTGCCTTGTTTTTATTACTAACGACATAATTCAATCCTCCTTCATGTGATATAATTTGCCCAGGAAAAGAAACGAGGATGGCACGAATGTCACTCTTTTTGTACCATTTTGTAAGTAAGTGTAGGTAACTCTAAACTTTGTTTTCTTAGAGTGCTTATAACTTGTAAAAAATATTATTTGTCATAATAATATAGTCTTCTTGAATTGGTGGAGGCTAAGGCAATGGAATATGATGATGAAGGAATATATAATAACATTAAGATGATGTAGGGTTTTGTTTAAGGTGAAACTATGATGCTTTTAATAGTGTTGAAAGAGTTGACTTGAATATTATGAACTTAGATGATTTACAGGTAATAGCATGGAGAGTTTATATTCATTCGAGCTTACTGGTGGAAGTAATGATGATTAGACAATGCACAATGATGGATTTGTATGCTTAGATAATGATGGATTTTAAGGAAATTGCAATTAAGATTCCTTTCATAGCAAGCACAATGATGGATTTGTGTATGTTTCTTAGTTATTTTGAGTGATTAATTCATAAATTTCTGTTTGAAACCATGTTGTTTAGTACTTATACATTTCTACATTATGACTAACATAAGCACGTATGTGCTTCTTTTTGATAGGTGTTGTATGATGCTTTTGAGGTTGCTACATGATGTCACACTCTTTCTCCTTCAAATCGATTATGCTTGCATTAATGTATTGTCTATCGACGTTCATGCGTCTTTGCTTTTTGTATGTATCATTTTGTTAGCTACAGTTGTATGTATTGTTACTTTTGGTCACAAATATTTATATGCTTAATACATTGGGTATGAAATATTATGGATATATATATATATATATATATATATATATATATATATATATATTTTATGGTTTAGCTTATGACTCTATTTAACTACGTACATTACAATGCGATAAGTGTGATTTTTGAATTGTTATAATATATTAGTTGAAATAAGTTTAGTAGAATTGAAAATCGTAGGCTTGAATTGTATGGTAATAAAAAATGCAATGGAATTTTTTTTATAGCATTTTAATTACGCTATCAAAAGAAAAATTATTATAGCTTTCATATACTATAGCATTATGCTTGTGCTATACAAAATATTCTCCAAGGATTAAATAGTTTTCATAGCAAAATACAATGCTACAATAAATAGTAATGGATTTTCTATACCATTTCAATGCATAATAAAAGAATGACATAATATTTCCACAGCGTTTTTAGATGCTATAAAAAATGTGGCATGTCAACATATTATAGAATGAAATGATGTCATAGTTGTTAGTATCATTAAACACAACTATGTAAAAGTTCTATAGTAAACTTCAAAACACGATAGAAAAGTAGTTATACCGATACGTCTAGTCTAAGATAGCAACAAAATGCTGTTAAAAGTCCGTTTTCCATTTCAATTTTGAAACGCTATTGTGTCTAAAAAAATTATTACAACTTGTTGATCTATGGCGTTTATATAAACGCTATAGAAGGCTTTAATAGCGGTTTTTAAACGCTAGAAATAGGTTTGTTTGTTGTAGTGTCCTCTTCATATCTTGATACATCTTGATTCCCCCATGATGAATTGTGAATTTGGATCGATGACATTCTCTTAGGACTTCTCTTTTTAAATCCCTAACATTTGGAACACACAACTATCCCTTCCTTCTCAACCATCTGTTCTGTTCAAGCTTGAAATCTTTTAGATCATCAATCTTTGATCCAACCTCAAGCCTTTTAATCTTCTCAACTAACTGTGGATCCTGTTTTTGCTTAGGAGCAATCCTTTTGATCAGTAATGATCGAACTTCCAAGAAGGATAACATGGCATTGCCTTGACTAGTACTAGCAGTCGATCTTAATTGCACACTGCAAGTTGTCAAAGCCTCTATATCCTTCCACTCCGTTAACATATCTAACACCATATTCTGATGTTTTCTGCTGAGAGCATTTGCTACCTTATTTCCATTTCTTGATGTATACTCTATACCAAAATCATAAGCCACTAAAAACTCCAGCCACCTCTATTGTCTCATATTCAACTCCTTCTGAGAGAATAAACATCTTATGGACTTATGATCTATGTATAACTCAAATCTCTCCCTTAAGAGATAATGTCCTCATACTTTCAATGTGAAGATTACAGCTGCCAACTCTAAATCATGAGTAGGATATCATACTTCATGCAGTTTAAGCAATCATGAAGCTTAGGCAATAACTTTACCTTTCTACATCAACACAGCCCCTAATCCGGTTCCACAAGCATCAGTATATACTACTAATCCTTGTTTTCCATCTGGAACTACTAATACAGGCACGTTGGTTAAAAATGCTTTAACTTAAGGAATGCTTCCTCACATTTGTCAGACAAAATAAACTTCATGTCCTTCCTAGTTAGCTTAGTCAAAGGCGCTGCTATCCGGGAGAAATCCTTATGAATCTTTGGTAATAGCGTACAAGTCTAAGAAAACTTCCAATCTCAATTACTGTTTCTGGTCTCTTCTAGTTGTTAATAGCTTCGATCTTATCTGGATCAACTGACAGACCCCTCTCTGAAACCACATGACCAAGAAACTTAACTTCTTTCTTCCAAAAATGACACTTGAAAAACTTTGCTTTCAACTGATGCTGCCTTAGCGACTCAATCACTATTCTAAGATGAACTTCATGCTCTTTTTCATCATGAGAATGTATTAAAATGTCATATATGAATACCAATATGAACCTATCCAATCGCTCTTAAAAAATTTAGTAAACCAAATCAACAAAGAATGCTGGTCGATTTGTTATCCCGAATGAAATTACCAACCACTCGTACGAACCATACCTAGTCCGAAATGCCGTCAACGGAATACTGTCCTTTGTCACTCTTAGCTTATGGAAACCTGTTTCCAAATCCAACCGAGAAAACACTCTGGCTCCATACAACTAATCAAATAAATCATCGATTCTCGGCAAAGCATAATTATTCTTAACCTTCTTCTCGTTCAACTTACGATAGTCGATACATATCTTTAACGATCCATCCAGTTTCCTTATGAACACCGCGGCCGCTTCCTTAGGGCGAACTTCTTGGTTTAATGAAATTTTTACCTTTTAAATCCGCTAGCTGCACCATCAATTCCTTCATCTCGGCCGATGTCATCCTGTTAGGTGATCTAATTATAGCTTCTTCTCCTAGCACAAGATCTATCCAAAACACAATGGCACCATTTAGTGGTAGTCCTGTGACCGGCTAAAAAACATTTGTAAACTCTCTTACTACCAAAACTCGATTTAACACTTCTTCTACTTCCATTACATTCAACCAATCACAAGCACTTGGGTCAAACCTCTCCACCGATTATATAATTCGATTATGACAATTAGGGTGTCTTAGCGATATTTTTCTATCTTGGAAAAATATCCTAGCATCATATTTATCTAACCAATCCATACCCAAGATGATTTCGATGCATACGATATCAAAAACATATAAACTACATGCAAACTTATGACCCAATAAATTAAGCTCTAACTAGTCACATTTCAACACCAGAGTTGCATATCCTTCTATCGGATTTACAACCCTTAAGGAAGTAACATGGTATGAGGGTTCAAAAATAGCCTATCTACCAGACGCCGAGATATAAATGAATGTGATATACTGGTTTCAAACAGTACCCCATTGGTATACTTTGAATCAAAATCATACCTTCCATCACAGTCTTTCCCTTCTTAGCAGCAGTTGTCCTAGCAGACAACGGTCCTAAAGTAAGGACCTTTCCCTTGTCTGCTTTGACCGGTTCTAGACACTAATTCTTCTAATGCCCAATCTGGTCATAGTTGAAGCATTTCACTCCCTTCTTTTCTGCAACCTTCTTCCCCTTTTCATTCGACATTCATGAGCATAATATCCCCTCTTATCACATTTAAAGAAAACTAGATTAGCCTTCGCCTTCTTGGCATCTTCTCCCTTCTATGTTTCTTTCTTCTTAAAGAGTTTCATTTTCTAATGTTGAAAACCCTGGGTTTTAACCTACTTCTCCTTCCCATAAGTAGAAAGCATCTACTCATATCGGATCACCATCTCCATAACAATAGTACTTGGATCACGGAGATGTGGAGGTCGCCTTAGTAATCTCGGGTCTTAACCCTCGAATAAATTTCTTATTTCTTTTGATGACGGTGTCAATGATAGCATATCTGTATCTGGATAGCTCATCAAACTTCATAGCATACTCTATGTTAGCGCCAAAATTGGTCACTAACACCCAAATCCAAGTGAAAGCACCAATTAACAGTTACTGATAACAGATAGTGTGTGTAGAGAGTAATAATATGAAGAACAGTTAAAATTAAAACAAAAGCAGTAAAGAACAATAGATTTTATAGTGGTTCGGCTAACTCTGGCCTACGTCCACTCCAGAAGTTTTCTTTTTTATTGCTGTAACAATCGATTACAGTTACAAAGTGATAGGCTAGCCTTAGCCTTAGAAAATACAAAGTCCGAAAGTAGAGGAGAAGAAGAAGAAGAAGATCAAAATGAAGTCCCTTTTTCTGAAGCTCTACGTGCTCTATTTATAGACACGTCCAGGTAGATGTTGGGCTCTCTGAATGATTCCGGCCCACCAAGGCCATATGCCGAACCGTGCTTCCCATTGTAACCGAACTACTCGTGCCGAACAACAACCATGGTCGTATCATCCTTTGCTAAACCCTCAGGCCGACCTACCTCCTAATGCCGAGCCAACCTCCTAATACCGAACCAGGACCTTATGCCGAGCGGCATCTTCCGTCCTTCTCCTTATGTCGAGCCACCATCGGATGTCGAACCATCCAAAGGCCGAGCCACTAATGAGTGCCGAACTACCCCGATGCCGAACGATGTCTGATGCCGAACGAGGTTGGATGTTGAATGATGCTTCCATGCTGAACACTCGTCCAATGCCGAACGATGCCATCATGCCGAACGCTAGTCTAATGCCGAACGCTACTTCCATGCCGAACGCTGCTAGGATGCCGAGCGATACATCTAAGGCCGATCGATCCCTGATGCCGAACGATCCAACGTGCCGAGCGACCTCGTATGCCGAACGATTGCCAATGCCGAACCATATTTCCTAGACCCAAACTATAGTTGATCCATCTTTATCCAATCATATTTCCATCTCCTAAGCACGTTGCGTCATCCATCCATCCAGTCGACTGGATCCATCGTACACCAACCTTGGCGAACGTGCAACTGATTATGTTAATCCCGCATGTCCATGGCCTGGTAAAAAGGCGGGTTAACACTCTATCACTGACATCTCACCCTGCACTATGTCCATGAACTTTCTCAGCAGTACTGACTTGGCAACATCAGACAAAAACCTCTCTTCGAATCTCGTTCGAAATTCTACCCAAGTTAACTCCTCCTCGAGAACTCCCACTGTAACACTATTCCACCTATGAAGTGCTACTCCCTACAACTTCCTAAAGGAAAACCTCCTCTTCTGCTCATCATTTAATCGAAGTTAGTGAAGATCCTTTCACAATGTAAAAGTCAATTCTCTACTTCTATAGCACCGTATATTCCCAAAAACGACTTCCCACCAAGACTGGTATAATCCCTGCTCAACTTAGCATAGTTTTTTCCAACTGGGGCTACGGGATCAGCTCCTCCAACATTCACGGCATTACCCCCAGCTACTCATGCACTTGCTCCACCTTGCATTAGATTAACAAAAAATTGATACATTATCCCCATATCCACTGATGGACAACATATACGTTGGCACTTACATTTGGATTAGCATTAGCCTATCGACCTAGGTTTCTCCTAGTATTAAGTCGGGCATTTCTACTAGTTGTGGTACTTCCTTCACCTAGATTTCCTCTTCCATTTCATGTCTTCATATCTTCCTTTCTCATAAATCTTCATACTAGCCTTAGTAAGATACAAAAGAACAGTCTAAGAGAGAGGGGAGTATGTATTTATAGATATATACCTAATAAATACAAGTATATTACTATAGCATTAACCCAAACCTCAATCTTATTTTATGATTCATTGGATTATGTTTTGAAAATCATTCTGTTTCTTTTTAAATTTATATAAACTTGTGCTCTGATACCAACTTGTAACATCCTCCACTTGGAGGCCTAAAACTAACTGCTACGGATGTTGTGGTCATCCTTAGTTATTAATTTCTTATGACCAAATACGGTAATGTTAGATACATTGATATAACAGAAACACATGTATATGAAAAAAATTAAAATCATAAAACAGATTTCTCATTCAACTTCAATTCCCGTTTCAAATTCATTACATAACAATCCGTAAACCAGGTTCAAAAAATATAACTATTACAAAATGCGCCAAGAGCGACATACGAAAATGCCCCCTTGGATGATCAGAGTCTAAATATAGGCAATTAAGAAACTTTTCCATTACATCCAAAACAAAGAAGAATCAAACAGAAATAACTCCTAATAGCTAGTTTGCTTCTTGCACGTCTTTGGAAGTTTATTCAACTAAAGAAGAATCAGAAATCCTTAACTCTCAAACTACTCAAAATCAATTGAGCACCGGAGAGTTGAAGTGGATAACAAAAACTTCGAGTCAGGCAAAAAGTCTGGTATGAATAATAACTTACCATCTCTGACCATATAGATATGAAGTGGGACCATGCCGCTTAGCGGAACAGGTTTTCTCCTCACTGTTATCTTAACTTAAAATTTTAATAACCATATATTATGCTCCTGCATCCACAATGGCTAAAACATAACATAATAAAATGTATCATGATGATATGAAAGCATGCAATATATTCTGGATTTCCCATCCTCATTCTTTTGACTATCAATCTCAAGTTATGGTTTTTAGGTCACTATTAACCTATTAGTTTTCATAGGCTGACTAATAACCTGTTCAACGCTTACGGACTATCTGCACAGTTTCATAGTTTTCATGGGTTCACTAAGAACATATTGATATTTACCAATAACTTCATCCAATTATAGTTTTCATGGCCTCACTATGAACCTATTATGTTCTCTAATAACTTCTCTCATATCGTAGTTTTCATGGGTTAACTATGAACCTATTGATCTTTGCTAATAACTTAATCTGGATACATTTTTCATGGGATCACTAAAAACCTATTGGCCCCTGCCAATAAATTTTTCCATACATAGTTTTCATGGGCTTAATAAGAACCTGTATAAACCAATAATCCATTGATCAGTGTTTGAGCATCTTATATTATGGTCTACCTGACCTCTTGGATGCAATTTACTCACACGGAAGTTAACTCAATATATATTCATTACAGGGTCAACCTAACTAGTTATTAGCCCTTAACACCCCAAAATGCAGATATGGGTTAATTATAAAGTGAATATGTTAACCATAGAAGCATACATGATAACTGATCAATACATAAAAACATAAATATCTATGGTTCAATTTTCTTGTAATCATTTTGAATTAAACATGGTTAATAACTTTAACTTATTATCTTTCGTAAGGAAAGCATCTTCAAAAACTCTATAGTTAAATGCCATTTAAAAATTCTTACATATTGCCATGGGTCCTTCTTTAAAAATTGAGATTGGATTTCTCGTTCAAAAACTAAGGCTTTCGAAACCTAAGACCTTATCTTTCAAAACCTTTAAAATATGTCCTTTGAAAGTATTCAAGCCTTCTTTTCAAAACACTTAAATACTTGTCTTCCAGATATTCAAAACATCCCTTTTGAAAGCATCAAAACCTTCCTTTCGAAACCATTAAAACATTCCTTTCGAAAGTATTAAAGCCTATCTTTCAAAATCATTCAGTTCAAGTAGGATTTATAGAAGCATAGCTTCAAAACCAAATGAAAATATCTCTTTCAAAATCATTGGGTTTAACCTTAAGTATAACTTCTGGATCAAAGTGAGCATAAGCAGAAGTAACCCTTTCGAAAATTTTAATCTCCCAGTAAAAGAATTTAGGGAACAGACGGCTTCGAAACCACCCTTTTGAAAGCCATGATCTTTAAGTAAAATAAGTGGGGGAAAAGGATAGCTTCGAAACGACTTGTCGATGCTATTGCCTTTGAAACCTTTAATATAACTGACTACAGTGACACTTTCGAAAGCATTGGGATGTGGCTTCTATATTAATAAAACAAAAGCTTTTCTTTCGAACCCATTGTTATAAGGCTATAAAGAAAAGCAGCCTTTAAGTAATTCGAAAGATATGAAGATGGCAGCTAGATTTTGATTAGGTTCAAAAGCAACTACCCTTTCAAAAGCTCCTTTTTGAAACTTAATATGCAGCAACTCAATCAAAAGCTACTTTTAAAACAAAGGTAAGCAGCAATCCATTGAAAGCTATTTACAAGTAACTTCAACCCTTCTGAAAGCATGTTTTTAAAAGAAAAGGCAAGTAACATATTTGGAAGCTTATAAAAATGACCTCTACCTCTTCGAAAGCTTCTTTCGTAAGTAGAAGTGAGTAGTGGATAACTCTACCCTTTTGAAAGCTAGGTTTCAACATTGTACCTTCCGCCTTTCTCAAATGCACTTCGTATCAATTAGTTGATACCATGTGCATTAGTTTCGAATAAGTTCTTTGGTGGAGGCATGTTGTCGAAAGCCATCAGATGGAAGTACAAGTAGTAAATCCAAAGAAAACTTATTTCTAGCCCTTAAAAGAAATTTCTTTTCACCTACTTGCCTTATTTTTCAAATATGATTAGTTGCCAAATCCTTTATCAAAATATTTTTCTAAAAAGGCTGCTGAATTCATCAATTAATAATTAAAATATTTTAGCAAAGAAGCCCTTCCCCTTAACAAAACCATTAAGACATTTAAGTCCTAAAACTACATTAATTTAATTTACCTAGTAAATTACCTAGGAAAAATCTCCAAAAATCATCTTAATTCACTTTTATATGTTTTCTAACATATACAAATTTCGGACCAAATCCTTTATACAATTGTCGTAATTAATTATAAACCCAAATTATCTATTTCTTTCATTCAAAATTCATTATAAATTATCTATAGCTTGGAATATTATGAAAATTTAAACTCATTTCCAAAATAATATATCACATAACATATTCAATCCTCATGGCATTCAAAAACCATTTTACATGATTATATTCTTAAAATCAAATAAAACCTTTTACAAACATACTTGTTTAAATCAAACATGACATAAAATCAAAGCATATCATCATTCAAATCATCCAACCGGTTTTTTATAACCTTAAACCCAAAATTAAGATGTTCATGAAAACATATATGAGATGGTTTAGATGATTATTCACCCTATTTGGATTAGGAATTTAAGGTTTGATCTTGCTTGATTCTTTCTTGCTTGAATCCTTAGCTTCTAGTTGATCCCCTTTTCTCCCAGGGTTATGGCCGACCTTGCTCTCTTTTGTTTGCGATTTTATGAAAGTACGAAAATGAGAATAAGGTAAGGGGTTATGGAGGATATATAAAGCTATTACCATAATACCCTTGCCTTATTCCCTTAAGTAGTTAACTTATAAATCCATTTTTATAATTATATTTGGTTAAGGCATGACCCCTATTTAATTTTCAAATTTCAATCCCCATATCACTCTAGTCTTTACATTATTCTATTTAATTTATCTAATTAAATCTCCCGAATAATGTTATTTAAATCAGTGATGTTATAATCCACTTAAACTTTATTGATGTTTCTACTGATTTTTTACAAGGTTGTTTTTATGGATCGGTGATGATTTGTATGATTGCAAAGATAATGCAGAAATTTGTTAAACAGGAAAAAAAGATGCCTCAAATAAAGCCCTTTGTCCTCTATTTATAGCTGTAGGTCGACGGAAATCTCCCTCCATGTTCTTGCCTATGTTCCAGGGTCCTAGAAATGCTAAACTGAAAAGATCGTTACCAGCTCAGCTTATTTTAGGAATCGATAACGACTCATGCCTCAGGGATCGATATTGATCCATAAGTTGGGTTATGGATCTTTCCTTGGTCTCATGTGAATGCTTAGTCGACTCATATCTTCGCCTTTGACGCTTCATTGCATTATTATAGGCTTGAACTTGGGTGAATTTCTTGGTTCATAGATGGGTCCAAAGCACTTAACTTATCCATCAATTATTTGAATTGTGATGGGCTCGCAATCAATCCCATATGGCATGAAATAGCCTCTAATTTCTCCCTCTTGATGTGGCATGAGGCATGTGACAATCTTGGGAAGTTTTAGGGATCAGTGCCGAACCTTGATCATGGTTCGATACTAAGCCATTAGTTTGTTCAAGTTTGGGTCCTTGGTTATGGTGTCTATTGTGGATGGAGTATATTCTATACTTGAAGATTCTAGGCTAACTCGCGATCTTGCTTCTTGGTTTTGGTTGACGCATATGCTTGGCGTTATACATCTAGATTCCTGCTTGTGTAAACACATGTCTGACTGATTGACCCCTCTGAATATGGCTTGGTTATAAGACTGGATAACATTTACCCACCAAAGTATATACTATTATAATAAGATATGCTTTGGAACGAAAAAAGATAAAGATTCTACATTGTTTATTTCAGGCTTTACTCCGAATAGAAATCACCATTTTTTTAAACTTCTTTCATGAAGTGCGGCATCTTTCATTAATCGTTGCATCACTTCAAGCAGTTTTGAACTTGTAACTTCTATATGGTATAAATACTAAAGCATGTTTTTCAGGTTTTCCATTCCAAGTTCAGAAAACTTTTAGTGATTTCCTTCTTCGATTTCTACAGGTTGGACTTAGTTCCCTTGGAACTTTAGTTTTCTAAGGTCGTGAATGCACGTATACATACATGTACTTGTTGCTTAAACATTTTCACATACATGTGTGTGTATACGCGTATAGATCTCCCTTTCTCTAGACTCTTTTTGGGCTAGGTACTGATCCATGTACTAGGGATCAGTATCGATCCATGAGGCCTAAAACTTGGGCGTTTCATGTGCCTGAGCTTAGAGATCAGTACCTTTATAAGTGCGAACCAACACTTTTTCACTTTCCATTTAACATTTACTCCTACCTTGAGAGCTAAGCTTCCAAAGTCACCATTGTTGAGCTTCAAAAAACCAACCTATCGTCTTGAACTGCCATTGCCATCTCCTATAGCCATCGCCAGAGATAAAAGCTTTAAGATGTCAATTGTTCCATTAATTCAAGATTTAATTGTTTACCCTTTCAAACTCTGGTAAGTCACACGACATCAGGTCAGTAGCATTGGTAGATGGTACTTGTTGTTGATGGGAGTTCTATCCATGCTCAAAGTATGATGGAGTCTCGTTTATATCCTTTTTAAGGATAGATGTCCTTCTCTTATAGCAATTTTGCAATGAAAATTGGACTATGGTTGGTAATGCCTTGGAAAGTTTAGAGTTTTACTTGAGAAAATATGAGTTTTCTTCAGGCATGACTCGAGTTTTGAATTTACAAGACTTGAGATCGTCTCGGGTCCTGCCAATATCGAACTCGAGTTTTCCAAAGCATGGTCAATGGTTTTTGTGAAATCGACCAAACAATCTAAAAAAATTCAAGTGGAGTTTCATCATGAGCCTTGTCAATCTTGAATACAAATTGGTGCTTGAATGAACTACCTGCCAATCTTTTTATTGAATAACAAATCTGAACTATATAATGTTAGATGAACGCATTACATAGTTTTAGATGTTTACACCGCATTATACTTTTAACCGCACACTATAGCCCCTGTCGATATACGAGATCCTATTGACTAACGCACATCCACATCTGTCAGATTTGGCACATCGACTTATAGGGCTTTCTTTTTAGCATGAAGAACTCGACTTTAAATATGCCTAATACCACTTATGTATGACGCTTTGATAGTTATGGATCATATATGTTCCTTACATCTCTTCACCATGACCATAGCTCCTTCGACCTCAGCATAAGTGAAATTCGACGCCAAACCTAGTTCTAAAACACTATATGTAGTGAGGCATACTCCTCAGTCAACGGCCACCAAAAAGTACAGCCTTTGGAAATAACCTCTTTCGTGCCAACCGAAAGGCCTACAGTTTGGGTTGCCCCGGATATCGACATGGGCGATACTATCATCTTAAATGATCCCCAAGATTCTATTGCTTTGAAAGTTGATGATCCAACCCTCGGGAGGATATGTGAGAGGCATGGTATCCTTTATAAAGATGTTATGGTACCGTCGTTCCATCAACAAGTGCTTCTTCCGCCAGTAGGATACACAGCTTGCAAGCAATATATGTGCATGTCCAGTTTTGTTCCACCATTCTACCACTTTGTTCGCACCATTCTACAATTAATTAAACTAACTCTGACCCAACTGCATACCAATAGCTATTCTTTCCTGAATAGCATGTATATCATCTTCGTCCTCCATATGAACCGTGAGCCCGACACTTACGAGATTCACTATCTATATAGCTTCAAACATCGAAAAGGATCTCCTTCACTTTCCTACCTAGAACCTTAAAGGATTTTCACATAGCGATGGGCCTTTAGAAAAAACTAAGCTACTTTAAAGATGAATTTTTCTTTGTTCATTTCCCACCTGGTTTTGCATAAAGGTGGCTATCCGAACGTAAGTCTTATTTATCCTTCTTTTTTGATGCATATTTATAGCTTCAGCTATTCAGACCGTCATTAGTTTTCTTTGCAGATAATTCAAACAGCCTTGGTTGCACGACCCTATCGAGCACCCTTGCATCTCAACATCAAGTCCCGCTTAAAGAAAGAGAGACAGGGCAGTCCTCACTATGAGAACTTAAGGGCCTATAATCTTTTGAAGGAGAGTCATAGCATTGGCTATGTTCCTAAAGTTGGCGACGAGGACGATGCAAGTTTTTCATCAGATAATAACGATAAAGGCCAAGAGATGTCACCAGTTCCAAGTCCTAATACGAAACTTGGACGGAGGAGTGCACAGGTTAAGGAAGGAGGAAGTGGTGGTGAGGGCAATGATGATGCCAATACTGGTCGTAAGTCTTCCAGTGATGGAGGTGGCAATGTTAGTACATTTCTTATAGCTCAACGATCGAAAATAAAGATTGTTTCATCTTGGGCACTTGTATAACTTCTACCAGCTGCAGGGTAGAAGGGAATCCCATCCCATCTTCTGAGGGTACCTCTTGATCCTTTGGAAGAATACCGAATGAGTTCGGCTCCTTTAGCCTTAGTAATATTAGCATCAGGGATACTGGATCTCCTATATGTCTGCATGATGAAATGCTAGCCACTCGTAAACAGAGGAAATAACCCATGTTAGCAAATTCCAAGTCCACGGTCCATGGGGGACACTAGGATACATCCACACTTACATGATGCTACACCCTTGTTCTATTTGCACTAAGTTTCCATTATGTCGGTGTTAACTCGTTCGTGATTTATTTGTAGATTTGATAGAGCATAGGGGTATGTACGACACATCAATAGCGAAGGGACTAAGCATAAGAATTGCTGATCATATAGTCATCCTCATGGCTCTTCATATGATTCCAGTCGAGAGAGGCGCTCATGTCGAGACCATGGAAGTCGTGACAGAGGCTATACATCTTGTGAATCATATCCACGACATAGGTCTCTCTCACCTTTGCTATACAACATGGATAAACATTCTTGGCCAATTATACCCCATCTATTGAGGTACGACACGTCCTGCTTCCGTTCCTTTATTGATGCAGCCAACGATGTACTCTCATATGCCACGATGCTCTGAGTAGCTGTTAGGGCCAATCACTTCTAATATTCCTCATTTGAGGACTGATAAAACATCGTTTCAAACAGAGTAGGAGATTGTTTCTAATCCTTATATACATGCTTTAAAGCATACATTTCCAAAAACCTTTTAGGCGACGTCATGTTCATTACCAATCTGGAGGGCATCAGTCGGCATTTTAGACCGTGGTTTACGTTGATGTTGTGTATGATCAATATTTCAAATGGAGATGGTTAGGTGAGTATCAGAATCAACAAAAGAAAATTGAGGTTATTCATCATAGGAGCCAGACTTGGCCGATGGAGAATGAACAGCTTAGGAAAGAAGTAGAGGACTTGAAAAAGCTACTAGAAAGTGAGAAGAAGGAGAAAGACGATGCTCTCATTCAGGCCCAGGGCTACTGTAAGGAGTTATTAGATGCTCTCAATGCGAGAGACAATGTAAAGGCTTGGGCGAAGGATGTTAAGAGGCAAGTTGAAGCCACAAGCGAACAGGTTAAAGAGGAGTTCAAGCTCGTACTCATTTGTTACAATGCAAATATAATTAAGTTCGAAAACTTGAATTGGCTAGAAGAAGAGTATCCCGAGGCATTTACCCCGACATGGAATAAGATTGTAAGGCAAGAGAGAGCATTCTGAAGGGGCTGAGGTCCACGAAGAAGGGTTAAATCTTGACTTCATGGATGACGAAAATATAAAGGCGATTCAAGCTGGTATGCTTATCATACATCCATAATTACATGCTAAGGTCCAAAAGGACCGGGGTGAGAGTTTCGTTTCGGCTCTTCATGATTCAACGGAAAACGTTAATGCTCCTTCGACTATGAAACTGATAATTTTCGAGACTGTAACTTCTCTTTCTAGCTCTACTATTGGTCCAACTGTTTGGGCAATCTCTAGAGTTTCAGCTGCTTCGGCACCTTTATTCAATGCCCAATATAATCTCGATGAGCCTTGCTTTCAAAGCAGTTTGCCATATCCCCCATTCTGAAGGGAAGAACTAGTGGCACTCCAGTCAAAGCAGAGCTAACATCCCGTGGAGGTATATCACTGACCTTGCTCGTGTTTGAAATGGCTCATGTGACATCAGTCAATGTCACTAATCTTTGTTTCTCAAGTTTTAATTCAACCTCCCATCTTTTCTCTACCAGTGGCTAATTCATTACTAGGCACACAAGCTTCGATAACTAAATTTATGGTTGTGTGTGCTTCCTAAACAATCCATATGTTCTAGCAAGTATGACTCCTCGCCTTGGCGCTGAGATGATTCATGCCTTGGAGGAGGAGATGATAGGGGACCACTATGGAGGCATAGCAAGAGGAGGATGTTACGATAAATGGGACTTTTGATCCTTTCTTAGGGCTCACTGTTGATGACATGCTTCGGACTTGAGTCCCGTTGGCTAAGGAGATCAAGACAGAAAATGAAGCTAATATACTTCCTCCCCTATAGATATCATTGCCTGATCAGCCCATATTTGCTCTTGTTACCATTTCTACCTCTAAAGGTGTTTAAAATATGTCTCCTGAGTCCTCTGTGAGTGACCATCCAAAGGGTCATAAAGGCCGGAGAAAAGTAGAAGGAGGCATGATGAGTCCGATATGCACTCCTTCGGGGAAGGGAAGAAAGAGACAAAACAAAGGAAGAAGACTTAGCTGTCCTTTTCTTATGTTTATTATTTTTGACTTTTTTTGAAACTTGTGTAGAGAGGCTGAAGTATGTGCGAGTATAGACCTTGCTTTTTATTTAACCAACATGTTAATAAAATTTAACTTGTTTTTATTCAAGCCTTATGTCAGTTTATCTAGGCCTTGAGAAATGCGTTTATTATTTTACCTCATGTCTATGAGAGTCAGTTCCTTGATTACCGATTATCTAAGTCAATACCTTATTTTTTTTATCTTCGGTCAAGTTCTATTAGACCAATAATTGCGACTGAGATTACATTATTTTTATAATCAAGAAATAATGGCCAAGATATCTATCTTTGGGCATCCTTGTCAGTCATGCCTACCTCCATGACTTAGTCGGGTTTGGTCACTTTAAATGGTGGTTTGAACATCCGTTTCGTCGATGTTTTAAGACGACCTTGGCTGACTCTGGGCATTAATCAAAATCGATTACCTGGAGTGGTGATTGGAGCATCCATTCCTTGGACTTTTTTTAAGATCTCGTCTAATTTTGAGCATTGAACTTTCACCTCGCCGTCCTTCAAATAAGGTTTAAATGCTCTGCCATTCTCTGAGCATGAGCTTCTAGGGTGCACTGTCTTGTTCCACCCTTGGGATTTTATACTCTTGCCCCTAAATCGTAGGTTAAAGGAGTTGGTTGGTATTTATCTCTGGATACATGGAACATTTTTGTTTCATAGGTCCGATCATGACTGTATTTTTGGCAAAGCCAGCCGGCATTTAAGGTATGTCATCCACAGTTATAACCCAAGACGTTTAAAAGAACAGGTAAACGAAATAGGCTCCAGATCAGCTAAGACAATAAAAGGAAAATAGGAACAAGACAACAAGTCTATTCAATAGAGAAAGAAGGATAGCTATCGCTCAAAGATAGGACTGACCACAGCATCAGTCGAAGGCCCAATAACATGAAGACCAAGAATATGAAGAACTAGATTAAATAGCTTAGCAATGGAAGGCACCAATGACCATGACATGTTAGGGTAAAGATAATTCCAATCCTTAGAACATTCCAAGAATAATAGCCAATTTCGTAGACCAAAATTGCCTCGAGTATGAAGTGACAGGCCCTCACCATCCACATGATAAAATAACCTCCTTGATTTCTCATCTTAGCCCATATACAAAAATAGCTATTCTAAACCAGATTATATCACATTTCTGAATCATAATGAACCCAAGTACGCTCTTCCAGGAACCATGAAATAGAATCCAAATCATAAGAATCTGAAGCAGTGGATATACTATTTGGGGACGCATGTGCCATAGGAAGAGTTTCAAAAGGAGGGATAGGGGAAGGAATAGGATGGGATGAAATGGAATGATTACCTTAGGAACCCACTTCAAAATTGGTTAAGGAAGAGGCACCTTAGCCGAAGGAGACTGGGAGTCAGGTTCGATCGAACACGCTTCCGGAGAATGATCAAAGGACTTACAAGATGAGCAAATTTCAGGTTTCCATTTGTACTGTACCACTATCATATCTTGACCATCAGCAAGTATCACAGTTAGTGACGAAGGCAAAGGTTTAGTAGGCTTAATCTCAATCAAAGATCTTGCATAGTGTAAAGATTTGTGGGCTTCTATATTAGAATCAAAACACTAGAGGTCACCGGTGAGACTGGCAAGCAATTTCAGACCTAACAGAGGCTTAAGGGCAGACGAAATATGTGTAAAAGTTCCCCAAACAGCAATAGAAAGCACCTGCTCCTTAGCTTTGTCAACAGTAAGGCTCGATGGGTAACAATAAATGGATTTCCCTCTATGATAATTGGACCGGTCTCAAGTGCTCTCAACTTTTCATTTTTGATAGAGAAATTGAAAAAGAACATAGTGTTAAAAACTGGACATGAAGACTACCTCTCAAGTTCCATTTACGTTGACAGTGGTCATGAACCTCCCTGTAAGGAGTGGAAAAATCCAAGAAAAATCTAACCAAATGATCAAACCAATAGCTAACTCCCTCTTGGACGACCTCAATCGGCGGAACATTGACACCGTCAATAACAACAGTATCAGATGTTATGGGTGAGAAAGTACCTGCATTCCTGAGCAAGGCTTTAAAGAGGGAAGATCATTTCGGCAAAGAAATACTGGACTAAAAATCTTTAGAATTCAAATGGGCATTTCGATAAATAGATGGTATGCGCATATCAGGAGGCGGATCAGCAAGCAATAAATCTTTTTCCAGATGAGTCTCAACATTCGAATAATTGTCACATAGATGAACCTCAGCATTCGAATCATTGCAGATGGTATGATCAAAGTTTCCAAACCCATTGGCAGACAATGACAAGGGAGAAACCCAATTAGAGGTTTTAGGAACACCAGTGCTCACTACGGCATTATCACATATAGGAGGTGTGCACAAAGATACGGGCACCAGAACAGCATATAAACCACCATTATTTCAACCATCCACATTAATATTCATGGCACTATCATGTGCAACAACAGGCAACCAAATATCAAAGACCAACCCATCAATACAAGTATTATTCATATGCAGTTTTATTCCATTCTACTCCTATTCGTAGCGTAAGATTAGGCTAACTAGTACACAAATTCATTGTTAATGAAAGTCGAATTGCTATATATTCACAAGAAACAACCGATTCTGTCCTTTTACATCAGAGTTTATTGAATATACATAAAGTCTCATTCAAGTGAAATAACATCATAGATGCTTGTTATTCCATGCCCGTGGGAGTGAAATCCTACCAATGGTTGCTCACTCGAATTTTCCATCTCCAAGCTTGTGTTTTTTACATATGGACCTTCCTAGCTTGAGCACATACTAACAGGACCAAGGAAGATTCATTTAAGGAAAGGTTGTCGATCTCAAAAGTAAAATTCCTGACCTTGGTGTTGTAATGTCGAGCTACTCGATTTCGATGAGCAGCCGCTCACAAGTCCGCTTCATCGTGATTCTCATCAATCATGTCGAGCGACTCTAGCAAGAGCCTCTTGTTCATCTAAGGGTGATAATGAGTTTTCCAACGAGGTGGTACTTCCAATTTGATTGGAATCATGGCCTACGATCTGTAGGCCAACGCAAATGGAGTGTGACCTGTCGTGGACTTGTGGGTTATTCAGCAGGCCAAGAGTGCCAATGGTAACTCATCGACTCATTTGCCCTTGGCCTTCTCCAAATGTTTATTTAGAATGGACTTGATTATCTTGTTGAAGACCTCAAATTATCCATTTTCTTATAGGTGTGCTACCATTACGAACCTTTTCTCGATGCAATGTCTATTATAAAAGGTTTTAAACTCAACGATGTCTAATTGGGTCCCCTTATCAAATGTGATAGATGATGGGATTCCAAATCAACATGTTATGTTTTCAACCACAAATTTGATCACTTTTTCCATTGTGATAGTGGCCAGCGGTTCGGCTTCAGCACATTTTTTGAAGCAATCAACGGCGACAACAGTGTACTCTCATGCCACATTTAGACATTATTAACACACATGTTATTAATCCCTCGGACTCCAAATGGCTAGGGACAGACCATTTGTGTGATCTTTATCGATGGGGCTCTAGGAATCTTCATAAAACTTTAGCATATATCGCACCTCCTAGTGTAATCAGTCGCATCCCGATTGATGGCTTGCCAAAAGTGTACATAGCGAAGAACCTTTTAGCTAACATCTGCCCCACGGTGTGACCACCACAAGCCCATTCATGCACCTCTACTAGGATCCATTTCTCTTCATTGTTGCCAACACATCGTAACAGGGGAATATAGAATCCTTTCTTGTACAACAATCCTTCTTGCATAATGAATCATTAAGCTTTGTGAAGGAGCTTTCATTACTCATTCATTCTATCTAGAAGGATTCCTCTCAGTAGATAATTCTTGATTGGAGTTATTCATGACTCCTTCTCATTTTCGGCCTCCAAGATCTAATCGACATCCATCTGGTCAATGCTTGGAGCCGATAACACTTCAACCGGAACCAAGCCCATGAGTTGTGCATCCTTGAACTAGCCAGTTTGGCCAGTGAATCGGATTTCGCGTTCTCTCTTTGGGATACGCATTTTCATATAATATTCAATATTATTAGGTAAATCTAAGGCTTTGGTTAAATAAGGAGCTAGCATTGCCTTTTGGCTTGAAATTCCTTCCTTACTTGACAGACCACTAGTTGGGAGTCGCAATAAATGTGTAATGTTTTGGCTTCCAATTCTTTTTCAATACAGTTCTATGATTATGGCTTCATACTCGACTACGTTATTTGTCACCAAAAAAATCAAGTTTTAGAGCATAGTAGATCGAATGTTGCTCAGAGGTTTCCAAAATGACTGAAGCCCTCGGGGAATGTTCATTGGACGCCACATCAGTATACAATTTCCACTTAACACACCGTTTCCTATCATTCCCAACAGTATCATCCTGGCCAGTGTATTTGGAAATGAAGTCTGCCAAAGCCTGGCTTTGAATCACTCTCCGAGGATGATATGTTATGTCATACTGACTTAGTTCGATGATCCATTTCAATAGCCTTCCAGAATTCTTGAGTTTCTATAGAACATGTCTCAAAAGCTTATCAGTCAGTACTATAATTGGGTAAACCTAAAGTATGGACGGAGCTTCCTTGAAGCAATCAATAGACAATAAGCTAGCTTCTCCAACTTTGGGTAGTTCCTCTTTGCCCCTATCAATCGTTTGTTGATGTAATATACCGGTCTCTATATCTTGGACTCTTCACGTATAGGTGCAGCACTTAAAGCATGCATCGATATTACTAGATAAATAAACAAATCCTCTTCCTATAGAGGTTTGTACAAGATGAGAGGCCTTTTTAAATGATCCACCAAGGGACTGAAAAGCACCTTTTACTCCGACGTCAAAGCGAAGTTTCTCTTTCCTCTCTTAAGGACATCGAAGAAAGGTATACTGTAATGACCCTAATTTTGACTAACATTATTTAGGACATTTAATTAGATAAATTGAATGAAATAAAGTAAATGGCTAAGGGATGGAGATTTGTATAATTAGAACTTAGCTGTGCATAATTAACCAATGAACAAAGGAGAATTAAAATGAAATATGTAAAGGTAACAAGTTATGGGAAAAATAGTAATAGGTTATATCCTTATACCCTAAACCCTTAATTCCATTTTCAATTACAAACGTTCACCAACAAAACTGAATTCAAGCTTGGCCTGGCCAAAATAAGGGGAAGATAAGCAAGAATTAAGGGAAGGAGCTTAATCAAATCAACTCAAGAGCAAATCTCAAACTCCTTAACAACAAGCTAAGGTGAATATTAGATTACATCTCATATTTGTTATTTTTATTTTCTAGATCAGATCCGAATATGTTTTATAAAGTATTATGCTATGTTTTGGTTGCTAAATGGATATATGTGCTTGTTGATGATTTTTGGTTGTTTCGTATAGATTTTATGTTAAGATTTGAATTGAAAAACCTATTAAATTACATCCAAATGCAGAAATATTATTTTAAAGATGGGTTTCAAGTTTCATAATTTTCTGAATTAATGTGAATTTATTATGAATTTTCTAGTAAAGAAAATGGTTAAACCGGGTTTAAGTTAGTTTCGGCTATTGTACGTTAGCTTTAGGTCGGAAATTTAAATATGTTAGAACACATATTAAAAGTGATTTATGGGAATTTTTGAAGAATTTTCCTAAGTGTTATATTAAAGATATAAAAAAAATTAAGGTATGAGACTTAAATGTTTTATATGCTTATGAAAAGGAGAAGAAGCAATTTGTAAATGTTTTAAATTTGTTAATCTCTAAAATTCAGCAGCACTTTTAGAAAATATTTTGTTGAAGTATTTACAACCAGTTATATGTTGACAAACAAGGCACGTTAGTTGGAAAAAAACTGCTTTAAATAGTTAAAATTCAGTTTTATAAAGATTAATTGTTGCGCCACTTATTGAAGCCACCTCTCGACACTATACTACCGCCTCCAACCACATCGAAACCAATATACATGGTACCAATGCCTTGGTACGTAGTGGATTGGAGTTAGGCGAAAGGTATGGAGTCGAAATAGGGTTTCAAAGGGATTGAAGTGGTTCTAGTAAACATTGAAATATTTTGGTTACAAATGAGGCTTTCGAAGGAACCAGCTTTTGACTTGATCAATTGTTTTTAAAAAAGGGCATTCGAAAAAGGTTGCTGCCTTTTGTTTTCAAATAAAGCTTTCGAAGGGGTCGAAATCCATGTTGTCGTTTTCTACCTCTCAAAGCAATGCCTTCGAAATGGTCTTTTTGTTTTAAGCCTTGAAGCCTCTTCTCAATGCTTTCAAAGGGGTTTATTTCGACAACATCCACTTCCTTTTATTTAGGAATAATGCTTCGAAAGAGATGCTTTCATCCAAATTCTTTCAAGACATTTTCATATATTGAATGTTAAGCATAATGGCTTTGAAAGGAATGGTTTTAAATGGTTTCGAAGCTATGCTCCACACACTTTTATTTAAACCCAATGTTTTTGAACGGTTTTTTCTAAGCAAAGGACTTTAGTTCTTTTGTAAGGTATATTATGAAGGTATCGAAGGGGATATTTCTTAATGTTTTCCAGAGGTTTCCTTTGAGTATTTAATCCATTTCTTTTGAAAGGCAAGTTTGAAATGTTTTAAAAAAATAGGATGTCTAAGGTTTAATAATGCTTTCGAAAGGACACTTTCAATGGTTTCGAGAAGTATATTTTGGCGTTTCGGCCTAGGGTCCAAGGTAAAGTAGTTAACTGGTTTGGAAGGAATACTTTCAAAGGTTTCGAAAGAGATTGTTTAAAGCTTTCAAACAAGGGATTCGAAGGTTTTCATCAACAATGTTTTGTGTAAAGCATATATCATGGCAAAAAGATTTGAGTAAAGCAATTAGTATATTTTCCTTGTTTAAGAACAATTTAAAGGATTAAATCAATTTGAAAGATGCTTTCAAGGAAAATTTGATGGGTAGTTTACCCTAAGTAAATGACTCAGATATTTGAATACCACATGGGATTGGTATAGGGTCGTGCCATATACGTTAGCTATAGCCCCTAGTTGTTTTAGTCCAAAATTCCAGTGTGTAGGGCTTAGTTAAGGTAAGACTTAAATGGTGTTACACGCAGAAAGGAATATATAGAGAAGGAGGATAAGTTATCGGTGAGCCTGCAAAATCATTAAGATCAGTTGACCCTACGAGAAGTATGTTAATTACAGACAGTCCAGAAGTGTCTAAAAGATGTTGATTTCTTTATTCAGTCTAGTAGGCCCAAATCAGTCAATGGTTAGTTGCTAGCCAAATAAAACTATATTGGTTAGAAAGACAGTCCATTTATTACCTAATTTATAAGCATATAATATTTCTATTATTATTTTAATCAGTTTGATTGTAGGATTTTGATTTGCAAAAAGATATGTTTTAAAGGGATATTTGTGAGGAGGAACCAGTTCTATACCAGTAAACCAAGATATAATAGTATTATTCACACCAGGCTTTATGTCTAACTTGAATTAGGTTTTTCCCTTAAACTCTAAGGTGCTCAAAATCAATTTGAGTAGATTGAGATTTAATGATTTACAGGTTAAGTAGGGTGGACGAATAAAGCTTCCAAAGACATTCAGGAGGAAAAGTTTTCTATTTAGGACTTGTTATTTTTATTTCCGCTGTGATGTATGAAGACTATTATATCTATTGAGTACTCTGATTATCCAAGGGGGCATCTTCACATGTCACTCTGGGAAATATTTGTAATAATTATATTTGATCAAAGCTTGGGAATCATTTGGGATGTAGTCAGTAAAGTTGTTTTTGGAATATGTGATTTTGTTTCATATTCACATGCTTTTGATATTATGGATACCTTTAACATCGTCGTATTTTATCACTGGAAGTTAATGCTATAGATGACTACAACATTCGTAGCGCTTAGCTTCGAGCCTCATGATAGATGATGTTACAACTTGGTATCATAGCATAGGTTTATGAAAAACTTAAAATAAATTTCAAACATAAAATGATTTGAAAACATAATCCTAATGGATTAGAGAAAAGATTGAGGTATGTAATAACACTATAGTAATGTACTTGTATTTGTTATATGTAAGTATACGCTTTATCTCTATTCTTCCATCTCTATTACGCTATTCTTCTGTATCTTACGAAGACTCGAATGTAGATTTTACGGACGTAAGATATGGATGATAGAAGTCGAAGAGTTAACATTAGTGGGGGAAGCACTACAATCAATAGGAATGCCAAACCAAATACAAGAAGGAACCTAGGTCAAGCATAAGCTGCTAAAGTGGGTGCTGGAATACCGTAAGTCGACATGGAAGCTATGTATCAGTTTTTCATTAATATGATGCAAGCAGGAGTTACTGCGGGGTTAATTGGAGGAAATGATGATGGAGAAAATCAAGGAGCTCCATTGGTTAATAACTATGTTGTATTGAGTAGAGATTATGAAGGTTGGGAGGAAAGCCTTTTATTGGCATTGAAGATGTAATCGAAGTGGAGAATTGGTCACTTCATTGCGAAATGATTTTTGCTGATTTGGGGCTTAATGATGAGAAGAAAAGGCGATTTGCTTCTAGACAGCTACAAGGAGCCACACTGTATTGGTGAAACAATGTTACGGTTGGAGTCAATGAGAGGACTATGACTTGGGCAGGGTTTAGGAGAAGGTTTAAAGAAAGATTTATGTTGAAAATTGCTTAGTCTATTCTGCTCAGGAAGTTTGTTGTGTTGGAGTTAGGGGATATGACAGTGCTTGAGTATGCAACAAGGTTTAAGGAGCTATCGAGATATGGATATTAAAAGGAATGTGAAGTTTATTCGAGGGTTGAAGCCTGAGCTTGCTAAGGCCACATTATCACATATTAGAGATCCATGCGATGTTGTCGTTGAAATGGCTTTAAGGCAAGAAGAGATGCTTTCTTTTCATAAAGGAAATAATTAAGGGAAGCTCAAGGAGGATAGAACCAGAAGAGGAAGTTCTTCCATAAGAAAGGAGCTCAGAAGAGTGGAGCTTCTAAGAAAGGAAAGGAAGAAGTAGTCTGTTATAAGTGTGATAAGAAAGGACACTAGCTCATGAATGCCGAACAGGCAAAGGAAAAAATGTTGCTGAGAAGAACGGAGAGAGATGTTTCAACTGCGATCAGATTGGACACAATAAGAACTAGTGCAAGGAGCCAGCCAAGGATGGAAAATGCAAGATGTTTGCATTAGAACCAGCTACCTCGAGACCATACACAGAAGAGAAGGGAAAAGAAAAGTTGGGAGGCACGCTTTTGATTCATAGTGTATCAGTTAGGGTTCTATCTGATACTAGTGTGTCACATTCTTTTATATCTCATTGTTTGGTAATTAAGCCTAACTTAGAACCCTCATACCTAGTTACTTCCTCAAGGGTTGCAACTTTGATAGGAGGGTATGCGACACTTGGAATGGAGTGTGAACAGTTAGAGTTTGAATCGTTAGGTTATACATCTGTTTGCAGTTTGCATGTGTTTGATTTCATAGGGTTTGGAATTATTTATGGATTGGTTAAGTAAATACAATGCTATGATATTTTGCCTTGATAGGAAAATACCATTTAGACCCCCTGGCTGTTGAGGTCGAATTGTATACTCTATAGAAGACCCTAGTTTTGAGGTTAATGCTTTGTCGGGTATTGTGGAGACAGGAGACAAGTTGAACCGAGTTTTTTCATTATTAGAGAGTTCGCAGATGTCTTCGACCCCGTAGTAGGATTCTGCCGAAATGAGCTATTGTGTTTCGGATAGATTGTATTAGGAGCAGAACTGGTGAGTAGACCTCCAAGCAGTATGACACCTACCGAAATGAGGGAGCTAAAGGTGTGGTTGGTGGATTTGGAAGGCAAGAATTTTATCAAACCAAGAAGTTCGTCTTAGGGAGCAGCCGCGGTGTTTGCTAAGAAACTAGATGGATCATTAAGGTTATGTATCGATTATCGTAAGTTGAATGAAAAGACGATAAAGAATCGATATCTGTTACCTAGAATCGATGATTTGTTCGACCAGTTGAGTGGAGCCAAAGTATTTTACCAGTTGGATTTGGCAATAGGGTTCCATCAGCTTAGAGTGGCTAAGGATAGTATTCCTTTGATGGCGTTTGGTACCCGATACGGATCGTACGACGGTTGGTGATGCTATTTGGACTAACTAATACGCTAGTATTCTTTGTAGATTTGATGAACTGAGTTTTTCAAGAACACTTGGATAGGTTCGTGTTGGTTTTCATAGATGATATTTTGATACATTCTAAAGATGAAAGGGAGCATGAGGTTCATCTTAGGGTGGTGCTTGAGACATTGAGGCAACATCAACTGAAAGAGAAATTTTTGAAGTGTCATTTCTGGAAGAAGGAAGTGAAGTTTCTTAGTCATGTAGTTTTAGAGAAAGGATTATCTGTAGATCCGACTAAGATTGAGGCGGTAAATAATCGGAAGATACAAGAGACGGTGACCGAGATAAAGAGTTTTCTTGGACTAGCTGAGTATTATCGGAGATTCATAAAGGATTTTTCGCGGATAGCGGCACCGATGACCAAGCTAACGTGAAAGGATGTGAAGTTCGTTTGGACTAATAAGTGTAAGGAGGCATTCTAGAGATTTAAACACTTATTGACTAATGTACCTGCTTTAGTTGTTCCAGAAGGGAACCAAGATATAGTAGTGTATACAGATGCATGTGGAACAAGGTTAGGAGCTGTGTTAATGCAAAAGGGTAAAGTGATTGCCTGCACTTCTCGACAACTTAGATCGCATAAGGTTAGATATCCAATGCATGATTTGGAATTAGCTGTAGTAATTTTTGCGCTGAAGGTATGGAGCCATTATCTTATGGGAGAAAGATTTGAGCCATATATGGATCATAGGTCCCTGAGATATTTATTCTCCCAGAAGGAGTTGAATATGAGACAACAAACGTGGTTAGTGTTTTTAACCGCTTATGACTTTGGTATTGAGTACACACCAAGAAAAGGCAATAAGGTTGCGGATGCACTTAGCAGAAAACAGCAGAATCCTGTATTGGCAATGATAGCTGAGTGGAAAGATTTAGCGGCATTTACTACATGCAGAATATAGTGGAGATCTGAAGCTAGATCTAGTGAGGAAACTACTATGTTGTCATGTTTAGAAGTTCAACCAGTGATAGTCGAAAAGATTGCTTCTGTGCAAAAGGAGGATCCATTATTAGTTGAATAGATGAGAGAGTTAAGAGATGAAACAGAGAGGGATGACTTGAAATTCAGTCTTGACCAGAATGGGTGATTAAGAAAGAATGGAAGACTATGTGTTCCGATTGAGGGAAACATTAGGAAGGAAGTTTAGTAAAGTGCCGTCGTTCGAAGTTCACTATCCATCCGAGAGCTAAGATGTATCAGGATATGAAAAGAAGTTTCTTTTAGGAAGGTATGAAGAGAGATGTAGGCTTATGGATGAAGCAGTGTTTGAACTGTCAATAGGTAAAAGCCGAACATCAGAAACCAAGTAGGATTCTTCAATATGTAGATGTTCTAGTATGGAAATGGGATTCTATCTCAATGGATTTTATAGACGGGTTTCCAAGGTCAAATAGAGGAAATGAAAGTATATGGGTGATAGTGGAAGGTCGACCAAGAGTGCCCATTACATTCCACTTAAGTCAATCAGGACGACACCTATTTTAGCTAAGTTATTTATGAAGAATGTAGTTGGACAGCATGGAACTCCTAGTAGTATAATAAGTGATAGAGATTCGTTATTTACTAGCGAGTTCTGGAAGAATCAACAGGAAACTTTGGGTACCAAGCTCAAGATGAGTACCACTTACCATCCATAGACATATAGGAAAACAGAAAGAGTTAAAAAAATTCGTAGAAGATTTGTTACGAGCTTGTGTACTAAATTTTGGAGGATCATGGAAAGACCATTTACACTTAGTCGAGTTTTCATATAACAGCAGTTATCAGGCTAGTACAGGGATAGCACCGTTTGAAGTTTTGTATGGAAGGCCATGCAAATCACCTATCTGTTGGTTAGAGACCGGAGATAAGTTAGTTCTTGGTCCGGATTTGGTTAGAGAAGTTGTAGAAAGATTTAACTCACTCGAGCCAGAATGAAGGAAGCTCGGTCTAGGAAGAAGATCTATGCAAATAGAAGACGAAATGAATTAGAATTCTCAATTGGTGATCATGTTTTTGTCAAGATATCACCGGTAGGTGTAATTCGATTTGGAAAATCAGGAAAATTGGCGCCAAAATTCGTTGGACTATTTCCTATTATAGAAAGGATTGGGAAACTCGCATACAGAGTGGAGTTACCAAATAGTTAGGTAGGAGTCCATAATGTTTTCCATATTTCTCACCTAAGGAAGTGTATTCGAGATCTAGAGACTGCTATAGTACCGATTGGGTTAGATGACTTAGTAGTGGAACCAAATTTGATTATAGATAGAAAACCAATTCGTGTAGCCACGAGAGATAAGAAGAGGCTAACGAACAAGACAATCGGGTCAGTCAAGTCCAGTGGAGTTACGAGAGAGAGACTATACTTAGGACACTGAGAGTGGGATTAGAGAAACTTATCCTGACTTATTTCATGATATGTTTTACCTTTATGGTTGATTTTGATGAGTACCTTATCGTAATTTCGAGGACGAAATTCTTTAAGGAGGGAGTCTGTAACAACCCTAATTTTGACTAACGTTACTTAGGACATTTAACTAGATAAATTGAATGAAATAACGTAAATAGCTATGGGACGGAGATTTGTATAATTAGAAGGTAGCCGTGCCTAATTAATCAATGAACAAAGCAGAATTAAAATGAAATAGGTAACTATAACAAGTTAAGCTAAATAGGAATAAGTTAAATCCTTATAGCCTAAAACCTTAATACCATTTTCATTTACAAACGTTAACCAATAAAACTAAATTCAAGTTTGGCCGGCCAAAACAAGGGGAAGATAAACAAGAATTAAGGAAGGGAGTTTAATTAAATCAAATCAAGAGAAAATCTCAAACTCCTTAATAATAAGCTAAGGTGAATAATAGATTACATCTCATAGATCAAATCCGAACATGTTTTGCAAAGAATTATGCCATGTGTTGATTGTTAAATGGATATACATGCTTGTTGATGATTTTTGGTTATTTCACATAGATTTTATGATAAGATTTGATTTGAAAAAAACCTATTAAATGACATCCAAAAGCCTTGCGTATTGATATAAGGTGAGAAATATTATTTGGGGATGTGTTTCAAGTTTCATAATTTTATGAATTAATATGGATTTATTATGAATTTTCCAGTAAAGAAAATGGTTAAATTGGGTTTAAATTAGTTTAGGATATTATATGTTAGCTTTGGGTCAATAATTTAAATATGTTAGAAAACATATTAAAAGTGATTTAGGGGAATTTTTGAAGAATTTTCCTAGTGTTATATTAAAGATATAAAATTATTTAAGATATGAGACTTAAATGTTTTATATGTTTATAAGATGGAGAAGGGGCAGTTTGTAAATGTATTAAATTTGTTAATCTGAAATTCGGCAGCACTTTTAGAAAAGATTTTGTTAAAGTATTGGAAACCAATTATATGTTGGCAAACAAGGAACGTTAGTTAGAAAGAAATTTCCTTAAAAAGTTAAAATTCAGTTTTATTAAGACTTACTACTTCGCCACTTATAGCAACCACCTTTCGATCCTATACTACCGCCTCCAACCAGTTTGAAACCTACACACATGCCACTAATGCCTTGGTACGTAGTGGGTTGGAGTTAGGTGAAAGGCATGGAGTCGAAACAGGCTTTCGAAGGGGTTGAAGTAGTTTTGGTGAACTTAAAACTATTTTGGTTATAAATAGGGCTTTCGAAGGAACCGGCTTTCGACTTGGTCAAATTTTTTTAAAAAGGGCTTTCGAAATAAGTTGCAGCTTTTTGTTTTTAAATAAACCTTTTGAAGGGGTCGAAACCCCAATTGCCGCATTCTACCTCTCAAAGCAATGCCTTCGAAAGGGTCTTTTTGTTTTAAACCTTGAAGTCGCTTCTCCATGCTTTCGAAGGGTTTGGTTTGACACCATCCACTTTCTTTTATTTAGAAATAATGCTTCGAAAGAGATGCTTTCATCCCAATTCTTTTAAGACCCTTTGATACTTTAATGCTTTCAAAAGGTATATTATGAAGGTATCAAAGGGGAGATTTCTCAATGTTTTCCAGAGGTTTACTTTGAGTATTTAAGTTGAATATTTCCATTGCTTTCGAAAGGCAACTTTGAAGTGATTTAAAAAAAGAGGATTTCTAAGGTTTAATAATGCTTTTGAAAGGACACTTTCAATGGTTTTGAGAGGTATGTTTTGGCGTTTCGGCCTAGTTTTCAAAACGGGGTACTTTCAAAGGTTTTGAAAAAGATTGTTTAAAGCTTTCAAACAAGGGTTTCAAATGTTTTCACCAACAATGTTTTGTGTAAAGCATATATCATAGCAAAGAGATTTGAGTAAAGCAAATAGTATATATTCCTTGTTTAAGAATGATTTAAAGGGTTAAATCAATTTTAAAGATGTTTGCAAGGAAAATTTGATGGGTAATTAACCCTAAGTAAATGACTGAGATGTTTGAATACAAGATGGGATTGGTATAGGGTTGGGCCTATACATTAGCTATAGCCTGTAGCTAATTTAGTCGAAAACTCAAGTGTGCAGGGCTTTGTCACAGGTAAGACTTAAATGATGTTACACACACAAAGGAATATATAGAGAAGGAGGATAGGTTATTGGTGAGCCTGTAAAACGATTAGGATAAGTTGTCCCTGCGAGAATTATGTTAAGGAAAGACCGTCCAGAAGTGTCTAACAGATGTTAGATTATTTATTTTGTCAGGTAGGTCCGAGTCAGCTAATGGTTAGTAGTTAGCCAAATAAACTATATTGTTCGGACAGATAGTCCATTTATTACCTGAATTATGAGCATATATAATATAGCTATTATTGTTTTAAACTGTTTGATTGCAGGATTCCGATTTGCAAAAAGTTATATTTTAATTGGATATTAATGAGGGGAAACCAATTCCGCTAAGCGGCGTGTTCTCACTTAATACCAGTTAACCAAGATGTAATAGTATTATTCACACTAGGCTTTGTGTCTGACTCGAAGTTTATGTTTTCCCCTTAAAATCTCGGGTGCTCAAAATTAATTTAAGTAGTTTGAGAATTAAGGATTTACAAATTTACTAGGTGGATGAATAAAGCTTCTAAAGACGTGCACGAGGCAAAGTTAGCTATTCAGGAGTTATTAATTTAATTTCCACTGTGATGAATTAAGGCTATTATGTCTATTGAGTACTCTGATCATCCAAGGGTCATCTTCACATGTCGCTCTTGGCGTAGTTTGTAATAATAATATTTGATCAAAACCTAGGAAGCGTTTGGGATTATATAATGGAATATGAAACATGACTTTGCAATGTAATCAGTAAAGATGTTTTTGGAATCTACGATTTTGTTTCATATTCACGTTGCTTCTAATATTATGGATACCTTTAACATTATCGTATTTTGTTGCCGAAAGTTAATACTATAGATGAATGCAATATCTATAGCGCTTAGCTTTGGCCTTCAAGATAGTTACATATACATTTGTCTATGGACCTTGAGATATATCGACTTAAGGCGGCCACTTTCCCATTCAAACTCTGAACCTCCCTCATAGACTTTAGGGCTCGATGTTCTTTGAAGCTTTTATTTTCTGCGAATTGGCTTCTATTCCGCTCGAGTTTACTATGAATCCCAAGAACTTTCCCCACACGACTCCAAATGAGCAATTCAATGGGTTGAGCTTCATCTCGTACTCTCGGAGCACACCAAACATCTCTGCCATGTCTTCCACATAGTTCATCGATCGCCATGATTTCTCAAGCATATCATCCACTTAAAAGTCCATTGAACACCCGATTTACCTTTTGAACATTGAACTCAGAGGCCTCTAGTAAGTTGCCTCTGCATTTTTCAAACCGAATGGCATTATAAGGTAACAATACAATCTCATATCGGCTATGAAACTAGTGTGTTTCTAATCTGGGATGTGCATTGGAATCTAGTTGTAACCTAAATATGCATCCATAAATGATAACAACTCGTGCCCAGCAGTTGAATCTGCCAATTAGTAGATCTTTGCTTGTGGGAAACTATGCCTCAGACATGCCATATTCAGATCTGAATAGTCGATGCATGTCCTCTATTTCTTTTTGGTCTTTCTGACGAGGAATGGATTTGATATCCATTCAAGGTATAGGGTGTCGCCGGTTAAGCGTTGTCTTTCACGTTTTCCACTACCTCTTTAAGTGCAGCGGACCACCCCGAACCTAGGTTGCATTGCTTCTGTTTTACAAGAACACATTTAGGGTTCACATTTAATGTATGGCACACTATATCCAGCCATATTCCATACATGTCAAAATGCACCAAAGAAAATATATTAAAGTTTTCCCAGAGAAAACTATCAATTACTTCATCGTCCTCATGCTGAGTTGAGACCTGATCTTCAGGGTCCGAGTAGGATCATCCTGACTAATTGGGATGTTGATCGTCAACTCGACAGGAGCCGCCTTTTCATCCTCTGGCTTATTCCTTGGATCCATAACTTTTGGAATGCACTATGCCAATTGAGCCAGGTCTTAGTCGATGGTTGTTATGCATCCAATGATTTGATGTAGAGAGTCTTCTCGGCGTCCTTTCCTTTTAACGCTGCCTCGCTTTTTTAGCTCCACGATGTAGCACTCACATCCAACACTGGTCATCTAGAATGACCCCTACCCGATTCTTTGCAGGAAATTTCATCACTAAACACTATGGGGCAAGGGCTACCTGAAAGCTAGCTAGGGTCGGTTGACCTAAGAAAACGTTATAAGAAGAAAGAAACGTCCATCGCCATGAAGGTCACAACCCATACTCTCTTGCAGGTACCTTCACCTAGAACCAATGGCAAATCCACACAACCCACAGGCTCCATCGCCTTTCTGTTAAATCCCTAAATTTGGGATTCACATAGCTTCAGATCCTAGCTATCCATTAGCATCTGATCGTAAGCTTTTAGAACAAAATGTTTACCAAACTACCATAATTAACTAACACCTTCCTCATTGTCGTTGGCCTAATCGTGGTAGATATCACCATGGGATCCCGTGTAGGCACTTTGACCCCATCGGCATCCTTATTCCTAAATACAACATTGTCAGTAATGGTTTTGAGTTGCTTTGTTGGAGCTCCATCTTCGACAGCAAAACAAATACCACTCACACCATGATTCAAAGAAATTTCATACCTCTCCATCTCATTCTAGCTCTTCGCAGCTGGATGATGTCCAATAGAAATTGTGTTAATGACCAACCATTTTCCAAGCAACCTAGGCTCGTCATCACTAGGCCCAGCTTGGTCCTATTGGAACAACTGTCATTGGGGATGAGAACTATCTTACCCGCCACTCTTTGGAGCTTTCACATACTATTGTAGCTTCTTCTTTCTAACGAAATCCTCTATCACATCATGCAAATTCCTACAGTCATTTGTGATATGATTGTGGGCCTCATGAAAATGGCAGTACTTACTAAATCTCTTCTATTTCTCCATCGAATCACTCGGAGGTGGTTTCTTGTACTGATATATACCTTGTATGGCATGGTATATATTCTCAACCGTGTTATTCAATGGTGTATAGTCCTCATATTTTAGAAATCTAGGATGCCTCTTAGGGTTCAAGTTCCTATTTTCACTCCCTAATCATCCCTTTTCAATGCACTGCCTTTATTCTAAATGTTTACATCTACATTGTAAAAATCTCCCTTGGTTTGCTTCATTGTAACATTCCTTTGAACTACTTCGCTTGACTTCTTTCCAACATCTCTCCCAACTGATGCATTTGCCTCTTCCAAGTGCAAGAAATGTGTCACCTTCCTATATAACTCATACATAATTGGTAGGGGTTTCATCTTCAAACATTTTTCGAAATTGATATCCGAATGCACCCGTCTAATCAGTGCCTTCAACACAATATCCTCCTTTGCATTACTCATTTCCATCACCGCCATATTGAACCTGCTAAAAAAATCCTTTGACGACTCCTCCGCTCCCTAGAAAAGGTTTGATAATTACATCACATCTTTTAGACCGGTTGTGTACAAACAAAACCGCTCAACAAAATTTTTAGCCAGCCGAGCGAAAGATGATATGGATCTTAGCAGAAGCTGAGTGAACCACATCGTTGCACACCTTCAACAAAAATTGGAAAACAAAAACCTGATGACATACATTGCCCCAGCCATATCCATGTGCCATTCGCACTTCAATAAGTGTTACCACGGATCCGTCGTTCCACAATAGGATGGCATCATTGGCATCATGAACCTTTGGGGGTACTCTTCGTGTAATATCCCTTCGGCGAATAGGTTCCTACTAGGAGAAGAGCCATATTCATCATATCTTCTATGCTGGATTTGACTCACTAACTTCTTTACTATCTCCGCCAAGGACTCTGGTTCTATTGGATCCACAAGACAGCAATAACCATGATCTTCTTCAAGTGTTTGGCTCTGCAAATGATCTTGGTTAGTTTCATGATACCTGGATTATCCAGACTTCGGGAGGGTAGTTTGTCCAATTTCCATATTATTACGGTTTCTACGTGGTGAATCAACAACAGGCATTTGAATTTCAACATTTTGGCCATCAATGACATAACCAACATCACCATCCGAATCAACAGCTCCTGCATCACCTATGTTGAGAGCGTGGGGTTCGGTACCTATCCCTGATTATGGATTGGTACCTATCCATAAACCTTCATTTTAAGCACTCTTCGGCCTATCTTTTAAGGTACCGATTTCCTTTATTCTCGTATTTTCTTTCTTGTCCTATTCTTTCCATCAGACGATGAAGAACCATCCTCTTTCGAATCGAAAGGCGGTAATTCCTTTCTGTTCCTTCCGTGTCCACGGGTTAACTAATTCAGTAAGCTAAGACTTTCCTTCATCCACGTCATCAACTCATCAGGACTCTCACTAACCTTATCATTCATCTCCTTTATTATCTAGTTTATCTCAACCCTCGTTATCATATCCGAGGGATTCTAAACTTCAGTAGTACTGGGTTGAGCAACTTCTTTAGTACGTTGAGAGTCAACATTTTGAACATTGTTAGTAAGCATAAAGGCTACTAATTTCTCACTTCATGGGGGCATAACTTCAATTAATCCTATGATACGTTCTACGAAAATATGAGTCGTCTTGGATTACAACAACAAAACTGATGGACCTACCTTATGGACTAGAGCAATCCAAAAGTGAAAAAAGATCCAAATAGCCTAAGATCAATACGTTCTCAGTGAAAGCACCAAAATGCTTACATCGAAAGCTGGCACAAACACCTAAAGATTTATAGTATAAAATAAAAAGAAGAAAATAAATTGAATATGAGAAAAATAAAAAAAACGAATAAATTATAGCGGTTTGGCTAACAAAAGGTCTGTCTCCACTTAAAATATATTGAAGTTTCTACTAAGTTCTTACAATATTGTTCTTATGGATCAGTGATGATATGTAGGATTACAGAGAAAATGTAGAAATTTGTTAAACAAACAAAACAGACCCTTCAAAAAATGTCCATCCTCTTATATTTATAACTACAAGTCGATGGAAATCTCTCGCCCACATTCTTGCCCACGTTTCTCATGCCTAGGAGAAGCTGAACTGAAAAGATCATAGCCTCAAAGATCCATGCCTCAAAGATCGGTACCAATCCATAAGATGGATTGTGAATCTTTACTCAATCTTGTGCGAATGCTTGGTCGATTTATGTATTTGTCTTCGATACTTCTTTGCATTGCTATGGGCTTGAACTTGAATGAATTCCTTGGTTTAGTGATAGGACCAAAGCGCTTGACTTATCCATCAATAGTTGGATTGTGATGGGCTTGTGATCCATCCCACATGGCATGAAATATCTTTTAATTGCTCCCTCCTGGTGCGACATGAGGCATATGGCAATCTTAGGGAAGTTTAAGGATTGGTATCAAACCTTGATCATGATTCCGTACCGAAACATTACTGTGCTCAAGTTTGGTTCTTTGAGTTTGGTGTCTGTTGTAGATGGAGTGTAGTCTAGACTTGAAGATTCTAGACTAACTCATGATCTTTCTTCTAGGTTTTGGTTGACTTCTGAGTTTGGTGGTTATCAATTTGGATTCCTGGTTGTGTAAACACATGTCTGATCGATTGACCCATTCTAATATGGCTCCTTCACAAGGCTAGAAATACATTCCACTTCACAACTACTTCCAAAACATAGAACTCGTATATCAGTTTTGAAGTGGTATTCAATAAGTAAAACACTTACCAATCCCGGTCTCTTTAAAACTAAATCGATGAATTTTCTGATTAACTCGATTTCAGTTCTTTAAGAAGTAAGAGAACAATATATAAAAAGGATTCCTCTCTAGGAGAATTCATATATATAAATTCTTAAAACTAAAGATGCTTCATACCAATGCTCCTCCCTAAGGGTTCTCAAATCGTATGAAACTGAGATGCTTTAAGGTACATCCTAAGTTAATTTGGTCAACTTCGATAGTCGGCTAATCGACTATCAAGCTCAAAATAGACGATCGCATATGGAAACCAATCTTTTATACTTATCACATTTTTTAACATTTCAACTTACACTATCCCTCGATCAAGAGTAAAACCTAGTAAGTTAAAGCACTAGTTGCATCAAATCCTTGCTCAAACACTTCATTCTTAACTCTCACAGATAGACAAGCCTACCTCATCGGCTTTTAATGCTAAGTACATGACTAAATACTTCCCATAACGAGTAAAAACATAAAGGATGATCAAACCACACAAAGCAAGATTAATTCACATAAGCAACTTCTAATCACCTTTTTAATTAATTAATCCTTTATTAATCAAAACTTCCTTTATAAATAAAAGCTTATTTTAACAAATAAAACTCCCTTTTATCGATTTCTACCATTCATTTGAACTCTTTCAATACTTCAAAAGGTATTCATATACTTATCTCAAATGGTATAAGTATATTCACAAATCGTTAACAAGAACTCTTGCTTTAAACATTTAACTTTTCTATCTTTTCTCACAAGACTCCATACTTGTTATTACCCTTGAAATATCCATTTAAAATGTCAAATTACATTCATAAATCTACTTCAAAATGTTTAAGACAAATGTTACTTAAATACTATGACTACAAATCAAAAACCATTTAGCTTATGCTTATCTTTGAAACATTCTCTTCAACATTATCACAAAAAATCCTAAAACATTTATACTCAACATTCTCTTTGAAACATTCTCTTAACTATTTTTGTATATCTACACTTATTAAAAAGGTAATATACTTTTGATTAACATCCCAAAACCATTAATTATAACAACAGTATTATAATCCAAAACTTTCTTTATTCCTTTATAAAATACTTAACTTACTTTTTTCCAAACTTCTCTATAAATATATATAAACACACTAAAAATACTTATAAATAGGTTTAAATATCTATTTGAAGTATTACTTGAAAATAACTAATTTATAATAGACGAAAATAAATAAAATGCATATTTTATTTTATAAAACCATTTTACTTAAAAAATTCTTAAATAAATATTAAAAATATATTTAGACTTCAAACTAAGTTTAAAATGATGAAAATAAAGTTAGAAAACATCAATAAAATGATTATAGAAAGATACCAAATTTAAATATTATATTAGATACTTAAAACCTCAAGCAACTTAATATAACATTTATAAATGCTGTTAAAAGTCCTTGATAAAGAACAACATGGAAAAGCGTGATCTTTGCAATCAGTTTTAACCACTTAAACAAATGATTTAAGAAATGAGATTTTAAAGTAAGTACTAACTTAGTTAATTGAAAACCATAGAAAGAAACTCCAAAGAATAATTCCCAATTTATCTATAAAAATTTCTGAAACCAAGGTATTTACTTAAGTATTTTACAGTGGCCTTTTTTACTCCAACTTTAACCACATTGTTTGACAAGTTACGCATTATTTTAAATGGATTTATTTTCATTAATAATTACAAATAAAATAATTGTTAAAAATGGAAAGAAACCCCTAAGGATGTCTTTCAAATTAATTACAAACATTCCCCAAATCAAACTATTTCAAAGTGCTCATATGGCAACGTTCCTCTCGCTATAACTTTTTACAACTTTGTATCATAAGTTACTGAATGATTTAAACTTCCATATTTTTCTAGTAAATGCAAAGAATCCCATAGGATGTCTTTCAAAGTTGATTTTAAAAATCGCCTAAAAAAGGCATTTCCAAAGTGCATCCATAGCGACTTTTTGGCTTTTAACTTTCACAGCTTTGGTTCACAATTTCTATAACTTTTCCAATCAATTTATTACTAGCACAAGCAATAAAAAATGTGTATAGAACAACCAAAAAAATTTATAAAAAATTAAGATCACGAATCTTCTATTTACGTAGGTTAAAATTAAGGGATGCCATAGTGCACTTATAGCGACTATCGTTATACGGACCATTCCAAATTCAACATACAATCAAAACAACCATTTAAAACATCAATTCAAGACCACGCCACTTGTTATAGAAGGTAATAGAAGTGATGTTATATAGTATAAAGTTTTCATTTGCTTTCAAAAGCAAGAAGGTCCCAAATTTATAACTTTAATTAGTTAATGTCACATTAATTTATATCTATACACACACACACACACACAAACACATATATATACAAACACACACAATATATACATACAAGATAGTGAGATAACTCACCAAAATCTAATCCTTCATAAAGCTCAAATACACAAGAATACAAATGACTTCCTACCATCACCCAAATACATAAAGGCACCACCTTTAGCACTTTCAAACCAAGACAAACCTCTCCCCTTTCTTTAATGCTCAGGACAAACCCAAGCTCCCTCTTTTCCTTTATCTTTTTCTACTTTTTACTTTATAACTTTGCTTACTAAGGAGATCTAATTTGTTGGTGAAAGTTTGGCCAAGTTTGGAGAATATTTGAACTAATTAGAGAAAGATTAGTGAAGAACAAAATGGATTGGTGCTAATCAACTTCCACGATTTTTGTTTCTTTTTAATTTTATCAAGCATTAGAAATTATGAAGTGTTAAAAGACACTAAACCCCTTCTTTGGCCAGCTAAGAGAACCCCTTTATTCCTTGCATTCATTTTATATTTCACCACTTCTCCTTAGAAAATAAACATTTTACCCTCACATACAAATATCTATCCAATATATCATTCATGACATCACCGATATTTTATTTTTCTAGATGGAAAAATAATTTTATTCATATTGGTGATTTTCTAGTGTTTTAGTGTATGTAAAATAAATTTGAACAACATCTGTCAAGTAAAAAACTGTTTATCGATAAATTGATTTTTGATCACATCATCAATATTTCTTCGAAGTATATATGTTGTAAACATTATTATAAAACAAGTTTTACATCATTATTTATAACTTAAAAGGGTGTTAACAAGATTATTAAACCACTTTAATCACATTTGATCCAAGATTCAAATAATTAGATGATTAAAGAATTTAAATACGAAGTGTCTAACATTCTAGGTCAATATATTCTACCACACTTAAAACATTTCATCCTCAAAATTCCAACACAAGCAACAAAAGGAAACATTAAACAACAATACTTAAAACTACTCACAATCACTTGCAAATAAAGCCCATGGTTTGCCAAAGTTCAAAAATCCTCTCATCTCACAAGGACGATAAAAATCTACCAAGCGTACCTTGCGCTCAACAACCTTAGATTGCTTAGATGATCATTCATGCTACCTCATAACAAATCTAAGAGCACCACCTAAACTGTCCATAGGCTAAAAATACATAGCATAAATATACTAAAGCGCATTCGAGGTACATGGACCATTCAATATCAAATCCAAACACTTGCTCGATCACATAATTTCACTTCTAAACTGGTATAGATCAATTGGCCTCTCTAGTGTGGACTTTGATCACATTCCTTGATTAGAGACTCACATTATCCTTACATAATAAAGTACCATGATAGAAAACCTTGAGATCATATCAAGAATTCATATCAAGTATTCGTCTTCAAGAATTAAGTGAAAATCCTTGTTCAGACTGGTGCAAATCACCTCGAAATCATGTACTCGAATCCTAGATCCAGAACTGTCGTGTAGACCAAATGACCTATGTATAACTTAGCACTTATTTTATTGGTTTCTTAAATACACCAATATCTTTTTTCATATTCCTTTATATAGTATCACAACATGTAATACTAAAATCGTTTATGAACCACTTTATAAAAACATAACTTCAAGTTATTAAACATTTTATAACTTAAGTTCATATTTGTATAATACTCCACTACGTCCTAAGAGTATACACAAAAACATCAAATTTATTTTATTTAGCAAGGATGTTTGACAAATTTAGTACTTATAATTTACTACCTTCTCAATTTAAGAGCTAGAAAGAAAATTAACTTTTGTATTTTCACAAATATACTTAGCTTCAAGCTCTGCAGCGATTCAAAAGTTTTCGACTGTCCAAAATCATCGAAAATCCAATTTCATTCTAACAAAAGAAAACTACCAAATAACATATTATAACATGATGCAAATACCACATATTGCCTAATGCATAAGATACTTGTGTTCATAAAACAACTTAACAAAAGTTTCAATGTAACATTCCCGTTTTTTAATCAAATTTAAATTGGAAATTTAATTAATTTTAGAAATTTAATTGTGAATTAACTGGATATTTTCCAAATTTAAATAGATATCTGTTTGTCATTTATGTAAATGGATATAAAACAAGAAATAAAAATTTAAAATAATATAAATACAGATAATGATTTATTTAAAAGGTATACTAGTTTTAATTCAAAATAAAAATAAACTAAGCTTATAAATAATATTGGTTTAAAAAGTAATATTATAGAATTGATATAAATAAATAAAAGATTGCAAAAGCTATTTCAACTAAGAAATGTATATATATGTGTGATTTATTTGTGAGTGTACAAATTGTTTTAAATTCATTTCTTCTTAAAAATTTGTAAAAGTAAAATAAATACATATGTTAGTATCTCAAGTTTAAAATGAGTGTTTTAAAAAACCTGAGTAGCATTTAAAAAAATTTTTTTAAGATATAATATATGTATATATATATATATATATATAAATATTGATTAAATTCTTTTAACATTGAACATGTACATATTACATACAAATGTAAACATACATAAAAGGGGATGAGTAAGCAAATCAACATGCATAGATTCCATAATCATCTCTTTTTACAAATGGCATTCACTATATTTAATTGAATTAAATAATTAAATTAAAAAAAAAAAACTCTTCACTTGCCCATATGCAATTATTAAACTTTTCAGCAAATCTGAAAAAGTATACAGTAACAAGAGATCTCAAATCTGAGGTAAAGATAAAAAAAAAAGATAAGTAGAAAGAAAATGTGTAAACCAAGTTATCTTCAGTTCAAAATTTTCGAGATAAAAGAAATCAAAACTTGATCAATGCAACCAGATATTCAACCTGGAAAACAAATACAAGCAAATTCTTCTCAGATCTGAAAGAAAAAAAAAATCAAAAACCAGACAATCAAAATTTTGGTGCAACATTATTATCAACCTGGAAATTTACAAAATGAAGATCAATGCAAAAGGAGCTGATCATTTCAGATTTAATAACAAGTTAGAGAACATGTGCAAGATCAATCCCGGGTAAGTTTTTAACTTTAAAGTTAATAAATCTATGGTTTCAAAAACCAAGTTTTAACATAAACCAAATTCAAGGATTGCAGAAGGAAAAAAAAAGGGGAAAAATAGAGCTGCAGTTTTGACAGTGCAGATTCTATCAAACAATGTGAGGCAAGTAAAATTCTTTTGGAAGGTTTTAATCTGAAGATTGTTAATTAGTGAATAAGCAAAGATTTTTGTTTACAAACCTTGCAGATAAAAGCTTCAAAAAAAAAAGAATTAAAGAAAAAATGTACATGCTAAACAAGAATAAAAGTTTCCAGGCTTCACTGTCTCTGTTCTGCTTTGACCAAGGTGAGCAAATCCTTAACCTTACAATACATCCTGGTTTGCATGCAAGTAAAATTGATGTGTGTTTGTGAATGAGTTTGCATATGGTATGATATGTGTTTGAATGTTGATATGAATATGCTTGAACATGTCAGAGTACAGACATATGGTTCTGTTTTCTAGTTCCAGCTTTTCAAAACCTGTCAAAAAACCAAATTGCTTCTTCTCTGTCCTCAATTCAATGTGAGCAAAACTTCACCTTTCCTATTTTTGAAATGCCTGTGAGCAACTTTCCCTCCTTAAACATATTTTCTTGTTAATGCTTGTGAGTAAATCTATTTTTAAAAAACAGTTTCTATTTTTTTTAAAAATCCAAACTATCAAGAATTTGCAGAAATTTAAAGTTTAATTCACAACGCTTTTAAATAAGCCAATTAAAACAGTAGCAATTAAAACTGCTTTGTTATTTTTCTTTAGTGAGTAATTCAGAATTTATGGGTTGTTTAAAGTTTTCTATGTGCATGAGTTTGAATATGCTTGTGACTGTTGTAAGATGGATATTCTGTGTGTGATTATGTTTGAATATGCAGATAAGTGTAATATGAATTTCTGCAGACATGCTTCTGCTATTACTTGGATTTAAATATAAATCTACTTCTCTATGTATGAATCTTAGTTAGGAAATTATTATATAATCAAATTTGAGTTTGTGTTGCATAGATTTAGGATTTGAAAAATTTTAATTTAGAAAAGAAAAAAAAAAAGAAAACCTGTTACTACTGGAAATAAGTAACAGCAGACAATAGTGTCATGAAGTAAAATTACCAAACAACTTTAATTTATTCAACCAAGTTTAAAGCTTTAATGCATGTTAAACATGGATATTAAAACATGCTTCAGGTTTTTAAATCAACTAAGGGGTCAGGAAATTAGAACTGTGCACAATTTGATATTTTGAGGTTATCAAAACAAAAAAAGAATTTTGGGATCTGAATTCCTTCTGAAGATGGAATGTTGACTGAAGAGAGTGGGGAAAGATAAAAGGGGAAGTTGATCATTGGGTTGAAGTGAAGACAGTGTTTTTTTTTTTCAGGGTTGGCATGTGTGGGTTGAAGCTTTTTCAGGTTGATGTTTTTTTTTTTCTTGAATCTGATTATCAAGCTGCAGAGAATTATGTTGATGATGGTTATCATGTTAAGGGATTGATTTGCTTCTTGGAGAGTTAGGTGAAGGTTGCTGGAAGTCGCCGGGGTGGTGGTGCATTTGCACAGTAGAAATTGGTCACTGGTGAAAGCTTGGTGTGCAGGGTTTTGGGAGACTCGGAGTGAACCTCGGGTATTTACTGTTGTGACTCGAAGTGAATGGAGTTTTATCCCGAAGTAACTTGAGGGAAGTCTCGGGTTAGTTATTTACAGGTTGCAGACCTGAGAGTTGAGTTCTTTTTAAAATCTGGAAAATTTAAATGTTTAAAAGCATTGTTTTAAAATAAAGTATAGGTTTGAATGAAATTCAAGGTAAGCCTTTGTATTGAAAAATCTAAAATGATAGATTTAAATTTAGGTAGAATTTAAATTTAAATCTGGAAACAGTAAAATGTAGTTTTCAGGTTTTGAATCCAGGTTTTTATATTTAAAACAGTTTTTTTCTTTTAAAAATTTAAAAGAGAATTCAATGTTTAAAAACAAGATTCAAATTTAGGTGTAGATTTGAATTGGAATTAAGTTTGAATTTCAAGGTTTTAAAATGAAACTTTTAGATTTTAAGCAAGATTTAAAAGATTGTTTTGAAATCAAGTTTTTGAGTGTGATTTCAGTTTTGTTTTGAAATGAGTTTAAATTCAAAACAGTTTTGAAAATTTTTAAAAATTGGACAGAAATGTTTTAAGTAAAATTTAAGTATGAATTTGATTTCAAATAAAGGTTTAAATTTTTGAAAAAAAATTCTTTCCTTTAAGTATTGAAATAAAATCATGATAAGTTTAACTTTTAATTGAAAAGTTAAAATAAAATAAGTAGATTTGAAATAAAGTTTATATTAAACTTTATTAAATAAATTTGGAAAGGTTTTAAAAATTTTAAAAGTTCAATTTAAAATATGTTTAAATTTAATTGATTTCTAAATATTATATTTTATTTAAATTAAGTTTAATGATTTAGGATTTGATAATCAATTGTACTAAAGATTATTATTAGTTATTTTGAATTTGATTTAATTAAACATAATTTAATTTGTAAAGATAATTGAGATAATTGAATCAATTTTAATTATCAAGTTTTATTTGTTCATAAATGATTTAATTAAGATGATGTTTTCTTAATTAAGAATCTTTTAATATAATAAGTTAAGAATCATTTAATTAATTTTAAATGATTAAGTTAATTAGTTAATTAAGTAATTAAATTATGATTAATTAAGATAATCACTTTGGATTAATCTAATATAATACTTAGGGAAGTAATTAAGTGATTAATTACTAAAGGTAATTAAGTAAAGGATAAATACTTTATTAAAAGTAATTAAGTAATGTGATTAAGAGTTAATCATTTGAGTTATTAATTGAAGAATTAATTAATAATTAGTTAAAGGTTTAAATCATTTGATTAATGATTAATGAATAAAATAGTTAAGAATAATTAATTAAGTGATTAATTACATGTTAAAGTAATTAAGTATGGATAATTTATGATTAAAGATTTATTAATCAAATGTTCGAAGGTTAATTAATTTAAAGAAAAATTAATTAATTAATTAATGAAGGTGATTAAGACTTAATCAATTGTAATAAATGATAATTAATCATTGATTAAAGATTACCAATGAAAGTAATTATGTGGTTGATAAATTTAAAACCACGCAAATTTATTCATCTTAACTCAAGATGTTTGATTATTATTGAATGTTTTGTGATGGATTGATATATTTGATATATGAGGTGATGCTATGTATTGCTTTGTGCTAAGTTGTTATATCTGTGATGTATATGTTGTTATATGTGCATGCAAACCCTTGACCCGTAAAACGACATTTGGATTTCGATGCGACAGGGAGTCGGATTCCATTTGATTATCCGAAATCCACATCGAATTGTAATGATTGAATCTGTGCTGATTGATGATGTGGCACTCTTATTGTGTAAAACCCCTAGACCCCACTTATACACACACAAATATGGATTGCACGTGGAAATTAGTTAAGTCACGGATTTTGAAATTGTTTTAAAATTGAATTTTTAAATCCAAAATAGTTTTTGAACTAGAATTGAAGCTTTTGAAAATAGTTATTTTTAAATAACTTGATTAAGTTTTGAAAATTTAGGTAATTGGATTTAAATTTGAATTCAATATTTGAAATTGAATTCTAAAATTTGGAAACTAAGGTTTAAAAAGGGTATTCAACTTATAAATGGGTTTATATGGGTTTTTAAACCATTTTAAAGGTGGTGTTTTGGAATTTAAATTCAAGCCAAGATTCAACTTGTATAAATTGGATTTTTCTAAAACGAAAACTATTTGTTTTCAAATAATAAAGCTTTCACATAAGAAATGAATTTCCAATTGGTGTTAAAAGGACTTCAAGTCTAAAATGAAATGGTTTCCAAATTATAGATAAATCTTTGGAAATGGGTTTGAAAGCTATAAATCTTTAATTTTAAAGATTATAAATTGGGTTAATCCAAATTGAATGGGAATTGTTTTTGAAATCTATGGATAGATCTTTGTGAAACTGGGTGAAACTTTGTGAAATAAATCTTTTTGTTTAAAGATTTAAAAATGGTAATTTGTTTAACCATTTGAAAGAAAAGTTTTGGATTTTTATAAGTTGTGACTTAACTAAAATCCCATATCCATATGTTTTAAAATATGGCGCTTACTATTCGGTTTAGCCGGGAGAGGACCTTGTGTCATATAACCCATTCCGAATAGTGATACGACGTTATGGATAGCAATTGAAGACCGGTGGTGAAGACCGGGTATTTGTGAGAACGATAGGATAACCTATTGATTGTCTCTGCACCGAGTAGCTACGGTATAGAGATTCCCTTAGTGATGGGAAGTCCGATCGGGATTGTGGATACCCGGATTTGCAAGGGCTTCTTCGGAAGTGCCTTCGGTTCTGTTCGAACCCGGAACAGACTTGTATGGTTGTATGTCCGACATTACACTTTGAGATGTTAACTGATTTCTATCAAATACATTTCTGCTTGGTGGCGGAGAATTTATTCTCTTAGCTTAACACCCTTCTCTGAGACGTACGAGCTCAGAGGTTATGTAGTTGATATTTATCAGTGATATTCCCAATTTGGTAATGTGGCATGCTGAGTGCTGCTGTGTGATGATCATTGGTTGATCATTTGTGATATGATCATTTGTTTGATCATTTATCTTTGTGATCATTGCTTTGGCCATCTGTTGACCCAAAGCATGGCTTTGTTGCACAAAGCGTAGCTTTGTGGACGAGACTGCATCAGGACCTCACTCCCCGGAAATGGTCGAAACAGGAAAGATGCGGCAAGGTTATGAGGGTCGCGCCCTTTAGGGTATGTCATTTCCTTCTGGAAAAGGGTGGTATCATGGTATGGAGCCCAGATACTTACTCACGTTGATACACTATACCTATTACTGTGTGGTGTTGTTGTGCGCGCACTCGGATAAAGGTCCCAAAGGACCGGGGGATGACATATTCGTGTAGTAGTTACCTAGTTACAGAGGTAACCCGGCCTTGTGTTGGCAGAGATCTAACCGTAACGTTAGTTCTCGGGACGTCCCGCCAGAGGCGTACCCATGTGGCAATAGGAAGTTCCTTAGCCTGACCATTTGTTGGAAATCCATTCATCCAATACGTGCCTTGTACGGTTTTAGTTGTAGAACCTGCCATTTAACATGGCAGCTATAGTAGGCATAGCATCATGGTACCTATGCTGGCTAGGACTTATATTATACTTTCGAAAGATTTTCCACTATGCACTAGTAATAATATCAAAGAATTTTTCTCGTAGTAAGCATGTTTGACTATCATAAGGAGAAATCTCCCCCATGTGTGCGTTTGCATTGTGTGTGTGCCGGGAGGCCTTATGGTAGTTTCATTTTCTAAAAAGCATTGCGGATTTCAAATTTAAATTCTTCTATCTGTTTTAAAAGAACAAATGTTTTTGTTTGCTCATACCAGTCCCACGACTGACCTGGAGTTTATTGTTCCTTTCCTAAACTCTGGGTGCCCACTATTTCCCACACGGGCAGTCTAGAGTTGGGGTTTTCAGATAATCTATAGTAGGTGTAGATTCGATAGCTTTCAGCCATTAGGATTTGGCAATCGCATTTTGGATCGAGTTGCTTCTCTTCATCTTGAGTGGGAGTTCGAGCTATTGCTGGATTGGTGCTTTGGAGATGGAAATTACTGATATTGGAGTTCTTTCTTGAAGACTATTTTGGAGATTTGTTCCGCTGCTAGTGTTATCTTTTATTTCCGCTGCTATTCTTTGTATCTCTGAAATGTTGATATCTATTGTACCATTCTGTGGTATCATTCATGTTGTATCAGTTATTGTATCAAATGTTGTATATTGTTATGCATATTCTTTTTCTTCCGCTGTGTTATTTACTTAATGTGTTATAAGCTCCGGCGAACCAGGTTCGACGTTTGGATCTGCGGCATTTGAATACGAGTGTCGTATTCGGTGCCGATTTTCGAAGGTCGAGTCAGGGTCGTTATAAGTGGTATCAGAGCTGATGGTTAAAACCTTAGCTCAGGGGTATAACATATTAAGTAGCTCATTAGAGATAGGGTGAAGTATACCCTAGAATGAGTATATCCCTAAGATATCCGTTCGAATGCCTCAGTGAATTCTCTTACTATTCACCGATAGTGAGTATGAGTGCGAGAAGAGGACGAGATAGGGGACGGGGGAGTACCACTACAAATGGTCAATACCCTGCAACAGTGGAAATATCTTTTCTCTATCAATCTCCTTTGATTCGATTTCGTATTCTTTTGATTGCTTCATAGCAGCTCCAGAAAGAAGTTTCGGTGTGATGGTGGCCTTACGTATCGTTGTAGAAAATTCTTACCCCGTATCTTCGTCAGTTTCTTATCAGCTTTTCGTTCTAAACTTTAATAAATTTGGAATTGAATTTGAAAATTTTAAATAAGTTAGAAATTTTAAATTAAGTAAACTGGTTAACTAATATGAAGATTTAATCTATCTATTTATTCTCTGGGATCCGATATTTCTACGAACGATTAGTTATCCCTTCGAACTAATCAATGCCCTTGCACATTCGTAGACCGATGGACCCAAATATATTGTGTAATAATTGTATGAGTTTGTTCTCGTATTGTTGATATTCTGATTTGGGAAACCAAATGCAGAATAAATATCTCGATTCTGATCTGATCAGTCATTTCTTTATCTATTATCTTTTCTTTCTCGTCTTACTTGCAATTTCGAGGACGAAATTCTTTTAAGGGGGAAATCTGTAACATTCCCGTTTTTTAATCAAATTTAAATTGGAAATTTAATTAATTTTAGAAATTTAATTGTGAATTAACTGGATATTTTCCAAATTTAAATAGATATCTGTTTGTCATTTATGTAAATGGATATAAAACAAGAAATAAAAATTTAAAATAATATAAATACAGATAATGATTTATTTAAAAGGTATACTAGTTTTAATTCAAAATAAAAATAAACTAAGCTTATAAATAATATTGGTTTAAAAAGTAATATTATAGAATTGATATAAATAAATAAAAGATTGCAAAAGCTATTTCAACTAAGAAATGTATATATATGTGTGATTTATTTGTGAGTGTACAAATTGTTTTAAATTCATTTCTTCTTAAAAATTTGTAAAAGTAAAATAAATACATATGTTAGTATCTCAAGTTTAAAATGAGTGTTTTAAAAAACCTGAGTAGCATTTAAAAAAAATTTTTTAAGATATAATATATGTATATATATATATATATATAAATATTGATTAAATTCTTTTAACATTGAACATGTACATATTACATACAAATGTAAACATACATAAAAGGGGATGAGTAAGCAAATCAACATGCATAGATTCCATAATCATCTCTTTTTACAAATGGCATTCACTATATTTAATTGAATTAAATAATTAAATTAAAAAAAAAAAACTCTTCACTTGCCCATATGCAATTATTAAACTTTTCAGCAAATCTGAAAAAGTATACAGTAACAAGAGATCTCAAATCTGAGGTAAAGATAAAAAAAAAAAGATAAGTAGAAAGAAAATGTGTAAACCAAGTTATCTTCAGTTCAAAATTTTCGAGATAAAAGAAATCAAAACTTGATCAATGCAACCAGATATTCAACCTGGAAAACAAATACAAGCAAATTCTTCTCAGATCTGAAAGAAAAAAAAAATCAAAAACCAGACAATCAAAATTTTGGTGCAACATTATTATCAACCTGGAAATTTACAAAATGAAGATCAATGCAAAAGGAGCTGATCATTTCAGATTTAATAACAAGTTAGAGAACATGTGCAAGATCAATCCCGGGTAAGTTTTTAACTTTAAAGTTAATAAATCTATGGTTTCAAAAACCAAGTTTTAACATAAACCAAATTCAAGGATTGCAGAAGGAAAAAAAAAGGGGAAAAATAGAGCTGCAGTTTTGACAGTGCAGATTCTATCAAACAATGTGAGGCAAGTAAAATTCTTTTGGAAGGTTTTAATCTGAAGATTGTTAATTAGTGAATAAGCAAAGATTTTTGTTTACAAACCTTGCAGATAAAAGCTTCAAAAAAAAAAGAATTAAAGAAAAAATGTACATGCTAAACAAGAATAAAAGTTTCCAGGCTTCACTGTCTCTGTTCTGCTTTGACCAAGGTGAGCAAATCCTTAACCTTACAATACATCCTGGTTTGCATGCAAGTAAAATTGATGTGTGTTTGTGAATGAGTTTGCATATGGTATGATATGTGTTTGAATGTTGATATGAATATGCTTGAACATGTCAGAGTACAGACATATGGTTCTGTTTTCTAGTTCCAGCTTTTCAAAACCTGTCAAAAAACCAAATTGCTTCTTCTCTGTCCTCAATTCAATGTGAGCAAAACTTCACCTTTCCTATTTTTGAAATGCCTGTGAGCAACTTTCCCTCCTTAAACATATTTTCTTGTTAATGCTTGTGAGTAAATCTATTTTTAAAAAACAGTTTCTATTTTTTTTAAAAATCCAAACTATCAAGAATTTGCAGAAATTTAAAGTTTAATTCACAACGCTTTTAAATAAGCCAATTAAAACAGTAGCAATTAAAACTGCTTTGTTATTTTTCTTTAGTGAGTAATTCAGAATTTATGGGTTGTTTAAAGTTTTCTATGTGCATGAGTTTGAATATGCTTGTGACTGTTGTAAGATGGATATTCTGTGTGTGATTATGTTTGAATATGCAGATAAGTGTAATATGAATTTCTGCAGACATGCTTCTGCTATTACTTGGATTTAAATATAAATCTACTTCTCTATGTATGAATCTTAGTTAGGAAATTATTATATAATCAAATTTGAGTTTGTGTTGCATAGATTTAGGATTTGAAAAATTTTAATTTAGAAAAGAAAAAAAAAGAAAACCTGTTACTACTGGAAATAAGTAACAGCAGACAATAGTGTCATGAAGTAAAATTACCAAACAACTTTAATTTATTCAACCAAGTTTAAAGCTTTAATGCATGTTAAACATGGATATTAAAACATGCTTCAGGTTTTTAAATCAACTAAGGGGTCAGGAAATTAGAACTGTGCACAATTTGATATTTTGAGGTTATCAAAACAAAAAAAGAATTTTGGGATCTGAATTCCTTCTGAAGATGGAATGTTGACTGAAGAGAGTGGGGAAAGATAAAAGGGGAAGTTGATCATTGGGTTGAAGTGAAGACAGTGTTTTTTTTTTTCAGGGTTGGCATGTGTGGGTTGAAGCTTTTTCAGGTTGATGTTTTTTTTTTTCTTGAATCTGATTATCAAGCTGCAGAGAATTATGTTGATGATGGTTATCATGTTAAGGGATTGATTTGCTTCTTGGAGAGTTAGGTGAAGGTTGCTGGAAGTCGCCGGGGTGGTGGTGCATTTGCACAGTAGAAATTGGTCACTGGTGAAAGCTTGGTGTGCAGGGTTTTGGGAGACTCGGAGTGAACCTCGGGTATTTACTGTTGTGACTCGAAGTGAATGGAGTTTTATCCCGAAGTAACTTGAGGGAAGTCTCGGGTTAGTTATTTACAGGTTGCAGACCTGAGAGTTGAGTTCTTTTTAAAATCTGGAAAATTTAAATGTTTAAAAGCATTGTTTTAAAATAAAGTATAGGTTTGAATGAAATTCAAGGTAAGCCTTTGTATTGAAAAATCTAAAATGATAGATTTAAATTTAGGTAGAATTTAAATTTAAATCTGGAAACAGTAAAATGTAGTTTTCAGGTTTTGAATCCAGGTTTTTATATTTAAAACAGTTTTTTTCTTTTAAAAATTTAAAAGAGAATTCAATGTTTAAAAACAAGATTCAAATTTAGGTGTAGATTTGAATTGGAATTAAGTTTGAATTTCAAGGTTTTAAAATGAAACTTTTAGATTTTAAGCAAGATTTAAAAGATTGTTTTGAAATCAAGTTTTTGAGTGTGATTTCAGTTTTGTTTTGAAATGAGTTTAAATTCAAAACAGTTTTGAAAATTTTTAAAAATTGGACAGAAATGTTTTAAGTAAAATTTAAGTATGAATTTGATTTCAAATAAAGGTTTAAATTTTTGAAAAAAAATTCTTTCCTTTAAGTATTGAAATAAAATCATGATAAGTTTAACTTTTAATTGAAAAGTTAAAATAAAATAAGTAGATTTGAAATAAAGTTTATATTAAACTTTATTAAATAAATTTGGAAAGGTTTTAAAAATTTTAAAAGTTCAATTTAAAATATGTTTAAATTTAATTGATTTCTAAATATTATATTTTATTTAAATTAAGTTTAATGATTTAGGATTTGATAATCAATTGTACTAAAGATTATTATTAGTTATTTTGAATTTGATTTAATTAAACATAATTTAATTTGTAAAGATAATTGAGATAATTGAATCAATTTTAATTATCAAGTTTTATTTGTTCATAAATGATTTAATTAAGATGATGTTTTCTTAATTAAGAATCTTTTAATATAATAAGTTAAGAATCATTTAATTAATTTTAAATGATTAAGTTAATTAGTTAATTAAGTAATTAAATTATGATTAATTAAGATAATCACTTTGGATTAATCTAATATAATACTTAGGGAAGTAATTAAGTGATTAATTACTAAAGGTAATTAAGTAAAGGATAAATACTTTATTAAAAGTAATTAAGTAATGTGATTAAGAGTTAATCATTTGAGTTATTAATTGAAGAATTAATTAATAATTAGTTAAAGGTTTAAATCATTTGATTAATGATTAATGAATAAAATAGTTAAGAATAATTAATTAAGTGATTAATTACATGTTAAAGTAATTAAGTATGGATAATTTATGATTAAAGATTTATTAATCAAATGTTCGAAGGTTAATTAATTTAAAGAAAAATTAATTAATTAATTAATGAAGGTGATTAAGACTTAATCAATTGTAATAAATGATAATTAATCATTGATTAAAGATTACCAATGAAAGTAATTATGTGGTTGATAAATTTAAAACCACGCAAATTTATTCATCTTAACTCAAGATGTTTGATTATTATTGAATGTTTTGTGATGGATTGATATATTTGATATATGAGGTGATGCTATGTATTGCTTTGTGCTAAGTTGTTATATCTGTGATGTATATGTTGTTATATGTGCATGCAAACCCTTAACCCGTAAAACGACATTTGGATTTCGATGCGACAGGGAGTCGGATTCCATTTGATTATCCGAAATCCACATCGAATTGTAATGATTGAATCTGTGCTGATTGATGATGTGGCACTCTTATTGTGTAAAACCCCTAGACCCCACTTATACACACACAAATATGGATTGCACGTGGAAATTAGTTAAGTCACGGATTTTGAAATTGTTTTAAAATTGAATTTTTAAATCCAAAATAGTTTTTGAACTAGAATTGAAGCTTTTGAAAATAGTTATTTTTAAATAACTTGATTAAGTTTTGAAAATTTAGGTAATTGGATTTAAATTTGAATTCAATATTTGAAATTGAATTCTAAAATTTGGAAACTAAGGTTTAAAAAGGGTATTCAACTTATAAATGGGTTTATATGGGTTTTTAAACCATTTTAAAGGTGGTGTTTTGGAATTTAAATTCAAGCCAAGATTCAACTTGTATAAATTGGATTTTTCTAAAACGAAAACTATTTGTTTTCAAATAATAAAGCTTTCACATAAGAAATGAATTTCCAATTGGTGTTAAAAGGACTTCAAGTCTAAAATGAAATGGTTTCCAAATTATAGATAAATCTTTGGAAATGGGTTTGAAAGCTATAAATCTTTAATTTTAAAGATTATAAATTGGGTTAATCCAAATTGAATGGGAATTGTTTTTGAAATCTATGGATAGATCTTTGTGAAACTGGGTGAAACTTTGTGAAATAAATCTTTTTGTTTAAAGATTTAAAAATGGTAATTTGTTTAACCATTTGAAAGAAAAGTTTTGGATTTTTATAAGTTGTGACTTAACTAAAATCCCATATCCATATGTTTTAAAATATGGCGCTTACTATTCGGTTTAGCCGGGAGAGGACCTTGTGTCATATAACCCATTCCGAATAGTGATACGACGTTATGGATAGCAATTGAAGACCGGTGGTGAAGACCGGGTATTTGTGAGAACGATAGGATAACCTATTGATTGTCTCTGCACCGAGTAGCTACGGTATAGAGATTCCCTTAGTGATGGGAAGTCCGATCGGGATTGTGGATACCCGGATTTGCAAGGGCTTCTTCGGAAGTGCCTTCGGTTCTGTTCGAACCCGGAACAGACTTGTATGGTTGTATGTCCGACATTACACTTTGAGATGTTAACTGATTTCTATCAAATACATTTCTGCTTGGTGGCGGAGAATTTATTCTCTTAGCTTAACACCCTTCTCTGAGACGTACGAGCTCAGAGGTTATGTAGTTGATATTTATCAGTGATATTCCCAATTTGGTAATGTGGCATGCTGAGTGCTGCTGTGTGATGATCATTGGTTGATCATTTGTGATATGATCATTTGTTTGATCATTTATCTTTGTGATCATTGCTTTGGCCATCTGTTGACCCAAAGCATGGCTTTGTTGCACAAAGCGTAGCTTTGTGGACGAGACTGCATCAGGACCTCACTCCCCGGAAATGGTCGAAACAGGAAAGATGCGGCAAGGTTATGAGGGTCGCGCCCTTTAGGGTATGTCATTTCCTTCTGGAAAAGGGTGGTATCATGGTATGGAGCCCAGATACTTACTCACGTTGATACACTATACCTATTACTGTGTGGTGTTGTTGTGCGCGCACTCGGATAAAGGTCCCAAAGGACCGGGGGATGACATATTCGTGTAGTAGTTACCTAGTTACAGAGGTAACCCGGCCTTGTGTTGGCAGAGATCTAACCGTAACGTTAGTTCTCGGGACGTCCCGCCAGAGGCGTACCCATGTGGCAATAGGAAGTTCCTTAGCCTGACCATTTGTTGGAAATCCATTCATCCAATACGTGCCTTGTACGGTTTTAGTTGTAGAACCTGCCATTTAACATGGCAGCTATAGTAGGCATAGCATCATGGTACCTATGCTGGCTAGGACTTATATTATACTTTCGAAAGATTTTCCACTATGCACTAGTAATAATATCAAAGAATTTTTCTCGTAGTAAGCATGTTTGACTATCATAAGGAGAAATCTCCCCCATGTGTGCGTTTGCATTGTGTGTGTGCCGGGAGGCCTTATGGTAGTTTCATTTTCTAAAAAGCATTGCGGATTTCAAATTTAAATTCTTCTATCTGTTTTAAAAGAACAAATGTTTTTGTTTGCTCATACCAGTCCCACGACTGACCTGGAGTTTATTGTTCCTTTCCTAAACTCTGGGTGCCCACTATTTCCCACACGGGCAGTCTAGAGTTGGGGTTTTCAGATAATCTATAGTAGGTGTAGATTCGATAGCTTTCAGCCATTAGGATTTGGCAATCGCATTTTGGATCGAGTTGCTTCTCTTCATCTTGAGTGGGAGTTCGAGCTATTGCTGGATTGGTGCTTTGGAGATGGAAATTACTGATATTGGAGTTCTTTCTTGAAGACTATTTTGGAGATTTGTTCCGCTGCTAGTGTTATCTTTTATTTCCGCTGCTATTCTTTGTATCTCTGAAATGTTGATATCTATTGTACCATTCTGTGGTATCATTCATGTTGTATCAGTTATTGTATCAAATGTTGTATATTGTTATGCATATTCTTTTTCTTCCGCTGTGTTATTTACTTAATGTGTTATAAGCTCCGGCGAACCAGGTTCGACGTTTGGATCTGCGGCATTTGAATACGAGTGTCGTATTCGGTGCCGATTTTCGAAGGTCGAGTCAGGGTCGTTATATTCAATTACTTATTTAACACACAATAAGCTTTTAAGGAAAAACAGTAAAAGGTTCCTTAATTATTTGGTTATGCCACCACCACTCGGGCACCCTACACAGTACACATAAACATTTCTTCACATAAAGTTCATGTCAAATTCCTTTTAAAGAAAATTTTTAGAACTAAACACCTAGGTTTTATTCTAAATCATTTTAAAATAATAACATATACATATACTTTTTGTATATCAAATCATACTTTCGGGATTAAATCAGAATATGTTTTATAAAAAAAATTCCATAGTATCCCCCATTTTGAAATCAAAAAATAAACGTCGATGATGTTGCAGTTCTCATGAGCATTATTTTCAAGCGATAGAAGTAAGTTTAGTGCATGCAAATCATAGTTTTGGGATGTAACCTAAAATCATTTTCAAAGCGGTATCGAGTACTTTATAAATATTACTAAGTACCTTGATCTCCATGTCATAAAACGATTTCTCAATCATTTACTTACAAATAATACTATTATTATTTTTCCAAAATCCTTAAAAACATTTTCAAAGACTCTGGGAATTAAATTCTTAAAATATCAGTTTAAATCCTCATTGTTTATAAACCATATTTATAAACCGTACTTATATAAAATCACTTTCTTATATAAAAAATTTCACTAATGTTTATCTGCAAATATCTTATCTTCCTTTATATTAAAATAAACATCTTTCACCATACTTAACTACTAATCCAACCTTGTCGTCGAGTGCCTTATATTAAAACTATGAAACTAAAGGCGTTCATTCCAATGCACCCACAAATACTGTCTACCCAACCCATGAAGTATAAAGGCAAAACTGCTCATAAACTGTTCGAACATAATCAACAACCAATAATCAATGCTCACAAACTGACCGAGTGTAACGACCCGAAATTTTCCAACCCGAAAATTCCAAATAGTTATGGAAAAGAAGAAAAAGATAGAAGAAGAAGAACAGAAACACCAAACATCTCACAATCGCAGCGGATAAAATATAATAATAAATAATAACAGTTTACAAAAGAATATTATATCTGTCGATTATATTTAATATACATCAGAGTTTTCACATATATACAGTATACAATTATCATGTCTCACATACACAGCAATACAATACAGCGGAAATATTTTATACACTATAGCCATCTAGCTCGTCTCCTGAGCTTCAGAACGTACCTACCTGAAAATCTATAATACTCGGTCTGACCCGAGCATTACATCAAAGTAACACCCGGGTCAGGCTGGAAACCAGCGTGAGTAAATCCAACTAACATGGAATACCAAAGCAAATCACTATATAAAATCCGGGGTATCTTATATCAACTCACAAGTTATTATAAATGACACATATTTCACATATAAATTTCTAAGTATCAAACTTGGATAAAATATTCCAATTCACTTAAATCATTTCATTCCAGCCTATTGATTTCACAAATTAATTTATAAAAATTCGAAGTGGTTTCGGGTATTTCCTAATACCCGACCCCGGTCACTTCGAAACTCATGTTATCATAACCCAAGTTATCCAAATGAAATACACAATATTTCATAACAGAGATATCAACTCATTCAAAGCATCCAATACCATTCAATCATCCATAAGCAAAGCTTAAATCACATACAAATTTAATTACCTTAATTCAACCACAATATTAATCATTTTCGATTAATATCAACACGTAATTAACTAACTTTATTTACTTCGTTAAATAAATTATTTACTTCTTAATTAACTATCTAATTTAATCTAAGTAATCATATTTTATTTATTACATTAAGTAATTACCTATCAATCCATCCCTTAATTATTCCAAATCAATTAAACTTAATAAATTAACTTAAACTTTAATTAATTGATTCAAACCCTTAATTACCAAATTAATCAACCGGAATCAATAATTAATTGAATTAATAAGTTATCCATTTTAATTACCCTTCTTATTTGATGAGTCACAAACCATTAAGTCCTTATTAATATTACAACGAAAAACATTTCTTATTTGTGATTTAAGTTTAACCAACTTTAAAAAAAAACTGAATATTTTGAGTCAAGCAACAATTAACTCGATTAACTAGTTCCTAATCATCAATAAACAATCCAAGCTTATTTAATTAATAATTCTTAGTTTCCATTTAATTTATCCCTAAGTTAATAACCTTACTCCACACCATACTTAAAAACCTTAAAATTTTAATTAATTAATCCATGACATCAATTAGTCAACTTATTTATTTAACCCTTTATTTACCTTACAATTTAATGAATTTCAAATCATTCTGAACACATTTAAAATGTTTACTTTCAACTCACATTTTAAATTCCATTTCAAATTAAGGTTCAAATAGAATATAGTCGATCGAAGATTTACTCACCTTTGTTTTGCAATCCCAACCTGACATAGTCTACATCCTTCGAATATAACACTTTCGGATTCATGAGACATTGACTCGCATTAAGCTGGACTGTTAAATCCACTCTTAGAGAATCCAACACGTTCGTTCTTTAGAAGAAAGATGCACATTCGACAGGTGCTTAAGTCCAATACCTCTACTCCTCTGCGTCGCGCTGCTGCTCCTCCCTACCTCGCAACTTCAACTTCCCACCGCGACTCACAACGCCCGCCCCTACCACCACCGAACATCGCGGCCACTATGACCTCGAATACAACCCCTAATCAAGCCCAGCTCGACCTAGATCAACAAGGAATTGAAACCCTAGCCCACCCAACCGCTCGCGACTTCAGCTAGACTCCTCGAGCTCGAGCTGAGTTAACACTGCGTCGTGATTTTATAGAGCTGAAGACGAAAATGGTGAAGAATTTTGGCAAAAATCAGCTTCGGCCATTGACTTCATACCCCCTTTTTTTTTAGAGTTCGTTCTGCTGTACTAAGATAGAGAGAGAGGACGGGAATGAATTATAGAGTTGGGGAATTGGCTTCCTGAATACGCGTGGTACAAGAAAATATCTTGTTAAATTACTTCAAATTTAATTATATTATAGAACTTTAAAATGTCTTATTAATTGCCAATTTAATTTTTGAACACCTCTTAAAGAATGTCGCTAGGAGATTATAAGATTTTACCCGTATTCCGAACACAATGGAACATGTTTCGGAAGCTAATTTAATCATATGTGCGAGTTACGGAAGTAAACGATCAATTTTAAATTAATTTGATTGAGATAATTCTAAGCGTTTTGAGCTGCCAGGGTCAAACAACAACTCTGATTGCTACGAAAATTGAAATCCGATAATAACTAACTATTACGGATCCAACGGAACTGGTTTCGTCGAATTCCGAGACTTTGCCTCGGAAGGCTATTTTTAAGTTCAATTTAAACAATATAATTTCAAAACTAAACAAATTATCTTTGAATTAAATTCCAATCATTCTATTATCTCCAGTATTATCATTATAAATTTTATAAGCCTTCAAATTATTTAAACGGGCTTAGAAATATCCGATTCAACAATTTCCCCAATCTTCAATTATTAAATTCAATATTTAAAGTATACAATTCAATGATTTAATTATCAAGTAAATATTGATAACTTGAATACAATTTAAAATTAACCTTTAAATATTTTAAAATTAATTAAGTATTCCATTTTAAATTGTTGAAAATTCTGGGTCGTCACATTCCTCCCCCCTTAAAAGAATTTCGTCCCCGAAATTACTAGTTAGGAAGAATGGACCAATACCCGTTTATGTTTTTCCCAAAACCCCTAATTCAACATCCTACCCACTATCTTTTATCAAAAACCTATTATCACATCAACCAACGTCTCAAAATCTTCTATAGCTATCAAACAACACCCATTTGCTCAATCATCTAAATTCAATCTAAAACTAAACTTTGAATTATCAAAAATATCTCAAAATTTTCTAACTCTCTAAATTTTCGAGAAATTTTGTCGGCGTCTCCTATGCGTGACTAGCTCGGTACAACTACAAAAGGCCTTTACGGGCTCCCAAATACCAAAAGAAAACCAAAGCCAAGTGGCTACATCAAAAACCTAATCCAATTCCATACAGAAATCAAAATACATACCTTTTTGTCGGGCAATTCACATTTATTTATTGGAACCAAATCCAATTTCCTTTCCCTCAATACCTGCATAACTTACCAAGCAATAATATTCAATCGCAACCTTTCAAATTATTTTATATATCTCTTTACATAAGTTTCATACCCACTTCTATTTAAATTAGTTTTCATCGTTTCTTATGGATCCAATTTATTTTCAGTTTCTAATATTGAGTTTTCTCTTTCATTTAAACTGATTCATATTGGTTTCATTTACTAGTTTACTTTAATTTCCAATTTGAAATGGTTTTGTCGTTAACCAAATTTTTCCAAAAATTTTCTAACTGCCAAAATTTCCAGAAAATTTTGGCAGAGTCTACTTTGTACGGAGGAGCTTTTGCAATTTGACAAAAGATATAAATATGTATACATCGACCCACACGGTCGGAAAAAGCAAAAACTGTTCATATTTCCTATTTTAATTGCATAGGCGTACCTTTATTTAGCTTTTAAGCAAGCAGCTTATTTACTTAAGCAATTAGCATACCCCAAATCTAGCCAAACGGCTTCCCTGTACCTGTACTTACTCAGTTTAAATATGTAAGTGCCATATATAGAAATTCTATTAGCATTTCACTTACTTTCAATGGCTAAACACAAGCATTTCAAAAACAACAAACACCAAACGTTTACCATAAGCGATTCATATAATTTAAAGCTAATCCAATTGCTTTCAACCAAATTTATATGCCATTACATTCAATTATAATGGTTTACAAAGCAATTGTTCACATTCAATTCATTTTTAAGCAAAACAAACTCATATTCACTTCGATTAACTCAAAAATCAATTGTATTTGCTTCCACTAATCCATAAAATTTAATTAAATCCAGTTTAAGTTAAACAACAATTATTTCTACGCAATTTGATAACATCCATGTGAATAAATAATTACTTAAGTTTTATAACCTATTAAAATTGATTCCAACTCAATTTTATTAACTTCAATTCCATTTTAATTTATTCACAATCATTTTATTTAGCTCGACACATTCCATTCTTGTATACTACTAGCCATTCCCAAATTAATTCAATCCAAACTTTATTTAATGGGCTTTCACTCTTATTCGAAGTCGAACTTCCATAACCTTTAAACTTAAGTGAATTTACTTTAGTTTATTCCAACATTAAACTTAAGTTTGCTTCTATTTGATTCTTATTTAAGCACTCCATTATATTTAGTTAACTTATCCATTTTAAATTTTGATTTTAACTTCACCTTCATAATTTCCAAAATATTGTCCAACTACATACTTATCTCATTTATACTTTAAATTAATATACCACCAAATTTAAGTTCAGTCTGATAATCTTATTCCAATCACAATTTTGATTTAGTTTTTATTCTATCAGACTTCATCCATTTATTTAACTCAATAAACCCATTAAAAATTTTTAATTGCTTACTTAATTCGTTATCGAATTTATTTTATTAATACAAGGCCACTCTCAGTTTATTTCTATTCACTTGGATTTTGCTTTGCAACTCAAACTATTTCTATTATAATCACTTCTCTTATATCCAATCTACTTGCAAATCTCATTAAATATTATTCAAATCACCCTTGAATTTTATTTATAATTCAAACCATCACACATTTTTTTTTTCAATCCAACCCTATTTTATTTTTACAACATCTCTTCTAATTTATTTCATTATTAAATCCAAGTCGAGTTCTATTTACAATTTGAATTCGTTTCCAAACTCCATTATTAATTTACAATTCATTTATGTACCAAAGTTAAATTTTATTAACATACTCAATCTCACAATTATTTAACCAATTAGCTTATTTCCAATTTCTAAATCAATATTCGATTTTTAATTACAAATCACTTCAGTGAAATTCTAGTTTGGATTTCCTTTTTATTTTCCCAAAATTCCAACACCTTTATTTAAAATTTTAGAAATGCTTTTAAATTCACAACATACTTAATAAAATAGCTCTTTATAAAAATACTTTTATAACTCGATGTCTCAATCAGTCTATCCTTGTTCTCACAGAAATTCAGTCATACGTTGATCAGGCGTTGGACTGAAAATCTATAAGTACTTGGTAAACCCGGTTTCAACACCCAGTAAAACATTTGAAAAAAATAATTTTATTGAAAATATAGGAATCGGGTTTTTGAAAATAGAGGAAATATCTTTGGTGAGAATGCTCTGGAAATCATCACCCCCATCCATGGTCGCATTTAATCCGATGATTATGTTGTCGTCCCGACAAAATCCACAGATAACCGTAGGCCTCCGCGCTCCACGATTACACCTTGGAACCCACGACAGATCGCAACTACAACTGGGGTTACGTAGCTATCACAGCAAAAACCCATATAACTGTAGACATCAGCGCTATCGAATTTCGCTGCCAAAAATGAAACTTCTCCACTCCACTTGACCATAGATCGCAGTCTACCGATGTTGCGTTGCCTTTCCGGCAAAATCAAGTGTAGACCGTTGACACTCATCCTCTACACGATTTTCCCTATGGTCCCCACAGTAGATCGCAGCGACATCGAATTACACTGTCGTCACAGCATAACCCAAATGCCTCTGTAGACATCAACGCCATCGACTTACGCTACCCAATAATCCTCAGGAACTAGTTTTTACCGGACTCCTCACAGGATCAACTTTAGAACCCCCCTGGGCTCAAGGCAGCACCACCCGGTGGCACTCCTGAGAAGTTCATTTCAAGGGAGCGCCTTTTTCCCCAGAGCCATCATCAAAACATTTTATACTATACACATATAGTATCTTCAAATCATACACCTAGTATGATATCATACAAAGCTCCTTTATACAAAATCGATTATTCCAAAATCGATAATTCCCAAACTAGGCTTTCCAAATTTTCATATTGATTTTACCCAAAAATCAAAAGCCTTTCCAAATTCGAAAGTTCCCAAAACCTTTTCCAAAATTCTCATAAGATCCTTTATATATATACAGATATATATTATTTTTTTAAAACTTTGGATCACTTTAAACTCGTATAAAATCCTTTTTATACTTCAAACACTTCCAAAATCCTTTTTCTTCCAACAACAGATTTAACAAGGGAAGAATATATATACAAAGATATAACTTTGTTTACCCAAAATCAAATATTCAAATTTGATTACTCTTTCCAATATCAATTTCTTTCTAATCACATTTCCTTTAATTCCCATTGAATTGTCACTTCAATTCTTACCTCAGTTGGGTATTTAAACCAATTAACAGTTTAAACTCCGACCAGTTTTAGTAAATAGCTTGAAAATTTTAAAAATAGATAAGTAGTTGAAAATAATTATTAATTCACCAAATAGCTATAAAATAATTAACTAATTGTAAAATAATCGAAAACTAATTGAATAGTTTCAAAGGTTCCAAATAATTGCTAAATAGTTGTAACATAGCAATTAGTTTGTGAAATAGTTGAAAAATAGTAATTAGTTTAAGAAACAGTTGAAAAATGGTTAAATTACTCCAAAATAATAGCGAACAATTATAAAATTGGTTAGCTTTAAAAAGAAAGGTTGTATATATTTAATAACTTAGAAAATAAGTTTATATGAAAACAATTTATATTGGAAATAGTCAAGAGTCAAACTGTTCACTTTCCCAACAATTCAATTTAAATCTCCATTTAAATTGACCCAATTCCAATTCAAGTAACTCCAAATTCCATTGGACTTGATTAATTCTCAATTCAAGTTGAATCAATCTTGATTCCTTTCCCAATTCAAATCAAATTCTAGTTGATTTTAATCCTGTTCAATTTTAAATTTAAATTATTATCAATTTAATTTCAGAATCCAAATCACTTCAATTTAATCCAATCCAATTTCCCATTTAAAAATTTTAAACTTATATATCTTCAATCACCAATCCAATTACTTCAAACCAAATTCAATTTTAAACTAATTCAATTAAATCTTGAATTTAAACTATCTCGAATTATAGAAATTCGAGTTAAATTCTCAAAGATTGGTTTAACTCTTTAAACCAAATTAACCTTTAAATCAAAGTGTTTAATCATTTTAATTTCTGAGCCCAATTTCTCAAAATTCTCATTTTAAATTATTTTTGCTTATGTATTTCAAGATTTCAATACAATTTTATTTTAAAATTTTAATTCATTATTCAATCTAATTTTCCAGTTTGAAGCCAGTTCTTAACAAGTTTATTTTACAATTCAATTATTCAAACTTATTTTATTTATACAATTCCATTCTCAATTTAAAGATTTTTATTAACAATAGGATGATAACATCCAATTTATTTGAAAACGTCCCTCTATTTTCAATTTTTAAATCTCAAACCATTTGAGATCACACACATTCCCAGTTCCAATCAACCATTTATCTTTCCAAGTTAAATTCCAATTTCATCTTAAAATCTTCAATCCAAGTTGTTCATTCAAACTTATTTAACTTCTTCCAAGTTAAATTCAATTTACTTAGTCCAGTCAACCTCATTCTCACATTGAATTTCCCACTTCAACTTCAAATTCTTTCCCTTTTATAAGTTCAAAACTTATATCAATTTGGGTTTTAATATCACATTTCCGGGAAAAATCAAAACTCAAGCTCTTAGAGTTTATTTCAAATTATCTTCGATATCATGTATACCCATACATACATATTTATTTCTTGGCCCTTCCAGCCGTGTCTTAAAATTTTAAACCACCTTCGGTTTTAAATTCAAATCAATTTCAAACAACCCATTGTTTCAACAAATCCCGGTTATCCAAATAATACTTATTTATTATTTTCATTACTTTGAAACCAAAATTTCAAATTCTGGGATTAGATTTAGAATTTCATTTTCAATCACTTAAATTTTAATTTAGTTGTATTTTTGTTCCTACTTAATTTAATTCCAATTCTAAACTTCAGTTTCAGTTTGAATCCATTTCAAACTTATCTTTATTAAATTTCAGTTTGGTTGTATTATATTATTCCTTATTCTAATTCCAATAATTAACAACCAATCACCTAATATTTATATGAAGGAAATATTGCTTATATATCAAAATATATCGTATATAAAATCATCTAAAATTGTTATATAAGAAAATAACAAGTACGCGCTCATATATATTTATGTACTCAACTCATTTTAGAGTACTACGGACTCTATTGAATGAGTAATCCCCACCAGAGCCAAGGTTCTCACTTAACCTTTCTGTTCTGATACCAAATGTAACGACCCGAAATTTTCCAACCCGAAAATTCCAAATAGTTATGAAAAAGAAGAAAGAGATAGAAGAAGAAGAACAGAAACACCAAACATCTCACAATCGCAGCGGATAAAATATAATAATAAATAATAACAGTTTACAAAAGAATATTATATCTGTCGATTACATTTAATATACATTAGAGTTTTCACATATATACAGTATACAATTATCATGTCTCACATGCACAGCAATACAATACAGCGGAAATATTTTATATGCTATAGCCATCCAGCTCGTCTCCGGAGCTCTAGAACGTACCTACCTGAAAATCTGTAATACTCGGTCTGACCCGAGCATTACATCAAAGTAACACCCGGGTCAGGCTGGAAACCAGCGTAAGTAAATCAAACTAACATGGAATACCAAAGCAAATCACTATATAAAACCCGGGGTATCTTATATCAACTCACAAGTTGTTATAAATGACACATATTTCACATATAAATTTCTAAGTATCAAACTTGGATAAAATATTCCAATTCACTTAAATCATTTCATTCCAGCCTATTGATTTCACAAATCAATTTATAAAAATTCGAAGTGGTTTCGGGTATTTCCTAATACCCGACCCCGGTCACTTCGAAACTCATGTTATCATAACCCAAGTTATCCAAATGAAATACACAATATTTCATAACAGAGATATCAACTCATTCAAAGCATCCAATACCATTCAATCATCCATAAGCAAAGCTTAAATCACATACAAATTTAATTACCTTAATTCAACCACAATATTAATCATTTTCGATTAATATCAACACGTAATTAACTAACTTTATTTACTTCGTTAAATAAATTATTTACTTCTTAATGAACTATCTAATTTAATCGAAGTAATCATATTTTATTTATTACATTAAGTAATTACCTATCAATCCATCCCTTAATTATTCCAAATCAATTAAACTTAATAAATTAACTTAAACTTTAATTAATTGATTCAAACCCTTAATTACCAAATTAATCAACCGGAATCAATAATTAATTGAATTAATAAGTTTTGCATTTTAATTACCCTTCTTATTTATGAGTCACAAACTGTTAAGTCCTTATTAATATTACAACGAAAAACATTTCTTATTTGTGATTTAAGCTTTAACCAACTTTAAAAAAACTGAATATTTTGAGTCAAGCAACAATTAACTCGATTAACTAGTTCCTAATCATCAATTAACAATCCAAACTTATTTAATTAATAATTCTTAGTTTCCATTTAATTTATCCCTAAGTTAATAACCTTAATCCACACCATACTTAAAAACCTTAAAATTTTAATTAATTAATCCATGACATCAGTTAGTTAACTTATTTATTTAACCCTTTATTTACCTTACAATTTAATGAATTTCAAATCATTCTGAACACATTTAAAATGTTTACTTTCAATTCACATTTTAAATTCCATTTCAAATTAAGATTCAAATAGAATATAGTCGATCGAAGATTTACTCACCTTTGTTTTGCAATCCCAACCTGACATAGTCTACATCCTTCGAATATAACACTTCCGGATTCATGAGACATTGACTCGCATTAAGCTGGACTGTTAAATCCACTCTTAGAGAATCCAACACGTTCGTCCTCTAGAAGAAAGATGCACGTTCGACAGGTTCTTAAGTCCAATACCTCTGCTCCTCTGCGTCGCGCTGCTGCTCCTCCCTACCTCGCAACTTCAACTTCCCACCGCGACTCACAACGCCCGCCCCTACCACCATCGAACATCGCGGCCACTATGACCTCGAATACAACCCCTAATCAAGCCCAGCTCGACCTAGATCAACAAGGAATTGAAACCCTAGCCCACCCAACCGCTCGCGACTTCAGCTAGACTCCTCGAGCTCGAGCTCGAGTTAACACTGCGTCGCGATTTTATAGAGCTGAAGACGAAAATGGTGAAGAATTTTGGCAAAAATCAGCTTCGGCCATTGATTTCATACCCCTTTTTTTAGGGTTCGTTCTGCTGTACTAAGATAGAGAGAGGATGGGAATGAATTATAAAGTTGGGGAATTGGCTTCCTGAAATACGCGTGGTACAAGAAAATATCTTGTTAAATTACTTCAAATTTAATTATATTATAGAACTTTAAAATGTCTTATTAATTGCCAATTTAATTTTTGAACTCCTCTTAAAGAATGCCGCTAGGCGATTATAAGATTTTACCCGTATTCTGAATACAATGGAACATGTTTCGGAAGCTAATTTAATCATATGTGCGAGTTACGGAAGTAAACGATCAATTTTAAAATAATTTGATTGAGATAATTCTAAGCGTTTTGAGCTGTCAGGGTCAAACAACAACTCTGATTGCTACGAAAATTGAAATCCGATAATAACTAACTATTACGGATCCAATCGAACTGGTTTCGTCGAATTCCGAGACTGTGCCTTGGAAGGCTATTTTTAAGTTCAATTTAAACAATATAATTTCAAAACTAAACAAATTATCTTTAAATTAAATTCCAATCATTCTATTATGTAAAGGCCCGAAAATCCTTACTCCTTTGAGCTGGAAACATTCCACAACAATCCAGCCAAAGAGGAACAAACTTCCGAAACTTTATGGTTAAAGAAGAAGAAAAAGGTAGAAGAAAAAGAGAATAGGAGAAGAAAGCACAGAACAGAAAGAGCAACAGAACAATATCAGAATCTCACAGTCGCAGCGGAACAACATATAATAGATAAATGAATATTCATTAAAACAAAAGAACTGTATATTTTATACATTACATCACATTACATTACATTTCATCATCAGAGTTTACAACAAACAAACAGCGGAAAAAAAATACTATATACAATAAATAATATGCCACACCATCCTGCCCACCTCCAGATCGCTACAGCAACTCCCGAATCCAGAATGACCTGATTACCTAACTCTAAACTGCCCGTGTGGAAATTGGTGGGCACCCAGAGTTTAGGAAGGGAACAATAAACTCCAGGTCAGTCATGTGACTGGTGTGAGAACTTAAAACGGTTTATTCTTCAAAAAAAAAAACCAAGAAGTATTTTTGAAGTAAATTCGCAATGCTTTTGGAAAATGAAACTACCATAAGGCCTCCCGCCACACACACAATGCAAACGCAAGGCCGGGTTCTACAACTAAAACTGTACAAGGCCCGTATTGTTTCTTTGGATTTCCAACAAATGGTCAGGCCAAGGAACTTCCCATTGCCACATGGAACGCCTCTGGGATGATGTCCCGAGAACCTAACCGGATCTCTGCCAACACAAGGCCGGGTTACCTCTGCAAAAATAGGTAACTACGGACACGCGTATGCCATTCCCCGATCGTAACCGATCTATATCTGAGGATCCTCGATAACCAACAACCACATAAGAGTAATAATGCAGTAACTACATAGGTTAAATATCTGGGCTCCATACCATGATACCACCTCTATCCAGAAGGAATGTACATACACTAAGGGGCACTACTCCCTAGAACCTTGCCGCATTCTTCCTGTTTTGACCATTTCCGAGGTGTGAGGTCCGACGAAGTCTCGTCCACAAAGCCACGCTTTTAAACAAAAGCCGTGCTTTGGGTCAACAAATGATCAAAACAATGATCATCAAGATAAATGATCAAACAAATGATCCTATCACAAATGATCATACAACGATCATTTCACAGCATCACTCAGCATGCCACATTACCAATTTGGGAATGTATCACCAGTAACCATCAACTATATAACCTCTGAGATCGTACATCTCAGAGAAGGGTGTTAAGCTAAGAGAATAAATTCTCCGCCACCAACAGAAATATATTTGATAGAAACCAGCTTTACATCTCAAATTGTAATGTCAGACACACATCCATACAAGTCCGTTCCGGGATCGAACGGAACCGAAGGCACTTCCAAAGAAGCCCTTGCAATCCGGATATTCATTAGTCACGATCGGACTTGCCGTCACTAAGGGTAATAAAACCTCTGTACCGGAGATCAGCCGATGCAGAGTAACTCGACGGTAATCCATCTGTTTTCACAAATATCCGGTCTTCAACACCGTTCTTCAAATGCAATTCATAACGACGTATCACATATTCAGAGTGGGTTATACGACCCCATGGTCCTTTCCCGGCTACCCCGAATAGTGAGCGCTTATTTTAAAAATAAGTGTGGCATTCAATTCAAGCAATCACAACAAATACCTATTTAAAGGTAAATATTGATAGTCGGTTATTTAACTATCAATAAATGTTCACAACCATCATCCAATTTCAAATAATTATCCAAATTATTTATTCTTCAAAAATATCTTTACAAGATATAGCTTTTACACTTCAACTATCTGAAAACAACTTCAAATCAATTTCCCTTATTTCAATCCTTTGAAAATAAATTTCAAATTACTGTTCATTTTTTTCAAATTTTGAAAACGAATTTCAAATCGTTTTTCTCTCACGGAATATATTCATAACATTTCTTTATTTCCACTGAAAATCTGCCGAATCTCAATACTCGAAAATAACTTATACTACTTTTCCAAAAATATATTTAGAAAACATTAAAAAATAAAAATCTACTTTTACAGCACTTCATTTTCAAATATTAGTTATAAAACGTTATGCTAGAATTATATATATTCTTAAGTTCAGAACTATTTTCTTTTAAAAATAATATTAGTAAATAAAGTGTAATTATTTAAGTAATTGGTTTCCAAAACCATTATAAATTTATGTCTAAATAATTATTCTTATAGTTTGCTAAATAAATCTTTATTCTAGAGAATTCGAAATACCTTAAGAAAAATAATTCTCCCAATATTTCTTTAAAACTACTTTAGACTTTCAATCTAAATTTTAAAAACTACTTCTGAAATGTGCTCGGCTTTCCAGGGAGAACATACTTTCTTTTCAAACTAGTCCATCTAAACCGATTAAATTAATCCTCAACGATTTATTTAAATTCTCGTTCCAAATTCGAAAATTTATTTTCACACTTTAAAAATAAATCAATATTTATTTTTAAAAAAAATTTCCTTTTCCCTTTGTAAATCTCAATTTGGATTTACATACCAAATATTCACTTTTTACCCCAAAAATCAAATTCTAAGTTGATTTCAAATTTTATTTCAATACCAAATCAATTACAAGTTGATTTCTATGCTAATTTCCAATCCCAAATCATTTTACGTTGATTTCCCAAATTCATTTCAATTCACCAATTAATTTTCCAAAATGGATTTCCAAACTTATTTTTCCCCTTTTAATAAATTTCCTTTAAAGAAAATAAATTCCTTTATCTTTTTCAATCTATTTAAAAATCCAATTTTCGAACAAATTCTTCAATTATTCAACAATATTATTCAATCCGTTTTATTAAACATTTCACCGTATTTTGGAATATATTTAATAAGATTACAAAGTCAACTTTTATACCTTTTAAATTCTTTTAAATTCAACCAATCTTTTCAAATAAAATTAATTTTCTTAAAAATTCCAACTTTAAAATTTAGAAATCCAATTTCATTCATTTCTGGTATCCAGCAATACCAGAAATACATTCGGCTAAATTTTAGCCTTCAACAATTTCCATCTCAGATAAAATCATATACAGGTTATAAAAAATCAACACAGCATATGAAATAAATTCATAAAATTTGAGGAATCCAGTTGGATCCCTCCAACCTGTTTCCCTGCATCCAAAGATGTTAGCACAATACCAATTCCACTTCGAGGTGGAATATCGCGGTATATGGGATTTATAAATATATCATCCGCTTAATAGGCGGCGTAATAGGGTCTCATCCGATATATAATGCGGGAAATCAATCAACTCCAATATATACATATGCCAATATGTATATATTGCTATATATAGTTATATCCTACTATATCTAATATCACAATCAGGCAAACAATCAATCAATCAACAAATTTTAAATATAACTATTTAAAATTTTAAATAACCCTTTTGAGTGAGAAGTTCTCACCTTTTATTTTGCTGTTTGCAACCATTACCAATTAGCTTGCATTCTCCATTTTAGACCTTGTATAAATAATTTATACCATTTATTAATATTCGAACCAACCGAACAAATTCAACTACCTTTTTAAAATTTTAATTTTAAACAAAGAAATAAATTATAAATTAATTTCTTTTTTTTTAGAAAAAATATTCTTAGCAACCCGAATAATTAAATTAGTTTATTAACAAATCTATGTCCATCAAATTTTTATGTTAAAAATAAACTAGTAAAATATAAGAATGTATTTATTTTCTCTTTTTTTTTTCTCCACTTGTTGTACATAAACAACAGTAGTTCTTTCGACTGTTTAAAATTTTTAAACAAACTGTTATTACCAGTATATATATATTTTTCTTTTCTATACATATTTATTTTAGTAAAAAATAATAATAATAATAATAATAATAATAATAAGATTATACCTTACTGTAGCAAATTGCAATCATCGAAAGTACACTCTCACGACTGGAAATACATTCGAGCCCTGTTGACCATCCATCGTCGACGAAGACCGGCCATCCCTTTGCCACGATGTCGCACCAGGCTTCTCCATCACACCTTCATGTGCGCACGCGATTCGTTTACATCCATGGACCCACTTCGAGTTTGATTCGCAAACCCAAATCGCACTCCAACCTCGATCAACACCATCCTGCTATGACGTCGCCGCGGCCCTCTTCCACGCGTGCCGCTGCTTCGAGTTGACATCGCAATCGCCCTAGCTTCGACGACAATTGTTGCCTCCCTCTCGTTCGACTCACTGCGCCCTCGCGAGCATCCACCACGCGATGCCCTCGTGAAGAAATCGAAGTTGCCGCTACTGCTTGCTCGAACTCGAGACCTCCCCCTAATCGATTTGAACAAACGTCGTCGTTTCAATGATTTTGATTTGGAACTTTTTTTTTTCGTTGGTGCGGCCATTGATTAAAATTTGAACGAGGATTGATAAAATGGCTCGGCTTCTATTTTTTTATCAAAGGGAAGATGCGGCCATGGTTTAAAGGAACGAAGAGAATAGTTTCATTCATTTTTTTTTCCTTCTGATCGATATTGTTTTGAAAAGAGGGAACATATAATACGTGATTAACAGAGAGTAGGTCGACGAAATTAGAAGCTATGGTGGCTTGATTTGAAATGAACTTAACCAAAGATATATTCTAATTCAAATTAAATTTGATTTAAATTTCAACGCGTTTATATTTCGTATGCTCACATAACAACTCCAAACGCTACGGAATTTGAAATCCGGTAATAGTTCAATATTACGGACCCAATGGAACTGGTTTCGACGAAATCCGAGAGTGTGCCTGGGAAGGCTATTTTTAAATTCAATTCAAACGATATAATTTCAAACTGAACAATTCATTTTCAAATTCAATTCTGAAGCTTTTATTACCTTCAGTATTATCAATATAGATTTTACAAGCCGGTGAAATATTTTTATTCAGCTTTAAATTGAAGATTCAAATTATTATTCAACTTTCAATCGATTAAATTTTTATAATTAAATCGCCAAATCCATTCGGATAATTAGAAATTCAAGTCAAACCATCATTCAAATATTTAAAATTAATTAAATATTTTCAATTTAAATTGTTCAATATTCTGGGTCGTTACAATCTTCCCCCCTTAAAAGAATTTCGTCCTCGAAATTGCAAGTTAAGAATAATGATTCCTAATCCGTTTATTATTTTCCCTATTCAAATAGTTTTATCAACTTACTAACCTAAATCTTTTTATTAAAGATTCATTATTATTTCAACTAGATTTTCAACTTCACTTATAAGTTCCAAACAACATTGTTTTCTTCAAAATTCAAATTTAAATTCAAATTTCAAACTTTCAAATTTTTTCTCAAAAATTTTCTAACACCCGAAATTTCCGAAAAATTTTTGCCAGCGTCTCCTTTGCGCGGCTAGCTCGGTACGACTACAAAATGGCTCTACGACCTCTCAAATCCAAAAAGAAAAGAAAAGGCCAAGTGGCTAGGCAAGAAAATCATCAAATCCCATACTAAAATTGAAATACGTACCTTTTTGTCGAGCAATTTCAAATTTTAACTTTGAAATCAAAATCTCAATCCTATTATACACCTGTATATCCAATTACAACATTCAAACCATTTTGCTTATTTCATTATAAAATTTCCAATATATAATTCTTATACCATTTTTAACTTTACTATTGAAGTTACATATCCAATTTCATTCAGCTTTTGCATTTCAATTTCATTCAATTCATTTGAATTCAATTTAACTTCTATTTTTGAATATTGAATTTTATCGATAACTTTCATTTACTAATTTACTTCAATTTGCAAACTTGAAATTGTTAGTTGTTAACTAAATTTTTTTTTTCAAAAATTTTTCTAACTCCCAAAATTTACGGAAATTTTTGGCAGAGTCTCCTTTGTACGGAGGAGCTTTTGCAATTTGACAATATGTATAAATATGTATACATCGACCCACTCGGTTGGAAAAAAGAAAAACAATTCATATTTTCTATTTTTATTGCGTAAGCGTACCTTTTTAGCATTTTTAAGCAAAGCGGTTATTTATTAGCTTTTGTGCAACCCAAAATGCAGCCAAACGGCTCCCAAAACCTGTACTTACTTAATTTTAAACATGTCAGTGCCAAATATAAGAAAATCTATTAACATTCTATTCATTTTCAATAACAAATATATAGATTTCATAAGCAATACGTCCAACATCATTTCCATTTGCAATTTATCAAGTCTCAATACAAATTAAATTGCTTTCCTCTAATTCACCTTTAATTCATATTCAATTCAAGTGATTAACAACTCACTTTCTTTTATTCAATTCATTTTTAAACAAAAACGAATTCATATCCATTCTAGTTTATAATTAGTTTAAATTGATACCAATTCAATTAACATTTTATTCTATCTCATTCATATTTATTTTGTTCAATTCAATTTGCGTTTCATATTTCATTCTCATTTCTATTCAATTTGCATTTCATTTTTTTTTTTCATTTGAATTCAATTATATTTGGATTCTACTTACCTTTCATTTATAATTACTGAATTCAATTCTTTTTCCCCACTTCATAATTTTATTCCTATCTACTTAGTTTATTAGGCTTCTAGAATTCACCTTTATTTAATTGATTCACTTATACTTACTTCAATTTAACTCCATTTTTTTTAAATTAATTTTATTCTAACAACATTCAAATCAAATTATATAAGTTATCAATTCAATAATTTTCCATAAATATTTTTATATAGTATTCCAGAGTCTTTTTAACCTTTCAAAATCAATTTTGAAATCAATTCAAATTGTCTTTTGAATTTCAAACCCAAACTTAGATTTTCCAAACCACTGCTATTTAAAACAATTCGACAGCAATCCCTCTTTTGGAAACCCGAAAATGAACACCAATGATGTCGCAATCATCATCGGAATTATTTTCCAGCGACCGAAAAGAGTTTAGAGCTTTTCATTCCTTCAAACACTTTTCAAAACCTTTGAATTTCATTTTCCAACCAATAAGGATTTAAACTACTAAAATTCCCAAATTCTTCAAAAACATTTCTAAATATTTCTCTGGAATTCCATTTCCATTTATAAGTCACATTTATAATTTTCATTCTCCAATTTCATTTGTATATGAATTTTATTTCTAAACTTTTGATTATGATTCCAATTTCTTATCCAATAATCAATGGTAATAGTTTAAGATTATTACTATCTTACAACCAAGCATCCATAAATGTAATAATTTATAAAGATAATTTCCTTTATCTACGAAAATAGTTTTGGGCAAAACTATTTCATTTACCCGATTTTAAAATAACATCGTATCGAATTGTTCTACTCAAGTGTTTAGAAACACTTTCGGCACAGTTGTGCAGACCGTGCTGACGAAGGTTCATATGCCACTCAATAAATCAACCAACACAATATAAAACAAATTTTATATTCACTAACAAATACGCGCTCATATCTATTATTACACTCAAACTCATTCTAGAGTACTGCTGACTCTATCTCTAATGAGTAACACCCAACAGGGACATGGTTGTCGCTTAACCATATGCTCAGATACCAAATGTAAAGGCCCGAAAATCCTTACTCCTTTGAGCTGGCAACATTCCACAACAATCCAACCAAAGAGGAACAAACTTCCGAAACTTTATGGTTAAAGAAGAAGAAAGAGGTAGAAGAAAGCATAGAACAGAAAGAGCAACAGAACAATATCAGAATCTCACAGTCGCAGCGGAACAACATATAATAGATAAATGAATATTCATTAAAACAAAAGAACTATATATTTTATACATTACATCACATTACATTACATTTCATCATCAGAGTTTACAACAAACAAACAGCGGAAAAAAAAAATACTATATACAATAAATAATATGCCACACCATCCTGCCCACCTCCAGATCTCTACAGCAACTCCCGAATCCAGAATGACCTGATTACCTAAATCTAAACTGCCCGTGTGGAAATTGGTGGGCACCCAGAGTTTAGGAAGGGAAAATAAACTCCAGGTCAGTCATGTGACTGGTGTGAGAACTTAAAACGGTTTATTCTTCAAAAAAAAAACAAAGAAGTATTTTTGAAGTAAATTCGCAATGCTTTTGGAAAATGAAACTACCATAAGGCCTCCCGCCACACACACAATGCAAACGCAGACTTGGAGGAGATTTCTCCTTATGATAGTCAAAGATGCTTACTACGCAAAAATTCAAATCATTTTTGATATTATTATTAGTGCATAGTGTAGAAAACATTTCGAAAGTAGAATATAAATCTTAGCCAGCATAGGTACCATTATATTATGCCCGCTATAGCTACCATTTTAAATGGCAGGTTCTACAACTAAAACCGTACAAGGCCCGCATTGTTTCTTTGGATTTCCAACAAATGGTCAGGCCAAGGAACTTCCCATTGCCACATGGAACGCCTCTGGAATGACGTCCCGAGAACCTAACCGGATCTCTGCCAACACAAGGTCGGGTTACCTCTGCAAAAATAGGTAACTACGGACACGCGTATGCCATTCCTCGATCGTAACCGATCTATATCCGAGGATCCTCGATAACCAACAACCACATAAGAGTAATAATGCAGTAACAACATAGGTTAAATATCTGGGCTCCATACCATGATACCACCTCTATCCAGAAGGAATGTACATACACTAAGGGGCGCTACTCCCTAGAACCTTGCCGCATTCTTCCTGTTTTGACCATTTCCGGGGTGTGAGGTCCGACGAAGTCTCGTCCACAAAGCCACGTTTTTAAACAAAAGTCATGCTTTGGGTCAACAAATGATCAAAGCAATGATCATCAAGATAAATGATCAAACAAATGATCCTATCACAAATGATCATACAACGATCATTTCACAGCATCACTCAACATTCCACATTACCAATTTAGGAATGTATCACCAATAACCATCAACTATATAACCTCTGAGCTCGTACGTCTCAGAGAAGGGTGTTAAGCTAAGAGAATAAATTCTCCGCCACCAACAGAAATATATTTGATAGAAACCAGCTTTACATCTCAAATTGTAATGTCAGACACACATCCATACAAGTCCGTTCCGAGATCGAACGGAACCGAAGGCACTTCCAAAGAAGCCCTTGCAATCCGGATATTCATTAATCACGATCGGACTTCCCGTCACTAAGGGTAATAAACCTCTGTACCGGAGATCAGCCGATGCAGAGTAACTCGACGGTAATCCATCTGTTTTCACAAATATCCGGTCTTCAACACCGGTCTCCAAATGCAATTCATAACGACGTATCACATATTCGGAGTGGGTTATACGACCCCATGGCCCTTTCCCGGCTAACCCGAATAGTGAGCGCTTATTTTAAAAATAAGTGTGGCATTCCATTCAAGCAATCACAACAAATACCTATTTAAAGGTAAATATTGATAGTCGGTTATTTAACTATCAATAAATGTTCACAACCATCATCCAATTTCAAATAATTATCCAAATTATTTATTCTTCAAAAATATCTTTACAAGATAGAGCTTTTACACTTCAACTATCTGAAAACAACTTCAAATCAATTTCCCTTATTTCAATCCTTTGAAAATAAATTTCAAATTACTGTTCATTTTTTTCAAATTTTGAAAACGAATTTCAAATCATTTTTCTCTCACGGAATATATTCATAACATTTCTTTATTTCCACTGAAAATCTGTCGAATCTCAATACTCGAAAATAACTTATACTACTTTTCCAAAAATATATTTAGAAAACATTAAAAAATAAAAATCTACTTTTAAAGCACTTCATTTTCAAATATTAGTTATAAAACGTTATGCTAGAATTATATATATTCTTAAGTTCAGAACTATTTTCTTTTAAAAATAATATTAGTAAATAAAGTGTAACTATTTAAGTAATTGATTTCCAAAACCATTATAAATATATGTCTAAATAATTATTCTTATAGTTTGCTAAATAAATCATTATTCTAGAGAATTCGAAATACCTAAAGAAAAATAATTCTCCCAATATTTCTTTAAAACTACTTTAGACTTTCAATCTAAATTTTAAAAACTACTTCCGAAATGTGCTCGGCTTTCCAGGGAGAACATACTTTCTTTTCAAACTAGTCCATCTAAACCGATTAAATTAATTCTTAATGATTTATTTAAATTCTCGTTCCAAATTCGAAAATTTATTTTCACACTTTAAAAATAAATCAATATTTATTTTTAAAACAAATTTCCTTTTTCCTTTATAAATCTCAATTTGGATTTACATGCCAAATATTCACTTTTAACCCCAAAAATCAAATTCCAAGTTGATTTCAAATTTTATTTCAATACCAAATCAATTACAAGTTGATTTCTATGCTAATTTCCAATCCCAAATCATTTTACGTTGATTTCCCAAATTCATTTCAATTCACCAATTAAATTTCCAAAATGGATTTCCAAACTTATTTTTCCCCTTTTAATAAATTTCCTTTAAAGAAAATAAATTCCTTTATCTTTTTCAATCTATTTAAAAATCCAATTTTCGAAAAAATTCTTCAATTATTCAACAATATTATTCAATCCGTTTTATTAAACATTTCACCGTATTTTGGAATTTATTTAATAAGATTACAAAGTCAACTTTTATACCTTTTAAATTCTTTTAAATTCAACCAATCTTTTCAAATAAAATTAATTTTCTTAAAAATTCCAACTTTAAAATTTAGAAATCCAAGTTCATTCATTTCTGGTATCCAGCAATACCAGAAATACATTCGGCTAAATTTTAGCCTTCAATAATTTCCATCTCAGATAAAATCATATACATGTTATAAAAAATCAACACAGCATATGAAATAAATTCATAAAATTTGAGGAATCCAGTTGGATCCCTCCAACCTGTTTCCCTGCATCCAAAGATGTTAGCACAATACCAATTCCATTTCGAGGTGGAATATCGTGGTATATGGGATTTATAAATATATCATCCGCTTAATAGGCGGCGCAATAGGGTCTCATCCGCTATATAATGCGGGAAATCAATCAACTCCAATATATACATATGCCAATATGTATATATTGCTATATATAGTTATATCCTACTATATCTAATATCACAATCAGGCAAACAATCAATCAATCAACAAATTTTAAATATAACTATTTAAAATTTTAAATAACCCTTTTGAGTGAGAAGTTCTCACCTTTTATTTTGCTGTTTGCAGCCATTACCAATTAGTTTGCATTCTCCATTTTAGACCTTGTATAAATAATTTATACCATTTATTAATATTCGAACCAACCGAACAAATTCAACTACCATTTTAAAATTTTAATTTTAAACAAAGAATTAAATTCTAAACTAATTTCTTTTTTTTTTTAGAAAAAATATTCTTAGCAACTCGAATAATTAAATTAGTTTATTAACAAATCTATGTCCATCAAATTTTTATATTAAAAATAAACTAGTAAAATATAAGAATGTATTTATTTTCTCTTTTTTTTTCTCCACTTGCTGTACATAAACAACAGTAGTTCTTTCTACTGTTTAAAATTTTTAAACAAACTGTTATTGCCAGTATATATATATTTTTCTTTTCTATACATATTTATTTTAGTAAATAATAATAATAATAATAATAATAATAAGATTATACCTTACTGTAGGAAATTGCAATCATCGAAAGTACACTCTCACGACTGGAAATACATTCGAGCCCTGTTGACCATCCATCGTCGACGAAGACCGGCCATCCCTTTGCCACGATGTTGCACCAGGCTTCTCCATCACACCTTCATGTGCGCACGCGATTCGTTTACATCCATGGACCCACTTCGAGTTTGATTCGCAAACCCAAATCGCACTCCAACCTCGATCAACACCATCCTGCTATGACGTCGCCGCGGCCCTCTTCCACGCGTGCCGCTGCTTCGAGTTGACATCGCAATCGCCCTAGCTTCGACGACAGTTGTTGCCTCCCTCTCGTTCGACTCACTGCGCCCTCGCGAGCATCCACCACGCGACGCCCTCGTGAAGAAATCGAAGTTGCCGCTACTGCTTGCTCGAACTCGAGACCTCCCCCTAATCGATTTGAACAAACGTCGTCGTTTCAATGATTTTGATTTGGAATTTTTTTTTTCGTTGATGCGGCAATTGATTAAAATTTGAACGAGGATTGATAAAAAGGCTCGGCTTCTATTTTTTTATCAAAGGGAAGATGCGGCCATGGTTTAAAGGAACGAAGAGAATAGTTTCATTCATTTTTTTTTCCTTCTGATCGATATTGTTTTGAAAAGAGGGAACAGATAGTACGTGATTAACAGAGAGTAGGTCGACGAAATTAGAAGCTATGGTGGCTTGATTTGAAATGAACTTGACCAAAGATATATTTTAATTCAAATTAAATTTGATTTAAATTTCAACGCGTTTATATTTCGTATGCTCACATAACAACTCCAATCGCTACGGAATTTGAAATCCGGTAATAGTTCAATATTACGGACCCAATGGAACTGGTTTCGACGAAATACGAGAGTGTGCCTCGGAAGGCTATTTTTAAATTCAATTCAAACGATATAATTTCAAACTGAACAATTCATTTTCAAATTCAATTCTGAAGCTTTTATTACCTTCAATATTATCAATATAGATTTTACAAGCCGGTGAAATATTTTTATTCAGATTTAAATTGAAGATTCAAATTATTATTCAACTTTCAATCGATTAAATTTTTATAATTAAATCGCCAAATCCATTCGGATAATTAGAAATTCAAGTCAGAGAATCATTCAAATATTTAAAATTAATTAAATATTTTCAATTTAAATTGTTCAAAATTCCGGGTCGTTACATATTATCTCCAGTATTATCATTATAAATTTTATAAGCCTTCAAATTATTTAAACGGGCTTAGAAATATCCAATTCAACAATTTCCCCAATCTTCAATTATTAAATTCAATATTTAAAGTATACAATTCAATGATTTAATTATCAAGTAAATATTGATAACTTGAATAAAAGTTAAAATTAACCTTTAAATATTTTAAAATTAATTAAGTATTCCATTTTAAATTGTTGAAAATTCTGGGTCGTCACACCGAGTATGACAATCAATAAGTGATAACAATGCTCATAAACTAGCTGAGCAATATTAAGCTAATAATCCTACAAATTATAATAATGCTCATAAACAGTTTAAGCATATCATCATTCTACAAATAATAGCAATGCTCATAAATTGGTCGAGCATTAAACTAATTAATGAGAGGTAATGAATGAACATCATTTATCCATACATTAATTAAACTACACTTTAACAATTCATACTTATTTAAGTTACCTTATATAAGATCTTTAATTTTTACTGTTGGAATTACCTTTAAGGCATACGTTTATAACAAATACAAATATGCTTGCATATGTATAATACACAAAACCCATGCTAGGAATTCCATACTTTATCTTTTAATGAGTTATACCTAACCAAAGCCAAAGTTCTCGCTTAACCTTCAGCTCTAATACCAGAGTAACGACTGTACTTTTTCACCCCAAATGTCGACACTAATACAACCATGGTATTCATATCCTGAGTACCCCAAGTGTCAAAAAGACAGATTGTTAGGGTAAAACAAAAGAAAAAAGAAACAAAAAAAGAAAGAAGAGAACATTATATCAGAATCTCATAGCGGAACGATAACATATAATATCAAAAAAATATAGATTATCACTCTAAGATATATAACATTTTAGAGTTACAATTCTAACTACCACCATCAGCCTAGATAGTTATAATAGCATGTCCTCACAATTGTTGATATATACATAGTAGTAATGCAGCGGAAATAAGAATACCACGCTAGGTGTAACATCCAACTCATCCCCTCAAGCTCTAATGAACATCCAACTAAAACCTGCCTTTCTTGGACTATTCAAAAGGGCACATGAGGAATTTAGGGAAAACAAAAACAACATGTTGGATGTAAGTTGGTATGAGAAACTTTAGAAATGCACGATAGACATATAACGGTTCTTTTAAGACCGTACAGAGTGCCATAATGGTTATCCCTTCTAAAGAACCACCACCATCGAATAAGTACATAAGCTGATGTATTAGACAATGTCTAGGGTGTAGAATATAAATCAAAAAATAGTGGTGATGCTTACGTTGATCACACCACAACAATATTGAGGGTGCAATCAAAATAGCTAAGGTATATTCATTAAATGGATTTTCTATAGAGATCTCTCCTATCAAGCCGAAACAGATCTCTTGCATAAAGGTCAAAAGCTATCTCTGAATGTTGTATATCTTTAGGTTGAATATACTATAAGGTAAACATAACCGGTCCTGGTCTAAAACGTGATACCAAATATCATCAACTCCTGCGATCCACATTGACAAACATACTCTAGATATGGAGTTGATAATAACCTGTCATGATTTAGCTAAAATCCAGACTATGCATCCTACTTCATTTTCTTCCATTTTCAATGTCAAGGTTATGTTTGACATCTCTTATATGAGTCTTCATCACTTGGACAGAACATGGATCCTAAATGGATTCTAGCATCTCGAATAGACCATGAATCTCTACATGGATTCGAGCATTTCGAACGGATCTTGAACCTCCACATTAATTCCTACATAAGTTGTAACGACCCACTTTTTCGACCTTTGAAAGTTGGCACTTAATAAGTCCACTTTATTCAAATAATGTCGAGCATCTAAGTGCCAGAGAGGCAAATTGTTAGGGTACAAAGCAAAAGAAACAAAAAACGAAAAAGAAAAAAGAACAATGGAAAATAAAATCTCACGGCGGAACGATAACATATAATATAACAAAGATAGTAAAAACTGTAACTCTAAAATACATGGTATATTAGAGTTAAAAACAAACTTCATTGGCCTGGATAGTTATAATTTCCCGACCTTACAATTGTTGATGGGTATATGTAATAATACAATGGAAAATATATACTACGACAGGCAATATACACTCTACTCCATGGAAGCTTCATATCCCCCCAACGACAACCTGGAAAAATGCTCAGCCTGACTCGAGCATTACAATAAAATAACACTTGGATCAGCCTACAAAAACAGCATGAGGAAACTCAAGTAATATAATGAACATATAATAATTCTGTGAGATCATGCCACTAAATATGAAGCGGTTTTACCTCACAAAAACAATATCCATAAATGAAAGAATGGAAAACAAGTCGAAGCAAAATCATACTTAAATGAATGGAAACAAATAATTAAACATCAAGAAGAGCTCCAGACACTTGTCAGTGAAATTAAGAAAAATGATTCAAAGATTTGAATCAAATAAGGATAGGGAATTTTACGATAATGACTAGAGGGTGTGCTCCCTTACCGAAAGTATACTCTCAAAATATACTTGAGTGTGTCATTTACTCTATGACCCTGTCGGAAATGTACAAGCCAGACCCATCCAACCTTACCGAGAATCCGAGTATGTTATATCTCAATGCGCATTCAACCGAATCCAATCTAGAGTAAATGTGAAGACACCCAAATAGGAGCAACCTACATAGCTTAATGTCCACTCGCTTTTTGTTTTAGTCATTTCCGACAAAGGATATCAATGCTCACATGAGCAACAAATCATTTTAAATTGACAACTCAAAGAAGATAGCAGAATCGATAGTCATTCAATCAACTATCAGAAACAACAACAAGATTGTATATGAGAATTAAAGTGCTTACAACATATGAAACACCCCACACCGCTTAATACACCCAAAGGACACATTAAAAGGCGTGGTTGATTATAGGAATAACTGAAACTAACAGAGACTAAGGTTCATAAGACAAAAATAGATAAAAGCAGCGGAAACTAAATAAATATTTAATTAAAACAAAGCTTCAGAATTAATTCATAAATAAGTCACATGCCAAATACAACATTCAAAACCCATCGTGTCTTATGAAATGAAAATCATTATCTCAAAATCGGAGTACGTAATATCCCTCATAAATAAACCAGTGCATATAAGAATAAGAGCTTAATGTAAAAGAAGTACAGAGAAGAAGTCTCCTCTAAGAAGAACTCTAAGCTGCGGCAATCTACTAGCTCCTTCCTTGATTTCCTAAGGGGGAAAAAGGGTAAATAGAGGAGTGGGTCAGACTAAAAGTTTGGTGAATGATAGTAATTACTAGAGTCTTTAAGCAAGATAAAAGTAATAGACTCTACAATAGTTCTAGCATAAATAAGGATAACAAAGGAAAATAGGAAAGAGATAAACTGAAAATAAATAAGATTAAATATTTCTCAATATAGGTTAACTTTGGTTTCTTGCACTTGTTCTGATTTAATTAGGTTGAATTCCTAATCCTCTAATTAGGATGTGACCCTAATTCTACCCTTTTTGATCGGCCTGCTACTCCATAGACCTTTCAATGGACCAGCCGCTATATAACTCCCTACACAGCAACCAATGGTATCTACAAAAGATACACGGAGAAACTACTGAGGATCTGGATGACATATATAACTCCTTATGCAGAAGGAAATGGTGGTTACTAAGACGCCATGCTAAGCGCTTGGAACTCATAACTATTACTGAGCACCCCGAATGGAAGTCGCACGCGTAACTACTACCATGCCCATGCTACCTTTTTCTCCACCTATTGGGTCTTTTTATTACCTCGAACGTACAACATAGCGTGCCCCTTATCTCACTTTAGGATAATGCGAGATCATCGTGTGTCTATAGAAAAATAGGGGAAATGCTGTTGGTACTGGCCCTTCATCCAGACAATATCTAGTTGCGCCCCTTATCCAAATCCCCATGATTTTGACTTCTATTTGACCAATTACTACCATTCTTAGCATAAGCATGCCCTAGGGAATGCTATTCGGTGTAGGTCCTATTTTCATCTTTGCTTATTAACTTAGATAATATTTAAATAAGCCTTTATTGCCATTTTTACTTTCTACGCTTATTAATTTATCCAAGCCTTAAAATAAGCCACATTCTAATCTTTTTCTTGTTATAACCTACGTATATTCATGCTTATTACTTAACCCAAGGTCTAAATGTGAAAATAAGCTTCTTTCATCTTTAACTTCATTTAATTATAGGTCTAAGTTATAACTATGCCAATTATCTTTAATTAGTCCAATTCTAATTATAATTAGGCGTAATTTCAGTCCAATTCCATTATTTACTATAGTCTTTATATTTTACATCTCATTTTGTTCATTTAATATTCTTGCTTATAAAATCCATATTCACGTTCAATTTATTCAAAACCATACGTGCAGAAAAGGGGAATGAAGAGAATAGACGCTTGCATAAAATCCAAAACATTGAAAAGATGTAAATAAGAAATAAATAACAGTAAATAAACTTAAATACTGTAAATAGATTATAACTTAATAAAGAGCATGCTTAACAGTAATAATTTATAATTAACATAAATAATACTAAAATTACTGAAAGGAATAGCTGAATAGATTGAAAATAATTAAAAACTGTAAATAATTAGTGAAAAAGGCTATTCTAAAAATCGTAGTAAAACTACAACTATTGGAAACCCTATTATTTTAAATTACTTAAAGAAATCTTAAAATAATTGCAATCACTCACCTTCTGTCCCAAGCTCATACATTGGTCTTCCCGGATCCACTTGGTGTTGTAAAGTAATTTTTATTAGAAAAGATTCTCTCTTTGGAAAATTATTCCTTTTAGGGTCCTTCCTAAAAAGTGAACCCAAGCGGAGAAAATCTTGAATGAGAAAAGTGTTAGGTTTAGGGGTCTATTTATACGTGTAGAAGCGAATCTTGGACCATTGGATTTGGAGATTGCATAGGATGCAACAACGTCATAGCCTGACTAGGTGTCATTGGATGGAGAAATGGAGGGGTTAGATTAAACTAAAGGGTGCAAATGCCATGTTCCGATGCTTCTCATCCGTTCGAATGAATTAACGTTCGTGTGCCTACAAAATTACAGGGCGGGTCAACCGGGAGGTCGACCGCCCCTTGCCCAGGCCAACCGGCCTGTGTGTTGTTATATTTCTTCTTATTTTGTTTATTTTATAACTTGATTATATTAGCTCGGTTTCTGAAGTTCTATATATGGAACTTGACTGGAAAATTGCCGCGGACACAATGTAGCAACTTCTGTAGCCTAATTCTGATAATTTCAAAACGTTATTTTATTATTTAAATAATTAAAAAATTAATTTTACGGGTTAAATTTTGGATTGTTACGTTCTCCTCTCCTTAAGGAATTTCGTCCCTGAAATCTCTAAGGATAAAAGAATGTACTAAATGTTTTCATCCAATTCTACAACCAACTACTCAATCATCAACCATTCATCCATTGTTCTTAAGTTTTTCTAATGCAATTTATAATACTTATGCAGTTAGTGTAGTGCAAATGTCCCTAACTAATGCAAAAGATTAGGCAGCCCACTGATTCAGTTGACCTTCTTTTATGCAACCATGTCCGTGCCATGTATCTAAGTGAATGCAAAAGTTTCCTACAGATACTGGTAATTCTATATGCATGCTACAAACATCATCCAAATGCAACAATCATGTGATAAACATCCATTTATAGCAATCATGGGAATAAAATAAAAATGCACGCACATCCATATGCACATGCTCTTGTGTCCTAGTTAGGCCGATTTCTAAGGAGTAATAGTGCCTAGTGTACCTATATGTGTCCATAGCATCCACTAGCAAACACTTGCAACCACTGGCATACATCATTTATAACATGTTCTATTAACATGTTTACAACAAATCCTATCATCCACAGGTTAAATCCTAAGTTCTTCCTTCCCAAAGGATAATAAAGGAAAGAACCGATTCAAATCTAAAGATGGAAAAGGGAATTCTAAAACTTACCGTCAAAAAGATGAGGATAGGAAGTACAAATCTTCTCTTCTTCTTTCCAAGTGGCGTCTATAACATCTTCTCCCCACTGCACCTTTACTAATGGAACCTCCTTATTCCTTAGTCTCTTGATATCTCTTCCAACAATCTTCGTGGTATACACCGAATAGAAGCATCTCTTTCTACCTCCATCTCCTCTAATTGGCTAAGCTCTACAATCTCTATTGACTTACGTAAGCACTTTCGCAAATGCAAAACATGGAAAACTTCATGCACTCCCTCGAGCCTATTTGGTAGCTTCACTTGGTAAGCCATCTTCCCAACTCTCTATGTGATAGGAAATGGTCCAACAAATCTAGAGTTTAACTTTCCATTAGATCCGAATCTAACCACCTTCCTAAGCGGGGATACTTTGATAAAAACTAAGTCTCCAACCTAAAACTCTAAGTCTCTCCTCTGCCTATCCACATACGACTTCTATCTATCTTGAGTCGTCTTCATTCCTTGTCGAATCAACTCCACTCTCTCAGAGGTCTCCCTAACTATATCGGGTCCAAGTAATAACTTCTCCGTGGACTCTACAAAAAATAATGGGGACTTGCAAGGTCTCCCATATAAAGCCTTAAATGGTGCCACTCTTATACTTATTTGGTAACTATTATTTTATGCAAAATCAACCAACAGAAGATGCTTCTCCCAAGTTTCTCCAAAGTCCAAAATGCACATCCGCAGCAAATCCTCAAGCACTTTATTTACCCTCTCTATTTGGCCATCCATTTGGGGGTGATAGGCCATACTCAACCTAAGTTGCATACCTAGCGCCTCTTCTAAGCTTCTCCAAAACTCACTAGTGAAAATGTGATCTTTATCACTAACAACACTAGAACGAACTTCGTGTAGACGGACTATCTCTCGAATATACAAGGATGCCAAATATAGAGCCGTACGCTTGCTTTTAGCTGGGATGAAGTGAGCACTCTTGGTCAATCTATCAACAACCACCCAAATGCTAGTGTTCCCATTCCTAGAACCGGGTAAACCATCAATGAAATCTATAGAAATACTGTCCCACTTCCACTCCGGTACATCTAAGGGCTAAAACAATCCACTGTGCTTCTGCTACTCTGCTTTTACCCTTTGGAATACGAAAAACATAGCTATGAATTTTGCCACGTCCTTCTTCATACCACCCCAATAGAACATCCTCTTCATATCCTGATACATCTTGTCACCACCTAGATGAATAATCATACGGGAATGGTGTGCCTCCTCTAAAACTGCTCTCAACAAGTCACCGACGCGTGGAACACAAAGCCCCCCATCTCCCCTAAGCCATCCTCTACTATCTATGGCATGACGTTGGTGATGTCTTGGGACCTCTCCTCCACTAATCCTATCCATAATGTCCATGAGTTCTGAATCCTCCCACTGCCTTGAGCCAATCTGATCCATAAGGGTAGGCCTTACCTCTAAGGTTACCAACAATCCGAGAGTAATGTGTGTAGAGGGCTTAAAATCAAAAGTAGAAATAAATTCCAAGCTCCTCCACTCTACGAACAAAGGATTAAGGGTTGCTTTATTTCTACTCAATGCATCCGCAACCACATTACCCTTGCCAGGGGTATAAGCTATCTAAAAATCACATGAGGCTAAAAACTCCATCTACCTTTGTTGCCTCAAGTTCAAGTCCTTCTACGAGAATAGATACTTCAAAGACTTATGGTCGGCAAAAAGCTCAAACCTCTCTCCAAGCAAATAGTGTCTCCAAGTCTTAAGTGCAAAAACTATGGCAGACAACTCCACATCGTGGGTAGGATAGTTCTGCTCATGCATCCTCAATTGCCTACTGCCATAACACACCACCCTCCCTTCTTGCATCAACACCGCTCTAGACCTGTTCTGCATGCATTAGTGTATACGGTGAAAGGCTTAGCTCCGTCGGGTAAAATTAACACTGGTGCACTAGTAAGGGCTATCTTGAGCTTCATAAAGGAATCATCACAATCCACATCCCACAAGAAAGTTTTATTCTTCTTAGTAAGGCGTGTGAGTGGTGCTGAAATCTTGGCAAAGTCTCTAATGAACTTCCTATAGTAGCCTTCCAATCCTAGAAAGCTCCAAACCTCGGTGACATTCTTGGGTCCCTTTCAATCTTGTATTGTAATGACTTTGGCGGGGTCAACATCCAAACCTTCCTTCGAGATTACATGCCCCAAGAAACAAACTTTCTCTCTCCAAAAATGACCTTTCAAAAACTTATCTTTCAAATGATGGCTATGATGTGTGCGAAGAACTTCTCCCAAATGAACAACATATTCCTCCATACTCTTGAAAAACACCAAGATATCATGTACGAATACTACCACAAACTTATTTAGGACATCCATAAAGAATGGCTCATCAAATCAACGAAATAGGCCCGAGCATTGGTTAGCCTAAAAGGCATAACCAACCACTCGAAGAATACGGACGGTGTCCAAAAGGCAGTCTTATCTATGCTGTCATCAACGACTCTAAGCTGATGGAATCCCATGGCTAAATCAAGTTGAGAGAAAACCAAAGAACCTACTAGCTGATCAAAAAGATCATCAATCCTAAGAAGTCGATATCATTTTTTCTTGGTGAGCTTATTCAATTCCCTATAGTCCACGCAAAGTCCGAGGAACCATCCGCCTTAGTGGCGAAGACAACTAGCGCTCCCCACTCTGATATGCTCCTTTTATGAACCCCTTCTCCAAAAGCTCACAAATCTGCTTGCTCAACTCTTTCCTCTCCCTAGGTGCTATGTGTATCATATGTAACGCTACTAATTTGGTATTCTCGGTCAAATAAATCCTAAAGTCAATCTCTCTCTTAGGCGGTAGTCCCCTAACCTCCTCAAAGACGTCTGCAAAATCTTTGATGATGGGAAGTGAATGTAACTCTGATGAAGATGAATCGAGGAAATAGAGAGAACTCAACATAACTAACCCTTGCGGGTAGCAAGATACCTCCAAAGTCCTACCACTACATGTCTCAGTCTAACGACTCTCCTCTCATAGTCTAAGATAGCTCCGTTTGTGGATAGCTAACCCATCCTTAAGATCAAACCATACCTTGAGAATCCCAAAACATAGGCGTCGCAGTCAAACTCTATGCCTAAGATAAAGATTTTAAAACCCTACAAATCATAAATAAGTATGCCAATCCTCCTATGAGGTTTGAAAGAATAATGTGGTCTACAACTACTGATATGTCTATGTGCAAATAATCTACTAGAGAGCTAGAGATAAAAGAGTGTGAAGCCCTAGAAACAAATAAAGTCCGAATAGGAAAATCCGATGTAGAAATCAAACCTTCAGTTGTGACTTTCCTACGTCTATCTGGAATGCTACTGGAAGGTGATGTGTCTAACGCCTGTACCTGCACAATTGGTGCACTTTCTCCTTAGGGACAACTCATACTTATATGACCGGACTGCCTGCAAGTATAACACTTACCCTACATCTTCTCCTTCCAGTAATCCTTGTCCATATGTCCCACCTTCCCACAAACATGCATTTTATTCCTTTCTTAATTTGCTTCTGAGGACCATCACCTTTCTTTTATTCTTCTTCTTTTCCCACCACTTCTTCTTCGGACCTTCTGACTTAACCTCCTCTTTAGACTCTTCTTCCTTGACAGTATCCGACATAAGCGCCGTCTAGACCAAAGACTCATAAGTAGCTCCCATTGGTACATTAGTCAGCAATAATCCATGAAGGGGTTGATTCAATCCCTTCGCAAACTTCATAGCTTTCTTGTGCGCCATGTTCACCAAGTCCATACCAAACCGCAATAGCTCATTAATTGATTGATGTACTCCTTGACAAACAAACTCCTTTGCCTTCAATTGATACACTTCTCCAGCTGAGCACTCTCTTCTTCCTAAGATAGAAACTTCTTGTCGATTCACTCCCGGAATCCATCCCAAGTAATATTCCTTCCCTCCAACTCAATCACCTCCCATCAATAAGATGCCTCTTCCTTCTATTGCCAAGCGGCTAGCCGAACTCGCCGCTGACCATCCAATCCCAAAAGACCAAAAATCATCCTCGTGTCCCTAAGCCATGCTCTTGCCTCCACAAAAGTCACCTTGCCAGAAAAAGTCTTCATGCGCAAACTTGCAAAATCTTTACAAACTTAGAGAAATTAATGGTGGCAGTTAGTTTGATGGGATTCCCACCCGTTGGTGTAGGATTGAGCACAGGCCCGTGCACCTCTGGAGTCGTGGCTTGTAAGTACCTACGAATCCAGGTTGGGACTTGAATGCCCTCGGGAAGGTACGGGGCATCAGCCATTCTACGAAAAGTAACAGGTAGTTTAGGAAAGAGTCATAGGGAGATTGAACTGGACTTATGGGGGAATTTTTATAAAAATTATTTATACTTAAAATCATTTCCAAAAGTTATTTTCTAAAAAATGCTTTAAAAATGAGTTATTTTGAAAAATAATTTACTTTCAACATAAATTTTTGGAATCCTATAACCTTAGGCTCTAATACCAAGTGAAACACCTCACAACCCTTAATATACCCAAAAGGACACATTAAAAGGTGTGGTGCGTTGTAGGTATAAATGAAACTAACAGAGACTAAGATTCATAAGACAAAATTAGATAAAAGCAGCGGAAATTAAATAAGTATTTAACTAAAACAAAGCTTCAGAATTAATTCATAAATAAGTCACACGCCAAATACAACATTCAAAACCCATCGTGTCTTATAAAATGACAATTCATGGTCTCAAAATCAGAGTATGTAATACCCCTCATAAATAAACCAGTGCATACAAGAAAAATAACTGAAAATAAAAGAAGTTCGTAGAAGAAGTCTCCTCTAGGAAGAACTCCAAATGACAATCTACTAGCTTCTTCCTTGATTGCCTAAGTGGGAAAAAAGGGGAAATAGAGGAGTGGGTCAAACAAAAGTCTGGTGAATGATAGTAATTACTTAAGTCTTTAAGCAAGATAAAAGTAATAGACTCTACAATAGTTCTAGCATAAATAAGGATAACAAATGAAAATAGAAAAGAGACAAACTGGAAATAAATACGATTAAATATTGCTCAAGATAGGTTAACTTTGGTTGCTTGCACTTATCTTGATTTAATTAGGATGAATTACTAATCATGTAATTAGGATGTGACCCTAATTCTATCCTTTTTGATCGGCCTACTGCTCCATAGACCTTTCTGTGGACCAGACGTTATATAGCTCCTTACACAGCAGCCAACGGTATTTATAGAAAATACACAGGACAACTACCGAGGATCCGGACGACATATATAGCTCCCTACATAGAAGGCAATGGTGCCTACTAAGACACCATACTAAGCGCTTGGAACTCATAGCTATTACCGAGCACCCGAATGAAAGTTGCACGTGTAACTACCACCATGCCCATGCTACTTTTTGCTCCACCTATTGGGTCTTCTTATTACCTCCAACTACATCATAGCGTGCCCCTCATCTCACTTCAGGATAATGCAAGATCACCGTATGTCCATAAAAAATTAGGGAAAATGCTATTAGTATTGGCCCTTCATCCAAACAATATCTAATTGCGCCCCTTATACAAATCCTCGCGATTTGGAATTCTATTTGACCAATTACTACTATTTTTAGCATAAACGTTCCCTAGGAAATGCTATTTGGTACAGGTCCTACTTTCATCTTTGCTTATTAACTTAGAAGAATTATTTGAATAAGCCTTTATTACCATTTTTTCTTTCTGCGCTTATTAATTTATCCTAAGCCTTAAAATAAGCCTCATTCTAAACTTTTTTTAATTATAACCTACGTATAATCATGCTTATTACTTAATCAAAGGTCTAAGTGTGAAAATAAGATTCTTTCATCTTTTACTTCATTTAGTTATATTTCCAAGTTATAATTATGCCAATTATCTTTAATTAATCCATTTCTAATTATAATTAGGCATAATGTCAGCCGATTCCATTATTTATTACAGTCTTTATAATTTACATCTCATTTTCTTCATTTAATATTCTTACTTATAAAATCCATATTCGCGTTCAATTTATTCTAAACCATACATGCAGAAAAGGAGAATGAAGAGAATAGATGCTTAATAAAATCCAAAATGTCGAAAAGATGTAAAAAAGAAATAAATAACGGTAAATAAACTTAAATACTGTAAATAGATTGCAAATTAATAAAAAGTTATGCTTAACAATAATAATTTATCATTAACAGAAATAATACTAAAATTACTAGAAGGAATAGCTGCATAGACTGAAAAATAATTAAAAACTGTAAATAATTACTAAAATAGGCTATTCTAAAAATCGTAGTAAAACTACAACTATTGAAAACCCTATTATTTTAAATTACTTAAAGAAATCTTAAAATAATTAAAATCACTCATCTTCGGTCCTAAGCACTTCCTTTGGTCTTCCTGGATCCACTTGGAGTTGTAAAATAATTTTTATTAAACAATATTCTCTCCTTGGAAAATTATTCCTTTTAGAGTCCTTCCTAAAAAGGTGAACCCAAATGGAGAAAATCTAGAATGAGAAAAAGTGTTAGGTCTAGGGGTCTATTTATATGTGTAGAAGTGGATCTCGAACTGTTGGATTTGGAGATTGAATAGGATGCAACCACGTCATACAATGAAGAGGAGCCATTGGATGTAGAAACAGAGGGACTGGATTAAACTAAAAGTTGCAAATGATGTGTTTCGATGCTTCTCATTCATTCGAATGAATTAAATTTCATGCGCCTGCAAAATTACAAGGCGGGTCGACCGGGCGGTCGAATGCCCCCTTGCCCAGGTCACCGGTCGGTCGACCTGACCGTATATATAATTTTTTTGTTATATTTCTGCTTATTTTGTTTATTTTATAACTTGGTCATATTAGCTTGGTTTTTGACGCTCTATATATGGAAATTGACCGAAAAATTACCATGGACACAATGGTTCAACTTCCATAGCTTAACTCTGATAATTTCACAAAGTTATTTTATTATTTAATTAATTAACAAATTATTACAGGTTAAATTTCAGCTTGTTACAACATTTGACTCACATTTGTGCTTGATTGTCACATCAAAAATATTTGTAAAAACACTTTAAGAACACTTTATAAAAATATTATTTTTAAAGAGCTAATTTTCTTTCAAAGTGTATTAAAAGAAGGGTCAAAAATAAATGTCCTTAAAACATTATTTACAATAAACCCAAAACAATTTAACCTCAGCTTTATTTTAAACATCCCCTTTTAAAGATTTTCTTATTTATAAACTATCATTTATAATTTTTAAAGAAACATTTATTGTCCCGAAAGATAATAAATCAATTTAAAATATCTTTATAGATTAAAAATAATGTTAATTAACCCAAAAGATAAATGATATAACTCTTTTATAAATTTAAAACCACATTAATTATCCTGAAAGGAGATTAATCACATTTATAATCTTTTTGAATATTTAAAATAACATTAATCATTGTGCAAGATAATTAATCAAATATGTAGCCTCTTTTAAAAAATTTGAACAACACATACCCTTTATTTAAAAATTCTCAAAAATATTTGAAAATATAGTTTAAACAATTTTAAAAGGGACAAAAACGCAACCAAACATTTATTTTATAAAAATACAAGCACAAGGTCAACACACACAAGGGTTTAAAGAGATGATATTTTATAAGTGACAGCATAACGAGAATCGCTATAATGACAATCAAATTAAACAGTATGTCATAAATATTTCAACCAAACATCAATATAAGCAACATAAGAATATAAGTAGCACATATAATAATAAATCAATAATGGCGAGAAACCCATTAGGGACTTTCTACAAACTCTCTTGCACAACAATGGTTATTTGTGCAATCCACCTTTCAAGCGGGAATTCAAACCCAATCAAACAATAATAATAAACATATTCTTATTAAAAATTAGCAATCAATAGTTAACATATCATTTATTAATTAATCCATATATTAATTAACTTCAAAATAATCTTTTTACTCTGCAAACACAGAACGGTGATTTATTATGCTCGATAGATTACCAAAACAATCTATTCAATTTAATTATAGCAGAACAGTGTTTTATTCTGGTAAATAGATATCACAAACGAAGTATAAATAATTTAACTATATCAAATGCAATTAAATTTAATCACTATAATTTTATCATTAATTTATACTTAAAACTATTAAGTATTGTCCAAGTAATCAACAATAATCAATAGCAACACATATATCATATAGTTTATTTGAAGGTAAGTAAACTCACCAAAATTCCAGTTGACACTTACGCGTTCCGGCTTGATCTTTTTGCCCAAAATTTCACTTGTTCTAAACTCGACAAAATCAGTTCCAGTGTGTATATATTACCCCTATGACCATAATGCAAAAGACCGCAACTTGATTGGACCTCATATGAAAAAGTTATTCATTTTATAAGATTTTGGATTTTAAAATGTAATTAATTACTTAATTACACACTTGATTAAACTAGTCCCACCCAAATCCTTCTTCCATCCCCTTTTCAAATTCTCCTACACCTGAAGGAAGGTGTATGAACCCAAACGGTGTAATGAACGCAGTGATACGGGGCTCCGCTCGACGAACTCAAGCACCATTTAGGCCATCAAACTCCATACCGCCCGAGCTTCACCCTGATCACCATACGTTCGACTCGATCCCATATAGCCAAATCGACGTGTAGCCCTAATCCCATGCCTGTCACTAACGTATTTCAACTCCGACCACCATAGAACACCAAATCACCCCATATTGACATCATATGCCACCACGAGTCCAACGCACCCCGTCGTTTCAACTTTGGCCCTTCCTAGCAAAGTCCGACTTGGCACCTCTTCCCCTCGACCTCATCATGTTACAACCCCTATATGACAATTGAGCCTCAACAAATTACTGCTGCATATGCTCCACCACACCACAAAAACAAATCCAAACTCCAATCCGCCCATCGCCTCCTCAATAAACCTTAACCCTATTTTACTACACCAAACTCGAGAACCTCATATTAATGTCGCACTCGACAATACTCATATGTGTTTGTAGATCTTGTCAATACGAACTCAAAGAAACTAGTTTTGTATTTGTTCGTTGAGTGGAGTATTTGATATCGACTTTAGAAGTTGTATGCTCATTTTCTTTTTACTGTAAGGAGGGAAATGAAAAGAGTGAGGAAAACATGAAAATGTGAAGGGAGAGAAAATTTTAGGTGAATTTATCAAATTTTATAACCATATTCAAATACTTTACTTCAACTACAAGCTAAATAAAATTTCCAAGCAAATCAAAATTCTCATGCCACCCATCATATCACGATAATGTTATTTTGAAAATTTGGAACTTTTAGTTGATTTAAATTTTTTTGAAAAGAAGTCGTAGTGGTATTCCGCTACATAATATCTCACTCGCGTACTAACCACAATGACAAAAATAAAAATACGATCGCACAATAAAATACGACACCATCACAAATCAACAATAAAATACATAAATTATTTTATATGAAATTTCAAAAATGCCAACATTTGTCGTAAAATACGTCAAATGAAAATTTAAATAATTTCCAAATTAAAAATTATGGAAAAATCATATACATTAAATTAAAAATACCATCATAAAAGTCGAGTCATTTTATTAACAATTGATTTACTTGTTATTTATTCGAACCATTTATTATTGTAAATAAATTTACAAAAAGAATTCACCGCTGTTATTTTTAATTAAAGCGGTTAAAAAGGGTTATTAAATCCATTTAATTAATATTTAATTCACAATTCAAATGTGTAAATAATCCTTATATATGAATATAAGTTATTTATATTTTCAAACACCAACTATTTAAATATTTAAAATTAATTGAATATTCAAAAACAAACTGATAAAATTCTAGGATGTTACATTCTCCCCTTGAAAAAATTCATCCCGAAATTCCTAGAGGAAGAAAATGTTTTCCACCTTTAGGCTTTAAAAACTATTAACTAAATTGAGTTATTAAACCCTTAAATTTCCTTTTATTACGGAAATTTTTGACAACACCTCCTTTGCACGGCTAAATCCGAAAAATTACAACTCGCCACAACTAGCCCAAATCAACAAAAGAAAACAAAAGCCAAGTGGTCTCCCATATATGAGGCATAAAATCATAAATCAATCATTAATTCCTAAATCTACTACATACTTCTAGCATTTTGTTTTTATTTTTGCAAGCAACTTACTATCTCGAGACGAATACAGGTGAGCAACTTATAATAATGATCCGACTTTTCATGCAAAACTAGCATGATACAAATCTACATGCAACTCTAGTGTGAGATAAATCCGTATGCAACCAAAAGCAATATAACAACCATATGCAACAAAAGTGCAGAGAATGTTATGTAATAAAATACTAAGCATCCAATCTTTTCAAAAGATAAATTTAGAACTAAATGCCCGGTTTTTTACATTCAAAATATTTTCAAACTCCTACAAAGAGAAATATATCAAAATCAAAATCAATTATGACAAGAAGGGGCTCCTCCTTCCGAAGCATCATACAGCACTAGAATCAAAACAATACGGAGCATCCGATGGTATTCCTGTTCCTTCTAAAACAATAACTAGAGTAAACAAATATACCTGACAAGTCTTCCAAATCGGAAAACTCCTAATCACCCTGCATTTAGCATAACCAATAATATTTAAAAAAAAACCATCTAATAAAAACTCTTTTCAAATATCTTGAAATAATAATGCTTTAAAAAAGTTTCAAAATATTATTATTATTATTCCTTCCACAAATTCTTTTTGAATCACATTTTGAAAAACATAGGAATTTAAGTCCTAATGAACAATTGTAAAAATTCTTTATTTATAAACGTAGGCTTTATAAACCGTAGTATATAAAATCATCCTATCAGTCAAATCAAATTCCATAAAGAAATCAACTATCACTTATATTTAAAATGTTAAATGACTAATAAATAAGATTTAGAGTTTTTCATAGGTTCACCACTTTCTCGATCGTCCAAGGATATAAATAATTTCCTAAGTGTACCATTACGCTCATCAGCCTTTGGTTTTTGCTTAGAAGATTAACTAAGCTCCCTCGGAAAAAATTAAAAGTCACTCCTAAGCTTTCCTAAGCCACATAAAAAAGCATAAAAATTATATTTAACCTAATATGATGTACATAAATCATCTATACATAATATCTGGTCCGACTATTCCTCAGATACAGAACTTTACTTTCAAACTAGTATCGCTCACTCGACCTCCCTAGTGCGGACTCCAATCAGGTTCCCTGATTAGAAACCTATGTTTTCCTTACATAACCATATACTATCATAGAGAACCTAAGTATCATATCAAAGAATTTTGCTGACATGAATCAAGTGAGAAATTCTTTTTCGGACTGATGTGAATCACCTTGAAGTTATGCACTCGAATCCTAAACCATGAACTGTGCGAATAAAATGATCTACGTACAATTTACGTACCTAATCTTATTTGTTTCTTAACTACACCAATATTTTTCTAACTCACTTTCATTTTCATTTAAAGTATTTCATTCAATATTAAAATTATTTATGAATTACTTTATAAATTTCCACTTAGGTTTATAAACATTTTATAAAGACATAACTTTATAAAACATTTAATTAAAAACTTACTCTATTATTATTTACTTGTATAACGCTCTTCTACATCTTAAGTGTGTATAAAAATATCAATTTTATTTCATTTATTTTTATTATTATTTATTTTCAAAAGCTCGAACAGAGGCCAGAACAAAATATGAATCTTAAAACTGAGTCGACTACTTTTACACCTTTACCTATTTAGTCTGGTAAGTAGCTAAGAAAAGTAGGATGTTGGTATCCAAACTCGGTCCTAGAATCTACTTTCCTTAGACATTCCTAAGGTAAAGATGTTTAATAGTCGGCCCAATAACATGAAATAGTTTACACAACTTAGATGTTTGAACAAAAACTACGGTTTTAATAAAAACAATGCCTATTAAAACCTTATTATCCAATTTAACCTATTTGGAGTTAAATTATCTCTTTTCTAACCAATAGTTAAAAAATTTCATTTATCAAATTATTTATCAAGTTACCTTTTTATTTTAAATTAATCTCCTTTAAGGAAACATAAGAACTAAATACCTGGTTTTTATTTCAATACCCTTTTTGAAATCATACTAAATATATTCCTATATATATAATAACTTCTATAATTTATTTACCATCACTCATTTTGATTCATTTGGATTTGAACTCATTTCAGTCGCACAATGGTAAGAAGAATAATTTACTAAGTGCACTACAACATTCACCCAAGAAACATTTGATCGTTAGTTAGAAGATTATTCAGATTACTAAAAAATTAATCGAGATATTCCCTCTGAAAATGTATCTTAATTAAAAATTCTCGTTTAAATATTTATACTTATGAATACTTCAATGTAATGCCATTATTACTTTTCTCAATAAATTTTTTTAAATCATTTCAAGCAATACCGAGATTTAAATTCTCAAAACTCCTTTTTTACTTATAAAACACCCTTTTATAAATCACATAAATCATTTTATATACCATACTCATATAAAATGAAACCTTTAAATCATCTTATATTACAATAACTTCCCTTTATTATAGTAAACTCTTTTTAAAACGCATTTTATGAACCAAATTATTATAAAATTGCCTTTATATAAAATCATCTAATTTTATAACAATTCTCCTTTATTATAATAAAATTTACTCAAATATTTATCCTCTACATGTATTATCTTTCCATTTAGATTATATTAAACAATTTTTATTAAAAGTTTTTCTTTTAACTCAACATTATTAAAAGATGAGTTTTGACTTAACATTTTCTTCGAACACCTTATACTCAAATTGTGAAACTCAATTCACAATGGGCTCATTTTAATATACTTACAATTATCAAATAATAAATGCCAATAAATCAATCGAACGTAAATTAACAATCGACAAACAATAGTCAATGCTCCTAAACTATCTAAGCATGACAAATCAACCAATAACGATAATAAATAGATATTATCATTTTCAAAAAAACAAACACACTATTACTAACTATATCAATTTGAAAATTATTCCTTTATACATCTAAAATATATAATCCTAGGTAAAAAGCTTCATTTACCTAATTTTCAAAAATTAATATCATGTCTTTTTGCCTTAATCAAGTGTTTAGAAATCTCTATCGACACTGTGGCATACCATGTCTCAACCAAAATTCATAAACGAATCAATAGACCATTTAACACGATATGTTTTACAGTAATAACGAATACGCCATCATATATATAACACTCTCAAATTCATTTTAGGGGTCACTTACCCTATCTCCAATGAGCTTACCCAATCAAAGCTAAGGTTCTCACATAACCTTTAGCTTTGATACCATTCTATAACGACCCTCAAAAGTTGGCACTTAATACGTCCACTTAATGAATTGCCGAACATCTAAGTGCCAGAGAGGTAGATTGTTAGGGTAAAACGAAAAAGAAAAAAGAATAGGAAAAAACAGAATCTCACAACGAAACGACAACATATAATATAACAAAGATAGTAAAAATTGCAACTCTAAAATACATGGTATATCAAAGTTAAAAACAAACCTCATTAACCTAGACAGTTATAATTTATGGTCCATACAATTGCTGATGGGTGTACATAATAATATAATAGAAAATAAAAATATGACGGTAGGTGAACATCCGGCTCCACTCCATGAGCCCCATGTCCGACCAAATACAAACTGGAAAAATGCTCGATCTGACCTGAGCTTTATAATAAAATAACACCTGGATTAGTCTGGAAAACCAGCATGAGAAAACTCATGTAATATGATGAACATATAATAAGTCTATGAGACTATGACACCAAATACGAAATGGGTTTACCTCTTAAGAGCTAATTTTCTTTTTAAGTTTATTAAAAGAAGGGTCAAAACCAAATGTCATTAAAATAGAGTTAAACCCAAAACAATTAACACTTAGCTTTATTTTAACATTCCTTTTTAAAGATTTTCTTATTTATAAACTATCATTTATAATTTTTAAAAAAATATTTATTATCCCATAAGATAAAAAATCAATTTAAAATATCTTTATAAATTTAAAATAATTTTAATTAACTTGAAAGATAATTGATATAACTCTTTTACAAATTTAAAACCACAAAAATTATCCTGAAATGAGATTAATCACATTTATAATCTTTTATATATTTGAAACAACATTAATTATCACACATGATAATTAATCAAATTTATAATCCCTTTTAGAAAATTTAAACAACACTTATGCTTTATTTCAAAATTCTCAACAATATTAAAAAATATAGTTCAAACAACTTTAAAGAGAAAAAAACAACCAAACATTTATTTTATAAAAATACAAGTACAAGTCTAACACACCAAGGGTATAAGGAGATAATATTTCATAAGTGATGGTATAGCGATAATCGCTATAATGACACTTACTCAAATTAAACAGTATGTTACAGATATTCCAACAAAATATCAATATAAGCAACATAAGAATATAAGTAAGATTCATACAATAGTAAATTAATAATGGTAAGAAACTTCTCTCTCTACAAAAATCCCCTGCAAAACAGTGGTTATTTATGCAGTCCACCTTTCAAGCGGAAATTCAAATCCAAACAAGCAATCAAACAATACTAACAAACATATTAGTAATCCATAATTAACATATCATTTATTAGTTAACTTCAAAAATAATCGTTTTACTTTAGAAGCACAGAACGGTGATTTATTCTGCTTGATAGACGTCTAAAATAATCTGTTTAATTTGATTATATTAGAACGGTGTTTTATTCTGCTAAATATATATCAAAAATGAATTATAACTAATTTAACTACGCTAAACATGATTAAGTTAAATCACTATAATTTTACCATTAATCTATCCTTCATTAAAAGTATCAACTATCATCCAAGCAATTAGCAATAATCTATAGTAACACAGATAGTTTTTTATTCTGTGAAATTTCAAAAATACCAACGTTTGCCGTAAAATACGTCAATTTTTTTAAATATTTTTCAAATTAAAAATAATGGAAAAACCCTATAAATTAAATTAGAAATACTATCATAAAAATCGAGTTGTTTTATTAATAGTTGATTTTCTTGTTATTATTCGAACCATTTATTATTGTAAATAAATTTACAGAATGAATTCACCATTATTATTTATTAATTAAAGGGGTTAAATAATGTTATTAAATCCATTTAATTAACATTTAATTCATAATTCAATATTTAAAGAACCCCTATGATTGAACATAAGTTATTTAGATTTTCAAACACCAATTATTTAAATATTTAAAATTAATTAAATATTCAAAATTAAAACAATAAAATTCAAGGGTGTTACATATGTCCTATGAAAAATGCTAATGCTGACCTCTCCCTTGGACTTAACCTGATAATGGATAATTCAACTCTATAGCATTTCACTTCACAACCGCTTTTAAAGCGTAAAACCCGTATATCAGTTTACAAGTGGTATTCGATAAGTAAAACACTTATCGATCCCGGTCTCTTCAAAACTAAATCGATGAATTTTCAGCTAACTCAATTTTTGTTCTTTAAGAAGTAAGCGAATAATATATAAAGAGGAGCCCCCTTTGGGGAATCTTGTATATATAAGTTCTTAAAACTAAAGACGCTTCATACCAATGCTCCTCCCCGAGGGTTCTCAAATCGTATGACATCGTAACGCTTTTAGATACTTCCTAAGTTAATTTGGTCAATTTCGATAGTCGACTAACCGACTATCAAGTTCAAAATAGACGACCACATATGGAAACCAAGTCTCATGTACTTATCACATTTTCAAACTTTTCAACTTACCCTATCCCACAGTCAAGGGTGAAGCCAGGTAAGTTGGAGCATTGGTTGCATCAAAGCTTTCCCTAGGCATTCTTACAGAAGGACTAGTCTAATTCATCGACTGGTGCTAAGTACACGACCAAAAACTTTCCATAAACAAGTAAATACTCAGAGCACAAGTCACACAAAGCACGATTAAGTCACATAAGCGACTTCTAATCCTCTTTTTAATTAATTAGTCCTTTATTAATCAAAACTTCCTTTATTAGTAAAAACTTCATTTAGCTAATAAAACTATATTTATCAGTGTCTACCACTTATTTGTACTCTTTCAATACTTCAAAAGGTATTCATATACTTATCTCAAATGGTACAAATATATTCACAAATCATTTGGAAGATTTCTCACTTTAAACATTTACCTTTTCTATCTTTTTTCAAATATGAAGTATTCATTTAGAAGGTCTAAACATTCAATCTATTTCAAAGGGTTTTAAAAAAAATTACTTAAACATTGTTACTACAAACCCAAAACCCTTTAACATACGCTTACCTTTAAAAAAAAATTTCAAAACATCAATTTATATTCATAAGTATAATCCAAAAAGGGTTAAAGATAAATGTTATTAACACATTATCACAGCAAGCCCAAAACCATTTATGCTCAACATTATTTTTCAAACATTCTTTTTAAAGATCTAAGTATATCTACACTTATTAAATAGGGTAATATACTTTTAATTAACTTCCCAAAACTATTTATATAACATAAGTGTTATATGAAATACTTAACTTACTTTTTTCCAAACTTATATATATGTACACATATATAAACAATTTATAAATACTTATAAATATGTTTTAAATATCTATGTAAAATATTAATTGAAAATAACTAATTTATAATTTGATGATAATAAATAAAAAGCATATTTTATATTACAAAACTCCTTTATTTTTAAAAATTCATAAATAAATATTGAAAAGAGGAATTAGCCGGAAGGAAAAAACTGAGATCAATTTTAGTCTGAAGGACATGATTTTTGAAGTTTAATCTAAAGGACAATAGAATGCTATATTCATATAGCATTACACATATATAATGTCTTATTCTTATATCATTACATATATATAGCATTAAAAAAATTAAAATTTCAGAAACTCCTCAACGATGCATAATTAGATACAAACATATGAATATAGCATATGTGTGTGTACACACACACACACAGATATATATATATATATATATATATATATATATATATATATATCTCATTATGTGAATATAAAAGAAAAGGCAACAGTAATGCTTATAATTAGACAGATCCGTCAAGCTAACTATTGATTGGGAAGAGCAGAAACAACCATAAACCATTTCTCGTTGATTAGCCATGGAAAGACATGTACGCTTGCTGCAAGAAAGCATGATTTGGTGTAGAAATAAAATATTGTAGGCACAAGATAGAATAACGTGGAAAAAATGTAGCAGGCTCAACAAAGGAAATGCGTACTAGAGCATATCAAAAGCAGCATGTGGTGGGAAGTGTGAAAAAGAAGTAGACTCACTAAGATAACAAGCCGCATAGTATAGCTTGAAGTGGATTTTGGATACATTCAACAAAAGTCTAAGCAGCATGTAAATGCAATGAGAATTCACAACGCTGCGATATAGGAATGAGCACAAAACAATGCATAGCACAAGATAATATATACAACACACCACTCTACAGCATAATTTGGTGCAACATGAGTGACATGACAACTCAAAATAGCATGATAACAGAAAGAAAGAAAATCAAAATCATATATGCATAGTGCTATATGAATGTGTAATTCTACATGAAGATAGCATTTTGTTGTCCTTTGAATTAAATTTTGAAACATGTGCCCTTTAGACTAAAATTAGTCTTGAGTTTTTCCTTTATACTAATTCTCTCTATTGAAAATATATTAAAATTTCAAACCAACTTTAAAATACTGTAACAAACATCCCTATAAAGATTAGGGAAAAAATTATATATCATTTTTAGACACATAAAACCATAAGCAACTTACTACAACATTTATAAATACCGTTAAAAGTCCTTGATAAAGAACAACATAGAAAAACACGATTTTTGCGATCAGTTTTAAGCACTTAAACTAATGATTTAAACTTGAAATTTTTACAGTAATTACTAAACTTCGGGTACTTCAAAACCATGAAAAGAAACCCTTAAGGATGTTCCTAATTTATTTGCAAACTTTTCATAAATAAGATATTTACTAGAGTGTTCGTACAACGACCTTTTTACTCCAACTTTAGCCACTTTGTTTGACTAGTTAAAACATCTTTTAAACTTTGACTTTTTCAGTAACAAGTACATATATAATACTTATTAAAAATGCAAAGAATCCCTAAGGATGTTTTCTAAATTATTTACAAAAATTCCGAAAAACATGGTATTTAAAAGTGCTCATATAGCAACATTCTTCTCCTTATAACTTTTTGCAACTTAGTTTCACAAGTTATTGGATGATTTAAACTTTCATATTTTTTCAATAATAAATACACTCATCGTATTTTTTAAAAATGCAAAGAAACCTTTAAGATGTCTTTCAAAGTTGACTTTAAAAATCGCTGAACATAAGGCATTTTCAAAGTGCATCCATAGTGACCTTTTCGCTTCTAACTTTCACAACTTTGGTTCACAATTTATATAACTTTTCAAATCAATTCCTTGCTTCCCCATATGTTAAATAATGTGTAGAGAACAACTAAAACAACTTATACCAAGTTAAGATCAAAAATCTTCTATTTACACAAGTTAAAGTTATGGGATGTCAAAGTGCACTTTAGTGACTATCGCTATATAGACCATTCCATATCCATTCCAAATTAAACATATGATCCAAAAAACCATTTAAACATCAAATCAAGGCCACGTCACATTTTATAGAAGGTAATAGGACTGATGTTATACTATACAAAATTGTCATTTGCTTTCAAGCAAGAGGGTCCAAAGTTTATAACTTTAATTAGGTAATGTCACTTTACTTTATATTTACACACACACACAAAAAAATATACACACAAACACACACACACACACATACAATATAGTGAGATAACTCTCCCAAATCCAAGCCTACATCAAACTTTAACACACAAGAACAAAGAACCACTTCATACCATCACCCAAAAGCATAAAGACACCATCTTTAGCACTTACAAACCAAGGCAAGACCTCCCTCGGCTCTTCATTGCCCATGGCCAAACTCAAGCTCCCCCCTTTCTTTCATCCTTTTCCAATTTAGACTTTAGATCCCGGCTTCTTAAGGTGATATAAGATGTTGGTAAAAGTTTAACAAAGTTTGGAAAAGGTTTGAACTAATTAAGGAAAGATTAATGAAGAATAAAGTGGATTAATGCCAATCTACTTCTACTGTTTTTGTTTCTTTTTAATTTTAACAAGCTTTTAGAATTTATGAAGTGTTAAAGGACCCTGAACCCCTCTTTTGGCCACCCGAGAGATCCCCTTCATGTGTCTTGCATGCTTTTTTACTTTACACCTCATTCTTCTTAACAAATTACCCTTTTACCCACACACAAGTACCTATCTAGTACATCGTGCATGATATCATCAATACTTTAATTTTGATAAATAGCAAAATATTTTATATTAATGATTTCATAAGCGTTTTAGTGTGTATAAAAAAATTTGAACAATTTCTGTCGAGTAAAAAATTATTTATCGATAAAATGATTTTCTGTCACATTATCGATATTTTTTCAAATTATATATTTTTGTAAACGTTTTTCTAAATAAGTTTACCATCATTTGTTATTACTTAAAAGGGGTTAAAAAGATTATTAAATTAATTTAATCACATTTAATCCAAGATTCAAATATTTAAATAATTATCTAAATATGAAGTGTCCGAAATTCTGGATCATTACAGAACTACTATCCAAGAAAAATGTTTCTTAGTTTCAAAAATTCCAAGCAAAAGTAGAATCATGTTCCTTCATACTTAATAGTTTCGGCAATGGAAGATTTTCAGAATTTTGGAACTTCGAACATGACGTCATTTTATGACTAAATATTCCACATTTGAAATAGCGAATCAGATCCTTATGGTCTTTAGCTTTGTGATTTTTCATGCCACATCTAAAGCATCAAGAATCCATCTTTTTCCCCCTCAACCATGATTAACTGAGTGGACGGGAATTGTAATGAATATATGAAAGCAATTCTTTCACTACATCTGCATATGAACGAAATCATAATTATCTAAGCGAGTGAGAGAATAAGAACGAGAAAGAATTGACGTAAAAATATTTGATATAATTCTGAAACGTTGGAAATATTGAAAAGAAATGGTTATATGACTTTGGAATATATTTATAGAAGGAGGGAGATCTGCAGATACATTTTAAATTCAAAAATCCAAATTCAAACGTTTAGCGTCAAATTAACTGATCACTACATCGTTCGTATATGTTGTATGACCTACAAATCTGACGAACTAATATACTATGCGAATCAAAAAAACGAGCTGGTCGCAATGATGCGGGTTTCTTCCAAAAAATTTATGTTGGAAAAATGACAATCTTACACTTCCATTATTTTAATTAATTTATTTATTTATCACTTTTAAATTCAAATATTAAGCACTCTTATATTATTAAAATTTACAGGTGCGCACACAGATACAAACATGCTGAACTTTGATAATGACATAGACAGATTCATGTAGGTTGATGACCTGCTTCAGTATCAATAAGATTGCAAGAAAACCCATAACCCATATCTACAGCATAATGAATCTCACAAGCTCAAGTCATTTTCACTTCTCCTTCTCTTGTTACTAATGAATCTCGCTATCATTTAGGTGCAGGTTTGGCATTATGGTAAAAGAAAATTAAGACTGACTTAATGTAAATATACCATAAGTTGTAATTTTAATATCCTTAGCAACCATATTTATTTTCGTTTTACTATGAATATGAATAAGGACTTAGTGAGCAATGCGAAGGATTTTACTCAGTAATGCAACACAGGAGCAATTTAGACTGAAATATGTAAGAAACATTAATCCATGTACAATTTGTCAATACTGAAGTATTATAAGTTTTACCAAATCATCACACACGTGAGGACTCTTCTTTTAAGAACTACTAGAATATAATTTACCTACTATACATTCATTTAACTGGATAGTGTGGCTCATAAAAGAAGATGACAGTTCAAAACCAAACTTAGGTGCCTGTCATCATGATGTTTTGTTGAATGATCTTCTTTCTTTTTTCTTTCTTTTCCCTATCTGTTCTTCTAATCAAAAACATCCCACGATATTAAAGGATACGCAGACAGTTTCGAAAAGAAATTATAGGAAAGCAAAAGAAAAGAAAAAATGTTAAACTTTTCGCCATGTATTTCTAAAGTTGCTCCATCTAATGAAGAATATAAATTATATTAAAACATTAAATTTATTATATAATTAAAGCAAAAAAAAATTGTATTTAATTTTTACTGGTGTTCATACATTCCCATTAATAGGTATAAATAACGATTAATTTGTACAATTTAAAATAAAAGTACCATTAATAATAAACAACACAATTAAATTTGAATTAATGGTAATTCAAATTAACTGATAAACTTTTTAGTATTAACGTACGTATTTGGATCTCTTTGAGATCTCCCTTGAGAGTCCAGATATGTATTATAGTTAATTTATTTGGTTTTTCTAAAGTTATATGTAACTCAAACTTTTCACAATTATTCCCATGCATGGTTTTTAAATGAGTGGCCACAATTCAAAACAATACAGATTCATACGGTTAAAAATGAATGAATTTTCTACTTAAAAAATTCTGGTTCTTATTTGGGATGAAATACAAACATGAGAGTAAATGCACCAATAATAAAGAATAAATGTCCATCTCAAGCCCGGTTGGTTTAATTCTGAGTTGTGTGTTTTACATTTTCAAAATTCATTATCAAATCGAGGAGACCAACGATGATGGAGAAACGACGGAGGAAACGGCTGGACGACGATGATGGAGAAACAACGGAGGGAACGGCTGGACGACGAAGGGATGGAGGAACAATGGATTAATGGATCATTTTTCATGTTTTTGTTATTCTTCAAAACACAAAAAAACAAAATAAATTTGTTTTTTCATTTTTTGTATGTTACCTTCATTTTTAAATTGATTATTTTTCAAAAAAATACATGTATCGTGTGCTTTTTTATTTGAACGAAAATTCAAAACTTAAAAATGAAAAACCAAACGGAGCTGTAACTTCACTTTGAAACACTCAACTTATTTTGGACCACGTGGTGATCGCGTCAATGTTAAACGTGGTATCCACTCATTTGGACCTTTTGGACCGTTTGGTTCAACGGTTGAAAGTTGGTAGTTAGTGTCAAATGCGTCTGACATCAATGGCTACCCGACAACGATAAAATCCAACTTCTTCATCCTCACCAACATCAATCCCAAATTCAGCTCAAAAATCCACATAAAGCAATCACGTTTTGAAATAATTTTTGGTACAATCTAATTTCTGTTTACTTGCCATATATTTTAAGATCTTTTTTAGCATTTCCTTTTAAACGGGAGAATGGCCGAAACTGTTCTGAAAAACTCTCGTCGAAGTCCTAAGAATAGGTTTGAACAAGCTATGATACAATTCTTGCGTTGCACCATCTAAGCTTACAAGGCTATTGGAATCAATAAAAATGACGTTCATAAGAAAATTGCAGCGGCATTGAATAAACTTGGCGACTATCTCGAATGAAATACCAATAACGATAGTTAAGTTCACTGCAGATACGATGGACTAAAGAATAATGATCAGTATATGGCAGGGTTTGTGTAGTAAAATGGGAACATAATAAGATCTAGTGAGGCAACGATTAGCGGAAGTGAGCAATAACAGGTCGATCGTGTGAAGCTAAAGTTGTCATCTTTTCTTTATGAGTTATTGGTAGTTTTGTTCTTCTTTTCTTTTGCTTTTTAGGAGTTCGGCACCATAGAAGGAACAACAAATAGGATATATGGAGTTTCTGCAACAAAATTTTCAAAGTACCATGGCAATGGAAGAGGGTGCATTCACACGTGGTGGTACAAAGAAACAAATAAAGAGGGTGCATTCTACTCTAGAACAAACTACACGTGCATCGTTCGATGCAAGAGGGGAAATTAGCGGGTTTATGCTCCACTTAAAGACCCCAACATGCAACCGTTGCAAAATCCTGTACAAATGCGTGACGGAGGTTCGTCTTTCAAAATTCATAGTAGAAGAAGAAAAACGGAGAATGATGAGAAGATAAATGAGATTATTAATATGATATACAAAGAAAATTGAAAAAATCTCGCTCTGCAACAAATAGCTCTTCCATAAATCCGAGCCACTCTCATTACTGGTCCCTCTCATAATCCTAGTCCAAGTGTATCATCCGCTTGACTATCTATGACCCTGAACGACGTCATTGCTTCTGTGAAGAAGTTTGAACAAATTCAATTTTCTAAAATAACATCACCATCCAAGATTCAATAAAACATGAAAGCCTTTTGTCTTTACAAGATGATGATACTCGAAATTGGATAAGGTTGAACGTTCGCAACACATAATCAGATACCAATGCAACACATAATCAGATACTAACAATATATGATAATTCATCCACCTGTCTATCCATAACTCAATTTTAAATGTATTTCTAGTTTTATTTTTATTTCAATTTCTAATGGTTAAAGAAAGTTGTCTCGTTTAATTATATTATTGAACTACTTAATTAAAGAGTAATTAAATAAAAATATAATAATAGAAATAATTATTTATAACAAAATAACTAAGATGCCTTTTTTAAATGCACCTTTCATAACGTAAGAATGCATTCCGTTTTCCCAAAACCGTTCTTCTTTCATACTGCTTTCGTTGTATATGGATTGCTTTCACATGATACTTAAAACGCATCAACTTTGTTCATGTTTATGTTTGTTAGGCATACTATATGACATTAAATAAAATAATAAGAAATACTTTTTTCCAGTACATCTCCTCTGTAAATTGTTTGGTGTTCATTTTTGTGATGGAAATATATATTAGTCAAACACACGAGTGGTATGGATTAACTTACGTCGCATTCTTTCTTGCGTATCCTATTAAAATTCATTTTTTTAAAGTGTTTGGCTCGGTGAAGTCAGGCATTGCATAAACATACGAAAATGGATATCGTTTAACATTCATATATTCTTTAGTTTTAATCTAAATGCTGGGGGATAAGAAATTCAGCATGAACGTCCATTTCGGCGCACATGAAATGTCAGTAAAAAAATGAAAAACTGAGAAACCACATGGCAAATGATTGAACGAATTCAATTATATAGCTCGTTTCTGAGCAGTGTATCTATTGCATGCGCCGATGCATGCTTATTTCTAAGAAATAAATAAAAAGAAACGAAAACTGATAAAATCTTGCATATCGAATAAACGTTACCAAAGGGAATAAATACATTCGCAATCTAATCTTGAATAACATAGTTTCTACTATTCTGCCAAATACATGTATAGTTTCTACTATTCTGCAAATCATTTTGCTTTCGGTCAGGAAATATGTCGTCTTCAATCTTAGAGAACAAAAAGTTGATCAAATACTGAACCTTGAAATCAGTTCTTTAATCAAACTCAGCAATCAGTTGCTGTCCTTTTCCGACTGGTTGCTCCCAACTAACAAAAGTTATGCAAAAAACAGTGTGAATACAACATATAATGTATGCTTGTTTACATACTTTTTTAACTTACGGTTAGCGTTGAAAGATCGGAACTTTTCAGCACCCTCAATCTCTTAGCAGTAGAAACAAACATTCTGCATTAACGTACATATAATAACTTTTAATAATGTTTACACACATACGACAGTAATAAATTGTATAGTCTTCCTCTTGAGACATCATAACATTTTGACAATTGCAAGCTGACAATGAACATTTTTTGGGCATGCTAATTCTCAAAAAAGTTGAACAAAGAGTGATTAAAAAGTTTGACGAAGGCTACCAATTCTTAGAATATATCAGTATACTTGATTATCTTGGTCACTAGCAACCATCAAATCAATGTTAATTTGTCAATGAGTCGATAGCGTTTTCAAAATAATTTATTCTCCATTCGTTGAGCAACCAAATACCAAGTGAAGTGCACGCATGCACCCTACATGAGTTCACTTTCTAGAATTAATAGAATTATGAAGGGACTTTGATCCACCATTTGACAAAATTTTTTTTTTTGAAAAAAGTAAATGGGCCAGGCCCAAAATCAATGTACAAGACGGGTAAAATGAAAACCCGAACCAACAAACCCGAACACTCAACAAACCCTAGGCAGAGCCGACTCAAACCACACCAAAATCACAAACAAAAAGGAGAAAAAACAACCGAAGGAAAATGGCGATGAATCCCTTCAGCCCATCAAAAGATGAAATAATCATTGAAAAATGCTTCAAGGAGGCTCTATGATTACTGATCCATCATGATCTATGAGCTCGAGAACATATCTGGATTATGGAGGATTCCATATTCTCGATTTCTTCTTAGAGATGCTCTCTGAGTATTTAGCGTCTGCTTTAAAATTATAGTTGGTAGATCCATCTTTCTCTTGGGTCAAGTTGCCAATGTTGTAGCTGATAAGCTTAATTGGGCCATTCCGACAGTCGACTTTGTAAAAAAGCTTGCTTTTGTCATTTATAATGTCATTCCTGCTGCTTTCGCCTCTTTCCCAAACAGATATGTGATAAGTGTTACCATTCAGCTTGCTTATATAGCTTTGCTCTTCAGTTCTATGCAGGAATTGATCAGTATTAATTGATGTATTTTGATGCAGGAGGGGATCCAGCTTCGTTGCTACTTCTCTGGAAGTGCGGTAATTCCTGCTAATATCAGGTAGAAAATTATTGGTGAGATATTTTCTATTGTCTTTTATTGCACAATTATTAAAGTAATGTCCCTGTATACTTCCCTTGCAGGAGCAACTCTTGGTATTAGGAGAGTAATGGCCGCCTCCAGTAGTTGAAGTGCTGGCGATGCTGGCTTCTCTCCTCTGGGTACCATGGATTCGAAATTTATCAAACTGAGGGAAACAACTTTGGGGAAATTCATTATTTGTTTTCCCCCTTTGTAAGTATAATTCCATACTGGCAGCAACTTCATCCTGATCATTGTGCTCTTCAAGTAGCTGATAAAATTGAGATTTGTTTTTGCTTGCTTTCTGACTCAAAATGTGGAAATCTATTTCAATGTTTTTCCAGATTTTAATGGCATCTGTTTTCTTGTTCGAATGTTGCCTAGCATTTCTTTCTTTCCATATGTGATATATGGCAGTTGTTAGCATTATGCTAGCTTTATTGAATTTCTCTGATTTGAAATTGAAGCTTTCCTGAATGTATTGAATACTGTCTTTAATGCTTTGCATTGGCTTGTTTTGACTGAAAAAGAGTTTATTCTTTGCAATGAACCAAATGTGCCTTGAAAAAATGCAATCAAAAAATAAGTGATCAGCTGATTCACTTTCCATATTGCAAAGAAGGCACTTGGTATCAAAAAAATTATTTTTGCTCCATTTTTTGCATCTGTCTCTGGTTGGTAATCTATTTAACAGTGCAAAGTAAGCACAATGCGCCATTTTTGGACAATTTGCTTTATTCCAAATAACACTGCACCATTCCATATTTGTTTCAAATCCTTTTAAATAATCCCAAGTAGCTTTGAAGGAAAATTTCTCTCTTTTTGAAAGCTTCCACTTCCAGCAATCTGTTGCTGAATTTGGATCAATTTCAATTTTTTCAATGGCATTTTTAAAAATAGAAGCAGCTGGATGATTGTTAGGATTCCACTTATGATTTTCAATAATACTATCCACTTTTAAATTGGCTCCCCCAAAGTATATAAGATTAGTCCAACCAAGCAAACTGATTAAAGATTTACCATTTATCCATGGGTCGAACCATAGGCTAGTTTTCTTTCCATCCTTGAATTTTCTATCCAATAAATTGATGCCTTTATTTCTGCTATTTAAGATGGATTTCCAAGTGTGTGAGTGGTGATTTTCAGCTGGCATAGTCCAAAAATTTTTGTTTTTGGCATATTTGCAAATCATCCATTTAGCCCATAATGATTTGCCTTCTATCAATTTCCAAAAAAGCTTCATACTACAGGCTTCTTTTAAATCATTGATGTTTCTTAGACCCAAACCACCTGCCTCTTTTGGTTTACAAACTGTGTCCCAAGAAATTTTATGATTTTTCCCTTTCCATAAAAAATTTGCACAAATTCTCTCTATTTTGCAAATAGCAGATTTGGGGATATTGTGAGTTTGGATCCAAAACATGATGATAGCTGTGATGACAGTGTGAACAAGCTCTAACCTTCCAGCAATAGATAGAAGTCTGCTAGACCAATTTTCTATTTTATTTTGAATGATGTCAATTAGTTTAGAACAATCCTTGGCTGAAAGTTGATTGGTGCTGAGAGGGAGACCCAAATATTTGACAGGCAGTTGCCCTTCATTTATTTTTAATATTTGAAGAATTTCCCTTTTATTAGCACAATTTTTACTAAAATAAGCTTTACTTTTACTCTCATTGATTTGGAGACCAGCAATGTTTTCCATTTTTTCCAATATTTTAGCTAAAGATTGAACACTGTTGATATCTGCATTCATAAAAATAAGCAAATCATCAGCATATAGAAGATGAGTAATGCTAGGAGAGATTCTATTAACAGGCCTGAGATTTCCTCTTATTTGTTCCAATTCCATTTGAATTGAAAAATATTCCATAGCAATTGTGAACAAATAGGGGGAAAGAGGATCCCCTTGTCTAATTCCCCTGTTACTAGAAATAAAACCACAGGGAGATCCATTAACTAAAATAGAAAAAGAGGCAGAATCAATGCATTCTTTAACTAAGTCACAAAATTTTTTATGAAATCCCATTTGCCTCATCATATATATGATAAAATGCCTATTAATCTTGTCAAAAGCTTTGTGAATATCAATTTTGATGCAGACTTTATTCTTACAGCCCCTATTAAAGTTTCTGATAAGTTCATGAGCCAAAAGAGAATTCTCAATGATTTGTCTACCTGGAATGAAAGCACATTGATTTTCAGAAATCAGATATTTAAGAAAAATTTTTATTCTATTACTTAAAATAGAAGCTATAATTTTGTAAATAAAGTTACAACAGGCAATGGGCCTGTAATCCCCTAAATCTGAGGGAATTTTAACCTTAGGAACTAAAGTAATAAAAGTATGATTTAAGCTTTTGAGAAGCTTTCCAGATGTAAAAAATTCTTTTATAACTTCATGAATAATATTTTTGAAATCCTCCCAGTGTGTTTTGTAAAATTTTGCCCCAAAACCATCAGGCCCTGGGCTTTTATCTATGTTTGATTCAAAAATAATTTTTTTAATTTCTACCAACTCAACAGGGGCAAGAAGAATATCACTACTACTTTCATTGAGTAAAAATTTTGCTTCAATATTTGGGAAATCATTCTTATAATCATTGGAATTATAGAGGTCAGAAAAATAATTGATAGCCATATTTTCTAAACTAGAGACATCATTCAAAGTAGCACCAGTAGAATCAAGGATTTTACCAATATCATTGATTTTTTTCCTAGATGTCATCTTGGCATAAAAAAATTTACTAGGTTCATCACCTTTAGTAAGCCATTCAACTTTGGCTTGCTGCCTCATGTTAATTACTTGAACATGCAGACTATGACATAATTTATTTTGGAGTTGAAAAAAATGGTTAATTCTGGATTTGTCTGAGCTATCAAAATCAATGTTGTTTTGGGCAATCTCACATTCTTCCCTGATAATTTTGATATTGTCTCTGTTCCTATTTTTATTCCAGTTTTTTAAGTTGACTTTGATATTCTTGAGAATTCTTTTAAATTTGCTTTGGGCAGAGCCACTATTTATAGAAATAATACTGTTTTTGACAGTATCTTTATAACTTTTATCATATGTCCACCCATTAACAAATCTAAAAGGAATATTTCTACTAATATTATCATGACCAGAAAAATTAATAAGCAGGGGGGTATGGTCACTAGTAGCTTGAGGGAGAGTATAGCAATTGAAGTTAGGAAAAGTATTTACAAATAAATGATTGATAAGAATTCTGTCAAGTTTACAATGAATGTTCCTGTAAACCCCAGATTTCCAAGTGAATTGATTCCCTTTAATACTGGGTTCAATTAAACCAGTTTCCAGAAAAAAGTTGTTAAAAAATTCTAACTTACTAAAAGGAATGGGAATACCTCCCCTTTTTTCAGAAGAGTGAAATACAGTGTTAAAATCACCTATTATAATCCAGGGTTTAGACATATTGGAGTTTAAAGATTTAATATCATTCCATAATAAACTTCTTTCCTTTTCACTATTTGAAGCATAAATAAAAGAGATTTCAATTTGGAATCCCCCTTTATTTAGGAATTTACAATGTATAAATTGGAAGTTAGTAAAATATTGGCTAAGACTCCAAATATTTGGGTCCCATATTACCATTATTCTACCATTTCCCCCCATATTATTATTGTTAATAACATCCCAATTTTTCAGATATCTATCATGTAAATTGCAAATATTAGAATCATCAAGCTTATGCTCAAGGATACCAACAATGCTTGGTTTTTTTGTGAGAATTAGATTAGTCAAATCTAATTTTCTTTCATGGGAATTTAACCCTCTAACATTCCAAGTAATCATATTCATATGATGATAATAATATAATATGAATGATTAGGATACATAAAGGATATCACAGCTTCATACTGAAAGACTGAGATTGTGATCCTCCAGCTTTCCTTTGTCTCTTTTATCTTCTATGCATTCTGAATTTTTATGCCCATTTCTTTTTAATGGTTTTTTACCTTGAATTTTCAGATAATCAGACCACCTTGGATTTTCTTTTACATATTTTTCCTGAAATTCATCTTTTCCAGAGCTTTCTTCTATCTCTTGAGAAAGAATATCTTGTAGGTTTTTTATTTTGCTTTTCTTCCTTTCTTTTTTCTTCTTTTTTGATGGAGGAGATGAATTTGGAATTAGTTTTATGGCTTTTTGGACTAAATCTTCTGAGATTTCTTTATGACAGTTTCTAGAACCAATTTCCCTGATTGCATCTCTAGCAGTTGTTATTTTTGGAATTGTATTTATTACCAAAGGAATTATTTCACTTGCATTTTTTGCTTCATCAGGTGAGTGCACTTCACCATGATCCGAGTTTGAATCCAAAATAGTAGGAGTGATATCATTTCTCTTTACCTGATTTGATGGTTCTTCAGAGATTTCAGCCATTATTTGATCTGGAACTATCTGCTGGTTTGAAACATCAGAGACATTCACATTTGTAGACATATCCATTATGCAGTCTTTATTATTAAAATTTTCGAAGAACTTTATTTTCCCTGTTAGAGAATTATCAGGGACACAGAATTCTTGAATCTTTTCTTGCTGTCTGCCATAAGAAATTGTATCCATGATGCTTTCTTGATTATTTTCTGATAACAATGCCTTTTCTTTGATGATTGAAGAATCTTTCTGCTTTTCTTTCCAAATCATTTTAGAAGAACAGATTTCAGTTAAATGCCCAAAACATTTGCAATTTGAACATATTGGTGGAATCCATTCATATTCAATATTTTGAACTAATGTTTCTCCATCATGCATTGTTATATGGGCTTCATCAGGAAATTCTGAATTTGCATTAATTTCAACAAGGATTCTTGCATAACTTAATCTTGTCTCCTTTGCAGTTGGTTCATCGAGCTTTAGAGGAATTCCCACAACACTTGCTATTGCCTCAAAGGCTTCTTTATCCCACAATTTTAAACTTAATTCTGGCAAACGAATCCACACTGGAATAGTGGATAGTAAATCCCTGTCAAAAGCAATTTTACTGCTCCACTTTTTTAAAATGATTAACTTTCCATTAATGAAATATGGACCCCCATTTATAGCTTTTTCACAGTCACACTCAGCCGTAAATTTGATCACAAAAAAACCATTATTTCTTGAAAAAATTTCAAAGTTGCTCACTGGATTCCATGTTCTTTGAACAAATGCTTTAAAATGATGATAAGAAGGTCTATTACCGTATACGTAAGCTATTACCGAGCAGCCCCACTTTGTCTCTGTTCTTTTACTGACACCTTCTTTCATAACAACCATTTTCTTTTTGTTAATGGTTAGAGGTGCTTGGTATTTCAGATCGAAATCAGGTCTGAGACCCCCTTCTCTAATTAAGTCTGCCCATGAAGATGCTTTATTTGAGGAAGACCCTTTGCTATTATACTGCAATGAATTTGTGCCTGAGCTGTCTTGCTTCTTTTGAACTGTGGTTGAATAATTTGGTGCAGCATGTGAATACTGATTAACAATGGATTTAGAATTGCTAAATCTTGTATTCCTGTTACCATTGCTGGACAAATTCGCAAGATTTTTACTAAGGTTCTTTGCTGGAGATTGTTGGTGAAAGGTCTTCCCTCTGTAGCGGCGGTTTTTCACAAGTTGAAAACCCTCATTGTCGATTTCAGGTTGCACCTCCTTGAGGGAAGAAGAAGAAGGGGGATGAAGAGGAGGAGGCTCGGGTGATATAGACTTGCTGACCTTAGAGATCTGATTAAAGCTATTTTCCATAAGAAATTGAAACTATTTTGAATTCTTGATTTTCTTGCTTTTCAACAGTTGTGAGTAATTTGAAGTGAAGACGATATGCATATACCATTTGACAAAATTGAATCAAGATCAATGAACATCCAAAAAATCAACCTTAAATATGGACCATCCTACCAGATATTATGGTTTAGAATCGAGAAAGTCTCTCAAATTGTGTTTTTTTGTAAGAGCAAATAGTCCAAATCGAGTAAGATGAGCATGTTAGTCAACTAGAAGCAAGCTACCTAGTCACATTAGTTCCTATAGTCAACTTATGAACAAGTAGAAACGAAAATTGATACCAATTTTATATATCCTTAAATCCATCAAGGTTTATATCATACTCTGATAATACTAGTTTATTCTACACTTCAAACTAATCGATATGACTTCATTGACTTCTTAAAGTTGCAAATGCATGCTTCGTGACATTTCAACAATATGAATACTTTATCAGCTAATACGAAGACTAAAAAAACATACTCCCAAGGAATGTCGCCAACTAGCATTCTATCTCCTTCACTATCTTCATAAACCAAGGTATATTCACCGCTTCCATCTAATAATCCTCTAAAAGCCTGATTCACTTCTGCAGAATTTTGAGCTTCAGCTTTATTCGGATCTTTCTGAGCTGTGTATACGGCAAAAAATAAATTTATTTAAGACAAAATCTTGGTGTAATTCATAAAACTACAATATAGATATAATATTTACCAGCCAGAAGGCCTTTAAATAATTCTTCTACAACATAAGAGAGATCTTCATAGCTATTGTAAGCTTTGAGGTCCACTTTTCTGCCTATTGGGATACCATCCATGTTTATTTTTATGAAAAGTCCTTTCTTGTTGGCTTCTGGCTTATTTGAATTTTCAAGTGAAATGGGAGGTTTGGAAATGCTACTTGCAATGTTCTTGCGAAAAGATCGAACAGGAGGCCAGCCAACTACTGGAACTGATGTATTTTTGCACTCTCTAAAAGACAAATTTTACAAGATGAGATAAAGAATTTATTTGTCATGTTCACTACACTAAAAGATATACAGACTTACTAAGTACAGCAGCGCAAGAGCCACTGTACATTGCACTTGAACAGTGATTGGCTCAGAATATTGAAATAGCGATCAATGCACAAGTACAAGCAACAGTTGCTCTTCCATGACTTAAGTGCTTAGCAAATCTCAAAGATATATCACTCAATTAACAGTGAAAGAAAATTTTGGTTTTCTTGCAATCTGGAAAAATAATTAAAGATTGATGTAGAAACATGGATATGGATTATGTACATTAATGCACAAGAATGTGAAATTGAAGCAGTTATTGACAAAATGCCCAAACACTCGAAGAAGTTAGGACAAAGATATTACAATATCCAATGGAACCAAAAGAGTCATGATCTAAAAAAATTTCTAAAAAGCATGCATTCTATTGTTTAAGTTTAGTGTTCTGAGTTTGTAACAAACAACAAAGGCTTAAACCTTGGGTTTTGCTCATTGAGTTGTTAGGGTCCACCAATTTATCTAAACATGTTTGCAATGATGTATTTCATTAGAAAGGTCTCATATCTTGTGAATAACTAGAGCAGCGTTCAACCAACTGTTGAAGATCATTGGATCAAAGGTCTAATGATGACTCAGAACAATGGTGAATTTCAACAAATATTGGTCATTGTTGAAATGCACTGGTGTTCTGAATCATTGGATGTTTGATCCAGTGGTTCAAACTATGAGTGAGCCTCTGCTCAGGTTATGAACCAAGGAGTGTCTATAATTCCACGAAAAATATGATTTTGTGTCGTCAAATTACTGGTTCTCTAATATAATATTAGAGCTAAAACTCAACAAAAGCGTGTAACGCTAATTAGATCAGCTTAATATGCCACACACATGAAGGCATATTGGTAATAGTCTCATGTTAGAAAACAGAAAACAAAGGCATATATATATATATATATATATATATATATATATATATATATATGAAGAGACAACTGTCAATTTATGTTTCCACGTGTTATGTACATCAAATGCATATACATTTCGAGGTACATATGCACATAAAATTTGGATGCATTTGAACACAAGTACCGCAATGAAATTGATATTTCACATTAATGATCAAAACACATGTTTTAACGGTTAATACTACCAATTTGTAACTTTGAAGGGGCTATATGTTCTAAAATAGCCTCATTTTTTGTGAATAAATAAAATGCATAACGTAAATAAAGAATTACAGAGTTTTGTAGCAATTCAGATAGCATACTTCAGGTATTCCAATCTAAAACCTCTAGCCGATGCAACAAAAGACCCCACCACTACCAAATACATGTACATCGGTATGTACACACATAAAGCTACATACATATTCACCTTGTGAATAAATGAAATAAGAGCTACACGCCAAACAATAAATCTGAGAAATAAATGCTTGCTCAGTTTTTTACTTTCTTAAATATTTCGTAAGCACTACAAAATATAGGCATACAAATTCTCAACCCTATGCCTTATAGCCCAAAACTAAACAAATATACAAAACAATACACCAAACAAAATAAATGCTTGATATGAATTTAGAAATGGCCAATTCAGAGTGACAAAACAAAGAAAACACCAACTTGACATAAAACAAACATATCTAAAACAACCAATCAACAGTACAGAATAAATGCAAGAAAAATAAAGATATTCAAATATACTTGCACCAACAGGCTATTGCAAAATAGGAACTGCTGAATCCATAAACATAATACGTTATAACGTAAAAGGGAAAGAAGCTTTTATTTTTTATTTACCTGGCTTCGGAGTTGTTATCGTTAGCATTGTTTCCAGCTGCATCAACACATAAATAACATAAGTATAATCAGAAATCATGCATAAAACTTCAGCAATATAGAAAATGACCTTCATTTTTAGTGTCTAATGATCCCCGTTTAGTAACTTTTTTACGAGCATTGGGAAAATAATCATTTGATTCCCAGTCTTCAGCTCTAGGCGGGCCCAATTTTAACTCAAGCTTCTTCTCGACTTGAGCTTCAAACCCATTTCCACGACCTCTCATAACCCATTTTTTAGTATCTTCTGGTATCAAATTAAGCAACTTGGGAACCTCATCTTCCATTTTGCTACACTAAATAGCACAACCACTAAGCGATCAGCGAATATTACGCGGAAAATGAAGTTAAAAATTGTAAAAAAAAGAACTCGCCTTTGGTTATTTTTTGAAAAGAAAAGGAAAAAAAAGATAAAAGCAGAAGCACTTAAAATTCAGGAACATAAGAAGCCATATGGAAAAGAGGAGTGCCAACAACCCAGAACATTCAAAATGAACCCTTGATTAAGAGGGAAAGGAAAAATATAAAAAGAAAGTAAAAGGAAAGATGGAAAGAAAAAAAAAAGGCTGATATGCTTTCTTCACTTTGTAGTAAAAAGGGGAACAGGAACAGAGAAGAGGTTAGAGATTCCAAAGCAGAAAAAATGTCCAGAAATGGAATTTAAGAGCACCACTCACGCAAGTATAGAGCTCTGCGGCATTTCTGTGACACATGCACCATTATCTAAGCATATTTTTGCCTTTAAGGCAGACATGTTTTGTGCTTGCTTTTTTTCTTTTGTTACTTAATGAAAATTATGTTTGAGTACCTGACTAGGTTACATGTTTGTTTTAGACCTAATTCGGAGAGGTAGCCCTGTTTATTGTAGCACGTTATGCAAAAGAAGGATCATCGTGACCTTATGTCCGAACATAAAAAAAAGTTTTGGTTCGAGAAAGGGGAAAAAGCTTATTTCAGAATTTTTGATAAAAAGACAATCAATAATTCTTTCCCATATGAAGAAATACTACAGATGCTAAATTACATTTTTTAAAAAATTTCTTCCTTCCTAGCTCACTAAAAACTATATTAGCGTATGAAAATCTGAAAGATATACCTGACAATCTCATCGAATTGTTCAAATTGACACAGAACATACCACCGTTCGAAATGAAAAAACACTATAGCAAAATATTATATAAGTACACTGCCTCATGCATCTGTTTACAAAATTTTCGATACACACATCAGAATTTATGCATAATTTTTGATACTAGTTTGAAATAGACGACATGTCAATAGCTTAGCTGTATAAAAATTTAAAATTTTGAAACAACGATAAAAAAAATAGGGCAAATTTGTCATTCCCATTGTTGAAAATCCATTCAAACTTTCTAAAAAAAAAAAAAAATCAAAGTTATTACTTATATGGAAAAAATTCATGAACAAAGTCAATTTAAAGCAACAAATTACTTTTCAATAATGAGACAACAAATCTAGGCAGTAGAGGGACATGGAGGATGACAACAACAATGGTGTTGGAATTTTGAATGATAAGGTAGCAAATCTAGGTGGTGAAGCGTCGCATTTTTTAACAAGATTGCATTTTCTAGCCTTGGAAAAGTGGTCAGGTCATGAATCGGAACGACGGCACTAATAAGAAAATAGTAGTAATTTAATATTAGAAAATGTTATAGTTTGAAAGATTCTCCCACTATAAAATTTGTTTTGTTTGGAATTTCCCTCGTAAATAATTTTCTCTTAACCAATCATTTTTCCTTTAACAATTTCAGAAAATAAAGTTGCTTCGAATTGTTAAGAACATTTTCTATTTGGGGTTATTCTAGTATTGTCATCAATTATTACTTCCATTTTGTACGTTTTTGTTAAGCTATGGTAAGAGTCATCTTTTATGGTTTTAAACAACCAGATGTAGTCATTTATATTTTTGTTTCTTCATTTCTCCAGCATTCTTCTTCCTTTTTTTCCTTATTTATTTATTTATTTATTTATGTATTTTAACATGTTATTCTTCATTTTTTTTCTTGTTTATTTATTTTGACATGGTACCATATTAGGTTTTTGATACTTAAGTTTATGGTTAGACTTTAATCTAATATTTTATGGATATGATGGTGTTTGATTTTTCTTAAGCTACATTTGGATGGTTTTTTGATAAAAGAATCAAAAGAAAAAATTAGAATATCAAGAAATAACACCCCGTATCAAGCTCCGCGCATCAATCCTGCAAATGCAACTAAAATTCTCAAAGATTGCTGATTGAAATCACGTTTTCAATCATGACACCTAATTTTTGCGGAATCCTAATTGGAATCTCTTACCAATTCTTGGGGAATCTTCCATTTTTGGCTACCAATTTTCGAATCCTTGATTCTCAAATCATATTTCCCCATTTCGATTTTAGATCCTAGATTTTTATTGATTTATGGCTCCGGATTCTGACTCCAAATCCCCTATTTAAGTGTTTGAGTTCTAATTCCGGATCTAGCTCTGGATTCCCAATTCTTTGAATCATTATTGTCATCATTCAAATTGTTGTCACTTGATTTGTTTATCAATCAGATTGGAGCCGAAATTCGATGTTACTCCTGAAAGAAGTAGTTAATATCAGCATCGAGTACATATCGTCCAAGTACCTTTATGTGATATTATAAAATATCGCGATAATGTCGGATTATATATTAGGAAAGTCTATGACAAGCTATAAATGATAGTGTACTATGTTATAATGGTATAATTAAATTAAGCTTTTAATTATTTGGATCTATATTGCCAAATTACTATTACAGATTACAATATGTCTATTAGGAGATTCATAAAATCTCATAAAATAGGCTCATAAAAACTAAAAACTTTTATAATGTGCGTATTTTAATTTTTTTTTAAAGTTTATACTGTATTCTTGGTTTTTTCATTCATTTAATCATATTTTTCTAATTTTATCGTAGTTTCTTCATTTTCATTTCCACATAGAATATCGGATAAGTAATGTTGATTTGACACTAATTACTACTTCGAGCACTTTCTTTATCTATGGAAACACATAAATTTATTGTTATTCAACTTTTAGTTTTCGGTGCATAAAAACAAAAAAACAAAAGAATGAATCCTTATAAGCTAACTTGTTAACTAGAAATAACGAACAAAAGAAACCGCTAAAAAGAGCTCTTACATGTCTTTTTTTTAGCGATGAGTGTTCACAGAAAATAAAACATATGAAATAAGTAGAGTTTTCTTATTAAAATACTAATGAACAATCATAGTAGAAATTAAAGACCCATCCTTCTTTTCTAAACTTATTTGTTTTACATCCTTTCCTTTTAGAACCATTTTCTACATTGCTCTTTTTTGAATTTCTTTCTTTTTTAATTCTTTCATTTTCAATTTAAAAGCGGCATCTACGGTGTATATTACGGTGGTTATGGGTCATAAATATATGCTGTAAGAGCGCACGTTAAGATTAGTAAAATTATTCAAATATCCCCATGAATTTCACCATTTTTTGAAAATAGAGATGTAATTTATAAAAGTAATTGGGAGGGACTTAAGGCTAATTTTTTTAATAATGAGGATGTAAGCTAAAATTTTCCTAAATATTATGGTTAAAAATTGTTGTATTTGAATTTATGATATATGTCACATACACTAAATAAAACGTTAAGAGAGTGAAGATATTTACTTTTCATTTGATTCTCACCAACACTTACAATAATGGTTGATGTTCATTAAAAATATTAGGCATTGTTATCCAGTATTTGAACCGAGCAGCTTTCAAGTGAATCTGCACGTCGAGATGAAGACGAAATAATTCAAAATCTTTGAGCATGCTTAGAGTGACATAGGAGTGGAGCCTTGCAAGTATGGAGGCCTAACCCAAAAAATGAGTTTGATCGGTATCGATCAAAGTTTGCTCGGTACTGATATGATCTATTACACCAAGTTTCTTGCTTCAGTGGAGATTCACCATATGGTTAAAGGGTGAAGTGCTATAGCAATCATATTAGCATTATGTTGATTTCTAACGAGGGGCTCCTTCTCAAAGAATATTGAACAACTCCAGAGCTATGCAGAATAATACAAGTGCTATATAAGACAAATCATATGAGTACTGAGATAATTCTTGAAATATGGACATGCTAGAAGATAGTGGAGAAGTTGTATATGATAAGTGGTAATTTGGCACCATGTCAACATGATCGGTACTGATCATAATTATGATTGCTATCGATATGATTTTTCATATTGAAAGATTTCGTCTTCCTTTATATCTTCATCGATTGAATGTTTGACGTGGTATTTTATTATCAAACGACTTTATTGGGCAATTCTGTTATAAGTAAGAGCACCATGGATACTCAAAAAGACTTTTGGTGTCCACCTTTTTTATCTTCTATTTTCTACCCAACCTTGTCATTTTAGAGCTTACTTTTCTAACTCTATACCTTAAAACAAACTGCAAAGCTCTTGTACCCGTGACAACCAATCTCTAATAAGATTAAAGTGGACATAGACCATAGAATTATCCGAACCAATATAAAACCCTTCATATATTTTAAATTTTTTTTCTACTGTTTGAATTAGATTTATCTCATTTCTATTAGATTTGGTGTGTTGACCAATTTTTGATTCAACACTTTTGGTGCTTTCACTGAGAACATAGCTTCTTAGGAGTAGATCTAGCTTAGTACTTTGGATTAGAGCATCCAGAAGTGTGATCTAGAAATTTTTTGTTGTACATCTAAAGCAGTGGCCTCTAGGAAATCTAAAAGATCTGAAGCTTTAGTTGGTAGAAAAGATGAAGCTTCTCACCATAGCAAAGAGACTAACCAACAGATGGTTGCGTTGCCAAGACCATTTATTCCATAAGAGATGGTGATAAAGGTTAAGTTTGACAAGATGATAGTTGAACTGAACCCAAGGATGGTGGACAACCAGAGAACACTTTGTGATAAGATGGATGCAAGTATTTCCTTGCTGATCCAGCAATCCCAAAGGCCTAGGAAAACTCAGAGATGTGCATCATCTTCTAGTTCTGGAGAAGAAATTCAATTACATATGATCAAAAAAAGGGACGTGAAGCAAAAAAATAAAGGAAAAGACTACTGTATCATCTAGGAAGACCACTAGAGGAAGTTTCCAGATTTTAGCCATAGTTAGAGTGATTGGTTCCGATCAAAATCACGGTGGTACCGGTCAAATGAGGGTGATCCTAAAGTTGTGTTACTTGCTGTCGTCAACTTGTCGGACAATGAAGATTGTTTACAAGATGTTGGCAGTGATGCTGTCCTGGATATTGGAATGCAAAACTTCAGGGTTCAAACGACGACCATAGAATCAGCCAGGCGTCATAAAAGATATGGAGAAGTGGCTTTTCCAAAGACAGGAGAGCCTCGATGTCATCGAATGAGCCAAGAGCATTTATGGAGTAAAACAGTCAGTGCTACTCTTGGCAGTCATTTTTCGGATCACCGTGATAGTATGGATTATATTGATGATATAATGAAGCGATCGGTGGATGTAAACTTATGAAGAAAGAATGAAAGGATGGGTTATGCACCTAGCAGAACTCCATTCACAGATATTATTTTACAGGAGGAATATCCCAGGAAATTCGTAATTCCTACAATGCCATCGTATAATGGAACAATGTATCCTAGTAAGTATCTGTTAAAGTATGAGTAGCACATGGATGGTGCTAGAGAGAAACATGTAGTAAGATGTAGGAGTTTTTCCATATTTTTAGATGGAAGGGCTTCGATGTGGTTTACTCAGCTTGTGCTGAGATCTACACCAACATTTGATGAGATAGCAAAGAAGTTTATGGAGCAGTTTAGGCTCCACACTGCTTGACCAAAGGATGTAATTTCCTTACTAAATATCAATCAATGTCCTAGAGAAGCTTTGAAGGGATTTTTATGTAGATTCAACACTGCTGTAGTAGAAGTGAATAACCTTAAAGAGGACATTACGCTTATGGAGTTAGTTTAGAAGGATATATACGGACATAGACTTTGGTAAATGGTTGAAGATGAAACAACGATCTACCATAGTGAAGTTATATTGGAAGGCCTTCCAATATTTATGCGTGGAAGAGGAGGACAAGGTTATAGGAAAGGCTGGTGATAGACTCTCAAAAGAAGTCATGCAAAGTGATGTAGTTATTAAGAAAACTAGTGAGAGCGCCTATAATGTTGCCATAAATGTGGAAAATAATAATAATAATAGTCAAAGGAAAGGAAATTATGGGATGGGTGGTAGAAGAAATGATTCCAAAAAAGGCCCGAGAAACCTAAGGCTAGAGGAGTACACTCCTTTGAATGATACTATGAAGAACATTTACCACGCTATGCAAGGGATGGAAAGGTATAAGAAGTTGCCTTGGAAGGAGCCAATGTGTAACATCTTGCCTTTTTGTACATTTTAAATCGACGATAAACCACACACGTCAGACACAAACCATACAGAAGAGCGGATTGTTATTGGGCGAATAAGAAAAGCAGAGAAAGAAATGAAACAAAACAGAATCTCACAGCGAAATGACAAAATATAATAATCAAATAACAGTTCATGAAGCTGTTGTACAAAACATTTGATTTTACTTATACAACACATATCAGAGTTACGCATGCTGGAGAATAATAAATAATGCAGCGGAATACATGATGTAGTGAAATATAATGAATAATAATACAGTCTTCGTCTTTATCCTCCAGCAATAAGGCCTTCAAATCCTGAAATGCTTAGGCTAACCCAAGCGAATTAAAAAGACAAAACACTCGAGTCAGAACTAAAAGATCTTATGTAAGTTAAATCAGCGGTAAATAATATGAGTGGAACGACATCAGAGATGTTTACGGGATTTGACATCTCCTATCCAGTGTCTAACGTGAGTGTAGTAACTTAAGAGATGTTCGGGATTTACATCTTCTAAGGATCCGTTAAACTATCTACCATGTAGTAATATACGCTATTATAATAATGTCTATTAGTAAAATAAACTTACTTTTAAATAGCGTTAAGGGGTTACCCATATAACCCTTGACACGTAATAGTGCTAGTAGTCTATACAGTGCCTGCATATCTCCTGATCGGGAGACTATGAGAAGATACTCCATAGGTACGACACAAATCAAGCTCGTAGTAAAGCTTGCTAGGGTAGGTGACATGGCACAACTAGGAAATGCCAGGGTAGATATACCAATTACGCATCCGGATTGGTGGTGACGCATAATGCACAGCTACCACCCACCTCGAGCCATACCCCAAAATCAAAGGGCCCCAATCAATCACAAAGTAATAGAATGGTATCGAAGGAGTGTGTCCGATAAGAGGAGCTACCTCAATGGCCCGTAATCGCTCCTGTTTTAGCCATCTTATGCCAACTCACGGGAGTCGGGTCCACGTACATACCTCAATAGAACGTCACCACCATCCTACTTCATTCTGGAATCTCCACTGCATACATAGTTGTTAAAGTGGTTTTCGAAGTTGGCAGAGAGTATGACAACTTCCGATCTCTGTCTCTTTAACGACCAAACGTTATTATTACACTGTGGTCATTGCAATATAATTTATACTTTAAACCGAAATATCATTGCCATTTCAAAACCGTATAAATAAGATATCATTTCCATTTCAAAACTAAATCAATACGATATCATTTTTATTTCAAATATATCCTTTTCCAAAAGCCACAGCACTTTCAAAGTTATACACTTCGAATCGAAACACTTGAAATTATAACACTTTTAAGTCATAATACTTTGAAACTCATAACTTTGAATCATAACTTCCACTACTTAAATGGTTTAAATATTTAAAATAATTTATATAATAAAATAGCTTCTTCAATTTTACAAATCAATTCAAAACAACTCGAATTCCTAAATTTTAAATTAAACCAAATCATAAATTTCAATTCAATTCAGTTTCCAACTAAACTATTCCAAGTTATATTGATTTCAAAACAGATTTGATCCACGGAATAAACCATTCCAAATTCAATATATTTCAAACTTTAAGTATTCAACAATTTAAAAATAAGTTCGGTAATTTCATATATATATATATATATATCAAATTCAATTTTCTATTATTTAGTTTTGAAATATTTTACTTAATAAATCCATTATCATTTAAATACAACCCAAATTTCAAATAACTAAATATTTCCTTCAATTTATTTATACTCAAAATATTCATTTAATTCACTTTAACCCAAAATCAAGTGATAAAACCATGCCTTCTAAAATTTCAAATTCAAGAAATTTCAAATTTATCTCCCAACCTTAATTAATTTAAATCATTATAAACTCTATATTAAAATAAAATTTAAATACTTAACCATATTATCTTCAATAAAAATAAAACTTGTTATTAAGCTTGTTCTATATTAAAACAAATTATACATTGCATAAAATCATGGATAAAATAACATTTATATAATATCTAAAATCAATATTTATCTAAAACCATATATTTCTTTACAAAACCATAGAAATCATTTCAAAATATTTTTATATATATAGACCACAGTGTTTGTATATAATTTTCTATCCTATTGTCAAGTGATACGGATACTTATCATTTCAATCCGTAATTTAAAATATAAATACGGTTATATATCATTTCAAACCATAATCCCGAATGAAATAAAAATCCCTAACAACTTGCAGTTTATAACAATATTAAACACAACATCCATTCACCCAATATCAATCATCAAACATTTATTACAATCATCATCCAACTCAATCAATAACATCAATATATAACAGATAAAAATAACAGGTATTTACTGGCAATTTATATTCAATAATAAATTAAATAACTGTTTTATCTAATAAATTCAAATAAACTGAGATGATGATTCAAAGTATGCCAAACAGTCATAAATAAATTCCAAATCACATCATAAATCAATTTAACAAGCATAAGAAATTTTAGAAGTTGTGAGTGGGTTAAAACACCCACCTTTTGAATTTAAATTGAATTTAAATCCCATTTAAACCCAAATTCATACGGTCTCAGAATTTGTCCAAACAAGCATCAAAATGTCTGGAATTTTGATACGATCCAACGGATCAAACTGCGTCCAAATCGGACCTCGTATAAAAAAGATATTATATAACTATAACGCAGAAGCCTCCTGCTCCATTGTTCCTCCAGAATTCGTCAAAGCTAACCCGAATCCCTTAGATACTCGTAAAAATTTGAGTACCCAAGAGTTTAAGAAAACAGAAGATAAACACCGGGTCATACATGGGTCTGGTGTGAGTAACAGGTTAAGGTTGCTTAACTTTTGAAAAACCTTTGAAAACAAAAGGTATCACGTAAGACTTCCCACACATAAACATGGAAAAGTTTTTACCTTACGCTAACCAAAACATTTGATAGGAAATCCAATGATATTATAATACGTCTAAGGTTTTCAAGTAAATATGAAATAGCCGAAATTGTTACATGATTAAATTCTAGCTACTAGCCACAAAAGTGGGCAATACAATCAAAACCGTTGGCACTTATTGGATTTTGGATTCCATACAATGGCAGGGCTACTGGGGTACCGTCCTCCACAGTAAGGGGTCTAGATCACCGTACCAAGGATTATTCCCAATCCCCTGCAACACAAGGCCGGAACCATCCCTTACTGGATAGTCCCGAACAAGACAACCCCGCAGTTGGCGTATGTTCCAACTGCCCACACAGCTGAATAAAAAGGGACTTCTAGACAGGGGAAAATCTCGTCCTACTTGGGCATGACCCACTTAGCCTTGCTGCATCTCCCATGTTTTAGCCATTCCCGGTTGATGAGGCTTGAGGCTGCGATTACCTTTAGAGAGCACATCTCTTAGAATGCTCATCGTCCACCTGATGATGTTCTAAAAGCATTCAATCCGTACAAATTCATTCCAAGTTCGAACGAAACCGAAGGCATTATCTCGTTACACTCATTTTGGAATCACCCTCAGAGTTAACGACGATAACCCTTGCACTCTGAATGTTCATATCGAATCTGAAAGTACTACCCCGTTAAACTCGTATCGGAATCACCCTCAGAGTTTTAATGACGAATAGTCCTTACACCTCGAGTCTTTATTCTTCACTTAAGATTCATGACCTATCGTAAATTTGGATCGATGTGGTTTTCGGATATCCAAATCTGGAAACCCGATCTCGGTCTCATCAAAATCCAAAGCATATCTTCTAAGGCTAAGTTGTTTTAAAGTTTAAAACAATTCAATTTCATTATCTACATACACACAGATAGATAATTCACATACCACAATAGATAATCATCATTATCATCACAACAGATAATCCATATTATCATTATTAAAAGATAATCTATATTATCATCACAAATAGATAATTCATATTATCATCCCAATACAACCAAAGCATCCATATCACACAGCATTACTTATCTCATATCTGAGATCTCAAACCATTCAAGGCAACCAATATCATCCATTCATATATAAGCAATGATTAATAATCACACCAAATATAATTAATTTAAAATGAATTAAATTAATTTCATTTCTAATTAATTTAAAGGGAATTAAATTAATTACTTCATCAATATAAATCTTGCTTACATAACCATTAATTAATTACAAATTAATTAATTAATTATCCTCTAATTAATCACCTTAATTAATCACCCTTGATTAATTATTCCTTAATTACATTCAAGTAATTATCCTTTAATTAATTTTACAAATCAATTATACTTAACCAAATACAGTAATTAACCTTTAATTACTTCGCAAATTAATTAACTATTATTAATTACATTAATTCTTAATTAATTACACTTTAATCACTTATCATGATTAATTAATTATAATTAATCAACCCTTGATTACATCATTAATTTATTAACAATCCCTTAATTAATTCTTAATTAATTAACCATAATTATTAATCACTCTTGATTTATCATAAACAGTAATTAACTTATCTTAATTACTTTATTAAATAAATTAATTACTCCTTAATTAATAATTAATCTTTAATTATTTATATTTATTAATCACCCTTGATTAATCTCATTCAGTAATTAATTACCCATAATTAATTACATTACTTAGTTATAACATAAATTAATTACACTAAGAAATTAATTATTAATTACTTTTGCTAAGTAATTATCCTTCATATTAATTACACAAGGTAATTAACCCCAAAACTATTTTCAAATCTTCAATTAATAACATCCTGTAATTACCCTCACTAATTACTTCACTAAGTAATTATACTTTATAAATCTCATTAAGTAATTAAACTTAATCCATCATCAATGGATTATTTAAATTAATTAAACCAATTAATTAACTTAAACTAATCCTATTAATTAATTAATTACACCGAGTAATTAATTACTCTAATTACTTTCATTAAGTAATTACACTTAAACAATCTCACAATTGTTATCCATAATTAATTAATATAATTACTTAACATAATTAATTATTTAAAATTAATCACATTAATTAATTATTTAATAATCCTTAGTTAATGATCTACATTAACTATTAACAAATCTTTAATTACTTCTCCTAAGTAATTAAACTTTGATTAATCATTATTAATTACAAATTAATAAATCTTTAATAACCAATTAATTTGTATTTAATTACTTAATTAATTAAGTGATTAATTGAATCTTAATTAAGCTTTAATTTCTTGATTAATTAATTTCTAACCATTAATTAATAATCTATAATTAACTAATTAATGATCCCTAATTTTCCTTAATTAATTAATTTAAACCTTTAATTACTTAATCAATTAATCCTAACTTATTGATTAATTAAATTAATTAATTACCCTTATATTTACTTATTAATTAAATGAATCACCAATTATTAAAACTTAATTATCCTCAAGATAATAGCATCTTTCTTATTAATGGCTTAATTATCATTTTCAAATACATTTGAAAACTTTTTACTTTAAATTCTCTTTAAAATTTCATTTAATATTAAGATTCAAAATGATTAACAATTTAAACTTTTACCAACTTTAAATCAATTTATAAACCTTTTAAACAAACGTAAAGAAACATTTATCTTATATAAAGTAACTTATATAAAGAAAAGTTTCAAACTAACTTACTTGATTATATTCATAACCAAGATTCAAAATAAATTTATCTTTAACTTAAAAATTAAGTCAAACTAATTTATATAACTTTCTATTCAAATATTACAGAATTCTTTTATAAAAGATTACAAATAAGGTTTTAACATTTTCTTGGAAAACAATTTATTTACAACATACTTTTAAATATTTAAAGTTGTTAAAACATTTTGATTTTTATAAAACTTATTTATTTCAAAATTTGGATACAATTTAATTTGAATCCATATCTTAAACTTGATTTAAATCTCTGTTTTAAATCTTACTTTCAAAATTTCACTTTAATTTTAAAAACTGGAAACCTGATAGGTATAAAACCTGTAACAGGTAAGTGGTTCGAGCCATCATCAAAAACTTCAAGTCAAAACCCTCATAGCTTTGAGAAAACACGAATCAACTCGAATAAACACTCGAGTACCCATCTTCCCCAAATCAACAGCAGATACACCATCACCTCCGTGCACATGCACCAACACCGCCGCCCTTTCCGACCCCTTGCGATGGCTTACGCATGTCACGATCATCCTCCAACTCAATTTCGACCCTCAAATCATTAGCAGTAGCTCGAAATCAAAATCGAGCTTTAAAGCTCAAACTGGAACCAACGTCAAAAACCTGGAATCACCTCAATCTCATGACTCCAACCACCAGAGTGCCTACACCTCCGACCATGATTTCTTCCACACTCCATCTATCATCTCTCTGAATCGGGGAAAGCTCGGTCATCTCTAGAAGTCGCGTCGATCAAATTTCTGATCAACAGAAAATCTAGGGTTACAAACTTCATTGCTTAACCACCATCTCCATAGTGCATTGATTAACTTCCCAATATTTTCCCCAGATTCTCCTATCACCACTTCATCACCAAAGAAAACGCTGACCACCCCGACCCCTTAGATCGACAGTATCTTACCAAAACATCATTTCTGATCAAACTAGAAATGCTCAATCATTTTCAAACTAAAAATTATGATTTTAGTTTTAAAAATCAAGTTTTAGTTTAGGTATTCAACTTATATTCCTAAATCAAGGAATCGGGATATTTGAAATTTTACTTATATAAAGTTTGCTCTGTTATTTTTGATTCCCAGAGTCAATACCAAATTATTTAACCTAAATAAAATTTAAGACTTTAATCTATGATACAACTAACACGTTTTGTTTGAAATTTAAACCTTAACATGGATTAGATTATGAGATCATGATTTTTGAACAGAACTTAAGCCTAGAATCTAGAACAGGCTAGAACAAATCACAACAACAAGCATGCATTCAGACATCCATGTATATACACAGAGAATTCCATCATATACATCCACACAAATCATGATTATCACAGGAATCAATCAGGCAACCTTATTTACTTAAGTTACTTTAAATAAATATGTTACTCACCTGAGATTTGATGAGCAAATCACTTTATATTTCGAACAGCCTTTGATCTTAAAATAGCTTTGAACTTGAGTTGCTATGGTCTGCTTATGATCTTAAAAACGCAGTTGCATGCAGGCTTGAATATCTTTGAAAATGATTTGCAAAATAAATTTCAGGTTAATGATTTGAAAAGGGCTACAGGTGATTGATTTCTGGTACGTGGAGGGATTTTATTACTGATTATCAAATTCTGTTTTGAATAAATCTTCTGGTTTGAAAGGAAATTTTGATTATAGATTTTGATTTAGAAAATGGGTTTATAGGTTTCTGATTCTCAAATGAATTTCAGATTTTGGCTTTGATTTGAAGAAGATGATTTTTCAGATTTGTTTTGGGTTATTTTGGTTTGAATATAGGCTGAAGATTTCTTAAGTTATGTAAAAGAATTGAAAAAGAAAATGAGGATGAGAGGCAATGTGTTTATATAAGTAAAATTTTGATTTAATTGAAATAAAAGAAAATGAAAATTTAATAGGACACTTGTTTTTAATTTTAACGTTTGTCACATTGTTTAATCTATGACTAAACACATGTCATTAAATGTCTTAAGGAATTTACACATGTCTTTTAAGTATTTTATTTTAATTTAAATTGTTTATAAAAGCTTTTAACTTAATTTATTACTTCTTATTAAGTATATATAATTTTTTTTAAAGAAAAATGTAACAAAACAAATTATAAATAAAAGCTTATCCAAATATTTTTAAGTATCTATCTTTGAATTTCAAAATTAATTCAAATTCAATTTAAATTACAAAATCCAATTTAAAAATCAAGTTATATATATATGCATATATAACCACCATTAAATTTTGAAAATAACAAATCCTATTTCTATAAAATCTATTTATGTTTATAAAAACTAAGTATTATAATTATTATTTGAAATTTTTTTTTAACAATTTTAAATAATTTATAAAAGAGATTATAAATTACTTCTATTATTAAATGGATTAATATATTCATATGCTATATTGCATTTTAACTTCTATTTTTAAATCATATATATCAAGTAATATTCAAAAAGAAAAAAAACAAAACTTTTATTTAAATTTAAACTTAAGCTAAAACTCTATTTTTAAACAATTAAACATTTATCTTATGTATTTCAAAACTATATAGTTATTTATTAAATAGCTTTGAAAAGCTTAATATTATGTTAAATCATAATTTCCAAATTGCTAAAATTATTAGAATTAGAAAATTGCTTTATTTACTAAATTCCAAACCAATGCTTACCTATTTACAATATATACAATTATATATATTATAAATAGAAAACAATTTATTAGCTTTAAAAAAGATATAATCTACCAATTTAAATATTTATGAAAAGAAGATTATTAAATCAATTCAAAATTTATTAACAAAAATTATCAAATCAATTTAATTTTTAACACAGATTATTAAATTTATATTGCAAAAAATTCCGAGATATCACAATTCTGTTCAAAAAGACTTTTTAATAGATGAAAATTCGTTCGACGGACATCAAGACAAGTAAATTCAAGATTCAGGGATTTACTGGAGAGGCAAATGAGCCAATCGGAACCATTGACCTACCAGTGGAATTAGGCAAATGTAACGACCCAGAATTTTTATTAATTAATTTTAAATATTTATAAGTGAATTTATAAGTCGAATAATTTTTATTTTGAATTATTGGATTTAATTGAATAATTAAATCAATAATTTAATATGTGAAATTATGGAAATAATTGAAAATTGAGTTAAATATGATTGAAAATGATTTGTAAAATTTTATTTTATCATATGGAAGTTAGAACGATATTTTAGAACTTTTAAAATCGAATTAAAAGTTAATTTGTGAAAATTGAATATTTTAATAATTAAATCGACTAGTGAAAATAGTCAATTTTTGAACAGTCTCAGAATTGAACGAAACCAGTTCCATTGGATCGGTAATAGTTAGTTATTACCGGATTTCAATTTTTGTGTCAATCGGAGTTATCATTTGATCGTGGCAGCTCGAAACGCATCGATTTATTTTTAATATTAATTTGGCGAGTTAAAATAGCCATTTTTCAAAAAGTCTCGGATTTCGACGAAACCAGTTTCATCGGATCCGTAATGTGATATTATTGTAAGGTTTTAAATTTCGTGTCAATTGGATTTACCGTTTGTCCGGTACAAATTAAAACGCCTAGAAATCGATTTAAATCGGTTTAATTTAAATTGAACGTTTGTTGCCATAACTCGCACAGATGTCCGAATTAGCTTCCGAAACCTGTTCCATTGTGTCCGGAACGCGGGGTAAACCCTAGAAACGCTGGTTACGGCGCGTGAATCGGAGTTCGGAATTTCCGGGATGAATAGTGTCGTTCGAAATTCTATAAATAGCCACTACCCTTCATAAAATAAAAAAAAATAAAAATAAAACAAACCCTAGCCGCCACCATCAATATGAACGGCCAGAATTGTCAATCCTTCCTCCCTCAATCTTTCTCAATCCACTCGTTTTTAGCCAAAGTTGTTAACTACAACATTATAGAGCACGATGAGATCTTGAGATCTATACGGATTTGATGGGTTTTGGAGCATCGGAGGGGGAGCTAAGGGGGGCCGACCGTGGCGACTTGCGCACGAGATTCAAAGCACATCAGGTGGCCGAGCTTCAAAGCTTTCTGGCCGAGCATGGAGGAGATGGAGGCGCGCGACATGGCGCTACCTGATCGAGCTAGAAGTCGTTGTGGTGATCGAATTTATTAACCCTAGTTTTGATCTATGGGTTCGAACGTATCTGTAGATGGAACATGATGTAGGAGATGGTAACGTGCGGCTATGATGGCATGATGAAGGATCCAAGGGTGATGAGGGGTTGTAGGTTTATAATTTTAATTTAAGTTGTAAATTATTTATATAAAAACTCGTGTAACTTCAAATATGTATAACTTTTTCATACGAGGTCGAAAACGCGCGAAACCAGTTGCGTTGGAATCGTATGGACGAGCACTACGCTATGAAATTGGATTGGAGTCGTTTGGAGTTAGTGAGAATTTTGGGTAAAATTAAACGTCCGTTTAATTTTATTCGAAATAAATCGCTAAAACGGAAATAAAATCAAGGTGAGAACTTCTCACTCAATCGAATCAGTTTCGATTTTATTTTAAATAGTTAGATTTAAAATATTTGAATGCATGTTTGAATGATGATTGTTATCTATTGATTGTTAAAATAGACATTATACGCCGTTAGTAAGCGGATGTTATTTATTAAAAACATATACCGCGAATATTTCATAAACAGTGAAATTGGTATTATATATAGTAGCAATATATATATATTGGCATATGTATATATTGGAGTTATTGATTTCCCGCATTTGTTTAGCGGATGAGACCCTATTGCGCCGTCTATTAAGCGGATAATATTTAATAAAAACATATACCGCGATAATTCCGTACTGGAGCGGAATTGGTATTGTGCTAATGTTTTTGGATGCAGGAAAACAGGTTGGAGGGATCCAACTGGATTCCTCAACAGTATTTATTTGATTATGGATATTTTGATATTCGTTGATTATCATATCGATATATGATGTCGTTGTTGTCGTGATTGACTATTTGGTGTGTAGCATCATTGGACCAAATTTGGAACTTTAAAATGATTTTTAAAGTGATTTTTGAAAGTATACGTTTATAAAATATTTTTGGAACTGATCCATTTTAAATAAACAAACGTATAAATTTTTATGTTATAAAAACTATGATTTTTGAGAAATATAGTTAAAGGTTGATTTTTGAAAATATGAGGCTAATGATTTTATAAAATGGTTTAAATTGGGAAATTTGAATTTATTGTGAAAAGTTTAAATATAGGATTTATAAAATTTAATTATTTTATGAATCAAAATGGTGAAATAATAATGGAGATTAAAGACGTTTTAAAGAATGATATAAATTGATTTATATTAAGAGATTTATAAATGGATATTTATAAATTGAAAAATTGACATTATAAAACGAGTTTTTATAAGTGTTTGAATGAAGTGAAAATGAATTTCACAAATGAATGAAATTTATAGAATTATAAATGGTGAAGTTATAAATGAAATTTATAAATAGTAAGATTTATGAAATCGTGAAGTTATTTGAAGAATGGATTTGGTTAAATAAATGAATCTTATAAGTTATAAGATTTATGATTTGGAAAGTCTTTAAAAGAAACGATTTTGTGAAATAATCGTTTTATAAGCATTTAACTTATAATATGGACTTTTAGTTCATAATTGAGATATAAATCGAATAGGCTAATAAAGGAGATTTATAAAGGAAGTTGTTATAAAATAAATAGAAATGGAATTTATAAACGTTGTTTTATAAATTCGCAAACGACTTATTTTGATAAGTAAATTGTTGAAACCTATTAATGAAGTTATATTCACATTTTTGACTGTGAATAATACTTTAAAATAAAATGAATAAAAGGATGAAATTTGTTAATGTAGTATATTCACGTTTTTAAATAGTGAATAATATGTTAAAGAAAATGTTTAGAATGTGATGTTTTAAATTGAATTAAAACGATCTAACGATGTTTTAAAATGTGTTGAGATTCGAAACCATAGATTTCAGCATTGATTGTTGAAATAGACGTTTTCGAGAAATAGAAGGAAATGGTGGACTATAACGCTGTTGTTATAGTAAATGATTTCCGAAAGGAAATGTTTTGTATAGTATTGGGATTTATATATCTATTTTAATTTCGAATCCCTATACTAGTGATTTTGGGTTGTCGTAACGATGTTTTACGCAACATTCGTTTTGGCCCAAATAAATATGTTTAAGAGAATGATTTCCTTAAAGAATGAAATATATACTTAATCTCGATTTAAGTATATTGAATATTTTCTAAGTGTTGAAAATAAATAAAATTTGTGAATTACTTATTAAATAAGTATGGAAATGTTTTTCCAATGTGAAATGAAACGTTTAGAGAATTTATCTTTTTGAAGATAAATAGAAATGAATAATTGAAATCGTATATGCATGGATATTTTAAAATGAAAATTCACTATGGAATTTATAAAAGAAAGGGGAATTGGTTTAAAAATAAATATTGATTTATTTTTGAAGTGTGAAAATTATATATCTTGTAAAGATATTTTGGAAAATAAATAATGTGGAAAATTATTTGGAAACTGGTGATGTGTGCATATCCATTGATAGTTCAATAACCGACTATCAATATTTCCCTATGAATGGGTATTTGATGTGATTTGATTTAATTTAAATGCCACACTTATTTTTGAATAAGCGCTCACTATTCGGGTTAACCGGGAAAGGACCATGGGGTCGTATAACCCATTCCGAATATGTGATACGTCGTTATGAATCGCATTGAAGATCGGTGTTGAAGACCCGGTATTTGCGAGAGTGATAGGATGACCTGTCGATTGTCTCTGCACTGAGTTGCAACGGTATAGAGACTCCCTAAGTGATGGGAAATCCGATCAGGATTGTGAATATCCGGATTGCAAGGACTTCTTTGTAAGTGCCTTCGGTTTTGTTCGAGCCCGGAACAGACATGTATGGATTGTATGTCTGACATTACAAATTGAGATATAAAGACGATTTCATTCAAATATATTTCTGTTGGTGGCGGAGAATTTATTCTTTTAGCTTAACACCCTTCTCTGAGACGTACGAGCTCAGAGGTTATGTAGTTGAATGTTATCAGCGATATATTCCCAATTTGGTAATGTGACATGCTGAGTGTTGCTGTGAAATGATCATTGTGTTGATTATTTGTGATAGGATCGTTTATTTGATCGTCTATCCTGGTGATCATTTCTATGATCATTTGTTGACCCAAAGCATGGCTTTTGAATAAAGTATGTTTTTGTGGACGTGACTTCGTCGAGCCTCACACCTCGGGAATGGTCAAAACAGGAAAGAAGCAGCAAGGTTATGAGGGGTAGCGCCCTTTAGGATGTGTGCATTTCCTTCTGGAAAAGGGTGGTATCATGGTATGGAGCCTAGATACTTACTCATGTTGAAAACACTTTGTTATGATTGTGTGAATTGATTACGAGCGCTCGGTGAAAGGTCCCAAAGGACCGGGGGATGGCATATTCGGTCAGTTGTTACTCAGTTAGGGGTAACCCGGCCTTGTGTTGGTAGAGATCCGGTTTGGTTCTCGGGGATGTCCATCCAGAGGCATTCTCATGTGGCAATGGGAAGTTCCTTGGCCTGACCATTCGTTGGAAATCCAAAGAAACAATACGATCTTGTACGGTATTAGTTGCAGAACCTGCTTCCTCAGGAAGTAGCTATAGTAGGCATAATATAATGGTACCTATGCTGGCTAAGATTTATATTCTACTTTAGAAATGAATTTTTTCTACACTATGCACTAATAATAATATCAAATGTCTTTTTAATACGTATCAAGCATCTTTGACTATCATAAGGAGAAATCTCCTCCGATTCTGCGTTTGCATTGTGTGTGTGTGCGGGAGGCCTTATGGTAGTCTCATTCTTAAAAGCATTGCGAATTGATTTTAAAAATATTCCTCTATTTTGATTTTTAAAGATAAATAAACTGTTTTGAGTTCTCACACCAGTCACATGACTGACTTGGAGTTTATTGTTTTCCTTCCTAAACTCTGGGTGCCCACCAATTTCCACACGGGCTGTCAAGAGTTAGGTTTATCAGGATATTCTGGAGTTGCTGGAGGCAAGATCGATGACATGGCGTATTATTATGCATAGTATTTCTTTTCCGCTGTTTGTTGTTGTAAACTCTGATGATATGATGTAATGAAATGTGATGTAATGTAATAACTGATATAGTTCTTTGTTTAAAGATTATTCATTTATTATTATATGTTGTTCCGCTGTGAATTGTGAGATTCTGTTGTTGTTCTGTTGTTTTCTATTCCGTTCTATCCTATTTTCTATTTTCTGTTTTCTCTTCCCTCTATTATCTTTTGTTCTTCTCTTCTTTTCTACTTTTTCTTTTTTCTTAAACCCTAACTATTCGGTTTTTCGGCAACGAAAAATCGCAATCGTTACAGCAAAGAAGACCGCAAGATTGTGGAGATGCAAACATTTGTCATTGTCGATGAGTGTTAAGCTTACAATGCCTTTTTGGACCAACCGACCCTTGTCACATTCAAAATAGCACTAGCTCCTTGGTGCTTAATAATGAAATTTCCAACAGAAAATGAAGTTTGCATTATTCAAGGCTATCAAAGTGCAGGTCGTGAATGCTATGTCGTTGAGCCTAGAGAGGTGAAGCGACTAAAGAAAAGATAGGGTGTAGAGAAATCTCTCTACTTCAAGATTGCAGATGCATAGAAATTACAGCCCAACTCATGGCTCGGGAGCCATAACAAATTCTTAAAATCTATGGATCTCCGAAAAGAACCAGGGTACGAACGCGCAGCTCCAACATAGCTTACAATCAAAATCCAATCGGTATGGATGATCCTACTCGGGTCCTTAAGGTAAAATCTTGTCTTAGCACCAAGCTAAGAAAGGAGTTGGTTGGTTTTCTCCAGGAAAATTTGGATGTGTTTGCCTAGACACATTTATAGTTATATGGAATTTCGTAAGAAATAGTGTGCCATGCATTGAATGTGAACCCGAAGTGCCCTCCTGTGAAACAGAAGAGAACCATTCTTGGTTTGAAATAATTCGCTACGTTGGAGGAAGAAGTGGATAAGCTGAAGGTGAATGGCTTTATAAGTAACTCCTTATACTTTGAATGAGTATCGAATCCTATGCTAGTTAAGAAGCCAAATGGAAATGATGGACATGCATCGATTGTTCGAACTTGAATAAAGCATGCCCAAAGGATAGTTTTTCGCTACCAAAGATCCACCAACTTGAAGGCACAACGGCCGGACACGAACTATTATTTTTTACAAATGCATATTCCGGCTGCTATCAAATAGCAGTGCATATTTTAGATTTAGAGCATACAAGTTTCATAATTGATTTGGACCCATACTACTATTGAGTCATATCATTCGGTTTGAAGAGCACTAAAGCTACCTTCCGGCGATAACTAAATAGGATGTTTGAAAATCAAATCATGCGGACTATTAAAGTGTATATGGACGATATGCTTGTGAAATCATAGCAATCAATGAACCACACAGATGATCTTTTCGAAATGTTTAATATTATGTGGAGATACACAACGAAGCTAAATCCATTGAAGTGTTCCTTCGGAGTAGCATCAGACAATTTTTGGGTTTCATTGTGAATTCAAGGGGCATTGAGACTAATCCTTATTGTGTCAAACTCATTTTTGTGCCATACTTTATTGTTTATACCATATTTTCAATCGCTTACTTTTCTCGAATCCTTATATGTTGTGGACATGGCACCACTCGTACAACAACGGTCCATGGTATTCCACTTTCACATATGGTCAAGTGCATTGGCACTGGGGTCGAAAATGGGTAATTCAAAAAATATCTCTTTTATTAATTTGTAAAAGATCATATTTTGTCTTTACATAAGAAATAAATTCATACTAAATTGTATTTATTATTATTTAATAAAAGAGCTTGGGATATAGTTTTTATTGTATTTAATTTATATAATAATTTATTTATTTATTTTGTTATTATTTAAAAGTAATATTAATTATTAATTTTAAATTAATTGATTAATTTAGTTTAGTTTAATTTTATGTTTTAATATTTTTGTATGTTTATATTTACAGTATAAATAATATGACTATTTTAAGTATGATAATCTAATCTAAGCTAATATGGGGGCATGTATCATATGTGTATAATTAACCATTATGACACATGGTTAATAAGTAGGTTCAATGTTATTATTGGCATCAAAAATGGCCACTAACATCCAAACAGTATGAAAGCACCACCAATCCAATTACAATTTCGAAACAGAGAATTAAATGCACAGATCACATATTAAATATCAAAAAAGTAAATGAACACAAAATTTTATAGTGGTTCTGTGTACTCCAGCCTACGTCCACTCCAATTGTTTTTCCTTTTTTTATGCTACTATTACAGTTACAATCCATGAAATTCATGAACAAAATATGGCAAAGTTCGACCAAGAAAGAAGAAGAAGAGAGCCCAAAAGAAAGATCCCTTTCCTTGAGCCAATGATCCAGTATTTATATGAGAAGACGGTGAAATATCCAGTTGATAATCCACGTGCAGCAGACCAATGCCAAGATGGACCTACCGAATAAAAATGCGGCCTATCTAAGCCTTCTAGAGGGCTCAATACCGATCGATGGTTGGGCCACATGGATCCATGCGATCGGTTGTGGTGGTCCTCCCGCACTTTCTCTTCGTGTTTCCATAGTCATTTGCATAGTTCTTCCGATGTTTGCTGAGATACTGAGCAATCATCATTGAGTTGAACTACCAATCCGAGTGATCCATAGCCATATTGATCTGATCCGATTCAATCCATTCCTAACATATTGATCAGATCCGATCCCATGTCTAGAGGAAGTGCAAGTTCATACTTTGCCATTTCTTGAATGCTCCTTGCTTGAATCCGTTTGACCATCATCCACAGCCTTGCTTATTACAGATCTCTAAACCTGATAATCATCTCTTCGAGCTTCCTGCCTCGATGATCATGAAATCCATTTAGACGAGTCCATGGTATCACGGCCTTGCAAAAAGGCGGGATAAAAGTTATGGTTTAACAAAGATGTCATGTGTGTGTGGGCACGCGCGCATATATGTGTGCATACTGTGTATGTATGCATGTATGTATGTATCGAAACAAAGAGTTAAATTCATGTCTACACTAATATAAACAAATTTTTTTGGCTATTAGTTTTAACAAATGAATATTATATATATAGCTGTGTGTGTATAAACAATGTTTTTTTGAAATCATATATATATATATATATATTATAAATATTATTATTTTATTTTGTTGTACATATGTATTTAAATATATATATATATATATATATATATTTTCTTTATGCATACATATGTATTTGATTATTATTATTTAATAATTGGCATATAGGTTAATTTATAATTCAAAATTTAATGTTTAAATAGTTTAACTTATTCAAATAAAAAACAATTTTTTAACTTTGAAACCAAGAATAAAAAAATAATTCTTTTATTAAAATTCTTGCAGATTTTATATGTTCAAAAATGTAAAAGTTTATAATGAATATCTACTAAATAAATAAATAAAATTAGTTGAATTTGAGAGCTTAATACCCTTTTTTCCAATAAAATTGCAATGCACAAATACACATAGACGCATGCATGCACGCACCCATACATATATTTGGCTCTTATAGAACTTCAAGCATTCAAATTAAAAAGAGGACCTTGGTTCATTATGTGATTTAATAGTGTTAGTCAATATTTAAAGGAATCAAACATGAAAGTTGTTCAAAGTATAAATCCTTGGTTAGAAAGCTTTAATTTCAATTTGACCTAAGGGTCATGAAATCCCAACTTCAAGTGGCCATGAAATCCCAGTTTTAAGTTCTTCCTTACACCCTTTAGGAAAAAATAAAAAATAAGGAAGAAGAGATAAAGAATTCAGGCACTTACTAGTAGGGGGTACATGCCTATTTATAGAAGTCCTGAATCTTTGGACACAAGAAAAGTGTTAATTGGTAGAAATGAACGATCATGATTTACGACATAACATGTTCGAAATGACATGCGGAAAAGCATTTCTTTTAAATCATGATTATATGGCATTGCGACCCATTCAAGATGCATCATGGGGTAGGCTGGGTGTAAATTTCATTTAAATTAGTCATCATGTGATAGCTTGACATCATCAACACTCAACAATTGGTTTTATCACCATATGGTAGCTCAAAATTATCAACATTCAATGATTTGCTTTATCATCATGTGATAGAAACTAATCATCGGCATTTGATAACTTGTTGTTTCATTATGTGGTAGCTTAATAGTGTCATCCTTTGATAATCAATATAGTAACCATGCAATAGCTCAAATAAGCTAACCTCCGACTTCTTACTAAATAATTGTAGCTTAGGCATAACACCCTGAAAATATAACTGGAAATTTAATAAAAGAATTATATTTAAATATAATAAGAGAAAAAAATGAATTTTTTCGAAACGTTTGGATTTGGCTACGAAACCTACACTATTGCGTTCGTGGTGATATTCTGGACCATTTTCATATATAGAATTTTGTAGTATAAATTCATATAAAGAATTTACTAATGTTTAACGATTTGAGATAGAAAATAATTAAAATATAGAAAATGAAGTATTTTAATTTAAGAAAGTATCACTGGTCGACAACTTTGATTGGACCGGTCAACCCCCAATGGTCGACCGTTCCAAACCAAGCGGTCGACCACTTAGGCACTATCGGCTAGGAAAAACCTAGGCCGAATGGCCTGGATTTAATTAAATTAAAAATCAACAGTTGGGGTGAGTTCCTGCACCTATAAATAGAACTTTAACCTTAATCCCTAATCACTCATCACCACATCTGAAGTCCAACTCTCTTTGAAATCTCTTTGCTTCTCAAAAACTAATGAAATAAAACAAAATTTGATGAAAAATTCAACAACTTAAAGGAGAAGAAAAGATAAACAAAATTGAAGATAAAATCAACAAATTGGAGGGATCAACAAATCGAGGAAGAGGCAATTCAAGCCGAATTAAGAGGAAAAATGCTTACATGAGGTGAGTGGGTTGATCAACAAAATATGGGGATTAACAAGTAATTTAATTTATTTATACAACTATTTGCTTTGGGAATTTATCCGATTTGAATATGAAAAGAAAGCTTATTTAATTTGGAGATTATTTTGATTACAATTATATGGAGATAAAAGTTGACTAGATGATTATTGGAATTTGAGATATTGTTTATTTAATAACTGTAAGTATATAGAAATTGGCCATTTTTAAGTAATTCTGAAATATGATTTAAATCGATTTAACTTGATTTAATATGCCACTCCATTTATTCAATTTGAATTGAATTTGTGATTTAAAATGTATACACCATGTTGATTTCACCTTGAACCGATTTTGGATATACATAAATGATTATAAAAGATTTGTCATTTGAAACTATACAAATAAAATTATTGATTAAGCACAAAAGTCGTTGGAATTACATGTAGAATTGTAGACTTGAACAGAAAGTTGAAATATGAAAAATAATAAAAGAGAACATTGGAAATCAAAGATTAACAAAGTAGAAGTTTACCGTAATTAACAAATGATAATTTGAGAATGGAGAAAAACAAAAACTAAAATTAATGATAGTTAATGTCGATCGGTCGGCAAGCTCAATAGAGCCGACTGACAGTAAGCGTCGATCTCTTCAGTGACCAGCGGTGGACTTGTCCACTTTGTTGAAGATATCGGTGGAAACAAATCGGGATTTTCACACTCGGAATCTCAGCAACGTCGCCAGAGTCGGCATGATCGCTCACCCATTCTATCTGTGTTTTAGGAATCAAATTGCAACTTTTCCATAGATAGTATTAGCAAGAATAAGGGAAAGAGTTATTAAAATTACAAGTATACAAATAACTTTTGAAAAGCCTCTATCTACTACACACACACTTCAGAAACCCATTTTGAAAACCTTTTGGAAATTCTTTTAGGAAACATCTGAAAAAATTCAAGTACGCTCTCTCAATACGCCCTTAATTCCTAAGGAATTTCAAACCTATGCTCTGATACTAACTGTGATAACCTGCACCTCCCGACACACCGATCCAAAGTCTAAGGTGACTTCCAAAATCACATCGGTGCCAATACGAGCTAACGGTTTTTTTTTATACATTTCAAAGACTAGAGATACAATGATAAATCTAAGGCATGATATACTTTCATATCCCAGAGCAGAAGACAGAAAAATAAAAATACTGAAAATGGTCATCTCAGAAAATATCAGAAACACAGTCACAAAATAATACGTATTCAAATTCACAATATACATAAATACATCAAATAGTCTGATAAAATACTAAATACGATAAATGGTATATGAAGGGTAATAGGAAATATAAAGCAACTCAGATGCCAAGCTCGCCTCTCCAAGTGCTATCGCCGGGCCTATTACCTATTGCCATATCATCCTCTGGTGGAGAAAAAGAAAAGAAAATTGGTTGGTCGGATAAAATTTTGGTGAATGAGTTACATCATTAATATATGGTGATTACATGCAATTGACTTTAGTAATACTTTACCTAGGATGTCTTACAAGTGTTCGTGAATTATTTGTTTCTTTATTTAAGGGGTTTAGTTCATTACATCCTACACTAATGACTTGTGCAAGCTCATAATTAGTATCAAACAAATAATCAAAGCTCAAGACTACTAACGATTGGCTAATTGCTACTAGAACTATATCCACCATGGGACTACATTTCCCATAATTATAACTGCATGTAACTATTCCAACATTAATTTCCCTACAATTTCCACCATGGGACTACATTTTTCATAACTACGACGGTTATGTCCTAGTTATGTATGGGGAGCCTGCAATATCGACTAGCAAAAGTGTCTTATCGTCATTGCATCCATGTCCACCTCTCAATGGTAATGTAATGCCTCTTATTGCACATACCAAGATCCATCAACAACATTACATCGCATCATCATGAATAACAAGGAACTTCCATAATGCCAGGCAACACACTCCATCAAGCATTGTCATTAGCGTAGCACGTTGTAACATCCCCTATCTTGAGGCCCAAATCTAAGTGCTACAGATGCGACAGTCATCTATAGTATTAACTTCCGGTGATAAAATACGGTAATGTTAATGTTATCCATAATATCAGAAGCATATGAATATGAAATAAAAATCAACATAGATTTAAAAACAACTTTTATGATTACATTTCAAATCCGTATTTCGTATTCAGATACATAATCCCAAAACGATTCCCAGGTTTTGATCAAATATAATTATTACAAATTACTCCAAGAGCGACATATAAAGATGCCTCCTTGGTTGATCAGAGTACCGAATAGACATATCAGCCATAATTCATCATAGCATAATAAAATTAAATAGTTCCTAAGTTTGCCTCTTGCATGCCTTCAGAAGCTTATTCGTCCAACCTACTAAACCTAAAAAAACTTACTCCCAATCTACCTAAATTAAATTTTGAAAAACCGAGAGTTTAAGGGGAAAACATAAACTTCGAGTCAGACTTAAAGCGTGGTGTGAATAATAGTTTACATCTCGGTGTACCGAAATTAAGTGAGATCACACCGCTTAGGGAATGATTTTTCCCCTCACTAATATCCCTTTAAAATATATATCTTTTTGCAAATCAAAATCCTGCAATTAATCCGATTAAAGAAATAATAGCAATAGCATATATGCACATAAATCAGGTAATCAATGCATTATCTATCAGAACACTATAGTTTTTTTTGGCTAACTACAAACCATTGGCTAACTCGGGCCTACTGGACAAAATAACTAATCTAAAATCTATTATACACACTTCTAGACGGTCTTTCCTTAACTTATTTCTCTTAGGGTCAACTGATCCTAGTGGTTTTGCAGGTTCATTAATGACCTATCTTTTTATGTATATTCCCTTCTTTGTGTAACATCATTTTAGTCTTACCTATGACAAAGCCCAACATACTAAAATTATGGGCTTATATTAGCTAGGGGATATAGCTAAAGTATAGGGAGCAACCATATACCAGTCCCATTTGGTAATCTAATATCTGGTCATTTACTTAGGGTTAACTATCCCATCAAATTTTCCTTGAAAACATTTCTTTCAAATTGATTTAACCCTTTAAATCGTACTTAAACAAGAAAAATATACTTTTTTATTTACTCAAATATCTTTTCCGTGATATATGCTTTACATAAAACAATGTTGATGAAAACCTAAACTAACAGGGTTATCTATCTCTTTAAAACAAGTTAAAATCCTTCTTTAACTTCGTAAACATTAGGTTTTAAATCCAAGATATCACCTTCAAAACCCTTGTTTAAAAACTTTAGACAGCCCCTTTCAAATCAATTGAAAATACCCCTTTCAAAATAGGTTAACAACTTTACCTTGAAACATTCGGCTGAAAGGTCAAAGCACACCTTTCGAAACTAGTAAAAATACACCTTTTGAAATCATTGAAAAAGTACCTTCAAAAGCTTTATAAAACCTTAGACATCCTCTTTTCAAAACACTTTAGAATTGCCATTCGAAAGCATTAGAAACCTTCCATTTAAATACTAAAGCAAACCTTCCGAAAACGTTGGAGAATCTCCTCTTCGAAACTTTCATTATATATCTTTTAAAAGCATTAAAGTCCTTCACTTGTAACAAACCTTTCGAAAGCACTGAGTTCAAGTAAGAGTTTGTGGAACATAGCTTCGAAACCATTTAAAACCATTCCTTTTGAAACCTTTGTGTTTAACTTTCAATATATCTAAGGGTCTTAAAAGAACTGAGGCGAAAGCATTGCTTTCGAAAAAAATATTCCTAAGTAAAAGAAAGTGGATGGTTTCTTAACCAACCCTTCTGAAAGCATGGAGAAGCGGCTTCAAAGTTTAAGGCAAAAGATCCCTTTCGAAGGCATTAGTTCGAAAGGTTGAATGTAGCAGCAGGGGTTTCGACCCCTTCAAAAGCTAATTTTAAAAACAAAAGGTGACAACCCATTCGAAAGCCATTTCTTTACATAAACAGAAAGAAGTTGGTTAATTCGAAAGCTCCAACCCCTTCGTAAGCCTTATTTGTAATCAAAATAGTTCCAAGTTTATAAGAGCTACTTCTTCCCTTCAAAATCACGTTTCGACTCTATACCTTCCGCCTAACTCTAATCCACTACATACAAAGGTATTAATACCATGTGTATTGGTTTTGACTTGGTTAGGGGTAGATGTTTGGTGTCGAAAGGTGGCTTCTATAAGTGGCGAAGCAGTAATCCTTTACAAAACCGATTTTTAAAATTTTAAAGTAATATCTTGCCTTATTTTTCAACATATAACTGATTGCCAATTCTTTTTCAAAATCTTTTCTAAAAGTGCTGCCGTATTCAATAATTACAATTTAATACATTTAGCAAATTTCCTCTTCTTCTTTTATAAACATATAAAACATTTAAGTCTCATATCTTAGATAATTTTATATCTTTAATAATTTTATATCTTTAATAAAATACTTAGGAAAATTCTCCAAAAATTCTCATAAATCACTTTTAATATATTTTCTAACATATTTAAATTTTTGACCCAAAGCTTACATATAATAGCCGAAAATAATTTAAACTCAATTTAACCATTATCTTTACTAGAAAATTCATAATAAATCCACAACAACTTAGAAAATTGTGAAACTTGAAACCTCTATCTAAAATAATATTTCTGACCTTATACCAAAATTGCAAGCTACTTGGATGTCATTTGATAGGTTTTTCAAATCAAATCTTTTCATAATTTCAATACGAAACAACATAAATCATCAGCAATCATATATAACCATTTAAACAATCAAAATATTGCATTTTTCTTACAAAATAAATTTTGATCTTATCTAGAAACCGAAACCGAAAGCAATAAAAATGAGATGTAATCTATTATTCACCTTAGCTTGTTGTTAAGGAGTTTGAGATTTGCCCTTAAATTGATTTTATTAAGCTTCCTCTTCGAATTCTTGCTTATCTTCCTTTTATATTCCCTTAATAGCGGCCGACCAAGCTCTAGGTTTAGTTTTTTTTGTTTGTGAATATTGTATATGAGAATGGGATAAGGGTTTAGGGCATAAGAATATAACCTCTTCATATTCTACCCTTATCTTATTACCTTTACTTACTTCATTTAAAAAAAAATCATTTGTTCATTCATTACTTAAGGCACAACTATCTTATAGTTATACAAATCTCAATCTCTTAACCACTTTAATCTTTACATTATTCTATTTAATTTATCTAATTAAATCTCCTAAACAATGTTATATAAAATTAGGGATGTTACAGAATCCTCTCCTTAATGAATTTCGTCCTCGAAATTACGATAAGGTACTCATAACAATCGATCATGAAGGTAAAAACTACGATGAAATGAGTCAGGATAAGTCTCTCTAACCATGCTCTCAGTTTCTCAAGCACAGTCTCTCTCATCGTCACTCCATTAGACTTTGACTAATCTGACTGTCTTGTTCTTAGTCTCTTCTCATCTTTCGCGACTACACGAACTGGTTTTCTAACTATTGTCAAATTCGGTTCCATTACTAAATTGTCTAACACAGTCGGTGCTATAGTAGTCTGTAGATCTCGAATACACCGTTTTTGATGAGAAATATAAAAAACATTATGGACTCCTGCCAAATAACTTGGTAACTCCACTCTATACGTGAGTTTCACAATCTTTTCAATAATAGTAAATGGTCCAACAAATCTCGATGTCATCCCTATACTATCCTGATAACTATTGTCATACGAAAAATCGACTATGTGTAGATGGCTTCCTATGATCCCCCAAAACCTAGTACACAAGCTCATAACAAATCTTCTAAGACTTTGTTAATTATTTCCATTTTCCTATTTGTCTGCGAATGGTAAGCGGTACTCATCTTGATTTGATACCCAATGTAACGACCCAGAATTTTTAGAAATTAAAATTTTAATATTTTATTTATTTTAAATATTAAAAAGTGAATTTATAAGTCAAATAAATTTTTATTTGAATTTTTGGATTTAATTGAATAATTAAATCGATAATTTAATACGTTAAATTATGGAAATAATTGAAAATTGAGTTAAATATGACTGAAAATGATTTGTAAAATTTTATTTTATCATGTTGAAGTTAGAATGATATTTTAGAACTTTTAAAATCGAATTAAAAGTTAATCTGTGAAAATTGAATATTTTAATATTTAATAATCGACTGTAAAATAGCCAATTTTTGAACAGTCTCAGAATTGAACGAAACCAGTTTCATTTGATCCGTAATAGTTAGTTATTACCGGATTTCAAATTTCGTGTCAATCGGAGTTATCGTTTGATCGTGGCAGCTCGAAACGCATCGAATTATTTTTAATTTAAATTTGGCGAGTCAAAATAGCCATTTTTCAAAGAGTCTCGGATTTCGACGAAACCAGTTTCATCGGATCCGTAATGTGATATTATTGTAAGGTTTCAAATTTCAAGTCAATTGGATTTACCGTTTGTCCGGTACAAATTAAAACGCCTAGAAATCGATTTAAATCGGTTTAATTTAAATTGAGCGTTTGTAGCCATAACTCGCACATACTTCCGAATTAGCTTCCGAAACCTGTTCCATTGTGTCCGGAACGCAGGGTAAACCTTAGAAACGCTGGTTACGGCGTCTAAATCGGAGTTCGGAATTTCCGGGATGAATAGTGTCGCTCGTTCCTTATAAATAGACCACCATCTTCATAAATTTGATAAAAAATTATCACTAAACCCTAATTTCCTACTGTAGCCGCCTCCACCAGGTTCAATGGCCAGAAAACACCCAACTCTCCTCCTCGATATCTTCCAATCCGTCGACAATTAGCAAGAATGTTCAACACGAAAGATGTAGAGGACGTCAAGCTCTACAAGATCAACGGTTGAGATCGGAAACGGAGCAACGTGGTGGCGTCAGGGGGGGGCCGTTCTCTTCAGTTTTGGCACGCCTTTCTAGGATCATGTGCAGGCCGAGTTGGCCAAGGCTGGGGCCGAACCTAGCTTAAGTCGTGCTCTTCGACGTGGCGGTGTTGTGATCGAGTATTAGCGAGTATTGATGGAGCAAATCGGAACCCTAGTTGAGCTAATGGGTTTGATGTGTGTGCGGCTATGGTTACTGGAACGTGATTTAGGAAGAAAAGGGGGAACGGCTGTGATGAGGGGGGTATGGAGATCCTATGGCTGTAGTGTGATGGAGGTTATAAATTTTATAAGTTATGTTAAATTTAGTTATAAAATCGTGTACGATCTTCAAAAATCAATATCTTTTTCATACGAGGTCGAAAAAATGCAAACTCAGTTGCGTTGGAATCGTATGGACGAGCACTACGCGATGGAGTTGGTTTGGAGTCGTTTGGAGTTAGTGAGAATTTCGGGTAAAATTAAACGCGCGTTTAATTTTATTCGAAATAAAAGCTGAAACGAAATTAAAACCAAGGTGAGAACTTCTCACTCAATCGAATAGGTTTCGGTTTTATTTTAAATAGGTAGATTTAAAATATTTGAATGCATGTTTGAATGATGACTGTATATATTGATTGTTAAAATAGACATTATACGCCGTTAGTAAGCGGATGTTATTTAATAAAAACATATACCGCGAATATTTCATAAACAGTGAAATTGGTATTATATATAATATCAATATATATATATTGGCATATGTATATATTGCAGTTGATTGATTTCCCGTATTTTTTAGCGGATGAGACCCTATTACGCCGTTATTAAGCGGATAATATTTAATAAGAACATATACCGCGATAATTTCGTACTGGAGCGAAATTGGTATTGTGCTAATGTTTTTGGATGCAGGAAAACAGGTTGGAGGGATCCAACTGGATTCCTCAACAGTTTTTATTTGATTTCAGATATTTTGATATTTGATGGATTATCATATACGATATATGATGTCGTTGTAGTCGTGATTGACTATTTGGTGTGTAGCATCATTGGACCCAGATTTTGGGATTTTAAAATGATTTTAAAGTGATTTTTGAAAATATATAAGATTTTCGGAATTGATCTATTTTAAATAAATAAACGTTATATTTTTTATTGTTATAAAAATTATGGTTTTTGTGAAATATAGTTAAAAGCTGATTTTTGAGAAATATGAATTAATGATTTTATAAAATAGTTTAAACTGGATTTTTGAATTTATTATGAAAAGTTTAAATATAGGATTTATAAAATTTGATTATTTTATAAATCAAAATGGTGAAATTATAAAGGAAATTAAAGACGTTTCAGAATAATAATATAAACTGATTTATATTAAGAGATTTATAAATGGATATTTATAGATTGGAATATAGACATTATAAAACAAGTTTTTATAAATGTTTGAATGATGTGAGAATGAATTCATAAATGAATGAAATTTATAGAATTATAAACTGTGAAGTTATAAAAGAAAATTTATAAATAGTAAGATTTATAAATTTGGTGAAATTATTTGAAGAATAGATTGGTTAGATAAATGGATCTTATAAGTTATAAGATTTATAAATTGGAAAGTCTCTAAAGGAACGATTTTGTAAAATAATCGTTTTATAAGTAATTAACTTATAATATGAACGTTTAGTTTATAATTTAGTTATAAACTGGAATAGGTGAATAAAGGAATTTATAAAAAGGAAGTTTTTATAAATAAATAGAAATGGAATTTATAAACGTTGTTTTATAAATTCGCAAATAACTTATTTTGATAAGTTAATTGTTGAAACCTATAAATGGAGTTATATTCACATTTTGAACAGTGAATAATCCTTTAAGTTAAAGTGAATAGAAATGATGAAATTTGTTAAGGTAGTATATTCACGTTTTTGAATAGTGAATAATACGTTAAAGAAATTGTTTTAGATATGATGTTTTAAATAGAATTAAAACGATCTAACGATGGTTTAAAATGTGTTGAGATTCGAAACCATAGATTTCAACATTTATTGTTGAAATAGACGTTTTCGAGAAATAAAAGGAAATGTGGACTATAACACTGTTGTTATAGTAAATGATTTCCGAAAGGAAATGTTTTGTATAGTATTAGGATTTATATATCTATTTTAATTTCGAATCCCTATACTAGTGATTTTGGGTTGTCGTAACGATGTTTTACGCAACATTCGTTTTGGCCCAAATAAATATGTTTAAGTGAATGATTTCCTTAAAGAATGAATTATATACTTAATTCGATTTAAGTATATTGAATGTTTTCAAAGGTTGAAAATAAAAAGATTTGTCGATTACTTATTTTTGATAAGTATGAAATTTATATGTGAAAAGTGGAATTTGTTAAAAATAAATATTGATTTATTTTTGAAGTGTTGAAATAATATATCTTGTAAAGATATTTTGGAAAATAAATAATTTGGAAAATTATTTGGAATCTGGTGATGTGTGCATATCCATTGATAGTTCAATAACCGACTATCAATATTTCCCTTTAAATGGGTATTTGATGTGAATTGTTTGAAATTGAATGCACACTTATTTTTGAATAAGCGCTCACTATTCGGGTTAACCGGGAAAGGACCATGGGGTCGTATAACCCATTCCGAATATGTGATACGTCATTGTAAATTGCATTGAAGATCGGTGTTGAAGATCGAGTATTTGCAAAAGCGATAGGATGACCTATCGATTGTTTCTGCACTGGGTAGCTCCTGGTATAGAGATTCCTTAAGTGATGGGAAATTCGATCGGGATTGTGAATACCCGTATTGCAAGGGCTTCGTAAGAAGTGCCTTCGGTTTTGTTCGATCCCGGAACAGACTTGTATGGATTGTATGTCTGACATTACAAATTGAGATGTAAAGCCGATTTCTTTCAAATATATTTCTGTTGGTGGCGGAGAATTTATTCTTTGCTTAACACCCTTCTTTGAGACGTACGAGCTCAGAGGTATGTAGTTGAATGTTATCAGCGATATATTCCCAATTTGGTAATGTGACATGCTGAGTGATGCTGAAATGATCATTGTGTTGATTATTGTGATAGGATCATTTATTTGATCGTCTATCTTAGTGATCATTGTGTTGATCATTTATTGACCCAAAGCATGGCTTTTGTATAAAGTATGTTTTTGTGGACGTGAATTCGTCGAGCCTCACACACCGTGAATGGTCAAAACAGGAAAGAAGTAGCAAGGTTATGAGGGGTAGCACCCTTTAGGATGTGTCCATTTCCTTCTGGAAAAGGGTAGTATCATGGTATGGAGCCCAGATACTTACTCATGTTGAAAACACTTTATGATTGTGTGAATTGATTACGAGCGCTCGGGTGAAAAGGTCCCAAAGGACCGGGGGATGGCATATTCGGTCAGTTGTTACTCAGTTAGGAGTAACCCGGCCTTGTGTTGGTAGAGATCCGGTTTGGTTCTCGGGGATGTCCATCCAGAGGCATTCTCATGTGGCAATGGGAAGTTCCTTGGCCTGATCATTCGTTGGAAATCCAAAGAAACAATACGTGACTTGTACGGTTTTAGTTGTAGAACCTGCTTCCTCAGGAGGTAGCTATAGTAGGCATAATATAATGGTACCTATGCTGGCTAAGATTTATATTCTACTTTCGAAATGAATTTCTTCTACACTATGCACTAATAATAATATCAAAATTGATTTGATTTTAATGCGTATCAAGCATCTTTGACTATCATAAGGAGAAATCTTCTCCAAGTCTGCGTTTGCATTGTGTGTGTGGCAGGAGGTCTTATGGTAGTCTCATTTTTAAAAGCATTGCGAATTGACTTTAAAAATATTCTTCTATTTTGATTTTAAAGTTAAATAAACTGTTTTGAGTTCTCACACCAGTCTCATGACTGACTTGGAGTTTATTGTTTTCCTTCCTAAACTCTGGGTGCCCACCAATTTCCACACGGGCAGTTAAGAGTTAGGTTTATCAGGATATTCTGGATATTCTGGAGTTGCTGGAGGCAAGCTGGATGGCATGGCGTATTACTAGTTTACATAGTATTTCTTTTTCCGCTGCATTGTTTGTTGTTGTATGTTGTTATACACTCTGATGATATGATGTAATGAAATGTGATGTAATGTAATAACTGATATAGTTCTTTGTTTAAAGATTATTCATTCATTATTATATGTTGTTCCGCTGCGAATTGTGAGATTCTGATGTTGTTCTGTTGTTTTCTGTCCCGTCCTATTTTCTTCTGTTTTTCTCCTTTTTCTCTATTCTCTTTTTCTTTCTATTTCTAAATTTTCTATCTTCTTTTCCCTCTATCTTCTACCTTTTTCTCTCTTCTTTCTTTTCTTAAATTCTTTTAAAAACCTATAACATTCCGGGTTTTCGGCCTTCGATTTCTCGGCAGTCGATAAAGTGAGTATCGATGTCGGATTTTCGAAAGTCGAAAATTTTCGGGGCGTTACATTTGGTATCAGAGCTTATGGTTAAGCGACAACCATGGTTCTGATGGGTATTACTCGTTAGAGATAGAGTCAGTAGTACTCTAGAATGAGTTTGAGTGTAATAATAGCTATGAGAGCGTATTTGTTAGTGAATATAAAATTGTTTTATATTGTGATGATTGATTTATTGAGTGGCATATGAACTTTCGTCAGCACAGCCTCGAAACTGAGCAGAAGGGGTTTCTAAACACTTGAATAGAACAATTCGGCATAGTATTGTTTTAATTGGGTAAATGAAATAATTTTGCCTTGATTATATTTTATATATAAAGAAATAATTTTTCAAAATTATCAAAGTGTATATAAGTTGATTGTTTGGTTGTTTGAATAATCTAAATAAAAGAATAATTGTATAAGTAAAAGAATTATAAGAATTGAATTATAATTAAAGTGATTTACAATGGTGAAATAAACTTATATATATAAGAAGTGAAAATAATGTTAAATGGAATATGACTTAAGAGTTATATAAATGAAATTCAACTTTGGTAATTGAATTAAATAAATGAATTGAATTGTGAATCAATTGAATGGAAAATAGAATTGATATGAAATAATGAATATAAATGTTAATTCATTAAAATCTAATTTTATTGGAAGTTGAATAAAATTGAATGAATATAAGCAAAGGAATTTGGTTATAATTAATAAACATTGGTTGTTATATGATTGTTGATTGGTTGTATATAATTCATTAAGTGTTAATGAAAGTGAATTAATGAAATTGGAAGCTATGTAATTGAATTCAAATGGAAAGTAAATAAATTCTAATAGAATTGAATGTGAATTGGATTTAATTAGTGAATGTAAACTAATTGAATTGAGAATGAATGTTAGTAAATCCAATGTAAATAAATCAAATGTGATTTGATATTGAAAACCAATTCATTATATATGAATGAGAATATGAATGAATATTATTGGTTATGAATGTAGTTGGTTGATGGTTGAATATATATTGCTATTGTTGCATTTGCTATGTGACATATATAGTTATTATGTTGCTATATGTTGTATATTGATACTATGGTTTATATGCATGGTTCTCATGTTGTTTGTTGAGTTTAGTAGGTGCGGATCGCGTTTGCTTCGCATTTGGAGTTCGCTTTAGCGCTATATTAGCCGTATATGCTTGCTAATAAAAATATAAGGTACATATCTCGGATTAAATATCGCACTTTTACACTTTTTTCCCTGCGGGATGCCTCATTACTTGATGAGATGTATATTTGTGATATATATACTGTCATTTTTTTTTCGGATCGAGCCGCGCAAAGGAGACTATGGCGAATTTTTCCGAAAATTTAAGGCGTTAGAAAAAATCTGAGAAAATTGGAAAATTTGAAAACTTTAACTTTGTTTTGGAATTAAAAGTTAAACAATAGTAATTGTTTTTGAAATGATAACTAAGTATGATTTGAAAACTTAGTAAAGATTTGTAAGCAGTTTAATTATGAATTATGGAAAGTTAATAAATTCTGTAACCTTTCTTACTTGTAATTTCGGGGACGAAATTCTTTTAAGTGGGGAAGATTGTAACGACCCAGAATTTTTAGAAATTAAAATTTTAATATTTTATTTATTTTAAATATTAAAAAGTGAATTTATAAGTCAAATAAATTTTTATTTGAATTTTTGGATTTAATTGAATAATTAAATCGATAATTTAATACGTTAAATTATGGAAATAATTGAAAATTGAGTTAAATATGATTGAAAATGATTTGTAAAATTTTATTTTATCATGTTGAAGTTAGAATGATATTTTAGAACTTTTAAAATCGAATTAAAAGTTAATCTGTGAAAATTGAATATTTTAATATTTAATAATCGACTGTAAAATAGCCAATTTTTGAACAGTCTCAGAATTGAACGAAACTAGTTTCATTTGATCCGTAATAGTTAGTTATTACCGGATTTCAAATTTCGTGTCAATCGGAGTTATAGTTTGATCGTGGCAGCTCGAAACGCATCGAATTATTTTTAATTTAAATTTGGCGAGTCAAAATAGCCATTTTTCAAAAAGTCTCGGATTTCGACGAAACTAGTTTCATCGGATCCGTAATGTGATATTATTGTAAGGTTTCAAATTTCAAGTCAATTGGATTTACCGTTTGTCCGGTACAAATTAAAACGCCTAGAAATCGATTTAAATCGGTTTAATTTAAATTGAGCGTTTGTAGCCATAACTCGCACATACTTCCGAATTAGCTTCCGAAACCTGTTCCATTGTGTCCGGAACGCGGGGTAAACCTTAGAAACGCTGGTTACGGCGTCTAAATCGGAGTTCGGAATTTCCGGGATGAATAGTGTCGCTCGTTCCTTATAAATAGACCACCATCTTCATAAATTTGATAAAAAATTATCACTAAACCCTAATTTCCTACTGTAGCCGCCTCCACCAGGTTCAATGGCCAGAAAACACCCAACTCTCCTCCTCGATATCTTCCAATCCGTCGACAATTAGCAAGAATGTTCAACACGAAAGATGTAGAGGACGTCAAGCTCTACAAGATCAACGGTTGAGATCGGAAACGGAGCAACGTGGTGGCGTCAGGGGGGGCCGTTCTCTTCAGTTTTGGCACGCCTTTCTAGGCTCATGTGCAGGCCGAGTTGGCCAAGGCTGGGGCCGAACCTAGCTTAAGTCGTGCTCTTCGACGTGGCGGTGTTGTGATCGAGTATTAGCGAGTATTGATGGAGCAAATCGGAACCCTAGTTGAGCTAATGGGTTTGATGTGTGTGCGGCTATGGTTACTGGAACGTGATTTAGGAAGAAAAGGGGGAACGGCTGTGATGAGGGGGGTATGGAGATCCTATGGCTGTAGTGTGATGGAGGTTATAAATTTTATAAGTTATGTTAAATTTAGTTATAAAATCGTGTACGATCTTCAAAAATCAATATCTTTTTCATACGAGGTCGAAAAAATGCAAACTCAGTTGCGTTGGAATCGTATGGACGAGCACTACGCGATGGAGTTGGTTTGGAGTCGTTTGGAGTTAGTGAGAATTTCGGGTAAAATAAACGCGCGTTTAATTTTATTCGAAATAAAAGCTGAAACGAAATTAAAACCAAGGTGAGAACTTCTCACTCAATCGAATAGGTTTCGGTTTTATTTTAAATAGGTAGATTTAAAATATTTGAATGCATGTTTGAATGATGACTGTATATATTGATTGTTAAAATAGACATTATACGCCGTTAGTAAGCGGATGTTATTTAATAAAAACATATACCGCGAATATTTCATAAACAGTGAAATTGGTATTATATATAATATCAATATATATATATTGGCATATGTATATATTGCAGTTGATTGATTTCCCGTATTTTTTAGCGGATGAGACCCTATTACGCCGTTATTAAGCGGATAATATTTAATAAGAACATATACCGCGATAATTTCGTACTGGAGCGAAATTGGTATTGTGCTAATGTTTTTGGATGCAGGAAAACAGGTTGGAGGGATCCAACTGGATTCCTCAACAGTTTTTATTTGATTTCAGATATTTTGATATTTGATGGATTATCATATACGATATATGATGTCGTTGTAGTCGTGATTGACTATTTGGTGTGTAGCATCATTGGACCCAGATTTTGGGATTTTAAAATGATTTTAAAGTGATTTTTGAAAATATATAAGATTTTCGGAATTGATCTATTTTAAATAAATAAACGTTATATTTTTTATTGTTATAAAAATTATGGTTTTTGTGAAATATAGTTAAAAGCTGATTTTTGAGAAATATGAATTAATGATTTTATAAAATAGTTTAAACTGGATTTTTGAATTTATTATGAAAAGTTTAAATATAGGATTTATAAAATTTGATTATTTTATAAATCAAAATGGTGAAATTATAAAGGAAATTAAAGACGTTTCAGAATAATAATATAAACTGATTTATATTAAGAGATTTATAAATGGATATTTATAGATTGGAATATAGACATTATAAAACAAGTTTTTATAAATGTTTGAATGATGTGAGAATGAATTCATAAATGAATGAAATTTATAGAATTATAAACTGTGAAGTTATAAAAGAAAATTTATAAATAGTAAGATTTATAAATTTGGTGAAATTATTTGAAGAATAGATTGGTTAGATAAATGGATCTTATAAGTTATAAGATTTATAAATTGGAAAGTCTCTAAAGGAACGATTTTGTAAAATAATCGTTTTATAAGTAATTAACTTATAATATGAACGTTTAGTTTATAATTTAGTTATAAACTGGAATAGGTGAATAAAGGAATTTATAAAAAGGAAGTTTTTATAAATAAATAGAAATGGAATTTATAAACGTTGTTTTATAAATTCGCAAATAACTTATTTTGATAAGTTAATTGTTGAAACCTATAAATGGAGTTATATTCACATTTTGAACAGTGAATAATCCTTTAAGTTAAAGTGAATAGAAATGATGAAATTTGTTAAGGTAGTATATTCACGTTTTTGAATAGTGAATAATACGTTAAAGAAATTGTTTTAGATATGATGTTTTAAATAGAATTAAAACGATCTAACGATGGTTTAAAATGTGTTGAGATTCGAAACCATAGATTTCAACATTTATTGTTGAAATAGACGTTTTCGAGAAATAAAAGGAAATGTGGACTATAACACTGTTGTTATAGTAAATGATTTCCGAAAGGAAATGTTTTGTATAGTATTAGGATTTATATATCTATTTTAATTTCGAATCCCTATACTAGTGATTTTGGGTTGTCGTAACGATGTTTTACGCAACATTCGTTTTGGCCCAAATAAATATATTTAAGTGAATGATTTCCTTAAAGAATGAATTATATACTTAATTCGATTTAAGTATATTGAATGTTTTCAAAGGTTGAAAATAAAAAGATTTGTCGATTACTTATTTTTGATAAGTATGAAATTTATATGTGAAAAGTGGAATTTGTTAAAAATAAATATTGATTTATTTTTGAAGTGTTGAAATAATATATCTTGTAAAGATATTTTGGAAAATAAATAATTTGGAAAATTATTTGGAATCTGGTGATGTGTGCATATCCATTGATAGTTCAATAACCGACTATCAATATTTCCCTTTAAATGGGTATTTGATGTGAATTGTTTGAAATTGAATGCACACTTATTTTTGAATAAGCGCTCACTATTCGGGTTAACCGGGAAAGGACCATGGGGTCGTATAACCCATTCCGAATATGTGATACGTCATTGTAAATTGCATTGAAGATCGGTGTTGAAGACCGAGTATTTGCAAAAGCGATAGGATGACCTATCGATTGTTTCTGCACTGGGTAGCTCCTGGTATAGAGATTCCTTAAGTGATGGGAAATTCGATCGGGATTGTGAATACCCGTATTGCAAGGGCTTCGTAAGAAGTGCCTTCGGTTTTGTTCGATCCCGGAACAGACTTGTATGGATTGTATGTCTGACATTACAAATTGAGATGTAAAGCCGATTTCTTTCAAATATATTTCTGTTGGTGGCGGAGAATTTATTCTTTGCTTAACACCCTTCTTTGAGACGTACGAGCTCAGAGGTATGTAGTTGAATGTTATCAGCGATATATTCCCAATTTGGTAATGTGACATGCTGAGTGATGCTGAAATGATCATTGTGTTGATTATTGTGATAGGATCATTTATTTGATCGTCTATCTTAGTGATCATTGTGTTGATCATTTATTGACCCAAAGCATGGCTTTTGTATAAAGTATGTTTTTGTGGACGTGAATTCGTCGAGCCTCACACACCGTGAATGGTCAAAACAGGAAAGAAGCAGCAAGGTTATGAGGGGTAGCACCCTTTAGGATGTGTCCATTTCCTTCTGGAAAAGGGTAGTATCATGGTATGGAGCCCAGATACTTACTCATGTTGAAAACACTTTATGATTGTGTGAATTGATTACGAGCGCTCGGGTGAAAAGGTCCCAAAGGACCGGGGGATGGCATATTCGGTCAGTTGTTACTCAGTTAGGAGTAACCCGGCCTTGTGTTGGTAGAGATCCGGTTTGGTTCTCGGGGATGTCCATCCAGAGGCATTCTCATGTGGCAATGGGAAGTTCCTTGGCCTGATCATTCGTTGGAAATCCAAAGAAACAATACGTGACTTGTACGGTTTTAGTTGTAGAACCTGCTTCCTCAGGAGGTAGCTATAGTAGGCATAATATAATGGTACCTATGCTGGCTAAGATTTATATTCTACTTTCGAAATGAATTTCTTCTACACTATGCACTAATAATAATATCAAAATTGATTTGATTTTAATGCGTATCAAGCATCTTTGACTAACATAAGGAGAAATCTTCTCCAAGTCTGCGTTTGCATTGTGTGTGTGGCAGGAGGTCTTATGGTAGTCTCATTTTTAAAAGCATTGCGAATTGACTTTAAAAATATTCTTCTATTTTGATTTTAAAGTTAAATAAACTGTTTTGAGTTCTCACACCAGTCTCATGACTGACTTGGAGTTTATTGTTTTCCTTCCTAAACTCTGGGTGCCCACCAATTTCCACACGGGCAGTTAAGAGTTAGGTTTATCAGGATATTCTGGATATTCTGGAGTTGCTGGAGGCAAGCTGGATGGCATGGCGTATTACTAGTTTACATAGTATTTCTTTTTCCGCTGCATTGTTTGTTGTTGTATGTTGTTGTACACTCTGATGATATGATGTAATGAAATGTGATGTAATGTAATAACTGATATAGTTCTTTGTTTAAAGATTATTCATTCATTATTATATGTTGTTCCGCTGCGAATTGTGAGATTCTGATGTTGTTCTGTTGTTTTCTGTCCCGTCCTATTTTCTTCTGTTTTTCTCCTTTTTCTCTATTCTCTTTTTCTTTCTATTTCTAAATTTTCTATCTTCTTTTCCCTCTATCTTCTACCTTTTTCTCTCTTCTTTCTTTTCTTAAATTCTTTTAAAAACCCATAACATTCCGGGTTTTCGTCCTTCGATTTCTCGGCAGTCGATAAAGTGAGTATCGATGTCGGATTTTCGAAAGTCGAAAATTTTCGGGGCGTTACACCCAAAGTCTCCTGTAGACTCTTCCACACCTCGCTAGTGAATAGGGAATCTCTATCACTTAATATATACTAGGAATTCCATGCAGTCTAACTATATTCTTCATAAACAATTTAGCTAAAACAGGTGTTGTCCTGGTTGACTTAACTGGAATGAAATGGGCACTCTTGGCCAAACTATCCACTATAACCCATATGCTTTCGGTTCCTCTACTCAACATTAGCAACCCATCTATAAAATCCATTGAGATAGAATACCATTTTCATACTGGAACATCCAAAGGTAACCCACTTGGTTTTTGATGTTCAGCATTTACCTGTTGATAATTAAAATACTGTTTCACCTACAAGCCTACATCTTTTTTCATGCCTTCCAAGAAGAAACTTCTTTTCATGTCCTGATACATCTTAGTTCCTCCCGGATGAATGGTAAACTTTGAACGATGGCATTCTCCAAGAACTTCCTTTCTGATGTTTCCCACATTCGGAACACATTCTTCCTTTCTTCCTCAGCCACTCATTTTGGTCAAGACTGAAATCTTTTAAGTCGTCGATATCCGTTCCATCCCTTAACTTTTCAATCCGTTCAACTAATAATGGATCCTCCTTCTCCTTAGAAGCAATCTTTTCGATCATCACCATTCGAACTTCTAAACACGACAACGTAGCGGTGTCCTTACTAGATCTAGCTTCAGATCTCCACTGTATTCTACATATAGTCAATGCTTCTAAATCTTTCCACTTAGCTATCATTGCCAATACTATATTCCGATGTTTCCTGCTAAGTGCATACGCAACCTTGCTGCATTTTCCTGGTGTATACTCAATACCAAAGTCATAAGCGACTAAAAACTCAAACCACCTATGTTGCCTCATATTCAACTCCTTTTTAGAGAATAGACACTTTAATGACTTATGCTCTATACCACTCGAATCTTTCTCCCAAAACAAAATGTGTCCACACCTTCGGTGCAAAAATTACCGCATTGAATTCCAAATCATGAGTTGGATATCTAACTCATACGGTCGAGAAACATAAGCAATCACTTTACCTCTTTGCATTAACACAGCTCCTAACCCAGTTCCACGTGCATATGTGTACACCATTAAGTCCTGATTTCCTTTTGGAACAACTAGCATAGGTGCATTTGTCAATAAGTGTTTCAGCTTCTAGAATGCCTCCTCACACTTATCACTCCACACAACTTCAAATCTTTTCGAGTTAGCTTAGTCATCGGTGCCGCTATCCGTGAAAAATCCTTAAAAAATTTCCGATAGTTACCAGCTAATCCAAGAAAACTCTTTGTCTCAATCACTGTCTCGGGTCTTCTCAATTATCCACAGCCTTGATCTTAGATGGATCTATAGACAACCCTTTTTCCGAGACTACATGACCAAGAAACTTCACTTCCTTCTTCCAGAAATGATACTTTAAAATTTTCGCTTTCCGTTTATGCTGCCTCAACGTCTCAAGCACCACTCTAAGATTAACTTCATGCTCTCATTCATCTTTAGAGTATACCAAAATGTCATCTATGAATAATAATACGTAACTACCCAAGTGCGCTCGAAAAACTCGGTTCTTCAAACCTAAAATGAGCTGACGCATTAGTTCGTCCGAACGGCATTACTAACCATTCATACGCTCCATATCTGGTTCTAAAAGCCGTTAAAAGAATATTATCCTCAGCCACTCTAAGCTGATGAAACCTATTGCGAAATCCAGTAGGGAAAATACTTTGGCTCCACTCCACTGGTTGAAAAAATTATCAATTCTAGGTAACAGATATTGATTCTCTATCGACTTCTCATTCAACTTACGATAATCTTACATAACCTTAACTATCCATCCAGTTTTCTTACAAACACTGCGGCTGCTCCCCAAGGCGAACTATTTGGTCTAATGAAGTTCTTACTTTCCAAATCTACCAACTGCACTGTTAGCTCCTCATCTTGGTAGGTGTCATTCTTCTTGGCGGTCTACTCCCCGGTTCTGCTCCTAGTACTAAATCCATCCGAAACTCAATAACTCGTTTCGATGGCAGTCCTACTATAGGCTCAAATACATCTGCGAATTCTCTAATAATGAAAACTTGATTTAACTTTTCTTTTGACTCCACAACATCCAGCAAAGCATCATCCTCAAAACTAGGGTTTTCTATGGAGTATACTATCCGATTACTACAGTTAAGGTGTCTAAGTGATATTTTTCTATCATGGTAAAATATCCTAGCATCGTATTTACTGAATCAATCCATACCCAAAGTAATTCCAAACCCTATGAAATCAAACATATGCAAACTGCAAGAAAATACATGACCTAATAATTCAAATTTTAGTTGGTCACATCTATTACCGAGAGTCGCATATCCTTCAATCGGATTCGCAACCCTTAAGGAAGTAACTATTTATGATGGTTTTAGGTTAAGCTTATCTACCAAACAATGAGATATAAAAGAATGCGAACTAGTATCGAATAGAACTCTAACTGATACACCATTAATCAAAAGCATACCTCTCTGCTGTTGGTCTAGAGGTAGCTGGCTCTAATGCAAACACTTTTCCCTTTCCATCCTTGGCTGGCTCCTTGCACCGGTTCTTATAATGTCCAGTTTAATCGCAGTTGGAACATCTCACTACTTTCTTGTCAGTAGTTTTTTCCCTTTGCCTCTCCGGCACTCATGAGCACAGTATCCCTTCTTATCACACTTATAACAGATAACTTATGCCTTTCCCTTCTTGGCAGCTCCACTCTTCTGAGCTCCCTTCTTATGGAATTTTTTTCTCTTCTGGTTCTGCCCTCCTTGAGCTCTTCCTGCCTTATTGCCCTCAAGATAACCAAGCATTTCTTCCCGCCTCAAAGCCATCTCAACAACTACATCGCAAGTTTCTGTAATATGCAATAATATGGCCTTAGCAAGCTCAGGCTTCAATCCGCGAATGAAGTTCTCATTCCTTTTGATAACAGTATCAACCGTAATGTATCCATATCTCAATAGCTCCTCAAATCTAGTTGCATATTCAAGCACTGTCATATCTCCCCTCTCTAACTCAGTAAACTTCTTGAGCAGAGTTGACTTTGCAATCTCCGAGACAAACCTCTCCTCAAACCTTCTCCTGAACTTAGCCCAAGTCATGGTCTCCTCATTGACTCTAACCGTAACACTGTTCCACCAGTACAATGCTGCTTCCTATAATTACTTAGAAGAAATCCTCCTTTTATGCTCATCATTGAGTCCCACATCAACAAAATTCCTCTCGCAGTAAGTTAACCAGTTCTCCATTTCAATTGCATCCTCAGTCCCATAAATGATTTTCCTCCCAGCCTGGCATAATCTCTGCTCAATACCGCATAGTTATTGACCACCGAAGCTCCCTGATTTCCTCCTTCAGCATTTACTCCAACTAAACCTGTAGCAACTCTAGCCTACATCATGTTAACGATGAACGATACATAGCTCTCATATCTACTTGCGGCATTCCAGCACCCACAGTAGCAGCTTGAACCTAACTAGATTCCTCCTAGTGTTTGGTCTGGCATTTCCATTTGTTGTGGTGCTTCGCCTACCAATGTTAACTCTTCCACTTCTAGCATCCATATCATACATTTGTAAATCTGCATTTGAGTTTTTTTAAGATACGGAAGAATAGCCTAAAAGAGATGGGAGAATAGAGATAAAGCGTATACTTATATATAACAAATACAAGTACATTAATATAACGTTATCCCACAACCCAATCTTTTCTCTTATTCTATAAGATTATGTTTTCGAAATCATTTTGAGTTCGAAATCCCTTTTAAGTTTTTCATAAACCTACGCTGTGATACTAAGTGTAACGTCTTCCAACTTAAGGCCCAAAGCTAAGCGCTACAGATGCTGCATTCATCTACAGTATTAACTTCCAATGATAAAATATGGTAACCTCAATGGTATCCATAATATCAAAAGCACATGAATATGAAATAAAAATCAACATAAATTTAAAAACAACTTTTTTGATTACATTTCTAATCCATATTTCATATTCAGATACATAATCCTAAAATGATTCCTAGGTTTTGATCAAATATAATTATTACAAATTACGCCAAGAACGACATATGAAGATGTCCCCTTGAATGATCAAAGTACTAAATTGACATATCAGTCATAATTCATCACAGTGGAAATAAAATTAAATAGCCCCTAACTTTTCCTCCGCATGTCTTCGGAAGCTTATCGTCCAACCTACTAAACCTATAAAACCTTAACCGTCAATCTACTCAAATTAAATTTTATGCACCTGAAAGTTTAAAGGGAAAACATAAACCTTAAGTCAGACTTAATGCCTGGTGTGAATAATAATATTACATCTCGGTTTACTGATACTAAGAGAGACCATACCGCTTAACGGAACGGTTTTTCCCTCACTAATATCCCTTTAAAAACATATCTTTTGCAAATCAGAATCCTGCAATCAAACTAATTAAAGCAATAATAACAATATGATATATGTACATAAATCAGGTAATCAATGGACTACATGTCCGAACACTATAGTTTTGTTTGGCTAATTACTAACCATTGGCTGACTCGGGCCTACTTGACAAAATAACTAATCTAATTTCTATTAGACACACTTCTGGACGGTCTATCTTTAACATACTTTTTCCAGAGTCAACTGATCCTCATGGTTTTATGGGCTTACCAATAACTTATCTTTTTCTATATATTCCTTTCTGTGTGTCACATCGTTTTAGTCTTACCTTTTGACAAACCTTTACACACTAGAATTTTAGACCTATATTAGCTAGGGGTTATAACTAAAGTATAGGGTCGACCCTATACCAGTCTCATCTGGTATTCTAATATCCGAGTCACTTACTTAGGGTTAACTACCCCATCAAATTGTCCTTGTAAACATTTCTTTCAAATTTGTTTAACCCTTTAAATCATACTTAAACAAGGAAAATATACTTTTTTCTTCACTCAAATATCTTTGCCATAATATATGCTTTACATAAAACAATGTTGATGAAAACCTAAATCAATTGGGTTATCTATCCCTTAAAAATAATTTAAAGCCCTTCTTTAACTTAAAAAACTTTAGGTTTTAAATCCAAGATATCGCCTTCGAAACCCTTGTTTAAAAACTTTAAACAGTCCCTTTCGAATCCATTGAAAGTACTCCTTTCAAAATAGGTTAACAACTTTACCAAGAAGCACTTGGCCGAAAGGCTAATGCATACCTTTATAAACCCTTAAAAATAGACCTTTTGAAATCATTGAAAATGTCTCTTTGAAAGCTTTATAACACCTTAGACATCCTCTTTTCAAAACACTTCAAAATTGCCTTTCAAAAGCATTGGAAACCTTCCATTCAAATACTAAAGCTAAACCTTTCAAAAACATTGGGGAATCTTTCCTTTGAAACCTTCAATATATATCTTTTGAAAGCATTAAAGTCCTTCACTTAAAATAAACCTTTCGAAAGCACTGGGTTTAAGTAAGAGTTTGTGGAACATAGCTTTGAAACCATTTAAAATCATTCATTTCGAAATCTTTAGGTTTAAGTTTCAATATATCTAAGGGTCTTAAAAGAACTGGGGGTGTAACGGCCCATAACTTTCGATGAAAAGAAAAATAATGTTTAATTTAATAAGATGTTGGTGTTAATATTGGAAGAAATAAAAATTTGTGATTTATTAATAACTGAGTGTAATGTTAATAATGTTAATTTAAGGCAATTGATGACTAATTTAATGCAATCTTAATTAATTGGAATGATTGGAAAGTTATAATTGGTCATAAAGTGTAAATGATAAATAAACCAAATGTTGTATTAAACGGTGAAATTGTATGTAATTAATTGGAATTGATTAAAATAGAATAATTAATGTGTATATGAATTTATTAGTTTTGTTTGTTAACAATAAACATAGAATTGTGTTTGAATTATAAGTTGTAACAATGGTTTAATTATCATTGCATTTTTTGATCTTTTGAAACTTAATTGTAAATCAATTGCAATAAATGTAAGTAAATATTACTTAATGTGAATGTAACATCCCGCCTTTTTGTATGTTTTAAATCGACGATAAACCACACATGTCAGACTCAAACCACAAAAGAGCGGATTGTTATTGGGGTCAATAAGAAAAGCAGAGAAAGAAATAAAACAAAACAGAATCTCCCAACGGAATGACAAAATATAATAATCAAATAACAGTTCATGAAGCTGTTTTAGAAAACATTTGATTTTACTTATATAACACATATCAGAGTTACACATGCTGGAGAATAATAAATAATGCAGCGGAATGCATGATGCTGTGAAATAATATAATAATTAATAGTAATACAATCTTCGTCTTTGTCCTCCAGAAATATGGTCTTCAAAATCCTGTAATGCTCAGGCTGACCTGAGCGAATTGAAAAGACAAAACACTCGAGTCAAAACTAAAAGATCTTATGTAAGTTAAATCAACGGTAAATAATATGAGTGGAACGGCGTCAAAGATGTTTACGGGATTTGACATCTCCTATCCAGTGTCTAATGTAAATGCAGTAACTTGAGAGATGTTCGGGATTTACATCTCCTAAGGATCTATTAAACTATTTACTATGTAGTAATATTTTGCTATTATAATAATGTATATAGTAAAATAAACTTACTTTTAAATAGCGTTAAGGCTTTACATTTTCCACCTTAACGCGTAATAGTCCCAGTAGTCTATCCAGTATCACGGTCCCTCCTGATCGGGAAGCTACCAGAGGATACTCCACGGGCTACGGTACAAAATCAAACTCATACAAGGCGCGATAGGTATGTGACACGACACAACTAGGAAATGCCAGGGTAGATTTACCAATTACTATCTGGACTGGTGGTGACGCATAGCAGCCACTACCGCCCACCTCGAGCCACACTCCCAAAAAAAATCCGAAGGTGCTCACCAATCAATCACAAAGTAATAGAATGGCATATGAAGAAGTGTGTCCGATAAGAGGAGCTGCCTCACTGTCCCGGAATCGCTCCCGTTTTAGCCACCTTATGCCAACTCACGGTAGTCGGGTCCACGTATATACCTTAATAGAATGTCGCCACCATCCTACTTCATTCTGGAACCTCCACCGCGTACACGGTTGTTAAAGTGGTTTTCGGAGTTGGTGGAGAGTATGACAACTTCCGTTCTTAATCTCTTTAACAACCAAACGTTATTATAACACCGCGGTCATTTTCAAAATAGTTTATATTTTAAGAAAAATATCATTGCCTTTTCAAAACCAAATCAATACGATATCATTTTCAATACAAATATATCCTTTTCCAGAATCATAGACTTTCAAAGTTGTAACACTTTGAAATCAAAACACTGGAAATATAACACTTTCAAATCATAATACTTTGAAACTCATAACTTTGAAACATAACTTCCACCGCTTAAATGGTTTAAATATTAAAATACTTTATAAAATAAAATAGCTTCTTCAATTTCACAAATCAATTCCAAAATAACTCGAATTCCCAAAATTTAGATTGAACCAAATCTCAAATCATAAATTTCAATTCAATGTAGTTTTCAAATAAACCATTCCAAATTATATTGATTTCAAAAACAGATTTGATCCACAAAATAAACCATTTCAAATTCAGTATATTTCAAACTTTAAGTATTCAATAATTTCAAAACTAAGTTTGATAATTTCATATATATATATATATATATATATAACAAATTCAATTTTCTATTATTTAGTTTTGAAACATTTACTTGATAAATCTCTTATCATTTAAATAAACCCCAAATTACAAATAACTAAATGTTTCCTTCAATTTATTTATACTTGAGATATTTATTTAATTCACCTGAAATCAAAATGCGGTTATAAATCATATCCTTTGCAGACCTCAAATTCCATATGTTCCAAATCGATTTCATTAAATAAATTTCTACATTAAATACAATTTCAAATCTATCTTCTCAACCTTAATTTTACTAAAATCATTATAAATCCTATTTTAAAATATAATTTATATAAATACTTAACCATATTATATTTTTAATAAAATCAATCTTTATTATTAAACTTGTTTTATATCAAACAGATTTATACATAGCTTAAAATCAAGGATTTAACTATATAACTATATATATAACGTAACATTTATATAATCTCTGAAATCAATATTTATATAAAACCATATATTTCTTTACAAAACCATAGAAATCATTAAAAAATATTTTTATATATAGACCATGGTGTCTGTATACAATTTTCTATCTATAGGCAAGTGATATAGATATTTATGATTTCAATCCGCAACTTACAGTTATGTATCATTTCAAACCGCAATCCCGAATCAATAATAATAAATCCATAATGAACTTGCAAATTATAATGATATAAAATAAACATCGATTCAAACAATATCAATAATCAATATCAACCACAATCATCATCCAAAACAATCAATCAATATCAATATAGAACGGATAATAAACAACAGGTATTTACTAGCAGTGTATATTCAATAATAAATTAAATAACTATTTAATCAAAATAAATTCAAATTAACTGAGATGATGATTCAAAATATGCCAAATAGTCATAAATAGATTTTTAATCACATCATAAATCAATTTAACACACATAAGAAATTTTATAAGTTGTGAGTGGGTTAAAACACTCACCTTTTGAATTTAAATTGAATTTAAATTCAAAACAAGCTCAAAATTTGAACGGTCTTTGAATTCATCCAAACAAATGCCATAATGTCTGGAATTCTGTTATGATCCTAACAAAAGAAACCGCGTGTAAATCGGCCATCGTATAAGAAAGTTATGTGCGTTGGAACGATTGAAATCAAAATTAAAATAAATGAAAAAAAACAGAAACCACACACGAGCTAACACGTCACCATCCCATCCTATCTCACGCATTCGAACCTGAAAAGTTCACAGCAGCTCACCCCCTTTTGACCGACCTTTGACCACGAATCCCAACCACTTCCGGCCTCTAGGTGATCAACGCCTACTTCCAACGACTTCCCCTCTCCATGCCGCTCTTGCCAAGGTCCTCGACATCATCTCCGGTGGCCGGAGTCGCCGTGCGCCGCCATAGGTTCGAAACCCTAATCTAAAAATCACCGCCCATCTAACCGTCATACGCCCCAACAAACACCACAGATGCACTCGCCAAGACCCTGTCTACATCTCTGTATCATCGATTCATCGATCCATCAACGTTGATCGACGAGTGATGAACGGCTGAAACTAATTCCTCTAACTCTAGATACATAGAAACTCAGATTGAGAAACAGATTGCAAATTTGACTTGCGCTCGTCGAAAGCTTCAAATCGATATATAATTTCGATATATTTTAAGGAGTTTAAATTTTGATTTGATTTTGGATTGTAATTGGAACTGGTTCTTTTTTGTCTGCCATTGAGAAGGAGAAGTGGACAATTGAATTGTACGTACAGACAAATGAATATGAGGAGTGGCTAGGGTTTATAACTGGATATAAATAGGTAGGCTAAAATTAGAAATAACGGATCGGATTTGGGTTGGAGCGATAAATGACCCGAAAAGCCCGTTCTGCGTCCGGAACGAAAATGGGTCAAATCATATATCAAAATAGATGTTTTCAACTATTTTAAGTTCAATGGAATAGGTTTCAAATCCTAATTCCATCGTATGAAGAAATTATGCTAAAATCAAGTTATTACAAATTGATTTCAATCAATTTCAATTTAATTGATTTTAGGCGTTTTGAGCCCGTACGATCAAACGACAAGTCCGATCGTTACGAAACTTGAAATCCTATAATAATTCACTGTTACAGGTCCGATGAAACTAGTTTCGTCGAAATCCGAGTCCATGGCAAAAATGGCTATTTTTCAGGTTAATTAAATAATTTAATATTAAATTAATTAATCACTTCATCAATTCAGATTTAATTATTTACCATTCCATCATTTCTGATTACAAATAAACTTATAATTCATTAACCAAAATTTCCATGTCAACCAAATAAGGATTTATTGCAAAATTTATAGTGTTTACCTTCAATTTAAGTACATTCAAATAAATTATATTTTAATTTCAAATAAATTAATTCAATTTGTTTTCAATCTCTTTATTCAATCAATCATCATCTTATGGATAAATTTAACATTAGTATATATATCCAATTACCCTAATATTTTTACAGTCATGAACTAAATTCATATTAACGTACTTTTTAATTACGTTTAATTGCAATGGATTTATATCTAATTAATTAGATTATATAAATGGGTAAACAATTAACACCATTTGCCTAATTTAATCCCATTCGTACTTTATTATCAACCAACAAATATTATAATTACTTATCTAACATTGATTTTATCAAATTACAGTTTACTGCGTATTATTTCATCAATTAATATAACTTTGAATTTATTTCCTAATTTACTATTTACAATCAATTATAGCCTTACAATTGTTTCAATTAATTGGGATTGCACTAAATTAGTTATTTATTAACTTGCATTAACATTCTTACATTTCATTACCATTATTAATTCATTAACAAATTACAATTTTTTATATATTCCTGATTTAATTGTCAAAATCTTATTAAATTAACAAATTTTAAACATTGAAAATTATGGGTCGTTACACTCTCCCCCACTCAAAACTTTTCGTCCCCGAAAAGAAAAAGGTGGGAAAGAAGGAATTAAGTAATCAACATATCTTATTCAAAAATATTAAATTTATAACCAGATGAATTCACGAAATTTAATAATTTAAATAAAATATGTCAATTTATAATCATTAAATCCTTTTATATTCAAGTCACAAAAATTTTGGAAAATATTTCATAAAATTTCTAAGTCCAAAATTCAAGAAAAATTTCGGCAGAGTCTCCTTTGTAAGGAGAGGCTCGGGAGAAATTATAATATCAAATATAACAATATATAACATATATTTTCCAAAATATTATATCCCAACATGGGAAAAATAATAAAATAGCGTTATAAAACCATAATTCGAAAACGTACCTATTTGTCGGGCAATAACGTTTATTTTATGAACCCAAAAGCAGTAGCAATTGCTTCCTTAAACTGTATTTCACTTATTTAATCCAAAAGAGTTAATAACGAAATGCTTAAAGTTGTTTCAACCACTAAAAAATAATCAATATAAACAACAATCACTTGCAACCAACATACAATCATCATATACACTCAACATAAATCAATTTATTCGTCCACATCAACCAAAGCAAGTAGTTAGTTCAGGCTTAGACACTTTTAAATTGTATAGAATGGTAGATAACTATTAAGTATACCATTTACTCAACAGTCTTTGATAAAACTGAATAGATTATTCATACATCCAAACAATTTTAAAGTATCTTTGCCCAAACAACCATAAACCAAAAAAACAACAAACTCTAACATTATTTAAGTTTATTCTTATAAATTTTCTTTCACAACATTTGTTGTTTGTCCTTTTTTTTCATTCAGTGATTTATTTCTTTAATTTTACATTTATTTCCTTTTAATTCCATTTCCAAATGATCGTTTCTTTAGTTTACATTCATTCCTTACAACTTTGAACTCATTCATTCAGTGTTTATTTCATTTATTACTTACAAAAATCCATTTTCATTTATTCATATCATGTTCATTTCTTCTTATTGCATTATATTCATTCATTCGTTACTGAATTTCATTTATTTACATTCATTTATTAATAGGATTCATGTTCCATTCAATGGCTTCGCACTTAAATTCATTTACTTAAGTTTCTAATTGCTTACTTACAATACTTACTTTCTATCATATTTTATTATAGTAACATTTCAACTATAACTTAAATTTATAACAACTACAACATCAAATTCTTATTTATTAAAGAATTTCATTGGACACCTTCATTACTTCAAGTTTTACTTGTATAAAATTCCATTACATTTTCTTATTAGAAATTTCAACCTTTAAATTTTTTGGTAAGTTATATATATGCTTTTTAAGAATGAAATTGAAATTTATACAAGTCTATCTCATTTCTTTTAATAGATTTAATGTTCAATAATCATGTCCTTTTTTTACAGGTTACTAATTTCAACTTTCTTGTAATTTCATTTATAACCTAGCTTTTAATCTCTTATTTTAATTAGAGGTTCCAATTATTAATTAGTCACATTCCATTTCACTACAATAATTGAAAATGTTAATTAACGGATACTTAAGAACTAAATACCGGGTTAAATTTCAAACCATTTTAAAATATTAGATAAATGTATAAACTTCCAACTTATATATATCCAATTATATTTAAAACAAACAAAATTTATTTTTGTTCATCAAAATAAATCTGCAATAAAACTACTACAGTGGTATTCCTACTTAGAAACTCGAAAATGAAAGTCGATGATGCGTGCACTCATCACCGAAATTATTTTCCAGCGATAGAGAGGGGAGTACAGAACTTATTTCTTCCCCAAAGTTTCTTTAAAACAATTCTTTCAAATCATATTGAAATATTTATAACAGAAAATATTTCTGATAATATTATTACTATATTCCAAAATCATTCGAAAGAATTTTTCAAAACCCCGAAACTTAAGTTCTAAATTTCCAGTTTATTCTCATTTATTTTACTTTTCAAATCTTATTTCCAACCTATATTCATAAATTTCACTACCTAACAACCATTATATTACAACCAAATATATATCATTTATAAAAAATTATTTTATATATAGAAAATATAATAGGCAAAATTATTTCATTCACCTATATTCAAAACAAATACTGTGTGGTATGTCCTATTAAGTGTTTAGAAATTCTTATTGATGTCATAGCGTCCTATGCACCAACTAGAATTTATAAATACAAAACAGAACAAATTAACATAATATATAAAGCTTTTATAGCACTAACAAATACGCTCTCTCATATATATATACACACTCAGCGACCCATCATAGGATATTACTACCCTATTAACAAAGAGTCAGATCCCATAAAGCTAAGGTATATCACTAAACCAAAGCTCTGATACCAAATGTAACATCCCGCCTTTTTGTATGCTTTAAATCGACGATAAACCACACACGTCAGACTCAAACCATACAAAAGAGAGGATGTTTATTGGGGTGAATAAGAAAAGCAGAGAAAGAAATAAAAGAACATAAAATCTCACAGCGGAATGACAAAAATAATAATGAAATAACAGTTCATGAAGTTGTTTACAAAAGCATTTGACTATATCTATACAACACAGATCAAAGTTACACATACCAGAGAATAATAAATAATGCAGCGGAATACATGATGCAGTGAAATAATATAATAATTAATAGTAATACAATCTTCGTCTTCGTCCTCTAGAAATAAGGTCTTCAAAATTCTATAATGCACAGGCTGCCCGAGCGAATTGAAAAGAAAAAACACTCAAGTCAGAACTAAAAAATCTTATGTAATTAAATCAACGGTAAATAATATGAGTGGAACGACGTCAAAGATGTTTATGGGATTTGACATCTCCTATCCTGCGAGGACCCGCAAATCCGTACTCCTTGAATAAACACTAATCTCCATTGATTAACTCAAGATGAACAGAAATACGAATTCTCAGGGTTTAAAGAAGAAAGAAAGAGGTAGAAGAAGAGAGAAAAGATAGAACAGAACAGAAAAAAAAAACAACAGAACAATATCAGAATCTCACAATCGCAGCGGAACAACATATAATAAATAAATGAATAATCTTTAAACAAAGAACTATATCAGTTATCACATTACATTACATTACATTTCATTACATCATCAGAGTGTACAACTATCAAACAACAATAAACAGCGGAAAAGAAATACTATATACTAGTAATATGCCATGCCATCCATCCTGCCTCCAGCAACTCCTGAATTCCACAATATCCTGATAAACCTTAACTCTTGACTGCCCGTGTGGAAATTTGTGGGCACCCAGAGTTTAGGAAGGAAAACAATAAACCCCGAGTCAGTCATGTGACTGGTGTGAGAACTCAAAACAGTTTATTTTATCTTCAAAAACAAAATAGAGGAATATTTTTGAAATAGATTCGCAATGCTTTTAAAAATGAGACTACCATAAGACCTCCCACCACACACACAATGCAAATGCAGACTTGGAGGAGATTTCTTCTTATGGTAGTCAAAGATGCTTACTACGCAAAATCAAATCATTTTTGATATTATTATTAGTGCATAGTGTAGAAAATTTTTCGAAAGTAGAATATAAATCTTAGCCAGCATAGGTACCATTATATTATGCCTACTATAGCTACCATATTAGATGGCGGGTTCTACAACTAAAACCGTGCAAGATCGTATTGTTTCTTTGGATTTCCAACAAATGGTCGGGCCAAGGAACTTCCCATTTCCACATGGAAACGCCTCTGGAATGACGTCCCGAGAACCAAACCGGATCTCTGCCAACACAAGGACGGGTTACCCCTAACTGGGTAACTACTGACACAAATATGTCATCCCCCGATCGTAACCGATCTACATCCGAGGATCCTCGATTTCCAACAACCACAAAGTAATAAGTTTGCAGCAACAACATAGGTTAAGTATCTGGGCTCCATACCATGATACCACCTCTATCCAGAAGGGATGACATACACTAAAGAGGCGCTAACCCCTAATAATCTTGCTGCATCCTTCCTGTTTTGACCATTTCCGGGGTGTGAGGTCCAACGAAGTCTCGTCCACAAAGCCACGCTTTGGTACAAAGCCATGCTTTGGGTCAACAAATGATCAAAGTAATGATCACAAAGATAAATGATCAAACAAATGATCATATCACAAACGATTAAGCAATGATCATTTCACAGCAACACTCAGCATGTCACATTACCAAATTGGGAATATATCGCTGATAACCATCAACTACATAACCTCTGAGCTCGCACATCTCAGAGAAGGGTGTTAAGCTAAAAGAATAAATTCTCCGCCACCAACAGAAATATATTTGAAAGAAATCAGCTTTATATCTCAATTTGTAATGTCAGACATACAATCAATACAAGTCTGTTCTGGGATCGAACAGAACCGAAGGCACTTACAAAGAAGTCCTTGCAATCCGGATATTCACTAATCACGTCCGGACTTCCCATCACATATGGAATTCCTATACCGAGGCCATTCGGTGCAGAAACATTCGACGGTAATCCTTCCGTTTTCAAAAATAACCGGTCTTCAACACCGGTCTTCAAATGCAATTCATAACGACGTATCACATATTCGGAATGGGTTATACGACCCCAAAGTCCTTTCCCGGTTAACCCGAATAGTGAGCGCTTATTCAAAAATAAGTGTGGCATTCAAATTCAAACAAATCACAACAAATACCCATTTAAAGGTAAATATTGATAGTCGGTTATTGAACTATCAATGGATATGCACAACATCACCAGGTTCCAAATAATTTTTCAAATTATTTATTTTCCAAAAATATCTTTATAGGATATATATTTTCACACTTCAACCATTTGAAAACAATTTTCAAATCACTTTTCATCTTTACCACATTTGAAAACAAATTTCAATCATTTTCCTTATGCGAAATACTTTTATTTCAACATGGTTCATTTAAACCAATTAAATAAATCCTTAACGATTTACTTTATATTTACGTTCAAAATCCGTAAATTAATTCCCACACTTCAAAAATAAATCAACGTTTATTTTTAAACAAATTCCCCTTTCCATTTATAAATTCCATAGTGAATTTACATTCCAAATATTTATGAATACACGATTTCAATTATTCATTTTCAATTTATCTTCAAAAAGATAAATTCTCAAAACGTTTCATTTCATATTGAAAAAACATTTCCATACTTATTAATTAATAAGTAAATTCACAAATCATTTATTTTCAACACTTGGAAAATATTCAATATACTTAAATCGAAATTAAGTATATATTTCATTCTTTAAGGAAATCATTCTCTTAAACATATTTATTTGGGCCAAAACGAATGTTGCGTAAAACATCGTTACGACAACCCAAAATCACTAGTATAGGGATTCGAAATTAAAATAGATATATAAATCCCAATACTATACAAAACATCTCCTTTCGGAAATCATTTACTATAACAACAGTGTTATAGTCCATCATTTCCTTCTATTTCTCGAAAACGTCTATTTCAACAATGAATGTTGAAATCTATGGTTTCGAATCTTAACACATTTCAAAAACATCGTTAGATCGTTTTAATTCTATTTAAAACATCACATCCAAAACATTTTCTTTAACATATTATTCACTATCCAAAAACGTGAATATACTTCGTTAACAAATTTCATCATTTCTATACATTTTATTTTAAAGGATTATTCACTGTCTAAAACGTGAATATAACACCATTAATAAGCTATAACAATTTACTTTTCAAAATAAGCCGTTTGCGGATTTATAAAACAATGTTTATAAATTCCATTTCTATTTATTTTATAATAACTTCCTTTTTATAAATCTCCTTTATTAACCTGTTTCAATTTATAACTCAATTATATACCAAAAGTTCATATTTCAAGTTAAATACTTATAATTTATTTGTTTACAAAACCGTTCTTTTAAATTTCCCAAATTATAAATCTTATAACTTATAAGATTCATTTATTTACCCAAAACTATTCTTTTAATAACTTTACAAATTTTATAAACCTACTGCTTATAAAATTCCATTTATAACTTCACCGTTTATAATTCTATGAATTTCATTCATATATGAAGTTCATTTACAATTCATTCTAACACTTATAAAAACTCGTTTTATCATTCATATATTTTAATTTATAAATATCAATTTATAATTCTTTTATATAAATCAATTCATATTATTATTTTAAAAACGTCTTTAAACTCCTTTATAATTTCCCCAATTTCTTTGATTTATAAAATAATCAAATTTCATAAATCCTATTTTAAAATTTTTTACAATAAATTCAAAAATCCCAATTTAAACTATTTCATAAAATCATTAGCCTCATATTTTCAAAAATCAACTTTTAACTATATTTCTCAAAAATCATAATTTCTATAACAATAAATTATAACGTTTATTTATTTAAAATGAATCATTTCCAAAAATATTTTATAAACGTATACTTTCAAAAATCATTTTTAAAATCCTTTTAAAATTCCAAAATTGGCCCAATGATGCTACACACCAAATAGTCAATCACGACAACAACGACATCATATATCGATATGATAATCAATCAAATATCAAAATATCTGAAATAAATTAAATACTGGTGAGGAATCTAGTTGGATCCCTCCAACCTGTTTTCCTGCATCCAAAGATGTTAGCACAATACCGATTCTATTCCAGTACGGAATTATCGCGGTATATAGGATTTAAAATATTATCCGTTTAATAGACGGCGCAATAGGGTCTCATCCGCTATATAATGCGGGAAATCAACTCCAAGTACATAAATAATACCAATTTCACCGTACTATGAAATATTCGCGGTATATGTTTTTAATAAATAACCTCCGCTTACTAACGGCGTATAATGTCTATTTTAACAATCAATAGATAACAATCACCATTCAAACATACATTCAAGAATTTTAAATCTAACTATTTAAAATTATTAACCAAAACTATTCGATTTGAGTGAAAAGTTCTCACATTGATTTCAATTCCGTTTTCAGCTTTCATTTCGAATAAAATTAAACACGCATTTAATTTTACCCGAAATTTTCACTAGCTCCAAATGACTCCAATCCAATTCTATAGCATAGTGCTCGTCCATATGATTGCAACGCAATTTGTTTCATGCGTTTTCGACCTCGTATGAAAAAGTTACACAGTTTTAAAGTTAATACGAATTTAAATATAATTAATTTACATTTAATATCTCATTTTCTAACCCTAATTCAACATCTGCCGTGCATTTCAAATGATAGAATCGTGGCCGCTCCTTCCCCCTTTCTTCGTTACGTTCGTTCCTCCCAGGTATCGTTCATAAGAACGAACCCAGGCGGCCTCTTCCTCTCGAATTTTCGCGACTTCTACAAGCTAATCGAAGACGATCAGAGGCCGCCGCCACCACCGCCTACATGAAACACCCCATCGGCCAGGAAACAGTGGAGCTCGGCCTCCCCTAGGCCCTTAGATTTACGTGCGAACGGCGGCACTTTGAGCTCCACTTGCCGTCGATCGACTCGATTAACATGAATCATAGCCGTTGAAACCAAGGATCTCAATGTGCTTAATGTTTTTCCAGTTGAAACCCTAGCCTAATTCTGCTTGGATTTGTAGGATTTGAAGGATATTTAACAGTAGGTTTCGGCCATTGAATTTTTAAGGGTGGCCGCTGGCTTCAAATTAGGGTTAGGTTTTTTTGTTTAGTTGCAATTTGTGAAAATGGAGGGGCTTATATAGAAAAATTCTCAAACACTATTCAACCCGGATTTTCTGAACTCCAAATCTCGCACGGTGACTGGCATTTTTAAGGTTTACCCCGCGTTCCGAACACAATGGAACATGTTTCGGTAGCTAATTCGATCATTTGTGCGAGTTATGACAATAAACGTTCGATTTAAATTTGAATCGGTAAATCAAATTTCTAGTCGTTTTAGCTTGCACCGGACAAACGGTAAATCCGATTGACACGAAATTTGAAACCTTACAATAATATTACATTATGGATCCGATGAAACTTGTTTCGTCGAAATCCGAGACTGTTTGAAAAATGGCTATTTTAACCCGCCAAATTAATATTAAAACAATTTCAATGCGTTTCGAGCTGCCACGGTCAAACGAAAACTCCAATTGCTACGAAAATTGAAATCCGATAATAACAAACTATTACGGATCCAATGGAACTAGTTTCGTCCAATTCTGAGACTGTTCAAAAATTGACTAATTTCACTAGTCGGTTAAATATTAAAATATTCAATTTTCACAAAGTAACTTTTATTTCAATTTTAAAAGTTCCAAAATATCATTCTAACTCCAACATTATAAAATAAATTTTTTTAAATCATTTTCAATCATATTAACCCAATTTTCAATTATTTCTGTACTTTCACATATTAAATTATCGATTTAAATATTCAATTAAATCCAATTATTCGAAATAAAATTTATTCGACTTATAAATTTCACTTATTAATATTTAAAGTCAATTAAATATACGAATTTTAATTGACAGAAATTCTGGGTCGTTACAAACTTGCCCCCTAAAAAGAATTTCGTCCTCGAAATTAACAAGTAAGAAAAGTTACAAAATTTATTAACTTTCCATAAATCCATAGTTAAACTTGTTACAATACTTTACTAAGTTTCCAAATCATACTTAGTTGTCTTAACAAAAACAACTACTATTGTTTAACTTTCAACTCCAAATCAGATTTATCATTTTCAAAATTTTCCAAAAATTCCCAAATTTTTCTAAAGCCTTAAATTTTCGGAAAAATTCGCCATAGTCTCCTTTGCGCGGCTCGATCCGAAAAAAAATGACAGTATATATATCACAAATATACATCTCATCAAGTGATGAGGCGTCCCGCAGGGAAAACAGTGTAAAAGTACGATATTTAATCCGAGATATGTACCTTATATATTATTAGCGAGCATATACGACTAATATAGCGCGAAAGCGAGCTCCAAATGCGAAGCAAACGCGATCCGCACCTACTAAACACTCAACAAACAACTGATAAACATGTATATAGACAATAGTATCGATATACAACATATAGCAACATAATAACTATATATGCCAACATAGCAAATGCAATAAAAGCAATATATTCAACCATCAACCAACTATCATCCATAACCAATAAATATTCATTCATATTCTCATTAATATTCAATGAATAAGGTTTTCAATTAAATCACATTTGATTCATTAACAGTGGATGTTTTTACGAACATTCATTTTCAATTAGTTTATTGAGATGACCCGACTTCCTAACTCCAGGAAAACGCATCATCTTGAAGAAAGAAAGGGATAGAAGAAGAAAAGAAAGAGAAAGAGAAAGAAGAAAGACAACAACATCAAAGAACTCACAGCGGAACGAATAAAATATAATATAATACATAAAATATTACACAGTATCATAATACATCAGAGTACACAACTTAAACAAACACATATTAGACAGTTATAATCATCTGTCTAACCATACAACTCAAGTACAACAGAAAACAATCCACTTAACTAATCCTAACCTAATCCACTTAACTACTCATACATAATATGAGTACCCAAGAGTTTAATAAAACAGAAAATAAACACTCGGGTCAGACACGGGTCTGGTGTGAGTAAACGGGTTAAAATTGCTTAACTTTTAGAAAACCTTTCAAAAGTAAAGGCATCACGTAAGACTTCCCACTCATAAATATGGAAAAGTTTTTACCTTACGCTAACCAAAACATTTGATAGGGAATCCAGTGATATTATAATAGTGTCTAGAGTTTTCAAAATAAAATACAGAAATAGCTGGAATGCTTACATCTCACGTTCCAACATAGTTGGGCACAATCAAAACCGTACAGGCACTTATTGGATTTTGGATTCCATCAATGGAAGGGCTACTGGGGTACCCCCCGTCACAATACGTGGCCTAGATCAATATACCGAGGAGTACGCCCGCTCCCCTGCAACACAAGGCCGGAACCATTCCTTACTGAACAGTCCCGAGCAAGACCACCCCGTAGTTGGCGCGACCAACCACACACAAAGCCGAAATAGAAAGAGACCACTAGACAGGGGTAAATCTCACTCTCAAGTGGGGGCTACCCACGTAGCCTTGCTGCACCTCCCCTGTTTTAGCCATTCCCGGTTGATGAGGCTTGAGGTTACGATTACCTTTATAGAACACATCTATCTTAGAATGCTCATCGTCCACCTGACGATATTCTGAAAGAATTCAATCCATACAAGTTCGTTCCGGGTTCGAACGAAACCGAAGGCACTATCTCGTTGCACTCATTATTGGAATCACCCTCAGAGTCAACGACCATAGCCCTTGCACTCTGATTCATCATCTCGAATCTATAAGCACTATTCCGTCTAACTCATTACGGAATCACCCACAGAGTTATACTGACGTATAGCCCTTACACCTCGAATCTTCACTAGCTCCACTTGGATACACGACCTAACGTTTAATTGGAGTCGATGTGGTTTTTGGATATCCAAGTATGGAAACCCGATCCCGGTCTCACCGAAACCAAACTCCATTTTAATGTCCAAGTTATACTTAAAGGTTTAAACAGTTTAAACTTAAATTCAGGATGATATAAATAGATAGATGAATCATATTATCACAAGAGATAATTCATATCAATATTCATCTTCACAAAGTAGCATATCACATAACAAATATATCCAAATCATCCAGTATCAAACCAATATCAAACATCCAATATCAACCAATCATACAATATCAATATCCAAATATTGATCATCCAATATCAATTAATTATCCAATATTAATCAATCAATACATATTAATCAAACATCCAAAACAGAATTGATTATCTTTTAATCAAATTGGATTACTTAAAACCTTCTTTATTAATTATTATCCCAAATAAAATAAATTAATCATCTCTAATGATCTTCACTAATTAATCTTCCTTGATTAATTATCCTTTAATTACATTCAAGTAATTATCCTTAACCATATTCAGTAATTAACGCTTTAATTACTATCATTAATCACAATAATTAATGATCATTCATTTACTTCTATTAATTAACTATAATTAATTGCATTATACCTCAATTAATTACAATAATTAATCATCCTTAAATTAATTACTTATAATAATAAATCTTAACCAATATCATTAATCACATTAATTAATGATCCTTATTAATTAATAGTACTTTAATTAATTAACTCATTAACTTATAATTAATCAACTCATTAATCAAAATTAGTAACTAACAATTTGTAATTACTTAATTAATTAATTAATTCCTAATTAATTAATTCCTAATTTAATTATATTCATCCTTGATTAATTAATCTAATAAATTAATCCCTAATTACTTCATTAAGTAATTATTAACAATTAAATTAATAAATAAATCCTTAATAAATTACCTTATTAATTGATTACAATTTTAATTAATTACCCTTAGTGATTAATCTTAAATTAATCTCATTCATTAATTAATTAATCACATTAATTAATTAACTAAATAATTAAGTAATTAACTCTTTATTACTTACATAAGCAATTATCTCTAATTACTTTCATTAATAAATCATGGTTACTTCCTTAATTAATTACTTTATTAATTAATTACAATTTTAATAATTCTTAATTCTTTAATTAATTAATAACTCATTAATTAATTAACTGGAAACAATTAACTTAATTAATTCCTTAATTTATAAGATTATTCATTAATCACTTCCACTAATTACTCCTATGAGTAATTACCATTACTTACTTCCATAAGTAATTACCATTCTAAATTTTATTCAATAATTAACCATTAATTACTTCATTAAGTAATTATACTTAATTAATCCATAATTAAGTGATTTTATAAATTTAAATAAATAGTTAACTAATTATTTAAAATTAATTAAACAATTAATTAACAACTTATATTTAAAAATCCTTAATTAATTTAGAAAGAACATTTATCTTAAATTAAACTTTATTTATTAACAAATCGTATTATCAAGTATTCTTAAGTTCATATCAAAATAAATTAACCATATTTATTTACATAAATAATTTATTTGAATTTAAATCAAATTTTAACAACTTAATAATAAACTATTCAATTTGATTTACAAAATTAGAACTTAAATTTTATTTGAAAATAAAGCACATAGAAATTAATTTGAGACTTAAAACATTTTAATTATCTAATTTAAACTTACCTTTTCAATATAATTTGTAATCTTGTTTTTAAAACATTACTTTTAAATTTACTTTAAAACTTTAGATTTAATGATTAAATTCAAACACTCTTTTTAAATTAAAATTCAAACTTTAATTTAGTAAAATTACTTTTGAAAGAAATCATCTCAAACGCTTTAAACTTGAAAGTAAATTCAATTTACATTTTAAAGTTTGATTAATATTTACTTCATAGAACAAACTTAACTTTTATAAATTTGCTTCCTCTTATAAAACTTAAGCTTTGATTTCATTTATTTCAACAATTAATTAAATCTGCACTTTATCCCTGCACAATACTTAACTAAAAAAACACACGGAAACAAAAACTCGAGGCAATCACCCTAAAATTCGAGGTTGCCCCGAATCAAACTCAGATCTACCCACTTCGAGTCGTCATCAGGAATTCACGAGCGTTACTCCGAGCTACACTTCGGCTGTAACTCATCTTCCCCAAACTCGTTCTTCAGTGCACAAATCGTGCACGCGTGCATACTGCACGACGAACCCATCGACGTCGAGCCTCCCACTGGCCATCACCAAATCACCAATGACCACGATGTGCCTCTCGACCGACCAAATTCACAAATCCTATCACGAATCGAAAATTTACCCTCTTGCTCGAAAAAAACAGCAGAACATCTCGACCCTAAACCCTCCACGGCCATCACCCTGACGTCGACCAACCTTGCCGTCCTCACCATCAAAGCGTCATGACTCGAACTTCGTTTTCCCCCATGCGCGAACACCAAAATCCCACCCTTCTTCATCGCGAAACCACCTACAGCTGAACCGAAACCAAAACAAAACTAAACCCTACTCTCTGCAATTCCCATCAAATTCATCATTAAAAAAAATCAAGAGTATTTTTCCTATAATCTATGACATACAAGCTAGCTACGATTCAAAAATCAAATCCAATCATCAAGTATAATATTCACAATTCATAAAATTCCCTAAATCCTTCAAACCGAAAATTTAACTTCAATACACACTTAAAAATTGTGATGCCAGCTCTAAAAATCATATCTTTACTATTGTAATCCAGATATACATTCAAAACTAAGGTTTGAAACCATAAATTTTTACCTAAGTTTTGCTTTTTACTGTAAATTTGAAAAAAAATGAATAATTAATTTATTTAAAATCCTACAGCTATTTTTAGATGACATAATATGTGTTTACAAACAACTTTCATTAACATATCACTGTCCAATTCATGATAAAAATCAAGTTATTGATTTTTAAAAGAAAGAAAAGAAACCTGTATACAACAATATACATATACAGGCATTCACCATATTTTTTTTTCATTTTTATTTTATAAACTTACATGCAGATAAACAAACATATATCAACTAAATCAAATACTCTTGCATGCGACATTCAATTAAGAATTAATCAAAACTGTTTTTGAAATGTAATTTACTCACCTGATTTAAGCAGAGTAGATTTTAATTTTTATTTTCCAGGCTTGAACTCTAATTCAGAAAATGCATTTGCTGATGAAAATGGAGGCATGCATGCTTCAAACTTGATGCTTTTAAAGATGAAACTGCAGTTGAAATTGAATGCTTACTGCATGCCTACAGATTGCTGTTTAAAAGTGTTGCAAAAGATCTGCACTCTCAATAAAATGCAGGTTGATTGAAGTTGCAGATCTTACTTTAATTCCAGGTTCGTATTTGATTTGCTTTTAGTTTATAATTTTGCAGATTTGAAAAAGTACTTTGTTGGTTGCCATTTATTCGAGTTAAGGAAAGTAAAGAAAATGAAAGTGTTAGGAAAGAAACTTGTTTTCTTCTTAAAAATATTAAAAAAAAAGAATTATATGTTGCCACTTGTACATAAATTAAACAAATGTCAAATGTAAATTTCCTTAGTTTACAAGTGTTATTAAGATATGTTTACACATGTCTTTTTTATTTATTAATAAATTCTTATTTAATTTAAATGTAATTATAAACTTACATAATTAAGTTACTTTGTTAATAAATGCTTACTTATTTATTTATATGTATTTATAAAATGTTTATACACATGAGTGAAATATTTTTATGAAAATAAGCTTTTGAATTTTAATAAATACAAGTGTGAAATTTTTGTAAACCTTTATTTAATAAATAGCTTACCTTTTTAATTTACTTTATTACTAAATACTTAAATGTGTAGATATAATTTTACTTTAAAGAAGGTATTATAAAACTAATTACAATACAAATAAATTTTATATATGTAATTCAAAATCTAAACATCTATATTTATATAACCATTTTAAAATTAAAAAACTTTAAAGAAAAGAAAAAGAAAACTTTGATTAAATCCTTTATAAACTATCATATTAAAAATAAATATCCATCTTATTTTTGAAAACAAATAAATTAAACTAAATTAACTTTTGAAAACATTGATTCTAAAATAAAGCTTCAATCTATAATATTCATACATTATAAATTATTAATTGATTTAATTAAATTTCAAAACAATTTCAAACTATAACATATACATATATATGTATTACAAATTGAAAATTCAACTTTATTTAAAACAAAAGATCTCCTATTCATAATATATATCAAATGTATATATTATAAACAGAATAAAAATTTGATTAGCTTTGGGAAATAAATCTTATCATATTTTAAATTGTCAGAAAGATATAAATTACAATTATCAGATTAAATATTTATTAACCATAACAAGAATAAATTAGCCAATTTTAAATTAAAATTATAAAGAAAATTAGCAAATCTGTTAAATTATTTATACAGATTATTAAATTTATATTGCCCAAAATTCCGGGTCGTTACAATCCTCCCCCCTTAAAAGAATTTCGTCCCCGAAATTTAAAAGCAAAGGTAATTTAATAACCCAGTACAGATTTCAATTTAAATAGCAAAACTATTCCTAACAACCAGTTACTAACAAACAGAGCAATCAATCACACAAACAAACCTAACTAATTATTCTCACACAAATCAGAATAACTCTCTAATACTATCTCGAGTTTCCCAAGTATAAATCACCGGGAGACTCGCTCTACAAAAGCTCAACTAACTACACCACCAAAATCCAGAGCTCCTCTCATCTCCAGATAAATCAATCTGAACAGAACATAAGATTACTCTCAAATCCAGCTCAACATCCAACTCCAACTGAACTACAGATTCAATAACCAATGATGAATCATACACATATTCCCTAGGAGATACGTGAAATACAATGAATTTCCAGCTATCCAAACTGGCAATTCAATCTTATCCTATCAAGACACAGATAAGAAAATCTTCAAATGCCTCAGCTGCAAGGACCCGATTCTTCGACTTCTGAAAACCGACATCAATACGTTCATTGTATCAACTGCCGAGAAATCGAATGCCGGAAAACCAAACACTCAGGGTTTTAGAAAGAATAAAAAGGTAGAAGAAGAGAGAAAAAGAGAAAAGATAGAACATAACAGAAAGAAAACAACAGAATAATATCAGAATCTCACAATCGCAGCGGAACACCATATAATAGATAAATGAATAATCTTTAAACAAAGAACTATATCAGTTATTACATCACATTACATTACACTATCAGAGTGTACAACAACAAACAACATCTAACGGTGGAAAAAAAATACTATAAACTAGTAATACGCCATGCCATCCAGCTTGCCTCCACAACTCCTGAATTCCAGAATATCCTGATAAACCTGTCTCTTGACTGCCCGTGTGGAAATTGGTGGGCACCCAGAGTTTAGGAAAGGAAACAATAAACTCCGAGTCAGTCATGTGACTGGTGTGAGAACTCAAAACAGTTTATCTTTAAAATAAAGAATAGGATAATTTTAAAATTGATTCGCAATGCTTTTAAAAAATGAGACTACCATAAGGCCTCCCGCACACACACACAATGCAAACGTAGAATCGGAGGAGATTTCTCCTTATGATAGTCAAAGATGCTTGATACGTATTAAAAATAACATTTGATATTATTACTAGTGCATAGTATAGAGGAAATCATTTCGAAAATAAAGATATAAATCTTAGCCAGCATAGGCATTCCGCACTTATGCCTACTATAGCTACCATGTTCAATAGCAGGTTACCGCCACATTCCATGGCAGGTTATACAACTAAAACCATACAAGATCGTGTTGTTTCTTTGGATTTCCAACAAATGGTCAGGCCAAGGAACTTCCCATTGCCACATGAGAACGCCTCTGAAAGGACTCCCCCGAGAACCTAACCGGATCTCTGCCAACACAAGGCCGGGTTACCCCTAACTGGGTAACTACTGACACGAGTATGTCATCCCCCGGTCCTTTAGGACCTTTATCCGAGCGCTCGATAACCAACATCACACAATGATAAATAAAGTGTTTCAACATGAGTAAGTATCTGGGCTAACCCCTAATAATCTTGCTGCATCCTTCCTGTTTTGACCATTTCCGGGGTGTGAGGTCCAACGAAGTCTCGTCCACAAAGCCACGCTTTGGTACAAAGCCATGCTTTGGGTCAACAAATGATCAAAGTAATGATCACAAAGATAAATGATCAAACAAATGATCATATCACAAACGATTAAGCAATGATCATTTCACAGCAACACTCAGCATGTCACATTACCAAATTGGGAATATATCGCTGATAACCATCAACTACATAACCTCTGAGCTCGCACATCTCAGAGAAGGGTGTTAAGCTAAAAGAATAAATTCTCCGCCACCAACAGAAATATATTTGAAAGAAATCAGCTTTATATCTCAATTTGTAATGTCAGACATACTATCCATACAAGTCTGTTCCGAGATCGAACAGAACCAAAGGCACTTACAAAGAAGTCCTTGCAATCCGGATATTCACTAATCACGTCCGGACTTCCCATCACATATGGAATTTCTATACCGGGCCATTCGATGCAGAAACATTCGACGGTAATCCTTCCGTTTTCAAAAATATTCGGTCTTCAACACCGGTCTTCAAATGCAATTCATAACGACGTATCACATATTCGGAATGGGTTATAAGACCCCAAGGTCCTTTCCCGGCTAACCCGAATAGTGAGCGCTTATTTAAAAATAAGTGTGGCATTCAAATTCAAACAAATCACAACAAATACCTATTTAAAGGTAAATATTGATAGTCAGTTATTGAACTATCAATGGATATGCACAACATCACCAGATTCCAAATAATTTTCCAAATTATTTATTTTCCAAAAAATATCTTTACAAGATATATAATTTTCACATTTCAACCATTTGAAAACAATTTTCAAATCACTTTTCACATTTACCACTTTTGAAAACAAATTTCGATCATTTTCCCTACGCGGAAATACTTTCATTTCAACATGGTTCATTTAAACCAATTAAATAAATCCTTAACGATTTACTTTATATTTACGTTCCAAATTCGTAAATTTATTCCCACTCTTCAAAAATAAATCCATATTTATTTTTAAACAAATTTCCCTTTTCTTTTATAAATTCCATAGTGAATTTACATTCCAAAATATTTATGAATATACGATTTCAATTATTCATTTTCAATTTATCTTCAAAAAGATAAATTCTCAAAACGTTTCATTTCACATTGGAAAAACATTTCCATACTTACTTATTAATAAGTAATTCACAAATCTATTTGTTTTCAACATTAGGAAAATATTCAATATACTTAAATCGAAATTAAGTATATATTTCATTCTTTAAGGAAATCATTCTCTTAAACATATTTATTTGGGCCAAAACGAATGTTACGTAAAACATCGTTACGACAACCCAAAATCACTAGTATAGGGATTCAAAATTAAAATAGATATATAAATCCCAATACTATACAAAACGTTTCCTTTCGGAAATCATTTACTATAACAACAGTGTTATAGTCTACCATTTCCTTCTATTTCTCGAAAACGTCTATTTCAACAATGAATGTTGAAATCTATGGTTTCGAATCTTAACACATTTTGAAAACATCGTTAGATCGTTTTAATTCTATTTAAAACATCACATCCAAAACATTTTCTTTAACATATTATTCACTATTCGAAAACGTGAATATACTACGTTAACCAATTTCATCATTTCTATTCATTTTATTTTAAAGGATTATTCACTATCTAAAACGTGAATATAACTCCATAAATAAGTTATAACAATTTACTTATCAAAATAAGCCATTGGTGGATTTATAAAACAACGTTTATAAATTCCTCATTTCTATTTATTTTATATCAACTCCCTTCTATAAATCTCCTTTATTAACCTATTCAATTTATAACTTAATTATAAACCAAAAGTCCATAATTTAAATTAAATACTTGTAATTTATTTGTTTGCAAAATCGTTCCTTTAACTTCCCAAATTATAAATCTTATAACTTATAAGATTCATTTATTTACCCATGTCTATTCTTCAAGTAACTTTACAAATTTTATAAACCTACTGCTTATAAAATTCCGTTTATAACTTCACCGTTTATAATCCTATAAATTTCATTCATTTATGAAATTCATTTACAATTCATTCTAACACTTATAAAACTCATTTTATAATTCAAATATTTTAATTTGTAATTATCCATCTTATAATTCTTTTATACAAATCAATTAGTATTATTATTTTAAAACGTCTTTAAACTTCTTTATAATTTCACCATTTTGATTTATAAATAATCAAATTTTATAAATCCTATATTTCAACTTTTTATAATAAATTCAAAAATCCCAATTTAAACTATTTTATAAAATCATTCACCCTATATTTTCAAAAATCAACTTTTAACTATATTTCTCAAAAATCATAATTTTATAACATTAAAAATTATAACGTTATTTATTTAAAACGAATCAATTCCAAAATTATTTTATAAAACGTATACTTTAAAAAATCACTTTAAAAATCCTTTTAAAATTCCAAAATTTGGCCCAATGATGCTACACACCAAATAGTCAATCACGACAACAACGACATCATATATCTATATATGATAATCAACGAATATCAAAATATCCATAATCAAATAAATATTGTTGAGGAATCCAGTTGGATCCCTCCAACCTGTTTTCCTGCATCCAAAGATGTTAACCAATTCCGTTCCAGTACGGAATTATCGCGGTATGTGAAATTTAAAATATTATCCGCTTAATAGACGGCGCAATAGGGTCTCATCCGCTATATAATGCGGGAAATTAATTCCAAGTACATAAATAATACCAATTTCACTGTTTATGAAATATTCGCGGTATATGTTTTTAATAAATAACATCCGCTTACTAACGGCGTATAATGTCTATTTTAACAATCAATAGATAACAATCATCATTCAAACATACAATCAAGAATTTTAAATCTAACTATTTAAAAAATTAAAATCGAAACCGATTCGATTGAGTGAGAAGTTCTCACCTTGATTTCAATTTCGTTTTCAGCTTTTATTTCGAATAAAATTAAACGTGCGTTTAATTTTACCCGAAATTTTCACTAACTCCAAACGACTCCAATCCAATTCCATAGCATAGTGCTTGTCTATATGAACCCAACGCAACTGGTTTCGCGCGTTTTCGACCTCGTATGAAAAAGATATGAATTTTATAAGTTACACGAATTTTTAATATAAAATTTACAACATATTTTTATTTTTTTTCTTTACTCAACTAATCAGGACCGTGCATCACAAGCCAAGAAAATCTAGGCCGCACGTCCCCCTCTCTTCCATCTCACGTCTCTTCTACAGGAAATAGCCGCAAGAAACCCATCTAGGCTCGAAATTAGGGTTAAACTTTGCTCCCTCTATGAACGTTTTGAAGACGATCAGAAGCTTCCATCTCGAAGCCCATCTCCACCTCCACTCTCGGCCTAAAGAGCATGAAGCTCGGGCCTATATAATTCCTTGAAAGTCGTGCGCAACTGGTCACGAACGTGGCCAATTTGACGATGCCGTGGTGCTCCATTCTTCATCATCACCGTATAGATTGAAAGCTCTCTTCGCGCTCTACGATTTCTTAGTTGAGAACATTGGCTAATTATCGATAGATTGAAAGTAATTGAGGAGGAAAAGAAGATGATTTCTGGCCATTAATATTATATGGAGGCGGCCTGAAGATGAAACCCTAGGGTTTTATTTTTCTTTTGCAAATGAGAAACGTGAGGGGCTTATATAGAAAAATTCCAAAACACTATTCACCGAAAATTTTCCGAACTCCAAATGAAGCGTGCCGGTTGGCGTTCCTAAGGTTTACCCCGCGTTTCGAACACAATGGAAAGTGTTTCGGGAGCTAATTCGGTCATCTGTGCGAGTTATGGCAATAAACGTTCGATTTAAAATTAAATCGGTAAATCAAATTTCTAGGCGTTTTGGCTTGCACCGGACAAACGGTAAATCCGATTGACATGAAATTTGAAACCATACAATAATATAATATTACGGATCCGATGAAAATGGTTTCGTCGAAATCCGAGACTGTTTGAAAAATGGCTAATTTCACTAGTCGATTTAATATTAAAATATTCAATTTTCACAAATTAACTTCTAATTAATTTTAAAAGTTCTAAAATATCGTTCTAACTCCAATATGATAAAATAAAATTTTACGAATCATTTTCAATCATATTTAACCCAATTTTCAATTTTTTCTGTATTTTAACATATTAAATTATCGATTTAATTATCCAATTAAATCCAATTATTCGAAATAAAATTTATTAGACTTATAAATTTCACTTATTAATATTTAAAATTAATTAAATATTCAAATTTTAATTAATAGAAATTCTGGGTCGTTACATCAGCACTAACCAACCAATCTTATCCAATATCTGTTCTCTTAACCAGAAAATTTTAACCACTCTGAAGTCTCCAACTTCGAATTCCAAATCTTCTTATCTCATATCTGTATAATCTAACAAATAATCTTGGACTGCCAAACTTCTTCTGATCAGCTCAATCTATGTTGATACTTCCAGAAATAACTAGACCAAAGCAAACAAGCTTCTGGATCCTATTCAACAGAAGAGCCTTCCAAAACCCGTCGAACTCCAGAACACAAGCACTACTCCAAAGCAATAGCAAACTGAACTTGATTCCTTCTCGTACAGCTACTACCTTGCTTCCGCTGCACAACTCTGATTCTGAAATAAATGAGAATACTGCTGATGAACACGATTACAAACTTATCCAATATACCCGGGAAACTTTGTTCATCAAATCCATCAAAATCTGAGTGACACATCAGACTTGGTCATACATCCTCAAACAGAATCCTATTCCAAAAGCTATATTAGTCCAATTTCAATTCCAAAAATAATTATGAGCTGCTATACCAACTCTCCTTACTCCAAGAACCATCCAACTTCTAGGCTAACTACCAGAATTACTTCCGGAACCAAAACAGTATGGAACTCAACTCTAGATGCAGACAAACTTCAGTAGCTCCTACTTCCACATGAGAACCCTCAGCCTCGAACCAAAGATAGCCTAAGAAAATTCCCAACTAATCGCAAGTCACTTTTGCGATCCAATCCCAGCAACATCGAATCGAAATATGACCCATTAGCTCAAAAACATCTACAGCTGTCACTGTCCAAAACCACCCTCAGCCGACGAACTCGCCGACACCAGAACTTGCCGATTCCACCATCGGAACGCCACCACCATGAATATCAATACTTCCAAACGCCAACGAACTCCATCAACAAACCCAGTCGTAATGTCACGATCAAGCCGAACGATAATGCAAGCCTAAACCCTATTTTGAATCAATTCGAAAAATTCAATCATTTAAAAAATTTAATTATATTTTTCCCAATATCCTTATCACGAAATCAAGCTTCGAACAAAAATTTGACTCGAATCAACAAATGGATCTACGGCAATCCACCAAAATTCCATAATCGAACAAACCCAGAGTTCTCACTAATTACACAATTAAAATTTATGATTTTTGTTTTAAAATTCCTTGTTTCCAATATGGATTCAAGTTATAAGATTAGATTATCAAATTATAACATTTGATTTATCTTGCATTTTAGGATTTTCCACTGCATTCTTGATTCTAGATAAAATTCAAACCTATACTGCTTGAAGCAAATTTTAAGTTTTAACTTGAGGATAATCAAACATAAAATGTTTGAATCTCAGATCTTAAATAAGACCAGTTGAATAAGTTTGGGGTTTTGATCAAAATTATAAATTACAGAACCAAGTACGGAGGTGGATAAATATACAGGCATGCACATTTGTTTCTCACATAATATTCAGAAATAATCCATATCTATAAATTCAAAATTATGAATACTGATGATTTCCACACCACATCAAGATAGATTTCAAAACATCACATGCATGAAGTAACAACCAGGTCAAACTGTTTTTAAAAGAGATTTACTCACCTTATTGAAATATGCAGAGCAGATTTGTATTAATACTTTCAGGTTTTGTTGTTGAATCACTCTGCATGCTTACAATTTGTTGTTCTAAAGATTGAACTCCATTTGCATTTGCAGATTTGAAGCTTTACTTTGAAATATAGTTCAAACTTGAAGGTTGATTGCAGATTTAAACTTCATTTGGATTGCAGGTTGAAGCTTTTGGAGTTGCAGATAGGATTTGCAGTTCCAGATTTTAGCTTTTTATTTTGTAAGAAGTGTTTACTGATTTTGCCATTAATGTTTGAAAGAATGAAGAAAGAAAAAAAAGTTTGAGCTGATAAATAAAAGTGGAAAAAAAAATTCTCTTCAAACAAAAACTTTTAGTCAAATGCAACGACCCGGAAATTCCGATCCCAAAAATTCCAGATAGTTAGAAAGAAGAAGAATGAGAAAGAAAAAAAAACAAGAACAAGACACAGAAAACTCACATTCGCAGCGGATCAAAATATAATATCACATAATAATAACAGTTATACAAAAGGAAAACTGTATCTGTCAATTTATATTTATATACATCAGAGTTACAACATATATACATATAGTGGACATATACAATCAATATGTCCCAGATATGCAACAATATATCTAGCGGCAATACTCCAAACGTTCCTGCCATCCAGCTCGTTCCTGAGCTCTACAACGTCCTTACCTCAAAATCTGTAATACTCGGTCTGACCCGAGCATTACATCAAAGTAACACCCGGGTCAGGCTGGAAACCAACGTGAGGAATCCCATCTAACGTGGAATACAAAAGCATATAATTTATATAAACCCGGGGTAACTTATATCAATTTAAAAATTCATAAGTTGTTATAGACATCAATCATTTCACACATCAATTTTCTAAGTGCCAAACTTAGATTTAAATGGTCCAATTTATTTAAGTTATTCTACTTCAGCCTATTAGTTTCTCCTAGCATATTATAAGAATCGAAGTGGTTTCGGGTATTTACCAATACCCGACTCCGGTCTCTTCAAATCCAATATCATCTCAACACAAGTTATTTAAGTGCAACTCAGTTTAATTTTAAATACAATACGTCACTTTTTACATAACAATTCATCATCGATAGATAACCACATTATCATTGTCCATCCAAACATATCATATCATGAATCATTCCATATCAGAGATAACAATCGACTCAGGGTATTAATCATCATTCAATCATTCATATGCAAGATTTAACACTTCCAACATTAATTTAATTTATCTCTAATTAAATTAATAACCAATCTCGAATCACTTAGATTACCTTTACTCATCAATAATTAAATTCAAACCAATTAATTAATCATCTTTTAATTTCCATCTTTAATTAATCACTCTTGACTAATTATCCTTTAACTAATCATACCTATTAATTTTTTTATCCCTTAAGAAATTTCCTTAATTAATCAACCCTTTAAATTAATTACGCTAAGTAATTAATCCTTAATTTCTTCACTTTAGTAATTTATCTTTACTAACCTTCATCAAGTAATTATTCCACTGGTTAATTATCCTCAATTTATAACCTTGATCATTAATTAATTAAACCTCAATTTATCACATAGATAAGTTAGCCTTAATCATTCACATTAGATAAATTTTTAAATTACTTTCATAAATCAATTAACTATATTTGACTTATCTTTAATTAATCATACTCATTAATAAACCTTAATTAATCTCATTTGTAATTAATTATCCCTTAACTACTTATATGAGATAACTCACTTAATTAAGTTCATAAGTAATTATCATCTCATATTCCTTAGTTTAAATCAAAACATTAACTATTCTCCAATTACTTATGCTAAGTAATTACCCTTTATTATCATTATCAATTTATTAATCTATGAATCTCGTTTAATGACAACCTTAAAATTAATTCATAACTTAACTTATGACCCTTTGAGTTAGATTATCGATAAAACTTTTTTATTTCCTCAATTCCCACTCAATCACATTATTGATAATGTTAAAATAAATTTATGAACAATCTTGATAAATTTTAAGTTAAAATAAATTACTTATCTCTTAAATTAACTAATCATTTTAAATAACCTTATTATTTTAATGAACGGTTTTAAAAAAATCAATTGAAACTTGATTATCATTTAACTTAAATTTGTGGGCCTTAACATTTACCGAGCCCAAATTTCCAGCCTCTCTTGAATTCGTATGCGAAAGCCCTTTCCCAAACAAACATGGGAGCTCGAGTATGAACCCATTCCATTCCTCTTCTTCCCTGAAGGCTTCAGAACCAAATCATTCACGTACACATGTGCACGTGCACGGTGGAAACTCGCCGTTCCGGTCATCAACGACAACTCCAACATACCAGCGATCATCTTCTCAAATGGAAAGACTGCCCATATTTCTGAATTTCACCAGAAAGAACAAAATCGAACTTCGACCTCACTCCGGAACCCACCATTACCCGAAATTGACTCGCGCACCCCAAAACGTTCACCAGAAGATGATCAGGATTTTTGATGAATTTGTGAATGCAGATTTTGATAGTTAATATGAAAATGATGTTGATCTTTGAAATTTGAATCGAAACTGTGTTAATTGATGCTTAAAACTAGAAAAATACTGATCGAATTTATTATGTAACACAGATTCTAGAAATTTGATTTGTAGGGTTTAGGTACAAAATTAAATTAAAAAAAATGAAAAAAAATGAAAATTAAATTTATTTAATTAACTTATAGAATTATTTGATAACTAGATAATATTTTATAAACAGAAAATTAGTTTGAAATCGACTCATTAGGTAAAATGGAATTTATTCAATAAAAATTGATTTGTCCAAGTTGTTCGAATATTCATAAAATTATTTAATATTTATTCAAGGTCAAAAATCATGGAGAACAAGCTAGTTTGGGATGGATTGCAAACAACAAAATAAAGGTGAGTAAATCTCACTCTATTAGATTTCTATTTGAGTTTAAATGGTTAAATTAAAATATTTGATTGAATGCTTTAATTGATTTGATATGCACTGTGAATTGATGATTTGGTAATTTTGGTATTGGATGGTTCTCGAGTTAATGGTTGCTTAACTCGAAGTATTGGGAATTTTAAGTTGTTTTAAATTTAAAACAATAAATAAGAAAATGTTTCTGTTTAAAAGTTACTAACAACTTAATGATTTGTGATACATTAAATTAGCAGGATAATTAAAGTGGATAACTAATTAATTTAATTAATTAATGATTTGTGTTATTTAATTCAGAAATTAAGGGTCTGAATAAATAATAAATTAAGTTGTAAGTTAATTTACTAGGTATAAATAATTCAGAATAATCATTTGATGGTGTGATAAATAATTACTTAATGGAATTAATCAAATATAGTTACTTTGTGAAATTTACCAAGAGATTAATTAAGATAACTAATTAAGGAGAAACTGATTTATTAATGAAGTAAATAAAAGAATAGTTAATCACATATTGAGATTAATCGAGAATGATAAATATTGGGGTTGAATTAAAGTAATTAATTTAGATTAGAATAAATCAAAACATAATTGGAAATCATTAATTTATATAATCAACGGTGTAATTAAAGGTTGATTAATTAAGATGAATTAATCATAAGATTCATGAGAAATTAATTAACGTAAGAAATTTATAATTAGTGTAACTGATTATGGTTAATTAATTTGTGAAGTAATTAAAGATTACTCATTGATTTGGTCAAAATATTTAATGTCGTGAAATTAATTAAAGATAATTACTTGAATGGAATTGGAAGATAATTAATCCAGGGTGAGTAATTAAGATGAATCGGGAAGGGTTGATTAATTAATTTGGAATTAATTAATGAAAGAATCTAAGTGATTAAGGCTTGAAATTCAATTTGAATCAATAAAAAAATGATTTGTATGTGATTAAGCTTTGCTTCTGAATGAACGAATGGTATTGGGTGATTTGAAGGAGTTGATAACTACGATATGAAATGTTGAGTATTTCTTTTGGATAACTTGGAATAGAATGACATGAGATTCGAAGAGACCGGGGTCAGGTATAGGAGAAATACCCGAAACCACTTCAAATGTTTGTAGATTGATGTATATAAAATCTATATGCTGGATTGAAGTGATTTGGAGGTATTGAATTGTTTAAAAATCTAAACCTTTGGTATTTAGAAATTTAAATGTGGACTAAGTGTTGTCTATAATAATTTGTGGCTTGTGAATTAATATATGTTACCCGGGTTTATAAAAGTTGATTTCTTTGTATTTCATGTTAGTTGGGTTTACTCACGCTGGTTTCCAGCCTGACCCGGGTGTTACTTTGGTGTAATGCTCGGGTCAGACCGAGTATTACAGATTTTCAGGTAGGTACGTTTTAGAGCTCAGGAGCGAGCTGGATGGCAATATCGTATAGAGTATTCAGCTGTATTTATATTATTGTTAATCTGAGACATGATAATTGTAAATATTCAGTGACTGTATATAATGTGAAACTCTGATGTATATTAAATGTAATCGACATATATAGTATTCTTTTGTAAGCTATTATTATTTATTATTATATTTTATCCGCTGCGAATGTGAGTTGTTGATGTTTCTGTTCTTCTTCTTCTTCTATCTCTTCTTCTTTTCCATAACTATCTGGAATTTTCGGGTTAGAAAATTTCGGGTCGTTACATTATCTCGAAATTCTGTGCTCGAATCTGGATCAAATCACTATGCGAATAGAATAATATACGTACATCCTACGTATTTAACTTCATTGATTATTAGCCAAATCAATTTCCTTTCCATTCACATTCACTTAAATTTCCACTCACTCATTCACATTTGCCTTAATCCCCATTTGGATTATCACTTCAATTCTTATCTGAGTTGGGTATTTAAATCAATAACAGTTTGAACTCCGTCCAGTTTATATTTAGAAAATAGCTTGAAAATTTTAAAAAATAGATAAGAAGTTGAAAAATAATTATTAGTTTGCAAAATAGCTATAAAATAGTTAAATAGTTTCAGAAATTTTAGATAATTGCAAAATAGTTGTAAAATAGTAATTTATTTGTAAACTAGTTGAAAGATAGTAATTAGTTTATAAATAGTTGTAAAATAGTTAAATAGTTTCAAAAGTTATACTTTGTAGTTTCAAATTTGTGGATGAAAAGAAATCTGGTTTCTCTCTTTCTTCTTTCTTTTTTTAATTTTTTTTAAAACACTTACTTACACAAATTAAATTTTAAGAAAAACAAATGTTGCCATTTGTTTCTTGCATGCTAATTTTAACTTACACATGTCATTACATGTTTTATTAACTTACAAGTGTAAAAGAAAACCTTTATTTATTACTTTTACACTTATATATATATATATATATATATATATTTTCTATTATACTTATATTTCTTTTATGCTTAACACCTTTATATATATAACTTATATATATTTAAATAAGGTACGAACCCTTATTAAACCTCACTTAGCTCCATTTTATTTTAAATACTCTTATTGAAAATCATTATATTAAATTCAAACAAAGCTTCCTATTCACAATTTACATATATATCCATAAAAATTAGGAACATTACCTTAATCCAATTTATTTGAGATATTATCTTTTAGATTTAAATTTTAACTCAAATTCAAATTCATTTTCAATTTAAAGTCCTATTTTGAAATCAACTCAAATATATGTATGTATTAAGCAACACAAATTAAATTTGTAATCAATAATTTTATTTAAAATCTATGTGTGTCTGTGTGTATATAACACAATTTACAAATATAAATATTTATCTGATCAGATTCATTTAATTATTAATATGTTAGATTGATCACTTTCTTAAATTACATTAATTAATGATCCTCTAATTATTATTTAAGTAAATTAAATGCTGGAGTGCAAAATCTCTTAAGTTCCTAAATAAAAATCCAATACTCTTGACTATTCATATATTTTCAGTCACATTTGACTTATAAATTAGGCTTTGAACTTGTTTACAAATTTGATCAATATCTTATTTCAAGCTCGAACAAAAATTACTTTGAAACTCTTTTTTTTTAAATTTTTCTTTACTTTTCTCAACAATTTGCCTTAAATTACTTTCATCAAGTAATTATCCCATTGGTTAATTATTACAATTAATTAATCAACCTCTAATAATTAAATTATTATTTAATTAATCCCAACTAATTAATCCCAGATTTCTTAAATTAACCTAACTAATCAATATATACTAAACGGTTGATTGGAATTGGGAGTTTGTGTGATTTCAAAATGGATTTGAGATCTGGAAATTGAAAATTGATGGATGTTTTAAAATAAATTAGTTGATATCATCCTATTGTTGTTAAAAATCTTTACGTAGTGAATTGGATTTGTTTAAATAAATGAGAAGTGAAAGTGGTAATATATCCATTATAGAGATAAATAAAATTTAACTTCAATTTAAAATTAAGATATGGAATTCCTTTGAACTTAAGATTTGAAAAATTAATTGAAACTCTCACTTGAACCTTGTAATGAGTTAAGTAAAGATAATTTAAAATGGAATTTTGAATTTTGAACTCAGAATTGAATTATTTAAAAACTTTAAAGGAAAATTGATTTAAAGGAATTAAATCAACATTTGAAGTATTAACTCGAATTTATATAATTCGAGATAATTTAAATTTGAAATTTGAATTAGTTCAAATTGAATTTGTTTTGAACTAATTGAAATTGTGATTGTAGATGTATATGTATAAAATTAAAATGGAAAATTTGAATTGGATTAATTTGAAACAATTTGAAATTGAAATGGGTTCAATTTAAAATTAGTCCGAATTGATTTGAATAATCTGGAATTGTAATTAAAGTTGAATAGTTTTAAATTCAAATGGAATTTGAATTTAATTTGGGAGGAAATCAAGATTAATCCAACTTGATTTGAAAATAGAGTTTGAAATTGGGATTAATTCAAATTGGAGTTGAAATGAATTGAAATTGAAATTAGTTTAATTGAAATTTATTTGAATTAGTAAAATTTAAGGTCAAGGTTGAATAAAGTTAAATTTGAAAGGAAACTGAGGTTAATTCAACTTGATTTGGGGTTGAATCAATTTCAATGGAAATTGAAGTTATTTAAATTGGAATTGGGTCAATTTAAATGGTAGAGGAAATTTAAATTGAATTGATTGAGAATGAAGATTGGGAAGTGAACAATTTTGTATCTGGACTATTTTTAATATAATTTTTTTTAATATAAACCTATTTTTCCAAGCTATTTATTATATATACAACCTTTCTTTTAAAAGCCAAACTATCTTATATTTGTTTTACAATTGTTTTTGGAACTGTTTAACAATTTTCCAACTGTTTTATAAACTAATAACTATATTTCAACTATTTTACAAAGCAAGTTATTATCTTACTATTGTTTTGCAATTATCTAAAAATTCTATAATTATTCTAACTATTTCCTAACTATTTTACACTATTTTACAAACTAGTAATTATTTTCCAACTACTTATCTATTTATATATTTTCAAGCTATTTTCTAAATAAACTGGTCGGAGTTTAAACTGTTATTGTCTAAAAACCCAATCGAGATAAGAATAGAGGTGATAATCTGAATGGATTTAAGCGATTGTGAATAAGTAAATGGAAATTAAAGTGAATGTGAATAGAAAGAGAAATTGATTTGGCTAATAACCAATAAAGTTAAATATGTAGGATGTACGTATGTTATTCTATTTGCATAGTGATTTGATCCAGATTCGAGCACAGAATTTCGTGATAGTATGTCGATCCGAGTTGGGATTTTTCACTCGATTTTTGAAGGCGAACCTAGATATGGATTGTTGATTGGTTCTGGATGTCCTCTATCATAGTTAGGCTATGCAAGGAGAATGACGGTTTCTGATCAAGAAACCAAATCTGTGTCCGCACTAGGAAGTCGGGTGGATGATACTAGTTCGGAAGTGAAATTGTGTGATCGAATGAGCGATCAGATTGGTATGGCATACGAATGATATGTGTACATCGTACGGATTTGAATGAAATTGATATTGAAAAGAGTAATCAAATTTGAATATTTGATTTTGAGTAAACAAAGTTAAGTATCTTTGTTTTATAAAATGAAACTCCCCTTGTTGAATCTTTTGCCAGAAGAAAAGGGTTTTTGGAAATGTTTGAAGTATAAAAGGAGTTTTATACAAGTTTGAATGATACAAAGTTTTTAAAAATTATATATATCTGTATATATATAAAGGATCTTATGAGGATTTTGGAAAAGGTTTTAGGAACCTTTGAATTTGGAAAGGCTTTGACTTTTGGGTAAAATCAATATTGAATTTGGAAAGCCTAGATTAAGAATTATCGATTTTAGAATAATCGATTTTGTGTAAAGGAGCTTTGTATGAGATCATACTAGGTGTATGATTGAAAGATACTATATATATATATAGTATAAAATGTTTTGATGATGGCTCTGAGGAAAAAGGCGCTTCCTTGAAATGAACTTCTCAGGAGTTCCACCGAGTGGTGCTGCCTTGAGCCCCAAGGGGGGGGGGGGGGGGGGGGTTCTAAAGTTGATCCTGTGAGGAGTCCGGACAAAACTAGTTCCTAAGGATTATGAGTTGAGTATACCATAGCGTAAGTCGTGTGTGTCGCTGAGAGCCAACAGTTACATGGACTTTTGCTGCGATGGCAATGTAACCCAGGATGTAAATGCGACCTATGGTATAACATAGCGAAAGTCGTGTGTGCCGCTAAGAGCCAACAGTCTGCGTTTGATTTTTTATCGGCAGACTGCGACCTATGTAGGAGTGGAGAAGTTTCATTTCGACAGCGAAAATCAGAGGCCGCTGAGAGCCTGCAGTTACATGGACTTTTGCTGTGACGGCAACGTAACCCTGTATGTAACTGTGATCTGTTGTATGGGTTCCATGGCATAATCGAGAGGCCGCGGAGAGCCTACAGTTACATGGACTTTTGCTGCGACGGCAACGTAACCCAGGATGTAACTGTGACCATGGATGGGGGTGATGATTTCCAGAGCATTCTCACCAAAGATATATCCTCTATTTTCAAAAACTGTTTTCTATATTTGCTATAAAGTTATTTTCAAAGTATTTTCACTGGGTGTTGAAACGGGTTTACCAAGTACTTGTAGATTTTCAGTCTTACGCCTGATCAACGTATGACCGAATTTCTATGAGAACAAGGATGGATTGGTTGAGACATCGAGTTATAAAAGTATTTTTATAAAACTATTACTGTAATACTATATAGGTTTTAAAGTGTTTTAAAAATGATTAAAGAATGATTTATCTTATTTTAAGCATTTTAATAAATTATGGCTTCGAACCTTTTCGAGGACGAAAAGAGTCAAAGAGGGGAGGAATGTAATAACCCGAATTTTTGGACTTTTGTAACTGATTAACAAACTGGATTAATTAATATATTGTTGAATTTTAAATTGAATGAATGAATCTGATCAGATAAAAATTTGTATTTGTAATTGTGTTGTATATATATATACACACATAGATTTTAAATAAAATTATTGATTACAAATTTAATTTGTGTTGCTTAATACATACATATTTACATATATAAAATATCTTAGCATAAATTTAAACATGTATAATATTTTAAACATAAAATTTTTACTTTAAAATTTAGTTAGTGCATGAATATAAGACAAGTGTAACAGATCTAAGTAAACATTAAAACAAATGTAATAATTTTTTTTTTAAATTTCAAAGAAACATTGAAATGTGTAATTTTATAAAGGAAATTTATATGTAATCATTTAAGGGCTAAATGTAATAAACATTTAAAAACATGTTAAATATAAGTAAGAACTTGTTTAAGAATACTTAAAAACATTCATAAATTAAGAAATCTATTTTTATATTAAAATTGTATATGTGTTAAGCTTTTTATACATAGAGAGGACACTTGTAATTACTCTATATTATTATGTAACAAGTGGCGATGATTTTATTTTTCTTAAAAGCTTTTTTTTTTATTAAAATTTATTAATAAGGAACTTAACAAATCTTTTTATTCAAACACATTATCTTCAATGGAGAAAACTAAAATCAGATTGTAGAAGAAATATGCAAATACAATTCAATTTAAGAACTGCAAAACCAGATGCAGAACAAACAGATTCAAGATGCATAAGGCATATGCACATTGCAGATTCAAGAACATCAGAGTGTTCTCTGTTCAACAAAATCTTGCAAGTGAGTAAACTGCAACTTTGAATTCAAATCTTATCAATATTCTATGAGTAAACAAGCTGGTTATTCTGTTTTAAGTTTTGTTGCATGCCTGATGTTGCTCCGTCCTCATGCTTCAGAATTTCAGAACTTTGGAGAGAAATTTTTTTATCTCTTCCCTAAATTCTTATTATACTTAGATATATAAACAAATATTGTTTGTAATAACAAGATATCTAATCTAAAATATTTACAGTTAAGAATCGAAGCTAGCATTAAAGAATAAGAAGAAATACAGTCCAACTCTGGTTCATGTCAAAATTCAATCATGGTAAATATTAGATTCAGGTATATCGTTGATTTCGTTTTCGAAAACTAGGATTTTTAAGATTTAAATCATTTAAATTTAAGTTTGTAAATTAAGTGATATTGTATTTTGATCGAAATTGGGCTTTCGAGCGATTTCTGTTGATTGCGAAAGTTTGGGAATTCGTGTTCATGACTGAAGCTAGTTTGATGGTGGAAAATCATGAGAAAAATGAGTTTGTGATTTATTTAGGGCCGTGGTGGTCGGTTTGTGAAGATTTAGGGTTTAGCGTATCATTTTGGTCGTGGATTTTGGAGCTTCGTGTGGAGCCGGTGGATCGCCAGAGACGATCGCATAAGGGGGATTAGGAACAGGATGTCGTGGCGCAACCGTGGGTTGAACGGTGTGTGTATTGGGGGTCAGAGATGACGGCCAGAGTGGATTTTGCGATTGGGTATGGGTTCTTATTTTCGATCGAGATTGCTCGATTTTGGTTCGGTCATCGTTCCCGTGGTTATGGAGGGTGAGTTGCTTGTCGTGGTCATGGGTAGTTGGGTAAAGGCCTGAGAGATGGTTGGCGTGGTACTTTTACGTTGTGCACATGCACGGTGGGTCGTGCACCTTGTTGAAGCAGGTTGTAATGAGGATTTAGGGAAGAAGTAAGGAATGGGAGAAGAGCAGAGAGTTTGGGCCGAGAAGAGGAAGTGGGCCAGTTCTGTTTCGCTGGGCCAAAGTTTTAAATAAGCGGGACGTAGAAAAAAAAAGAGAAGAAAATAAAATAAAATAAAGTGTAAACCAGTTTTCATTTAAGTATTAGCAAGGGTGGGCTCAAAGTATAGGGTAGGAGGTCTCACGTATTTGAACTCGAAGAAACATTGTACAGCTCGGGTTTATGACGTGGGTTTTTGCGTGTTTTCTTGAAGCAGCAGAAGGAGCATTGTCTTGAGCCGAGCTTGGTAATTTGAGTTGAATAACTCGGATCTATTTTATTGGAAATAGTATTTGAACAAGTTTTATTGAAGGTAAATAAATTCAAAATCTAGCTTAAAGATGGAAGAACAAGGTTAAAGGGGAAACAAACAAGTTTTAGAATTTTAATAGGGATATAAAGTTTATCAAATTCCGATGTTTTAGGAAATAATTAAAAAATTAATTATTGATAAATAAATTAGTAATTAAGAGTAATTAATCATTAGGAGAAGAATAATTAATAATTGTGGTTAATTATTGATTTAGGTAAATTAATCAATTTTAAGGTAATTAATTGTGGATAATTAACCAATGGGATAATTACTTGATGGAAGTAATTAGAGATTAATTACTTAAGGGAAGTAATTAAGAATTAATTACTGGGTGTAATTAGTTAAAAGACTGATTTATGAAGGAAATTAAGTAAGGTTAGCTAATTAATGAATATAGAATAATAAATCAATGTAAGTGATTATAAAATAATAAATTTGAGGATTTATTAAAGATAAATGTAATAAATGTGATGAGTTTGAGGTTAATTAATTTGTGTAATTAATTAAAAGCAAATTACATAATGTATCGAAGAATGATTAGGATGATTAATCAAGATGAATAATTAAGGGATGATTAATGAATTGAATATAATTAATTAATGTTAATAAAGCAAGATTTAAGTAATAAGAAATTAATGTAAACCATTGATAGTTACTTAAATTAATCAGAAATGGTATCACTAATTTGTCTTGCTTATGAATGATATTTGAATGCCTTGGATTATTTGTTGTCTCTGGTATGTGATCGAGATGCTATGTGATACGAAATGTTTTTGTAATATGATAGGTTGAGTTGAACAGTGATATTGTGGTTGTCTATGATAAAATGCTGTGTAGAGTGACATCCAGAATTTAAAAGAAAATTTGTATTCACTTGAATATATTGGGTATAGATGACTTTGGATTCGAAGAGACCGGAATCAGATATTAGTTAATACCCGAAAGCACTTCGATTCCTTATAGGTTGATATGTGAAACCATTAGGCTGGTTTGGGATGATTTAAGTGAATTGGACCTGTTAATCTAAGTTATGACACTTAGAAATTGATGTGTGAAATTTGTGATATCTGTAACAACTTGTGAAGCTGTAAAATTGATATTAGTTACCCAGGTTTATATAAGTTGTATGCTTTTGTCATTCATGTTAGATGGGTCTACTCACGCTGGTTTCCAGCCTGACCCGGGTGTTACTTTGATGTAATGCTCGGGTCAGACCGAGTATTACAGATTTTCAGGTAAGGACGTTCTGAAGCTCAGGAGGCGAGCTGGAGAGCAGGAACGTTTGGAGAGTTTCTATTGTGTTATATTATAGTGTCTGAAACAGATTATTTATCTGTGGATGTAAATATGTGTAACTCTGATATGTTAAAGTGTAATTTGACAAGTACAGTTTCCTTTGTATAACTATTATTTATGTGATAGTATATTTTGATCCACTGCGAATGTGAGTTTTCTGTGATCTGTGTTCTGGTATTTCTTCTTTTTCTTCTATCCCTTCTTCTTCTTTTTTTTCTTCTTTTCTTAACTATCTGGAAATTTCGGGATCGAAATTTTCGGGTCCAAATGAGACGACCCGGCTTTCTATCTCCAGGAAATCGCATCATCTTGAAGAAAGAAAGGGATAGAAGAAGAAAAGAAAGAGAAAGAAAAAAACAGAACAACATCAGAGAACTCACAGCGGAACGAATAAAATGTAATATATCACATAAATATTACATAGTATCTTATTACATCAGAGTACAAAACTTAAACAACAGATAATAGACAGTTATAAACTTCTGTCTAACTATACAACTCAAGATACAAGAAAAACAGATACTAAACAAACACAGCGGAATCAATATATATCTACACGTCGAAGCCTCCTGCTCCTTATCTCCTTCAGAATTCGTCAAGCTAACCTGATCCACTTGACTACTCATACATAATATGAGTACTCAAGAGTTTAATAAAACAGAAAATAAACACTCGGGTCAGACAGGGGTCTGGTGTGAGTAAACGGGTTAAAATTGCTTAACTTTTAGAAAACCTTTAAAAAGTAAAGGTATCACGTAAGACTTCCCACTCATAAATATGGAAAAGTTTTTACCTTACAGTAACCAAAACATTTGATAGAAAATCCAGTGATATTATAATAGTGTCTAGGGTTTTCAAAATAAAATACAGAAATAGCTGGAATGCTTACATCTCACGTTCCAACATAGTTGGGCACAATCAAAACATTACAGGCACTTATTGGATTTTGGATTCCATCAATGGCAGGGCTACTGGGGTACTTCCCGTCACAGTACGTGGCCTAGATCAACGTACCGAGGAGTACGCCCGCTCCCCTGCAACACAAGGCCGGAACCATTCCTTACTGAACAGTCCCGAACAAGACCACCCCGTAGTTGGCGCGACCAACCACACACTAAGCCGAAATAGAAAGGGACCTCTAGACAGGGGTAAATCTCACTCTCAAGTGGGGGCTACCCACGAAGCCTTGCTGCATCTCCCCTGTTTTAGCCATTCTCGGTTGATGAAGCTCGAGGTTACGATTACCTTTATAGAACACATCTATCTTAGAATGCTCATCGTCCACTTGACGATGTTCTGAAAGCATTCAATCCATACAAGTTCGTTCCGGGTTCGAACGAAACCGAAGGCACTATCTCGTTGCACTCATTATTGGAATCACCCTCAGAGTCAACGACCATAGCCCTTGCACTCTGATTCATCATCTCGAATCTATAAGCACTATTCCGTCTAACTCATTACGGAATCACCCACAGAGTTATACTGACGTATAGCCCTTACACCTCGAGTCTTCACTAGCTCCACTTGGATACACGACCTAACGTTTAATTGGAGTCGATGTGGTTTTCGGATATCCAAATATGGAAACCCGATCCCGGTCTCACCGAAACCAAATGCCATTTTAATGTCCAAGTTATACTTAAAGGTTTAAACAGTTTAAACTTAAATTCAGGATGATATAAACAGATAGATGAATCATATTATCACAAGAGATAATTCATATCAATATTCATCTTCACAAAGTAGCATATCACATAACAAATATATCCAAATCATCCAGTATCAAACCAATATCAAACATCCAATATCAACCAATCATACAATATCAATATCCAAATATTGATAATCCAATATCAATCAATTATCCAATATTAATCAATCAATCCATATTAATCAAACATCCAAAACAGAATTGATTATCTTTTAATCAAATTAGATTACTTAAAACCTTCTTTATTAATTATTATCCCAAATAAAATAAATTAATCATCTCTAATGACCTTCACTAATTAATCTTCCTTGATTAATTATCCTTTAATTACATTCAAGTAATTATCCTTAACCATATTCAGTAATTAACCCTTTAATTACTATCATTAATCACAATAATTAACGATCATTCATTAATTAATTAACTATAATTAATTACATTAATTCTTAATTAATTATAATTAATTAATCACATTTAAATTAATCACTTATATTAATCAACCTTGATTAATATCATTAATCACATTAATTAATGATCCTTATTAATTAATAATAGTTTAATTAATTAAATAATTAACTTATAATTAACCAACTCATTAATCATAATTACTAATTAACAATTTTTAATTACTTATCTTAATTAATTAACTTCTTAATTAATTATCTTCTAAATTAATTATATTAATCCTTGATTAATTAATCCCATTAATTAATCTTTAATTACTTCATTAAGTAATTATTAAACAATTAAATTAATAAATAAATCCTTAATTAATTACTTTATTAATTAATTACAATTTTAATTAATTACACTTAGCAATAAATCTTAAATTAATCACCTTCATTAATTTATTTATCACATAAATTAATTATCTAAAATAATTAAATAATTAGTCTTAATTACTTACATAAGTAATTATCTCTAATTACTTTCATTAATAAATCTTGATTACTTAATTTATTACTTAATCAAATAATTAATCCCATTATTAATATAATTATTTAAAGTTAATTAATTATGGAGTAATTAATTCACATTAATTAATTAACTAAATAATTAAGTAATTAACTCTTTATTACTTACATAAGTAATTATCTCTAATTACTTTCATTAATAAATCATGGTTACTTCCTTAATTAATTACTTTATTAATGAATTACAATTTTAATAATTCTTAATTCTTTAATTAATTAATAACTCCATAATTAATTAACTGGAAACAATTAAGTTAATTAATTCCTCAATTGATAAGATTATTCATTAATCACTTCCACTAATTACTCCCATGAGTAATTACCATTAATTACTTCCATAAGTAATTACCATTCTAAATTTTATTCAATAATTAACCATTAATTACTTCATTAAGTAATTATACTTAATTAATCCATAATTAAGTGATTTTATAAATTTAAATAAATAATTAACTAATTATTTAAAATTAATTAAACAATTAATTAATTAACAACTTATATTTAAAAATCCTTAATTAATTTAGGAAGAACATTTATCTTAAATTAAACTTTATTTATTAACAAATCGTATTATCAAGTATTATTAAGTTCATATCAAAATAAATTAACCATATTTATTTACATAAATAATTTATTTGAATTTAAATCAAATTTTTACAACTTAACAATAAACTATTCAATTTGATTTACAAAATTATAACTTAAATTTTATTTGAAAATAAAGCACTTAGAAATCAATTTGAGACTTAAATCATTTTAATTATCTAATTTAAACTTACCTTTTCAATATAATTTGTAATGTTGTTTTTAAAACATCACTTTTAAATTTACTTTAAAACTTTAGATTTAATGGTTAAATTCAAACACTCTTTTTAAATTAAAATTCAAACTTTAATTTAGTAAAATTACTTTTGAAAGAAATCATCTCAAACGCTTTAAATTTGAAAGTAAATTCAATTTACATTTTAAAGTTTGATTAATATTTACTTCATAGAACAAACTTAACTTTTATAAATTTGCTTCCTCTTATAAAACTTAAGCTTTGATTTAATTTATTTCAACAACTAATTAAATCTGCACTTTATCCCTGCACAATACTTAACTAAAAAAAACACACGGCAACAAAAACTCGAGACAATCACCCTAAAACTCGAGGTTGCCCCGAAGCAAACTCAGATCTACCCACTTCGAGTCGTCATCAGGAATTCACGAGCGTTACTCCGAGCTACACTTCGGCTGTAACTCATCTTCCCTAAACTCGTTCTTCAGTGCACAAATCGTGCACGCGTGCATACTGCACGACGAACCCATCGACGTCGAGCCTCCCTCTGGCCATCACCAAGTCACCAATGACCACGATGTGCCTCTCGACCGACCAAATTCACAAATCCTATCACGAATCGAAAATTTACCCTCTTGCTCGAAAAAAACAGCAGAACATCTCGACCCTAAACCCTCCATGACCATCACCCTGACGTCGACCAACCTTGCCGTCCTCACCATCAAAGCGTCACGACTCGAACTTCGTTTTCCCCCATGCGCGAACACCAAAATCCCACCCTTCTTCATCGCGAAACCACCTACAGCTGAACCGAAACCAAAACCAAACTAAACCCTACTCTCTGCAATTCCCATCAACTTCATCATTAAAAAAAATCAATAGTATTTTTCCTATAATCTATGACATACAAGCTAGCTACGATTCAAAAATCAAATCCAATCATCAAGTATAATATTCACAATTCATAAAATTCCCTAAATCCTTCAAACCGAAAATTTAACTTCAATACACACTTAAAAATTCTGATACCAGCTCTAAAAATCATATCTTTACTATTATAATCCAGATATAAATTCAAAACTAAGGTTTGAAACCATAAACTTATACCCAAGTTTTGCTTTTTACTGTAAATTTGAAAAAAATTGAATAATTAATTTATTTAAAATCCTACAACTATTTTTTAGATGACATAATATGTGTTTACAAACAACTTTCATTAACATATCACTGTCCAATTCATGATAAAAATCAAGTTATTGATTTTTAAAAGAAAGAAAAGAAACCCGTATACAACAATATACATATACAGGCATTCACCATATTTTTTTTTCCATTTTTATTTATAAACTTACATGCAGATAAACAAATATATATCAACTAAATCAAATACTTGTGCATGCGACATTCAATTAAGAATTAATCAAAACTGTTTTTGAAATGTAATTTACTCACCTGATTTAAGCAGAGTAGATTTTAATTTTTATTTTCCAGGCTTGAACTCTAATTCAAAAAATGCATTTGCTGATGAAAATGGATGCATGCATGCTTCAAACTCGATGCTTTTAAAGATGAAACTGCAGTTGAAAATGAATGCTTACTGCATGCCTACAGATTGTTGTTTAAAAGTGTTGCAAAAGATCTGCACTCTCAATGAAATGCAGGTTGATTGAAGTTGCAGATCTCACTTTAATTCCAGGTTTGTATTTGATTTGCTTTTAGTTTATAATTTTGCAGATTTGAAAAAGTACTTTGTTGGTTGCCATTTATTCGAGTTAAGGAAAGTAAATAAAATGAAAGTGTTAGGAAAGAAACTTGTTTTCTTCTTAAAAATATTAACAAAAAAAAGAATTATATGTTGCCACTTGTTCATAAATTAAACAAATGTCAAATGTAAATTTCCTTAGCTTACAAGTGTTATTAAGATATGTTTACACATGTCTTTTTTATTTATTAATAAATTCTTATTTAATTTAAATGTAATTATAAACTTACATAATTAAGTTACTTTGTTAATAAATGCTTACTTATGTATTTACATGTATTTATAAAATGTTTATACACATAAGTGAAATGTTTTTATGAAAATAAGCTTTTGAATTTTAATAAATACAAGTGTGAAATTTTTGTAAACCTTTATTTAATAAATAACTTACCTTTTTAATTTACTTTATTACTAAATACTTGTATGTGTAGATATAATTTTACTTTAAAGAAGGTATTATAAAACTAATTACAATACAAATAAATTTTATATATGTAATTTAAAATCTAAACATCTATATTTATACAACCATTTTAAATTTAAAACACTTTAAAGAAAAGAAAAAGAAAACTTTGATTAAATCCTTTGTAAACTATCATATTAAAAATAAATATCCATCTTATTTTTGAAAACAAATAAATTAAACTAAATTAACTTTTGAAAACATTGATTCTAAAATAAAGCTTCAAGCTATAATATTCATACATTATAAATTATTAATTGATTTAATTAAATTTCAAAACAATTTCAAACTATAACATATACATATATATATATGTATTACAAATTGAAAATTCAACTTTATTTAAAACAAAAGATCTCCTATTCATAATATATATCAAATGTATATATTATAAACAGAATAAAAATTTGATTAGCTTTGAGAAATAAATCTTATCATATTTTAAATTGTCAGAAAGATATAAATTACAATTATCAGATTAAACATTTATTAACCATAAAAAGAATAAATTAGCCAATTTTAAATTAAAATTTTAAAGAAAATTATCAAATCTGTTAAATTATTTATACAGATTACTAAATTTATATTGCCCAAAATTCCGGGTCGTTACATTTATATTCACTAATTCATATTCAAGTTGGTTCACTTCCAAATCAAATTCAATTCTATTTAAGATTCACTTAACTTCCAATTGATTTCAATTACTTTAACTATCAATTTTATTAACTCAATTGCATATGGGTTTTTTTATATAATCAACTAATTATCACATAACAACCAATGTATATTAATTACAACCAAATTCCTTTACTTATATTCATTCAATGTGGTTTAACACCTTTACTTTCAATTGGTTTAATTAAATTGAGTTTCATTCAATTATTCAACTTTCAATAACATTAGATTTTAATGAATTAACACTTACATTCCTTATTTCACATCAATTATTTACATTCAATTGATTAACATTCAATCCAATTACCAAAGTTGAATTTCATTTACATAACTCAAGTTCACATTTATCACTTAACTTTATTAATTTACTTTGATACCAAAATCAACTTCATTCAACATCTCTTAAGTTATATTCCATTTCAACATTATTTGGCTTTACTTAACTTAAATTCCAACTTATAAATCCAATTCAGATTCCCAATTCTAAAGTAAAATTTCCATTTAACTTTAAATTCATTTTTATTTACAACTCATATTCATAAATATATTCATATAGTTTAACTTCTTATATATATAAGTTTATTTCATAATTGTAAATCACTTTAATTATAATTCAATTCTTAAAATTCATTAGTTTAGATTATTCAATAATTCTTTTACAGCATGTTTTTATTTAACTTATTCAAACATCTTTTAATTAACTTATATATATTCTTACATTTTCAATAACCAAACAATCAACTTATATACACTTTAATAATTCTGAAAAATTATCCCTTTATATATAGAATATACTCAAGGTAAAATTATTTCGTTTACCCAATTTAAAACAATATCGTGTCGAATTGTTCTGTACAAGTGTTTAGAGATCCCTATCAACAACGTTGATCACACGTATTAACCAGAATCCGTATACCACCCTACAAACCAATCATCACAATACAAAACAATTTTATATTCACTAACAAATACGCGCTCATAGCTATTATTACACTCAAACTCATTCTAGAGCACTACTGACTCTATCTCTAATGAGTAATACCCAACAGAGCCATGGTTGTCGCTTAACCATATGCTCTGATACCAGATGCGAGGACCCGCAAATCCGTACTCCTTGAATAAACACTAATCTCCATTGATTAACTCAAGATGAACGGAAATACGAATTCTCAGGGTTTAAAGAAGAAAGAAAGAGGTAGAAGAAGAGAGAAAAGATAGAACAGGACAGAAAAAAAAAACAGAACAATATCAGAATCTCACAATCGCAGCGGATCAACATATAATAAATAAATGAATAATATTTAAACAAAGAACTATATCAGTTATTACATTACATTACATTTCATTACATCATCAGAGTGTACAACTATCAAACAACAATAAACAGCGGAAAAGAAATACTATATACTAGTAATATCCCATGCCATCCATCCTGCCTCCAGCAACTCCTGAATTCCAGAATATCCTGATAAACCTTAACTTTTAACTGCCCGTGTGGAAATTTGTGGGCACCCAGAGTTTAGGAAGGAAAACAATAAACTCCGAGTCAGTCATGTGACCGGTGTGAGAACTCAAAACAGTTTATTTTATCTACAAAAACAAAATAGAGGAATATTTTTGAAATAGATTCGCAATGCTTTTAAAAATGAGACTACCATAAGACCTCCCACCACACACACAATGCAAACGCAGACTTGAAGGAGATTTCTTCTTATGTTAGTCAAAGATGCTTACTACGCAAAATCAAATCATTTTTGATATTATTATTAGTGCATAGTGTAGAAAAAATTTCGAAAGTAGAATATAAATCTTAGCCAGCATAGGTACCATTATATTATGCCTACTATAGCTACCATATTAGATGGAAGGTTCTACAACTAAAACCGTACAAGATCGTATTGTTTCTTTGGATTTCCAACAAATGGTCAGGCCAAGGAACTTCCCATTGCCACATGGAAATGCCTCTGGAATGACGTCCCGAGAACCAAACCGGATCTCTGCCAACACAAGGCCGGGTTACCCCTAACTGGATAACTACTGACACGAATATGTCATCCCCGGATCGTAGCCGATCTACATCCGAGGATCCTCGATTTCCAACAACCACAAAGTAATAAGTTTGCAGCAACAACATAGGTTAAGTATCTGGGCTCCATACCATGATACCACCTCTATCCAGAAGGAATGACATACACTAAAGAGGCTCTACCCCCTAATAACCTTGCTGCATCCTTCATGTTTTGACCATTTCCGGGGTGTGAGGTCCGACGAAGTCTCGTCCACAAAGCCACGCTTTGGTACAAAGCCATGCTTTGGGTCAACAAATGATCAAAGTAATGATCACAAAGATAAATGATCAAACAAATGATCATATCACAAATGATCAAACAATGATCATTTCACAGCAACACTCAGCATGTCACATTACCAAATTGGGAATATATCGCTGATAACCATCAACTACATAACCTCTGAGCTCGCACATCTCAGAGAAGGGTGTTAAGCTAAAAGAATAAATTCTCCGCCACCAACAGAAATATATTTGAAAGAAATCAGCTTTATATCTCAATTTGTAATGTCAGACATACAATCAATACAAGTCTGTTCCGGGATCGAACAGAACCGAAGGCACTTACAAAGAAGTCCTTGCAATCCGGATATTCACTAATCACGTCCAGACTTCCCATCACATATGGAATTCCTATACCGGGGCCATTCGGTGCAGAAACATTCGACGGTAATCCTTCCGTTTTAAAAAATATCCGGTCTTCAACACCGGTCTTCAAATGCAATTCATAACGACGTATCACATATTCGGAATGGGTTATACGACCCCAAAGTCCTTTCCCGGTTAACCCGAATAGTGAGCACTTATTCAAAAATAAGTGTGGCATTCAAATTCAAACAAATCACAACAAATACCCATTTAAAGGTAAATATTGATAATCGGTTATTGAACTATCAATGGATATGCACAACATCACCAGGTTCCAAATAATTTTCCAAAAATATCTTTACAGGATATATATTTTCACACTTCAACCATTTGAAAACAATTTTCAAATCACTTTTCATCTTTACCACTTTTGAAAACAAATTTCAATCATTTTCCTTATGCGAAATACTTTTATTTCAACATGGTTCATTTAAACCAATTAAATAAATCCTTAACGATTTACTTTATATTTACGTTCAAAATCCATAAATTAATTCCCACACTTCAAAAATAAATCAACGTTTATTTTTAAACAAATTCCCCTTTCCATTTATAAATTCCATAGTGAATTTACATTCCAAAATATTTATAAATACACGATTTCAATTATTCATTTTCAATTTATCTTCAAAAAGATAAATTCTCAAAACGTTTCATTTCACATTGAAAAAAAAATTCCATACTTATTTATAATAAGTAAATTCACAAATCATTTATTTTCAACACTTGGAAAATATTCAATATACTTAAATCGAAATTAAGTATATATTTCATTCTTTAAGGAGATCATTCTCTTAAACATATTTATTTGGGCCAAAACGAATGTTGCGTAAAACATCGTTACGACAACCCAAAATCACTAGTATAGGGATTCGAAATTAAAATAGATATATAAATCCCAATACTATACAAAACATCTCCTTTCAGAAATCATTTACTATAACAACAGTGCTATAGTCCATCATTTCCTTCTATTTCTCGAAAACGTCTATTTCAACAATGAATGTTGAAATCTATGGTTTCGAATCTTAACACATTTTAAAAACATTGTTAGATCATTTTAATTCTATTTAAAACATCACATCCAAAACATTTTCTTTAACATATTATTCACTATCCAGGAACGTGAATATACTTCGTTAACAAATTTCATCATTTCTATACATTTTATTTTAAAGGATTATTCACTGTCTAAAACGTGAATATAACACCATTAATAAGCTATAACAATTTACTTATCAAAATAAGCCGTTTGAGGATTTATAAAACAATTTTTATAAATTCCATTTCTATTTATTTTATAACAACTTCCTTTTTATAAATCTCCTTTATTAATCTATTTCAATTTATAACTCAATTATATACCAAAAGTTCATATTTCGAGTTAAATACTTATAATTTATTTGTTTACAAAACCGTTCTTTTAAACTTCCCAAATTATAAATCTTATAACTTATAAGATTCATTTATTTACCCAAAACTATTCTTTTAATAACTTTACAAATTTTATAAACCTACTGCTTATATAATTCCATTTATAACTTCACCGTTTATAATTCTATGAATTTCATTCATATATGAAGTTCATTTACAATTCATTCTAACACTTATAAAAACTCGTTTTATCATTCAAATATTTTAATTTATAAATATCAATTTATAAATCTTTTATATAAATCAATTCAAATTATTATTTTAAAAACGTCTTTAAACTCCTTTATAATTTCCCCAATTTCTTTGATTTATAAAATAATCAAATTTCATAAATCCTATTTTAAAACTTTTTACAATAAATTCAAAAATCCCAATTTAAACTATTTCATAAAATCATTAGACTCATATTTTCAAAAATCAACTTTTAACTATATTTCTTAAAAATCATAATTTCTATAACATTAAAATTATAACGTTTATTTATTTAAAATGAATCAATTCCAAAAATATTTTATAAACGTATACTTTCAAAAATCATTTTTAAAATCCTTTTAAAATTCCAAAATTGGCCCAATGATGCTACACACCAAATAGTCAATCACGACAACAACGACATCATATATCGATATGATAATCAATCAAATATCAAAATATCTGAAATAAATTAAATACTGGTGAGGAATCCAGGTGGATCCCTCCAACCTGTTTTCCTGCATCCAAAGATGTTAGCACAATACCAATTCCGTTCCAGTACGGAATTATCGCGGTATATAGGATTTAAAATATTATCCGTTTAATAGACGGCGCAGTAGGGTCTCATCCGCTATATAATGCGGGAAATCAACTCCAAGTACATAAATAATACCAATTTCACTGTACTATGAAATATTCGCGGTATATGTTTTTAATAAATAACCTCCGCTTACTAACGGCGTATAATGTCTATTTTAACAATCAATAGATAACAATCACCATTCAAACATACATTCAAGAATTTTAAATCTAACAATTTACAATTATTAATCGAAACTATTTAATTTGAGTGAGAAGTTCTCACCTTGATTTCAATTCCGTTTCCAGCTTTCATTTCGAATAAAATTAAACACGCGTTTAATTTTACTCGAAATTCTCACTAGCTCCAAACGACTCCAATCCAATTCCATAGCGTAGTGCTCGTCCATACGATTGCAACGCAATTTGTTTCGTGCGTTTTCGACCTCGTATGAAAAATTTACACAGTTTTAAAGTTAATACGAATTTAAATATAATTAATTTACATTTAATATCTCATTTTCTAACCCTAATTCAACATCTGCCTTGCATCTCAAATGATAGAATCGTGGCCGCTCCTTCTCCCTTTCTTCATTATGTTCGTTCCTCCCAGGTATCGTTCATAAGAACGAACCCATGCCGCCTCTTCCTCTCGAATTTTCGCGACTTCTACAAGCTAAACGAAGACGATCAGAGGCCGCCACCACCACCGCCTACATGAAACACCCCATCGGCCAGGAAACGGTGGAGCTCGGCCTCCCCTAGGCCCCTAGATTTACGTGCAAACGGCAGCACTTTGAGCTCCAATTGCCGTCAATCGACTCGATTAAAATGAATCATAGCCGTTGAAACCAAGGATCTCAACGTGCTTAATGTTTTTCCAGTTGAAACCCTAGCCTAATTCTGCTTGGATTTGTAGGATTTGAAGGATATTTAATAGTAGGTTTCGGCCATTGAATTTTTAAGGGTGGCGGCTGGCTTCAAATTAGGGTTAGTTTTTTTGTTTAGTTGCAATTTGTGAAAATGGAGGGGCTTATATAGAAAAATTCTCAAATACTATTCAACCCGGATTTTCCGAACTCCAAATCTCGCACGGTGACTGGCGTTTCTAAGGTTTACCCCGCGTTCCGAACACAATGGAACGTGTTTCGGGAGCTAATTCGATCATTTGTGCGAGTTATGACAATAAATGTTCGATTTAAATTTAAATCGGTAAATCAAATTTCTAGGCGTTTTAGCTTGCACCGGACAAATCATCTGTGCGAGTTATGACAACAAATGTTTGAAAAATGGCTATTTTAACCCGCCAAATTAATATTAAAACAATTTCGATGCGTTTCGAGCTGCCACGGTCAAACGAAAACTCCAATTGCTACAAAAATTGAAATCCGATAATAACAAACTATTACGGATCCAATGGAACTAGTTCCGTCAAATTCTGAGACTGTTCAAAAATTGACTAATTTCACTAATCGGTTAAATATTAAAATATTCAATTTTCACAAATTAACTTTTATTTCAATTTTAAAAGTTCCAAAATATCGTTCTAACTCCAACATGATAAAATAAAATTTTACAAACCATTTTCAATCATATTTAACCCAATTTTCAATTATTTCTGTATTTTCACATATTAAATTATCGATTTAATTATTCAATTAAATCCAATTATTCGAAATAAAATCTATTCGACTTATAAATTTCACTTATTAATATTTAAAATCAATTAAATATAAGAATTTTAATTGACAGAAATTCTGGGTCGTTACATATCCAGTGTCTAATGTGAGTGCAGTAACTTAAGAGATGTTCGGGATTTACATCTCCTATGGATCCGTTAAACTATTTACTATGTAGTAATATTTCGCTATTATAATAATGTATATAGTAAAATAAACATACGTTAAAATAGCGTTGAGGCTCTACATTTTCCACCTTAACACGTAATAGTCCCAGTAGTCCATGTAGTATCATGGTCCCTCCTGATCGGGAAGCCACCAGTGGATACTCCACGGGCTATGGGAGAAAACCAAACTCGTACAAGGCATGATAGGTAGGTGACATGGCACAATTAGGCAATGCCAGGTTAGATATACCAATTACTATCCAAACCGGTGGTGACGCGTAGCAAGCCCTACCACCAACCTCTAGCCACACTCCCAAAAAAAATCTGAAGGTGTGCACCAATCAATCAAAAAGTAATAGAATGGCATACGAAGAAGAGTGTCTGATAAGAGGAGCTATCTCACTTGCCCGGAACCGCTTCTGTTTTAGCCATCTTATGCCAACTCACGGGAGACGGGTCCACGTATATATCTTAATAGGACGTCGCCACCATCCTACTTCATTCTGGAACCTTCACCGCGTACACGGTTGTCAAAGTGGTTTTCGAAGTTGGCAGAGAGTATGACAACTTTCTATCCCGGTCGCTTTAACAACCAAACTTTATTATAACACCGCGGTCATTTTCAAAATAGTTTGTACTTTAAAACCAAAATATCATTGCCTTTTCAAAACCAAATCAATACGATATCATGTTCATTTCAAATATAACCTTTTCCAAAATCATAGCACTTTCAAAGTTATAACACTTCGAAATCAAAACACTTGAAATATAACACTTTCAAACCATAATACTTTGAAACTCATAACTTTGAAACATAACTTCCACCACGTAAATGGTTTAAATATTAAATACTTTATACAATAAAATAGCTTCTTCAATTTCACAAATCAATTCTAAAACAACTCGAATTCCCAAAATTTAGATTTAACCAAATCTCAAATCATAAATTTCAATTCAATTTAGTTTCCAAATAAACCATTCCAAATTATATTGATTTCAAAAACAGATTTGATCCACAAAATAAGCCATTTCAAATTCAGTATATTTCAAACTTTAAGTATTCAATAATTTCAGAACTAAGTTTGATAATTTCATATATATATATATATATATATATAATTCAATTTTCTATTACTTAGTTTTGAAACATTTACTTAATAACTCCCTTATCATTTAAATAAACCCCAAATTACAAATAACTAATGTTTCCTTATATTTATTTATATTTGAGATATTTATTTAATTCACCTCAAATCAAAATCAAGTTGTAAATCATATCCTTTACAATTCTCAAATTCCATAAGTTCCAAATCGGTTTCGTTAAATAAATTTCTACATTAAATACAATTTCAAATCTATTTCAAATCTATCTTCTTAACCTTAATTTTACTAAAATCATTATAAACTCTATATTAAAATATAATTTATATAAATACTTAACCATATTATATTTTTAATAAAATCAACCTTTATTATTAAACTTGTTTTACATCAAACAAATTTATATGTTGCTTAAAATCAAGGATTTAACTATATAACTATGTATAACATAACATTTATATAATCTCTGAAATTAATATTTATAGAAAACCATATATTTCTTTGCAAAACCATAGAAATCATTTCAAAATATTTTTATGTATAGACCACGGTGTCTGTATATAATTTTCTATCCTATGGTCAAGTGATATGGATATTTATCGTTTCAATCTACAATTTAATATCTTACGGTTATGTATCATTTCAAACCGCAATCCCAAATTAATAATAATAAATCCATAATGAACTTGCAGATTATAACGGTATAAAATAAAACATCGATTCAACCAATATTAACAATCAACATCAGTCACAATCATCATCCAAAACAAGCAATCAATATCAATATAGAACAGATAATAAACAACAGGCATTTACTGGCAGTGTATATTCAATAATAAATTAAATAAATATTTAGTCCAAATAAATTTAAATTAACTGGGATGATGATTCAAAATATGCCGAACATTCATAAATAGATTTTTAATCACATCATAAATAAATTTAACACATATAAGAAATTTTATAAGTTGTGAGTAGGTTAGAACACTCACCTTTTGAATTTGAATTGAAATTAAATTCAAAATAAGCCAAGAATTTGAATGATCTCCGAATTCGTCCTAACTAAAGCCAAAATGTCTGGAATTCCGATACGATCCTAATAAAAGAAACTGCGTGCAAAACGGGCATCGTATAGGAAAGTTATGCGTGTTGGAACGATTGGAATCAAAATTAAAAGAAATGAGAAAAATAGAAGCCACTCACGAGCTAACACGTCACTATCCCTTCCTATCTCACGCATTCGAACCTGAAAAGTTCACAGTAGCTCGCCTCCCTTTTGAACGACCTTTGACCATGAATCTCAACCACCTCCGGCCTCTAGGCGATCAGCGCCCACTTCCAATGACTTTCGCTCCCTATGCCGCTCTTTCCAAGGTCCTTGACATCACCTCTGGTGGCCGAAGTCGCCGTGCGCCACCATAATTTCGAAACCCTAATCCAAAAATCACCGCCCATCCAACCATTATACGCCCCCAACAAACACCACAGATGCACTCGCCAAGACCCTCTCTACATCTCCGTATCATCGATTCGTCGATCCATCAACGTTGATCGACGAGTGATGAACGGTTGAAACTAATTCCTCTAATTCCGGGTCCACAGAAAATCAGATTGTGACGCCCCACCTCTATGCTCACAATAACAAAGAGTATTAAAAGAAATACTGTCTGTTATTACGAAGAATAAGGCTGGATAGGAGCGGCCATCCGCAGTTAGGCCTTACACTAGTATTCGTTATCTCGATAGGGGTGGTATATATTTTTATTTTTCATCTCATATTTATTTACTCCCATCGACATACCCAATTCTTGTATAAAACGAACTACGATGGTTCATAATAGTTTAGGACAATATATATAATAATAACACAGATAAAGTAAATGCGAAACACAAATATAACAGAAAGTCTCATATATATATATATATATATATATATATATATATAACTGAAGTCAGTTGATATACATGTGATACAATACATATGATACAACTACATTGTCGACTCTTGAAGTTACATATACAAGTACATTATCGTAAATAATATACATGGATATAAAACATCCTATACATATACGCTGACTACTAAACATGACGACGACTACTCCAAAAGATATGAAGTGACTTCATAGCTCAAGCAGCAACCCAAAGTAAGATATCAGCAACCTATAAATACTCGGTCTGACCCGAGTATTACATTCAAAAGAAAATAATACAAGGGTCAGTCTAATTCAAACTCAGTTATTAGTGCACAGAAGCAATAATAATTAAATATGAATAGACGACAGTCACAATAAATCTCGTCTATCCGATCCTTAAATAAAGAAATCGGATAACGATAAATATAAACGTAACAGTGTTAAACAACAAATCAGCAAATTAAACCAAATCAGAATATTGAATTGAATAAACAAAACAGTTCAAACCATTGAAATATCAATTAAAATATTAATTCGGGTAGGGCTGCAGTACACGCACGCGTGCACTGCCTCGCCACTACAGCATATGGAATATGCAAAAGATCAAATAATCAAAACAAGAGAGAATATCTTAAAAGCCTACGTGCGGCTGCAGTTCACGCCTATGTGCACTGCCTTGCCACTACAGTGATGATGTACCCAAAGGATCAACGAATCCAAAATCAAATGAAGATTCAAATATCAATACCACTGCCTCAATGGTCAAAGTAGAATGACATGGACAGTGAGCACATATTTACTGATGTGTGTGAAATAGGCCGAAGTGTGCAGTGACAACATCAGTGAATATATGCGGAGTCAAGACTGCAAAGAAATCAAGTGATATGAAAGCAACAACCAAAATCAAGGCAAAATGAAGCCTGCAGCTCAACTTTACTGCAGTTGCAAACCAAAGCATTAAGGACTCAATAAATACTTGAGCTCAAGACAATATAAAACAAAACGAACAAACAAATGCCACAGTGAAAAAGAAGAGTTTGTGTACATTTCGTCTTGATATGCAGGAAGGTTTGCACGTTAATGATCTAGGCTACACATAATTCATGCACATATATAAGCTTTGCCCAGTTCGAAGTAAGTATATGCATGAACGAAATTTCGACTCAATATGTGATGTGCACAGCCACTAGTATATGCAAATATGTAGTATGAACTAAAGTGAGCGAGGACTCGGTGCTCTAACTTGAAAAACAATGGACAGATGAAATGACAGTCACATTCCAATGCAACTGAGGATGAATAATGCATGCCAACATTAGTGACACAGGGAAATGCAAACTGTACACATAAATGAACAAATAGCACTTCAGACTACATAATAACACCAGTAGGTAGACTATACAACCTAGAATCATAAGCATGTATAGGGTCAAATGCAAAGTCAAGTGAGTTTCAAATAGAACCAGTGAACACCAAGCAGCAATGCACACTGAAGACTACAAGTCAAATGCCAGTGAAACATGTGTAGACACAACCACAAAACTGAGTACTAGTAGGTACACAGTAAAACATTCACATGGCTTAATCAATGGTGAAGCAACCAGGCTGTACAAAAGTGCTTCAGACATATACAGGTGTGCAGTGACAATATGACTGAATCAAGATGCAAGACTACATGAATCAGACTTGAATACATAGTGCAGACACTAATAGCAATGTCTTATACAAATCAGAAGCATACACGAGTCGTAGTACAGTATGAACTGAACCAACACCTTCAACCAAGTCGTAAACATGCAAAGAAAACAAAACTGCAAGAGACCAGAAGTAATCAACATCAAGTCATGACAGCACCCACTGGATCAAGGTGGAATAAAGACTACAAGGACAATACATATATATACCTACATAGATGTATGTATACACATGGTTTCATTTCATATTCAAGACAACAGTAACGACAGTAGTTTCAAAGAATTTGCTAAATAAGTTCAAGGCCGAAGATAAAAAAAATGCCACAGGAACTTCAAAATCAAAGTCAGACCGAAGTCAATAAAACAAATCAGGTTAAATGTCAGAAAAACAACCTCGTAATGACCAAGGTAGCAAGGAACGAGATCGAACAGTTCAATATGGAAGTCGTGACAACCACGAAAATCAAACAGATTAAAATCAACACAAAACAACCTAAATAGAACTGCAAGCAAAATTAATCGACAACTCAAACACTGGAATACGAACGAAATTACAGAATTCGATCATTAAATTAACTCGAGATGTGAATTAGATGTGAGCAAACTCACCTTCTTCGACGTGGCAGCCGTGAGCAACGATACTTGGCAGAGCCGACGCAGTGGCATCACGAAGACGAGCTAATGAAATCGCTGGAAGCCCTAATTTGAAAAGGGGAACGAACGAGATAGGAGCCGCCACCGTTTTCTCTCGTATGCTCATGTTAGGGTTTCGAACGAAACACAATGGTTCGGGTTTGCAAAAGGAATGGTCCAACGAGAGGGGGATAGGTTTGCAAATTATCTCAACGAAAAGGAACAAGCCCAATAAAATAAAATAAAGGAACGGGTAAATATAAATTTAAAGCCCGTATTTCTTTAACGAATTTAACAAATTTCAACCCGATTTAAAAATTCCAATAACAACAGAAATTAGCAACCTAATTTAATCGTCTAACAACGGTAATTAATTACTGCGAAATCTCAGATTGTTACAGACTCCCCTCCTTATAAAAATTGCGTCCCCGCAATTTTCATAATTAAGGTCGTCACTAACAATAAATTTTCTAACATAAACTGTTTAAGCTAGAAAAATAAAAGTCAGGAATACAAATGCCAAAGAAATCTTTTAATTTCATAAAAGAAATTCACAAATTCTCAACAAAAATCTAACTATCAATAGATAGTCAGAAAACAACAAAGGCCTAATTATCAAAAACGATAGTTAGAAATCTCAAATCGATAAATATTTGATTATCTCAGTCGATAATCAAATTTCAAATAATTATCTCAAGCGATAATTAAATCTCAAATCAGCAAATATTTAATTATCAAAAGCGATAATCAAATCAACAAATATTCGATTATCAAAAACGATAATCAAATCAACAAATATTCGATTATCAAAAACGATAATCAAATCAACAAATATTCGATTATCAAAAACGATAATCAAATCTCAAATCAGCAAATATTTGATTATCTCAGGCGATAATCAAATCTCAAATCAGCAAATATTCGATTATCAAAAACGATAATCAAATCAACAAATATTTAGTTATCAAAGACGATAATCAAATCAACAAATATTCGATTATCAAAAACGATAATCAAATCAACAAATATTCGATTATCAAAAACGATAATCAAATCTCAATCAGCAAATATTTGATTATCTCAGGCGATAATCAAATCTCAAATCAGCAAATATTTGATTATCTCAGGCGATAATCAAATTTCAAATCAACAAATATTTAATTATCAAAGACGATAATCAAATCAACAAATATTCGATTATCAAAAACGATAATCAAATCAACAAATATTCGATTATCAAAAACGATAATCAAATCAACAAATATTCGATTATCAAAAACGATAATCAAATCTCAAATCAGCAAATATTTGATTATCTCAGGCGATAATCAAATCTCAAATCAGCAAATATTTGATTATCTCAGGCGATAATCAAATCTCAAATCAGCAAATATTTGATTATCTCAGGCGATAATCAAATTTCAAATCAACAAATATTCGATTATCGAAGACGATAATCAAATCAACAAATATTCGATTATCAAAAACGATAATCAAATCAACAAATATTCGATTATCAAAAACGATAATCAAATCAACAAATATTCGATTATCAAAAACGATAATCAAATCAACAAATATTCGATTATCAAAAATGATAATCAAATCTCAAATCAGCAAATATTTGATTATCTCAGGCGATAATCAAATCTCAAATCAGCAAATATTTGATTATATCAAGCGATAATCAAATCTCAATTCAGCTAATATTTGATTATCTCAGGCGATAATCAAATTTCAAATCAACAAATATTTAATTATCAAAGACGATAATCAAATCAACAAATATTCGATTATCAAAAACGATAATCAAAACTCATAACATCAAATATCTAATTATCACAAGCGATAATCAGAAACAACAAATATCCGATTATCAAAAACGATAATCAGAACTCATAACATCAAATATCTAATTATCACAAGCGATAATCAGAAACAACAAATATCCGATTATCAAAAACGATAATCAGAACTCATAACATCAAATATCTAATTATCACAAGCGATAATCAGAAACAACAAATATCCGATTATCAAAAACGATAATCAGAACTCATAACATCAAATATCTAATTATCACAAGCGATAATCAGAAACAACAAATATCCGATTATCAAAAACGATAATCAGAACTCATAACATCAAATATCTAATTATCACAAGCGATAATCAGAAACAACAAATATCCGATTATCAAAAACGATAATCAGAACTCATAACATCAAATATCTAATTATCACAAGCGATAATCAGAAACAACAAATATCCGATTATCAAAAACGATAATCAGAACTCATAACATCAAATATCTAATTATCACAAGCGATAATCAGAAACAACAAATATCCGATTATCAAAAACGATAATCAGAACTCATAACATCAAATATCTAATTACCTGCAGATAATTAGATTCAACAAATATCTAGAAATCAATTAAGATACTCTAGAAAATCAACATAAAAGGTTGGATCGATCCCCTCAGATGGCGAGTTTTAGCTACGCCGCACGTGCATCTCATATGGCTGAAGCCTACCAAGTACCCATCATAATTTTGGCGCCCATCATATGACCCGAAGGTCCAACATATGACCCGAAGGTCTGGTACTGGTATTTGACCCGAAGGTCCATCATATGACCCGAAGGTCCTCATAGTGGCTCGAAAGCACACGAAAATCATCATATATCAATTAACGAGTCCGGAATTAACCGAAATAGCAAACGCACATGTCCCATACCACGTGTTTTACTAAATCGTTTGATTCTCTTCATCGTTTCCTTGAACGTGTAAAATCATCAAAATCATCAAACAATAAATGTTTCAATTAACGAGTCCGGAATTAACCAAAATAGCAAACGCACATGTCCCATAACCACGTGTTTTTACTAAATTGTTTAAATCTCTTCATCGTTTCCTTGAAAGTGCAAAATTGTGTATTCCAAAAATAATATTTCACATTCTCAAACGGAAAAGTCCGGAATTAAGCGAATCAGTAAAAGAAAGGGGTCATAATCCTCGACTTTGCTGAAATGTTTAAATCTCTTTCTCATTCTTTTGAAAACGCAAAATGCAAACTTCTGAAAATAATTTTATTTATTTTATAAAAGTAATAATTTACATTCTCAAACGAACAAATACGGAATTAAGCGAATCAGTAAAAGAAAGGGGTCATAGTCCTCGATTTTGCTGAAACGTTTAAATCACTTCCTCATTCTTTTGAAAACGTAAACTGAAAAATTTTGAAAACAATTTTTATTTTTAAAACGCTTTTTATAATCACGTGGTTAAATCAGCAACATAAGTAGCAACTTCAACAAAGAAATGGTACTTCTCAAAACAACATAAAACTAATCTCAAAATCAGCATTGCGGGATAACCGCTTGAAAACCCACTTTAAAATTTGACGGTTACTGAAGTCAAAGCGACAGTAAATTTTAAACGTCAAAATCTCATCAAGATAATTCGCATCAATATAAAATACCAGTGAATTTTCATTCATTTAAAAATGTCAACAAAACACCGCGCTTCAAAATATAGCATTGGTGTAAAAATCCCGTTATAAGAATAACGGCAACAATATACGTTTATAACCAAGCATCGGTTCAACGTAAAATTAGTGTAGTAACGTGCAACTCATGTTTGCACGCACACTACTAAATAAACAAAGAAATTACTCAAATATATCTTCAATGAAGATAATTTAAAACAGCAAAAATCTAATCAGCATGCGATTAGTATTAAAGAAAACCAGTATAAATTTTCAACAAATCAAAACCACTGGTTAAACAACATAATGAATTAAATTCATTTTCATATTTTGATTTTTAAATCAAAATAATTATCAGCTGTACTCAGCGAAACAGTCTTACTGTTTCCGCTACGCACTCTGATAACAAAACACAAATCAATCGAATCATCGAAGTACAATTTCACTTTTATTTTTAAATAAAGCTATTTAAAAATCTTCATCATAATTTCAAAACTTTAGTTTTGACTCAAAGCACATATAAAACATCGACACATAGTTGTAACACATGTTCCATCTAAGTTATGTTTTATATTATGTCCATAAACCCCAAGCTCTGATACCAACTGTGACGCCCCACCTCTATGATTACAATAACAAAGAGTATTAAAAGAAATACTGTCTATTATTACGAAGAATAAAGCTGGATAGGAGCGGCCATCCGCAGTTAGGCCTTACACTAGTATTGGTTATCTCGATAGGAGTGGTATATATTTTTATTTTTCATCTCACATTTATTTACTCCCATCGACATACCCAATTCTAGTATAAAACGAACTACGATGGTTCATAATAGTTTAGGACAATATATATAATAATAACACAGATAAAGTAAATGCGAAACACGAATATAACAGAAAGTCTCATATATATATATATATATATATATAATTGAAGTCAGTTGATATACATGTGATACAATACATATGATACAACTACACTGTCGACTCTGGAAGTTACATATACAAGTACATTATCTTGAATAATATACATGGATATAAAACACCCTATACATATACGCTGACTACTAAACATGACGACGACTACTCCAAAAGATATGAAGTGACTTCATAGCTCAAGCAGCAACCCAAAGTAAGATATCAACATCCTGTAAATACTCGATCTGACCCGAGTATTACATTCAAAAGAAAATAATACACGGGTCAGTCTAATTCAAACTCAGTTATTAGTGCACAGAAGCAATAATAATTAAATATGAATAGACGACAGTCACAATAAATCTCGTCTATCCGATCCTTAAATAAAGAAATCGGATAACGATAAATATAACACGTAACAGTGTTAAACAACAAATCAGCAAATTAAACCAAATCAGAATATTGAATTGAATAAACAAAACAGTTCAAACCATTGAAATATCAATTAAAATATTAATTCGGGTAGGGCTGCAGTACACGCACGCGTGCACTGCCTCGCCACTACAGCATATGGAATATGCAAAAGATCAAATAATCAAAACAAGAGAGAATATCTTAAAAGCCATACCGTGTGGCTGCAGTTCACGCCTGCGTGCACTGCCTTGCCACTACAGTGATGATGTACCCAAAGGATCAACGAATCCAAAATCAAATGAAGATTCAAATATCAATACCACTGCCTCAATGGTCAAAGTAGGATGACATGGATAGTGAGCACATATTTACTGATGTGTGTGAAATAGGCCGAAGTGTGCAGTGACAACATCAGTGAATATATGCGGAGTCAAGACTGCAAAGAAATCAAGTGATATGAAAGCAACAACCAAAATCAAGGCAAAATGAAGCCTGCAGCTCAACTTTACTGCAGTTCCAAACCAAAGCATTAAGGACTCAATAAATACTTGAGCTCAAGACAATATAAAACAAAACGAACAAACAAATGCCACAGTGAAAAAGAAGAGTTTGTGTACATTTCGTCTTGATATGCAGGAAGGTTTGCACGTTAATGATCTAGGCTACACATAATTCATGCACACATATAAGCTTTGCCCAGTTCGAAGTAAGTATATGCATGAACGAAATTTCGACTCAATATGTGATGTGCACAGCCGCTAGTATATACAAGTATGTAGTATGAACTAAAGTGAGCGAGTACTCGATGCTCTAACTTGAAAAACAATGGACAGATGAAATGACAGTCACATTCCAATGCAACTGAGGATGAATAATGCATGCCAACATTAGTGACACAGGGAAATGCAAACTGTACACATAAATGAACAAATAGCACTTCAGACTACATAATAACACCAGTAGGTAGACTATACAACCCAGAATCATAAGCATGTATAGGGTCAAATGCAAAGTCAAGTGAGTTTCAAATAGAACCAGTGAACACCAAGCAGCAATGCACACTGAAGACTACAAGTCAAATGCCAGTGAAACATGTGCAGACACAACCACAAAACTGAGTACTAGTAGGTACACAATAAAACATTCACATGGCTTAATCAATGGTGAAGCAACCAGGCTGTACAAAAGTGCTTCAGACATATACAGGTGTGCAGTGACAATATGACTGAATCAAGATGCAAGACTACATGAATCAGACTCGAATACACAGTGCAGACACTAATAGCAATGTCTTATACAAACGGAAGCATACACGAGTCGTAGTACAGTATGAACTGAACCAACACCTTCAACCAAGTCGTAAACATGCAAAGAAAACAAAACTGCAAGAGACCAGAAGTAATCAACATCAAGTCATGACAGCACCCACTGGATCAAGGTGGAATAAAGACTACAAGGACAATACATATATATACCTACATAGATGTATGTATACACATGGTTTCATTTCATATTCAAGACAACAGTAACGACAGTAGTTTCAAAGAATTTGCTAAATAAGTTCAAGGCCGAAGATAAAAAAAATGCCACAGGAACTTCAAAATCAAAGTCAGACCGAAGTCAACAAAACAAATCAGGTTAAATGCCAGAAAAACAACCTCGTAATGACCAAGGTAGCAAGGAACGAGATCGAACAGTTCAATATGGAAGTCGTGACAACCACGAAAATCAAACAGATTAAAATCAACACAAAACAACCTAAATAGAACTGCAAGCAAAATTAATCGACAACTCAAACACTGGAATACGAACGAAATTACAGAATTCGATCATTAAATTAACTCGAGATGTAAATTAGATGTGAGCAAACTCACCTTCTTCGACGTGGCAGCCGTGAGCAACGATATTTGGCAGAGCCGACGCAGTGGCATCACGAAGACGAGCTAATGAAATCGCTAGAAGCCCTAATTTGAAAAGGGGAACGAACGAGATAGGAGCCGCCACCATTTTCTCTCGTATGCTCATGTTAGGGTTTCGAACGAAACACAATGGTTCGGGTTTGCAAAAGGAATGATCCAACGAGAGGGGGATAGGTTTGCAAATTATCTCAACGAAAAGAAACAAGCCCAATAAAATAAAATAAAGGAACGGGTAAATATAAATTTAAAGCCCGTATTTCTTTAACGAATTTAACAAATTTCAACCCGATTTAAAAATTCCAATAACAACATAAATTAGCAACCTAATTTAATCGTCTAACGACAGTAATTAATTACTGCGAAATCTCAGGTTGTTACACAGATCGAGAAACAGACTTCAAATTTGACTTGCGCTCGTCGGAAGCTTCAAATCGATATATTATTTCGATATATTCTGAGTTTAAATTTTGATTTAATTTTGGATTGCAATTGGATTTGGAACTGGTTCTATTTTGTCTGCCGTTGAGAAGGAGAAGTGGCCAATTGAATTGTACGTACAGAAAACTGAATATGAGGAGTGGCTAGTGTTTATTACTGGATATAATTAGTTAGGTTAAAAGTAGAAATAACGAATCGAATATGATTTGGGTTGGAACGATAAACGACCCGAAAAGTCCGTTCTGCCTCCGGAACGAAATGGGTCAAACCATATATCAAAATAGATGTTTTCAACTATTTTAAGTTCAATGAAACAGGTTTCAAGTCCTAATTCCATCGTATGAAGAAGTTATGCTAAAATCAAGTTATTATAAATTGATTTCAATCGATTTCAACTTAATTGATTTCTAGGCGTTTCGAGCCCGTACGATCAAACGACAAGTCCGATCGTTACAAAACTTGAAAATCTATATAAATTCACCGTTACGGATCCGACGAAACAGGTTTCGTCGAAATCCGAGTCCGTGGCCAGAATGGCTATTTTTCAGGTTAATTAAATAATTCAATATTAAAATAATTAAACTCTTCTTCAATTCAGATTTAATTATTTACCACTTTTATCATTTCTACATAAAAATAAACTAATAATTCATTAACCAAAATTTCGATGTCAATCAAATAAGTATTTATTGTAAAATTTATAGTGTTTACCTTCAATTTAAGTACATTCAAATAAATTATATTTTAATTTCAAATAGAATTAATTCAATTTGTTTTCAATCTCTTTATTCAATCAATCATCATCTTATGGATAAATTTAACATTAGTATATATCCAATTACCCTAATATTTTTACAGTCATCAACTAAATTCATATTAACGTAGTTTTTAATTACGTTTAATAGTAATGGCTCTAGATCTAATTCAGTAGATTAAATAAAAGGGTCAACAATTAAGGATTATCACCATTTGCCTAATTTAATCCCATTCATACTTTATTATCAACCAACAAACATTATAATTACTTATTTAACATTGATTTTATCAAATTACAGTTTACTGCGTATTATTTCATCAATTAATATAACTTTGAATTTATTTCCTAATTTACTATTTACAATTAATTATAGCCTTACATTTGTTTCAATTAATTGGGATTGCACTAAATTAGTTATTTGTTAACTTGCATTAACATTCTTACATTTCATTACCGTTATTAATTCATTAACAAATTACAATTTTTTATATCTATTCTTGATTTAATTACCAAAATCTTATTAAATTACAAATTTTAAACATTGAAAATTATGGGTCGTTACAGTGAATTAAGTTGAAAATTGTAGAATATTAATGTAATAAATGGAAAACCAGTGTTAACTATGTCCATAAAGTAAGGATTGATTGAATAAAAAGATTGAAATCAAAATGAATCAATTTATTGGGTTTTAAATTATAATTAATGAATTTATTGCAATTGGAATTGAAACGCTGTAATTTGCGCAATATTAATAGTTGAATTTGACATGGAATTTTTTTTAATAGATTATAATTACTAGTTAATCAAAAGTGATAAAAATTTGGTAGTTACAAAATTTTAATTTGAAAAGTGACAAATTTAATTTAATAATAATTTATTTAATTAACGTGAAAATAGCCATTTTAGCCACTGTCATCGATTTCAAAGAAACCAGTTTCATCAGATCTATAACAGTGAATTATTTTAGGATTTCAAAATTCGTAGCGATCGGATTTGTCGTTTGATCATGTGGGCTCCAAAAGCGTAGAAATAAATTTAATGAAATCAATTTAAATAAGCTGATTTTAAAAGATAACTTCTGTATACAATGGAATTAGAATTTAAATCTTGTTTCATTGAGTTTAAAAACATCGAAAATCTATATTTTAATATATTGGATGACGCATTTTCGTTTCGGGTACGGAACAGGTTTTTCGGGTCGTTGTTATCGTTTCGATCCAACCCTGCCTATATATAGGCTGTAACAAACCTTAGTTATTTCTCATTTTATTATTTCTATACATAGATCTTCTTCCTCCTTCTCAAATGTCATAACATCAAACCAATTTTCCAAAATTCCTAAACCTAATTTCAAAAAAAAAGTTGGTTGCTCCAGGTTTGCTTCGAGTCAGGAAGAGGTTTGCTTCGGGTTTCAAAGGCGAAACCCTACAGCGACTTCGGGTCAGAGAGAGTTCCATGCCAAACAAGGTGGATCTAGTCACGCTTCGAGTCCCAAAGGTAAAAACCCTACAGTGACTTCAGGTCAGGAGCCAAATGACTTGGGTCTCGGGTGATTTTGGCAAAAACTAAGAGCAAGCACCGGGTAATTGAGGCGGCGAGCTGAAGACAAAATTTTCCAATCTTCTAAAGTTAATAACTTATGCATATGAGCTCGGATTCATGCGTGGTTTTATCCACTGTAATCATATGTAAATTTTGAACATTTTGGAACTAGTTTGGCTGCATTCTAAGACCGTTAAATTTTTGGATTTTAAATCGACGACAAATCGAAGGGAGTGTTTTGACCCATTCATAACTACTGGATTATCTTTTGTTAGTTAAATTGAATTTATGATGCGATTAGAAATTGATTGGTTGTTGTTTGGTTGTCATTCCATTTAAATCTGACTTTTATTTAGTATTTTCTCCATTAATTTAATATTAAATTCTAAATTGCCAGTTAATACCCCTTATTGATAATTAGTCACTTGTTATTGTTTATTGATTGGTTGGTTTGAATGGTGATTGTGACAGACGTTGATTGTTGATATTGGATGACTGGATGTTATATTTCATACTGCTATAACACTGCAAGTTCCCTATGGGTTGAAATGATACATACCTTAATGATTTGTTAGATCAGGGAGAAATCGTTATGGGTTGTAAAGATAGACTCAAGCGATTTCATGGATTTGAAGTATAATTTGGGACTGGGGGTTGAAATAATGTACACCCGTAAGATTAAAAATATTTATGGATTGAAATGATAAATACCCGTATCACTTGACCATATGGTAGAAAATTATATACGGATACCGGATTGGTTAAATTAAACGATTTTAAACCCTTATATTTTGAATTTGGTTAAATGATAGTTTGAAGGAAATTGATTTATATAAACTGAATCATTTTGAGAATCCAAGTTTAAATGTTGGAATTGGAGATTGGTTTAAGTTAAAGTTTTACAGTTGAAGTATAAACAAAATTTATCGAAATTAAGTTGTTGAAATGTTTGAAATCTATTAGAATTGGAATAACCTAAATTTATATTTTAAGATTTGAAATTGGTATTTGATTTAAAATATGGATATGGTCCAGATTTGTTGAAATGGAAGCAAAGTTAAATTTGATGTTAAATTCACATATATTATTTTAATATAAATTGTTTAAAATATATTGTTTTCAAAAATCCCGACTATTAAGATTTTCAAATATTAAACTAATTTAATCAATTTTAAACTATTATAAACTAGTTTAATCAAATTAAACTATTTTAATTTATTTTAAACTATTATAATCTATTTTACCTATTGTAAACTAATTAATCCATTTTAATCTATTTTAAATCTATTTAATATAATTTAAATCTATTCGTCAATTTTAAATTTATTTTGTCTATTTAAAATCAATTTAATATAATTTAAATCTATTTGGTCTATTTTTAAATTTGTTTAATCTATTTTAAATCTATTTAATATAATTAAAATCTATTTAATCTATTTTAAATTTATTTAATTTATTTAAATCTATTTAATATAATTTAAATTTATTTAATCTATTTTAAATCTATTTAAACTATTTTAAACCTATTAAAACTATCTTAAATCCATTTAATTTATTTTAATCCTTTTTTCAATTTTAGAGTATTCTAACTATTTAAAGTTTTATTTTTAAACTATGACAAACAAATTAAACTATTTATAACTATCTAAATTATTTTTTGAATTTCAGATTTGTGTAAAGTGGAAGTGCTTATATTTAAATCCTTGACTTAAAAGCGAATATGGTTAAATGATGTTAAAACCTAAGTTGGGATTCATATGATATTTTTTGGTGAAATGACATATTTGATTAAATATGATGACTTTGAAATAAGATTTAACCTATTTTGTCGATATGATTTCAAAAGTAAATAATGTTCTTGAAAGTGATATGTTTGAGCTGAATATGATATTTTGATATCAATTATGATAAACGGCTTTGGAAATTAAAAGAATCATCCAGTGCGAAATAATTGTTTGGCTGTTAAAGAGACCGGGGTCGGATATTGTCATAATCTCTGCCAATACCGAAAACCACATTAACAACTGTGTACGTGGTGGATATTCCAGAATGAAGTAGGATGGTTTGGCGAACAATTCTATATGAGGTATTTATATAGCGCTGACTACCGTAAGTCAACTTGGTGTGACTAAAACAAGAGTTGTACCTAGGCCAAGTGAGGTCGCACCTCCGGTCGGACATGCTTCTTTGATACCATATTATGACTTTGTGACTGATTTAGTGGCCACCCCTTTATTTGATTATGGGACCGTGTTCCGAGGTGGGTGGTAGTAGCTTCTATGCTTCACCACCAGCCTGGTTCTGCAAACAGTAGAATCATACCCTAACATCCCCTAGCAGCCTTGTCATATGTCTTATCGCACCTTCTACGAGTTTGGTTTGTGCCGTACCTATGAAGTTGTAACAACCCGCACATTTATCAATTGTATATTTAAATATTTTATTTAAATATTTTATCGTTCGTCGGATTTTGGTCCGAAAACCTACTTTTTGCAAACATTCGAATTGGGACTCGAGACCACCCCCATTGAGTTCAAAATGACGTTTGCGACCTTTTTGAGTATAAACTTCGATATGTTTGGAGTTAGTGTAATTTTGCTACTTTTTCACTTAGGGCTTTGGTTTGGGCTGAGCCCATTGACCCCATTTTATCAACCTAGCTCCAACCCTCTTCTCTTCATTCCTTCATAATTTCCTAATACATTCAAGCTTCATAAAAAATGGGGGAAGAGAAAAAGAATTAGGAAATCCTAAGCCCTAATTTCCATTAGCAAATCCATTTTCTAGCTCCAAACTCAAGAGAACCCATTGGTAAGCTTTCTCTTCATCTTCTCCAACTCATTCTCTCTTTGATTTCAGAAATTTCCTAAACCTAATTTAGAAAATGTTTCTCTTTTAAGCTTAGGTTGAGGCTTCTTGAGTTGTTATTGAAGAGGAATTGATCTTAGCTTGTTATAAAGCTTCTCCTTCATTGATTTGGGTTAAAAGGTGAGATTTTTATCTCACATCTATGACTATAATTATCTTTGGTTGTTGGGTACGAATTCCTAACACTTCTTCATGTGCATTTGCTCTTGATTTGGATTGGTTTTGTGAATATTCCAATTTTTGGGTTTTTAAGTCAAATTTGTGTGAAAATCCTTTTATGGATGTTTGATCATGCTTTTGGTGATGCATCGAGGAGCATATAAGGCCGGGTAGCCGATTGGCATAAATCCTTAGACCCAATGCTCGTCCGGTTGCATTTTGGAAGAGTTTGCCGTTTATTTGAATAGGTTGAAAAACAGCCCAGACATGATTCAGTCGACTGAATCTTCTGTTCAGTCGACTGAACCTGGAACCCGAAAGTTTCCAGGCATGATTCAGTCGACTGAATCCTCTGTTCAGTCGACTGAACCTGGAAACAGAAAGTTTTCTGAACCTGGAAAATTTCCAGGTACAGGGTCAGTCGACTGAAAACTCTGTTCAGTCGAATGAACCTGCTGTTTGAGTCCATTTTGCCTTTATGGATTGAATTTCCAATGTTAATCGATTTGTGTTGATTCCCTTTTGTTATTATCACTTATTATCGACTTTGATGACATTTTCTTCGTGATTTTTGGGAATGTCCATTTTGATGGATTCGGTATCGATTTCTTTGGATTTTATTCACGTCTTTGAATGTGAATTTTAGTGATTGATTGTTCCTACAATCTTCTTTGTGATTTGTCACTTTAAAAATATAAAGGTTTCAATACTAGTAGTAAATATCAAAATTCTTTCATCAAACGATTTCAACACTATTTTATTACAAAGCTCGTTTTCTCAAACCGATTTCCAATCTATTAGTATATACAAACCTTTACCTCACTCGTATGAGAAATCTAATTAAACGACTTAGTAAAACAAGTGGTATGAAACGCTTGCGTTTACTTCGTCGGTTAATTCTTGGACTTGTTCGATTGAATCTCTTGTGACAATTTTCTAGTGGAGATCTACAATTTGTTCGTAAATATTTAAGTTAAGCTAGTGGTTATGGGACATGAAGCTAAGCTCATATATTTACTAGCTTATTGTAATTGACACTTCTTGATGATCATGACGATCATTTTTATGTTTTAGACTAGCATGTGCAATGTCTTTGCTTTTGATTCATTGGATGTACCATTTGCACTACATCAATGATATACTTTTGATTCATTGGATGTACCGTTTGCACTACATCAATGATATACTTTTGATACATTGGATGTACCGTTTGCACTACATCAATGTCTTTGTTTTGATACATTGGATGTACCGTTTGCACTACATCAATGTCTTTGCTTTTGATTCATTGGATGTACCGTTTGCACTACATCAATGATATACTTTTGATACATTGGATGTACCGTTTGCACTACATCAATGTCTTTGCTTTTGATTCATTGGATGTACCGTTTGCACTACATCAATGATATACTTTTGATACATTGGATGTACCGTTTGCACTACATCAATGTCTTTGCTTTTGATTCATTGGATGTACCGTTTGCACTACATCAATGATATACTTTTGATACATTGGATGTACCGTTTGCACTACATCAATGTCTTTGCTTTTGATACATTGGATGTACCATTTGCACTACATCAATATCTTTGCTTTTGATTCATTGGATGTACCATTTACACTACATCAATGATATGCTTTTGATACATTGGGTGTACCGTTTGCACTACATCAATGTCTTGGCCATCCTTTTCTTGTGATTTCTGGATTTCGTGTATTGAATTCTGGAATTTATGTTTCACCAACTTTTACGGTTGACATTGATATATATGTCATTTATTGTGGCTTGGTGAATGAAATTAGGAGCATGACATTCTTTTTTATCTTTGAGAAGATCTTTGCGATATTGATTAATCTCTTGTTGATTTTTCAATTAGTTATTTATCACAGCTTGGCATTGTGATTATTATACGTTTAGTCATATCTCTTATTCTATATCATTTCTTTTGATATTTATAGCTTGACTGATCCGTTTATTATTTTCTTCTTAAATAATACTCAGGTCAGACCGATATGTTACAGGTGCTTCTGTTTGACTTCTCTTCTGGGGTTATCATATGATCTTTTGGCAAACTACTTAGGTTAGTAGTTTATTTTGTTGTATACACTTGAGATATAGACTCATAGTTGTATTCTTTTGTATAACACGTTTTGCTATTCTTTTGTATTATTGTGGATCTTTTTGACCACTACTCTGATATACACTTCCATGTGTTTATTATATATTCATATCTTCTTCCGTCTTGGTGATATGAATTATCTGTGACTGATTTGTGTTATGTTTATTTCTATATTTGTTTCCGAAGATTATTATAGCCACTGTGTAGTAGCTTTGTGTTTGTGTCGGTATGCCGGATTTCCTCTTGATAAAGTATTGCATGTTATACTATCTGACATATCGATGCTCGCGCAAAGCAATTACACGGATGGTCGCTCCTCAACAGCCTTATTCTCCGTGCTAGTCGACAGCATTACACCATAGTGTTCTTGGCTAGCGTGGGTATAGAGGTGGGGCGTCACAGCTTGGTATCAGAGCCAAACTTCGGAACAATATGGAATATTATAACAAGAATCATCGTCCTAAGTCCATCTTAGGAGTCGTGCTTTAGGATTTTATTCGAGTCTTCGTACCGATTCATCCTATTTTCTTTATGATTCCTTGTTTTATCTTTCAAGATTGCTTGATATTCATTTGGTGAATAACCTTTTTCTCCTCTTTCTTTTCTAAAGGAAGAGAAATGGTTAGACCAGGCCGTCCCAGCGCCGGTCAATCTAGTGCTTCTCCTCAGGATGGAGTATTTATGTCTGCCCAGCAGCTTCTTGATCTAGTAAAGAACGCTCAAGCAGCCGGACCCAATCTAGAGCGTACTCATCCTAGATCCGGTTTTGCACGCTTGTGTAGAGACTACACCGATTTGGGTGGAGGGCCATTCAAGGGATCCGAGAGTGTTATTGAAATTCAAGCTTGGCTCAAATCATGCGATTGTATCTTTTCTCGCATGAACCTTATTGATCTACATCGAGTCCAAGTGGCTTCTAGCATGCTCCAAGAAAGAGCGTTAGATTGGTATGAGCTCTTGACTTCGGAGATTATCGAAGCGGATCTTACTTGGGAGCAATTTCGGGAAAGATTCGAATTAAAGTTTGTGCCGGAGGCTGAGAAAGTAACTTTAGCCCGGCGTTTCATAGACCTTGTTCAAGGTGAATCTTCTGTGACAGACTATGTCGCATCTTTCGAATCTCTGTCCAAATACGGGGTTGAATACATCAACACCCCATTGAAGAAAAATCAAAGATTTGTCTATGGCTTGAATAAGAATCTTAAGAAGCCATTACTCCTGAAACTTGAGGTTTCATTTGATCAGCTTATTGATATCGCTCTTCGTCTTGAAGAGGCCGATAGAGAAGGTGATGTTGAAGTTGTGCGTGCCCAACAAAACTTCAACAACAACATGAAGAGGCCTATTAAATTCAAAGGCCCCATTCCCAACAAGAAAGGGAGGCAAGAAACCCCGGTAGCAAAAGCACCTACCTCTAGTCGTGGACGATGCTACAACTGTGGTTTCACAGACCAATATGCTAGGGAGTGCCCGAAACCCTTCTTTTGTCATTATTGCAAAGGTTCGGGTCATCTTTTATCTTCGTGTCCTAAGCTTCCAAGCAAGAGAGAAGGAGAGCAGCAAGCCCCTAGCAACTCTTCTCTTGGTCAAGGTATTTTACATTCAATCCTTGATGACATTTGTTTTGTGATCTTCCTATTTGAATTCTTGTTGATATGGGTTCATCTTATCATTTTTATATCAAAAGAACTTGTGATTCTTTTTCTTTAAACATTTATGGGCTTGATGACTTCTTTGAGGATTGCGAATCCAGATTAGTAGATCCGCAACACTCAATTTGCTTTCTATTGATGTCGAAATTATTTTATGTGATTTTTCTTTCCGAGCCGATATTTTTACTTAGGCTTCGGAATTGATCTTTGGAAAGGAATGGCTTAATCATTGTGAAGCCCTATCCTATATTTTCGAGTGGACTATTCATCTTCGACATTTTCTATCTGTTAAGCAGCTTTCTAATTTTTCTTTGTGATTCCGATTTCACATTTTTGGTGAAATCATTTTATTCCTTAAGCCCACTTATAAGGAAAGTGTTGTTTCTCTTATCTAAATAATTTATGAAACTTTTCGTATTTTTGAGTTTGTCTTAGGATTTATCACCTAAGAAATCTTTTGTGTGGTGATAAGGTCTTTTCAGCTCGACCTTGCCACCGGTTTTCATTTGCTATGAGTTGCGGGAGTTTGCATTCCACTTACCGCATTCCGCACTCATTACGGTTCTTATGAATGACTTATTTTGTCATTCAGTTTGTCCAGCTTATTTCATCCATTTTATAAATCGAATATTCTATGAATATTTCGATGAGACCATTCTTGTATTTATTGATTTTGGATGAAAATAGTAATTTAAAATTTTGCAAATCTTTTCCATAAGATTTATTTAAATGTAAAATTGGATTTTGTTCTTAAAACGAACAAAGAATATTCTTAGAAGTTTTTGAGAAACCTACTTACCCTATAGAATATGATTTTGTGATTGTATTGCCCATTTAGTGTGTTAAGAATTCTGGTCGATGCGCTTGATCAACGTTATCGATAAGAATCTCCTAAACGCTTTGATGAGACAATCAGACACGATATATTGACTTGTAAAATGTAAATTTTTCTAGAAATATTTTTACATTGAGATAATTGTAATTTTGAAAGTTTTAACTTTTCGGGAAAGAAAATTATTTAAAAGAAGTTCTTTCTTTTCGATACTCTTATTCTTGTGATTCTCGTGGGGAACCAAGACTTTATCTTTTGTACCAATGCTAATCATATTGGTTTGGATGCCGTTCTCTTGCAAAGGAGAACGTGCTATCACTTGTGCTTCTAAATCATTATAGCCTATCGAGACTAGATATACCACTCGTGATCTAGTGCTCGCGGTTATGGTTTCTACTTTTAGATTTTGGCATCATCATTTTTGGGGGAGAAATTTGTTCTCCACCTCGATCATAAATCTTTGGAATATTTATTTTCTCATAAGAAACTTCATGTTGACTCGAGTTCCTAGCATCTTATGATCTTGATATTCTTTTATTCCCGAAAGGGAAATCGTGTTGCCAACGCGCTTTGTCGTAGGCAACAAGTTGTTGATTCTTTGATGTTGTCGGAATGGAATTTTCTTTTTATCAAGTTCATCGGGCGTTTTGACGTACTTCGTTTTATTGAGTTTCATCTCATCTCTTTTATGGACTAGCGTCCGATGTTCTTTTATAGTGTTCGGTTCATCGGGGGTATTGTTATTATACTACATCGATGTTCCATCTTATCTGGATCAATGGATGTACCATTATTATACTACATCATTGTTCCAGTTTATCGGTTCATTGGACGTACCATTTTTGTACTACGTCGGTGTTCCGAAATTATTCGGTCTTTGGTTCATTGGACGTACCGTTTTTGTACTACGTCGGTGTTCAACATTATTCGAGTTTCAAGTTTCTCGGGCGTACTGTTTCTGTACTACGCCGTTGCTCTGGCTCAATTTTCTGCTATTCTTGACGTTCTCCACGTCTTTTATCTACGGAAATGCCTTAGGGTTTTCGGTTTTTATTCTTGAGCCCGGTGATATTGTGAAAATTGAAGTTTCACCAGTTTTGATTTATGAGCAACATTCCATTCGCATCCTTGCTTCGGAGGTTGAGCGCCTTCGGAATAAAGATATTCTTCTTGTGAGAGTTCAATGGTTCTCAAATCTTCGGGATTACTCCTGAGAATCTAGAGAATTCATCGAGCGATCCCGTTCAGGCTTACTCTTTATGCTCCTTATGGTGAACTTCCTATTTCAAATTTTCTTTTGTGTTGATATGCTTCTATGGTTGTTACTTCTTATTTTCTTCTTAAGTATTGCAAGGACGCAATTTCTTTAAGGAGGGGAGTCTGTAACAACCCGCATATTTATCAATTGTATATTTAAATATTTTATCGTTCGTCGGATTTTGGTCCGAAAACCTACTTTTTGCAAACATTAGAATTGGGACTCGAGACCACCCCCATTGAGTTCAAAATGACGTTTGCGACCTTTTTGAGTATAAACTTCGATATGTTTGGAGTTAGTGTAATTTTGCTACTTTTTAACTTAGGGCTTTGGTTTGGGCTGAGCCCATTGACCCCATTTTATCAACCTAGCTCCAACCCTCTTCTCTTCATTCCTTCATAATTTCCTAATACATTCAAGCTTCATAAAAAATGGGGGAAGAGAAAAAGAATTAGGAAATCCTAAGCCCTAGTTTCCATTAGCAAATCCATCTTCTAGCTCCAAACTCAAGAGAACCCATTGGTAAGCTTTTTCTTCATCTTCTCCAAGTCATTCTCTCTTTGATTTCAGAAATTTCCTAAACCTAATTTAGAAAATGTTTCTCTTTTAAGCTTAGGTTGAGGCTTCTTGAGTTGTTATTGAAGAGGAATTGATCTTAGCTTGTTTTAAAGCTTCTCCTTCATTGATTTGGGTTAAAAGGTGAGATTTTTATCTCACATCTATGACTATAATTATCTTTGGTTGTTGGGTATGAATTCCTAACACTTCTTCATGTGCATTTGCTCTTGATTTGGATTGGTTTTGTGAATATTCCAATTTTTGGGTTTTTAAGTCAAATTTGTGTGAAAATCCTTTTATGGATGTTTGATCATGCTTTTGGTGACGCATCGAGGAGCATATAGGGCCGGGTAGCCAATTGGCATAAATCCTTAGAGCCAATGCTCGTCCGGTTGCATTTTGGAAGAGTTTGCCCTTCATTTGAATAGGTTGAAAAACAGCCCAGACATGATTCAGTCGACTGAATCTTCTGTTCAGTCGACTGAACCTGGAACCCGAAAGTTTCCAGGCATGATTCAGTCGAATGAATCCTCTGTTCAGTCGACTGAACCTGGAAACAGAAAGTTTCCTGAACCTGGAAAATTTCCAGGTACAGGGTCAGTCGACTGAAAACTCTGTTCAGTCGACTGAACCTGCTGTTTGAGTCCATTTTGCCTTTATGGATTGAATTTCCAATGTTAATCGATTCGTGTTGATTCCCTTTTGTTATTATCACTTATTATCGACATTGATGACATTTTCTTCGTGATTTTTAGGAATGTCCATTTTGATGGATTCGGTATCGATTTCTTTGGATTTTATTCACGTCTTCGAATGTGAATTTTAGTGATTGATTGTTCCTACAATCTTCTTTGTGATTTGTCACTTTAAAAATATAAAGGTTTCAATACTAGTAGTAAATATCAAAAATTTTCATCAAACGATTTCAACACTATTTTATTACAAAGCTCGTTTTCTCAAACCGATTTCCAATCTATTAGTATATACAAACCTTTACCTCACTCGTATGAGAAATCTAATTAAACGACTTAGTAAAACAAGTGGTATGAAACGCTTGCGTTTACTTCGTCGGTTAATTCTTGGACTTGTTCGATTGAATCTCTTGTGACAATTTTCTAGTGGAGATCTACAATTTGTTCGTAAATATTTAAGTTAAGCTAGTGGTTATGGGACATGAAGCTAAGCTCATATATTTACTAGCTTACTGTAATTGACACTTCTTGATGATCATGACGATCATTTTTATGTTTTAGACTAGCATGTGCAATGTATTTGCTTTTGATTCATTGGATGTACCGTTTGCACTACATCAATGATATACTTTTGATTCATTGGATGTACCGTTTGCACTACATCAATGATATACTTTTGATACATTGGATGTACCGTTTGCACTACATCAATGTCTTTGTTTTGATACATTGGATGTACCGTTTGCACTACATCAATGTCTTTGCTTTTGATTCTTTGGATGTACCATTTGCACTACATCAATGATATACTTTTGATACATTGGATGTACCGTTTGCACTACATAAATGTCTTTGCTTTTGATTCATTGGATGTACCGTTTTCACTACATCAATGATATACTTTTGATACATTGGATGTACCGTTTGCACTACATCAATGTCTTTGCTTTTGATTCATTGGATGTACCGTTTGCACTACATCAATGATATACTTTTGATACATTGGATGTACCATTTGCACTACATCAATGTCTTTGCTTTTGATACATTGGATGTACCGTTTGCACTACATCAATATCTTTGCTTTTGATTCATTGGATGTACCGTTTACACTACATCAATGATATGCTTTTGATACATTGGGTGTACCGTTTGCACTACATCAATGTCTTGGCCATCCTTTTCTTGTGATTTCTGGATTTCGTGTATTGAATTCTGGAATTTATGTTTCACCAACTTTTACGATTGACATTGATATATATGTCATTTATTATGGCTTGGTGAATGAAATTAGGAGTATGACATTCCTTTTTATCTTTGAGAAGATCTTCGCGATATTGATTAATCTCTTATTGATTTTTCGATTATTTATTTATCACAGCTTGGCATTGTGATTATTATACGTTTAGTCATATCTCTTATTCTATATCATTTCTTCTGATATTTATAGCTTGACTGATCTGTTTATTATTTTCTTCTTAAATAATACTCGGGTCAGACCGAGATGTTACAGGTGCTTCTGTTTGACTTCTCTTCTGGGGTTATCGTATGATCTTTTGGCAAAATACTTAGACTAGTAGTTTATTTTGTTGTATACACTTGAGATATAGACTCATAGTTGTATTCTTTTGTATAACACGTGTTGCTATTCTTTTGTATTATTGTGGATCTTTTTGACCACTACTCTGATATACACTTCCATGTGTTTATTATATATTCATATCTTCTTCCGCCTTGGTGATATGAATTATCTGTGACTGATTTGTGTTATGTTTATTTCTATATTTGTTTTCGAAGATTATTATAGCCACTGTGTAGTAGCTTTGTGTTTGTGTCGGTATGCCGGATTTCCTCTTGATAAAGTATTGCATGTTATATTATCTGACATATCGATGCTCGCGCAAAGCAATTACACGGATGGTCGCTCCTCAACAGCCTTATTCTCCGTGCTAGTCGACAGCATTACACCGTAATGTTCTTGGCTAGCGTGGGTATAGAGGTGGGGCGTCACAGGAGTGCTCCCGAATAGCCCACCAGTTTATGGTAGAGTTTACAGTATTTGTATAGACTACGACATTATATAAAATGTGTTAAAGGGGATATAGGTAACGCCTTAACGCTATTTTAATACTTTACTTTACTGTAGACACTATTATAATAGCGTATTGTACTATGTACATAGATAGTTTGACGGATCCTTAGGAGATGGAATCCCGAATATCACTTAAGTTATTGCACTTATGTTAGACATTGGAAAAGAGACGTCAAACCCCGTAAACATCTCTGGCGCTGTTACACTCATATTTATTTACGATTGATTTAACTTATATAATATCTTTTAGTTCCGACTCGAGTGTTTTGTCGTTTCACTAAGCTCGCGTCAGTTTGAGCTTTTCAACGTATTGAAGACTACTTTTCTAGAGGACGAAGATTTGTATGCAATATTATCTATTTATATTTATTCCACCGCATCATGTTGTTCCGCGGCATTATTTATTTTTTCTTGCTGTATGTAACTCTAATTTTTATAGTAAAATGTAATCAAATGTTATTTGTAAAATAGCTTCATGAACTATTTATTTGATTATTATATTTTATCATTCCGTTATGAGATTCTGTGTTTTGTTTTTCTTTCTTTTCTCCTCTTTTACTTATTTACCCCATAACAATCCTCCTTGTTGAATGGTTTGAGTTTGACATGTGTGGTTTATTATCGATTTAAACCGTCCAAAAAGGTAGGTTGTTACATGGGGCGAAAGCGTTGCTTTAAAAAACATTATTCCTAAGTAAAAGAAAGTGGATGGTTTCGTGACAAACCCTTTTGAAAGCATGGAGAAGCGGCTTCAAAGTTTAAGGCAAAAGAACCCTTTCGAAGGCATTGATTCGAAAGGTTGAATGCGGCAGTAAGAGTTTCGATCCCTTTGAAAGCTTATTTTAAAACAAAAGGTAGCATCGCATTTTAATGCCCTTTCTTTATATAAATAGAAGCAAGTTGGTTATGTCGAAAGCTCCAACCCCTTTGAAAGCCTTATTTCTAATTAAAATAGTTCCAATTTTATAAGATCTACTTCTACCCCTTCGAAAGCATGTTTCCACTCTACGCCTTCCGCCTAACTCCAATCCACTACGCACCAAGGCATTGATACCATGTGTATTGGTTCCGACTTGGTTGGGGGCGGATGTATGGTGTCGAAAGGTGGTTGCTATAAGGGGCGAAGCAGTAATCCTTTACAAAACTGATTTTTAACTTTTTAAAGTAATATCTTTCCAACTAAATTTCCTTATTTGTCATAATTGATTGCCAAATCTTTTCCAAAATCTTTTCTAAAAGTGTTGCATAATTTTGTAATTAACAATTTAAAACAGTTAGCAAATTGCCCCTTCTCCTTTTATAAAGATATAAAACATTTAGGTCACATACCTTAAATAATCATATATCTTTAATACAATACTAAGGAAAATTCTACAAAAATTCTCATAGATCACTTTTAATATGTTTCTAACATATTTAAATTTTTGATCCAAAGCTTACATATAATAGCCAAAAATAATTTAAACCTAATTTAACCATTATCTTTACTATAAAATTCATAGTAAATCCACAACAACTTAGAAAATTATGAAACTTGAAACACATCTCTAAAATAATTTTTTTGATCCTATATCAAAATTGCAAGTCATTTGGATGTCATTTGATAGTTTTTTCAAATCAAACCTTATCATTAATTCAATATGAAACAACATAAATCATCAATAAGCTTATATAACCATTTAAATAATCTAAACATGGCATTTTTCTTTCAAAATAAATTCGAATCTTATATAGAAACCGAAAGCAATAAAAATGAGATGTAATCTATTATTCAACTTAGCTTGTTGTTAAGGACTTTGAGATTTACCCTTGAATTGATTTAATTAAGCTTCCTCCTCAAATTCTTGCTTATCTTCCTTTTGTGTTCCCATAATGGTGGCCGGCCAATGTATAGGTTTAGTTTTTTTAGTAAATGTTGTAAATGAAAAGGGATAAGGTTTTAGGGTATAAGAATATAACATATTCTTATGTTGCCCTTATATTATTACCTTTACTTTTAAAATTTTCATTTGTTCATTCATTACTTAAGGCACGACTACCTTATAATTATACAAATCTCAATCTCTTAACCGCTTTAATCTTTATATTATTCTACTTAATTTACCTAATTAAATCTCTTAAATAATGTTATTTAAAATTTAGAGTGTTACACGTGTCCATCGTAGAATCTTATGTGAGTGCAATTTTCGATAAAATCGTCCTAGTCGAATATCGATCCTGATAGATGAATAACATCTATCCAATCTCGTAACTTCCTAGTGTCGCAATATATGGAACTAGTTTCCCTACTCATATTAATATCCATATATATATATATATATATATATATAATATGCATCACAATTTTATTTATAATCTTGGATTTAGACCAAGGTTCATACTGTAATCTTAAAATGCTAACCGGTCGGCCGTTTACTCCTGGAGCGGTTGGCCGTTTGCCGTCGATAGCCCCTGTAAGAAGTTGCCAATCATCATTGTGTATTATTTTAGTTTAATTATCCATCGTTGCTTTTGTTTATTAATTTTTCAATTATGGTAAACTTACAATTTTAAATATAGTCAACCAAACTTATGAATTTGTGATTTGTAATAGTCAAAACATTCATATTAAATTCCAATTTGTAGTAAACTAGTAACCTAATTTTAGCACCAACAGTAATAAGTTATATCAATTCTTGTCAATCTGTCAAAAAGTTGTATACTTAGATTTATCAGTTTCTTAATTTATAGGTTAACATTAGTTAGATCTATATTAGACTAGAGGAATCATATTTACATAATAATTATTAAATTTTAAATTCAATCAAACAATGTTTCTATTTCAATTTCTAACAACTGGATCAAATAAGGTGTACAAAATTAATTATATGTAAATCATCTAATTAATAATGAACCTATTCACCTTAAACTAAAGCTATTTCCTTTGAGATACGCTTAGAATATCCTTCGCTCACTACATGTTCGCTTGATTTAATCTTATTTAATTCCTCTATTTTTGTGTTTTATTTATTTTAAAGAAACTTGTGATTTGAGGAGAAGGATGATTTTAGTTTTCAGAGGAGCAGAGTTTGGACGTACTGGTTCTAATTTTTATGAATTAGGGTTTGGATTAGAATTGTATTTATAAGGGTGCAAACAAATATTGGTCATCCAAAAGATACGATCTAATATCAAGCATTGGAAAAAATATGATTAAATCCGGGCTGTTGGCCTTTTCAAACCCTAACCGCAATAACGTATTTGGTCAACCGCTATAGATGGGGCCATCGACCTCTTATGATCGACAGGTCCCAATCTATCTTTTGACCGATTGGTTTCTTTATTTATTAATATTTATTTTCGAATTTTGTTTATTAAATTATTTCTTAACAATGAATTTTCAAACATTTATAACTTCCTTAAACTAGCTTCGATTTCAAAACAATATATTTGAAATTGTCTAGAAAATTGCTACAAATGCAATGGTTCAAGTTTCATAACCAAATTCGAACATTTGTGAAAATCCAATTTTTTCCCTTATTATATTTAATTTTAATTCTTTTATTAAATTTTCGAGATGTTACATAAACTTGGGTTAACCATCTTAAAAGGAAGTACGAAAACCATATGCACTTAAAGAATTGTTAAGTATAGTCGGGCTTGGGTAAATTAGGTTACTTTATCCACTTCGATATAAGTGATACACCTGCTTTATTAAAAGTAAGGAGCAATGGATGTCTGATATTTAAAAAAGAAAAATGAGTTGGGTTAAGTTTTCTATAAAATGATTAGACAAACTTTATGAATTTTTTTAAGAAGTAAAATTAAAAGAATTTAATAAAAAAGTAATTTTGCAACAACTACTTTTCTTTTAACAATGAAACTTTTGAAAAAATATAAATAAATAAATAAAAATAACAGTAAGTTAAAAAACCATATTTTCTTTCAAAAATATATTTTTTTGAGAATTTTCTGTTTATAAGTGAAATTTTGAGAAAGATATGTTTTATGTGCATTTTACTAAGTTAAGATAAACCGTTTTTGATAATTTAGATCTTTGTAAAAAGGAAACGTTAGCAAAAATGAATGGAGTGTTTTACAATATTATAAACATACTAGATTTGTGAAGAAGATGTCAGAATCAAAGTTTTAAAAGGTAAATTAAAGGTATGACTATCTCTTAAACTTAAAAAGGAAAGAAATAATTAGAGTTGGATAAATAGGAATACAAAACCTATAAGGACTAAATTGATTATGGGGTTCAGAAGCAGTGAGATATTTTGGGGTGGGGATAGGAAGTAGTATGGAGATTTTGCGACCTTTTCAATCAACGTTTGAATTGGAAGGATAGAATACCAGATCGAACTTCTTGTTATAGAGAAGGGTGAACACCACTTGGTGTTTTTCTATCCAAATATGGTTTGAATTGTATAATCTTTGTGCAAAATCCTTAGAAAGTATGATTTGGATAAAAAAATATTGTAGAGAAAAGAAAGAGTAATCCAGTATGTTTGTGTGTCAAAGCATACTGCAGATATAGGACGTTTTCCCTATTTGGTTGGCAGCTATAAGAAGAATTCAGTTTTTCATAGAACTTGGAATATAAGAAAGTTTTTAGTTAGCTAAAGGAGTTATTGACTAGTATACGTACTTTAGCGCTCCTTGATAGCTCGAAGGCGGTTGTTATGTATGTCAATGCTTCTGGTATAGGACGGGATGCTATTTTTATATAGGAGAGAGTTGCTTGTTTCATTAGTCAATAATTGAATGAAATGGAGAACAAATATCTTACCTATGATCTTGAGATGATAGCTATGGTTTTGCTCTCAAGTCTTGGAGGTGATTTTGTTGTCTATATACTATAAGTCCCCAAATTATTAGTTGTTTGAGCATCGTTAGAAGAGGAAGACAATTTGGATTATTTATGGATGGGTGCCGTTGACTCGAAATTTCGTGTAGCGACCCGGCTTTCTATCACCAGAAAGACGCATCACTATTTAAGAAAGAAAGAGATAGAAGAAGAAAACAAAGAGAAGAAAGAACAACAACACATCAGAATCTCACAGCGGAACGAATGAAATATAATATATAACATATACATAGTATCATATACATCAGAGTACACAACTTACATCTCAATTTACACAGTTATAACATTTCTGTCTAATATACAATACAAGAACAACTATACAGAATAACACATTGCGGAAACTCTATCTATATACCTACACGCTGAAGCCTCGTGCTCCAAAGCTCCTCCAGAATTCGTCAAGGAAAACCTGCATCACTTGACTACTCATACATATGAGTACCCAAGAGTTTAATAAAAAAGAAAATAAACACTAGGGTCAGACAGGGGTCTGGTGTGGGTAAACGGTTTAAAGTTTCTTAACTTTAGAAAATCCTTTGAAAAGAAAGGTATCATGTAAGACTTCCCACACATAAACATGGAAAAGTTTTTACCTTACGCTAATTAAAACATTTGATAGGAAATCCAGTGATGTCATAATAGTGTCTAGGGTTTTCAAGTAAATACGAAATAGCCGAAATTGTTACATTTATTAAATTCCAGCTACTAGCCACAAAAGTGGGTAATACAATCAAAACCGTAGGGTCTCATAGGAAGAATGGGTTTCCAACAATGGCAGGGCTACTGGGGTACCGCCCGTCACAGTACGTGGCCTAGATCACCGTACCGAGGAGTACGCCCGCTCCCCTGCAACACAAGGCTGGGACCATTCCTTACTGAACAGTCCCGAACAAGACCACCCTACAGTTGGCTGCAGATTCAACCCCCCACAAAGCCGAAATAAAAAGGGACATCTAGACAGGGATGAATCTCGTCCTACTTGGGCATGACCCACTTAACCTTGCTACCCCTCCCCTGTTTTAGCCATTCTCGGTTGATGAGGCTTGAGGCCGCGATTACCTTTATAGGACACATTTATCTTAGAATGCTCATCGTCCACCTGACGATGTTCTGAAAGCATTCCATCCATACAAGTCCGTTCCGGGTTCGAACGGAATCGAAGGCACTATCTCGTTGCACTTATTTTGGAATCACCCTCAGAGTCAACGACCATAGCCCTTGCATTCTGAATCACCATCTCGAACCTGTAAGTACAATTTCCATTAAACTCATCACGGAATCACCCTCAGAGTTATACTGACGGATAGTTCTTACACCTCGAGTCTTCACTTGCGCTCCACTTGGATTCACGACCTAACGTTTATTTTGGATCGGTGTGGTTTTCGGATATCCAAATATGGAAACCCGATCCCGGTCTCACCCAATCCAAACGCCATTTTAATGTCCAAGTGTACTTAAGGGTTTAAACAGTAGATATTCAGAATATCACTTTAACATAAATGGATGATTCATAACACACAGATAGATAATTCACAATTATCAAATTCATCCATACATATCACAAAGCAGCGCACATATCACATCTCAGATATATCACATTCATATCATCGCATATCAACCAATGACATTCAATATCATCCAATATCATTAACCCATCCAATGATACTTATCAACCAATCATTAATCATCCATACACAAGGTTTGATCCAACTTAGGTAATTTAATTTATCCTTAATTAAATTAATCCTTACTTAAACACATGGATTATCGTTAATCCAACTTACTTATTCATTAATTAATTACAAATTAATTAATAAACATCACTTAATTATCCACTTTGAATTAATCATCCTTGATTAATTATTACTTAATTACTTTAAGTAATTATTCCTTAATTACAAATTTAATTAATCATCTTGATTAATTAATTCTTAATTATACCAAGTAATTATCTCATAATTACCCTTTAAATTAATCACACTTGATTAATTATCCTTTAATTATTCTGATAATTATTCCTTAATTATCCTTTAATTAATCACACCTGATTAATCACCTTTATATTAATCACATTTGATTTATTACTTTTAATTAAATCTCTGGATTAATTACTTTTAATTAATCACATTTAATTAATTACTTTTAATTACATTTGGTAATTAAAACTTAATTATAAAATTAATTATCCTTTAATTATTAATTAACAATTAATTATTTATTTCATTAATTAATGATTACATCATTAATTAAATTTCTTCCTTAATTAATTACTTTAACAAGTAATTAATCACTTAATTAATTACTCTTAATCCTTTTATTAACCATTAATTAAATAATTTAAACCTTTAATTAATTTTATTATTTAATTCTTTAATTAATAACTCAAGTGATTAATCCTAATCACATCCACTTAATTACTTGCATAAAGTAATTATCCCTTACTTAATTACCTCCAGTAATTAATCACTTAATTACTTCACCCAGTAATTATACTTAATCAACTCCAAAGTGATTATCTTTAATTAATCACTAATTAATTACTTAATTAATTATTAAACTAATAATTTAAATTAATTAAATGATTCTTTAATTACTATATTAAAAAAGACCCTTAATTAAGAAAATCGTTTTCTTAATTAAATCATTTATATTAACCAAAACACTTTGATTATTAATAAAAATTGAACTATCTTAATTATTTTCACAAACTTATTTATCTTTAATTAAATCAAAATTCTAAATTTACATAAGATGAATCTTTATTATTGATTATCAAATTCTTAATCATTAAAAAATAAAATATATTTAAAATCAATTATAATTAAAATAATCTAAACATTCAAATTAAAAACTTTTAAATCCTTGAACTTCCCAAAGTTATTTAATAAAATTTAATTCAAACTTTATTATTAAAATTTCATTTAATTTATTTTTAAAACTTCCATATTTTAATATATATAAACTTGTTTAAAACCAACTTTAAAACAATTTAGTTTTATAAACAAACTTGTTTAACTTTTGTTTTTAATCTTGAATTATCTACAAAATCATATTATCTTTGTTTTAAGACTTTTAAAATCTTACTATTAAAATTTTAAAACCTTTTAAACTTAAACTTAAAAACTGCAGATCCAAACAAAACCCTGCTCAACAACTCGAGCAACCCATTGACATCCCTCGTGTATACCCCGAGTCACTCCAACCTTAAACCTGCTTCGAGAAAAAACAGCAGAATACACGAAACCAACTTCGAGCTCGAATCTGCTTCCCTCCAAAATCCCAAATACCACTGATACATGATACCATGCATCATGCACCACCCCTCCTTCCACCAGCGATCATCGCCAAGGCGTCGACAAGTCATCCTCGACCACAACGTTCAAACGCAAAACCCAGAAACTTGTATAAAATCGAGAATCGAAATCTTTTCCTCTGAACCCATCGGTTCGAACCCACATCATCAGAAAACCAACCCTGCACGACAACCAAAGCTTCGAGACAACCCACGATCTCCACCATAGCTACGCCACAACTCCCAGAATCTACGGCACAAGTGCGATCTACCCCGGTTGCCTATCGGCGCCGTGAAGCCACGGTGAACACATCGATAAAATATAGGGTATAAAACCCTACTCCTTCGATCTACGATCATCTCAAACATCATTAAATACACGAGTATTTTTCTGATGATCTTTTACACTCTCTCAACCTCCATGCCCAACGACGTCGACAAACTCGCCGTAGATCGACGCCAATTGACCAAAATGTACAAAACAGTCAATTCAAAAATTCTCTTCAATCACTAATTTACAAATCATGATACAAGTTTCAAAATCATGGTTTACTATTCGCAATTCAATTATGAAATCAAAATTAAAAATTGAAATCATAAATTTTTAACCCAACTTTCATTTTTACTGTTATTTTAAAAAATATGGGTTAATCATTCATTTTAAAATCCTATAACTATTTTTGGATGATAGATTGTTAGATTACAAACAACTTCTATTTACAATTCAAAGTCAAGTTCGAATCCAAAAAACTAGTTATTAAATTTATTTTAAATTTTGAAACTGTTTATAAACACAATAACACATTTTTTTAACTACACAGGTATTCCAACCATATACTCAAACATGCAATTCAATTAAATTCAAGTATTCTATCAACAACAAAATATTCATCACAATAACATATTGAAACAGGAATTAAACTGTTTTTAAACAAAATCATTTTACTCACCTTTTTATTGCAGAGGGTTAGAACTGTATTTTCCAGGTTCTGAAATTTTAAATCCGCATGTTCTTGAATCAATGGATTCCAGTTCTTGCATGTTGAAATAATCCTACTGCTAATGATTTGTTGAAATTTTACATCTTGCATTGATTCCAACTTTGCATGCTGAATAAATTTTCCTGAATTTCTTGCTGATGTTTACATCTAGTTGCTTCCTTCCCTCTGATTATTGATCTTGCCTTTTTATTTCTTTTGCTATTTCAGATTTTACAGGTTTTAATGTCTTTCCTTTTTATTGTTGATTTGTTTTGTATTAAGTTTGAGTTGAAAAAAAATGAAGAAAAGGTTTTCGGCTGAAGAATAAAACTCATCTTTTAATTTACAATTTAATTTTAAATTTAATTATTATAGAGTATGACATGTGTCTCTTTAATGCCTTAATGATCTTATACATATGCAATTTGATTTACATTTGTCTTTAACACATAATATAATGTTTATAAGTGTTTTAGTGTCTAATTAATATTTACAAAAGTATTTTTCTAATGTTTTATTAATGTTTCAAATGTTATTTTCTTTTTAGTAATTTATTTAAGCTATATACATGTATTTATGTAATATTTAGATAATTATAAAATGTGAATTTATTTTATATAAATAAGCTTTGGATTTCAATAATATTCATGTGAATTCAAATAAAAATTTATTAACAAATAACTTATGCTTTTGATTCAAATCTATAAAACATGTTTTATAAGTTTGAGAAATTTAATTTAACTCTATATATAAAATTTTTAAAATAATTTATCTTATGTTAAAATTAGAATGAAAGAATATTAAAAATAATTGAAAGTGAACTTCAAATTTTATTCTTCTTTAAAACAAAATCTTAAAAATATATATTTAAAATAAATAAGAAGTTATTATTGCTATTAAAAATTTAAATCTCAAATATCATTTTCAAAAGTATTAAATCAAATTAACATCTCAAATTACAAACTATATATATATATAATAAAGTTTGAAAATACTTATTAAATTCAAATCAATATAATTCCTATCTCTAATATATATATATATATATATATATATATATATATAAATATATATATATATATACAAATACATATACACATTTCAAATAGAAAAACATTTTAACATTAGATTTTATAATTACTATATTAATTTTAAAACACAATCCGAATCACAATATATATATTCATATATATTACAATTTAAATATAAAGTTTTTATTACTTTAAAACTTCCTATTTACAAGATATATCAATATATATATCATAAATAGAAAATATTCTGATTAACCTTTGGAAAAATAAATCTTACCAATTTTTAAATTGCTAAAATAAATATTCCCAAATTAAAATATTATAAATTTTCAAAAGAATTAAACTTGGCAATTTATATTATTAGGAAAAATGTTGATAGATATTTATCAAATTATTACTATTTAACTTTAAAAGAATTTTAACTTATCAATTTATAATGTAAAATGATCAAATTAATTTAATTATTAACAAAGGTTACTAAATTGATATTGCTCAAAATTCCGGGTCGTCGCGTTTCGGGTAACATTATGCCGCATATATTGCTTTTGGCTTAGGATGTTATAGGTACCAGGTGTGTTGTTTTTGACTTGGTGAATTATAGGTAACCAAGCAAGTAGGTTATCAACTTATAGTATATGTCCTACGATAATATTTATAAAGTAGTAGGTACTTGAGTTGTCGTCGCAACTACAAATATGTTGTAGGGGATGACGTGACATTCCATTAGATGTTTTCTGGGTTAGGACATCATCCATTATAGATGTTCCTAGATGAACTTTTAGGTATATCGTTAGTTAGATGTGGACCACTATGTCAAATAGATTAGAATGGCAAGGCACCATTCCATATTGAGTTGTCTCGACCATAAAAAAGTTGGAATAAAATGGTAAAAAGTTACGTTTGGGGAAAATGACCCATTGATGGGATGACATTAGGGAATGGTAAAATTTTAAAGTTCAAACTATAAAAGATATCCTAGTGGGAGTTAGAATCAAGTCTGTGCAAGGAATGGTTAATTTAAGGATTTGGGTTTCCGTTATGAAAAAATATCGCTATTTTAACGCATTAAGAATGCAAAGGCTGTTTTCATAAAAAGTAGGACTTGAAATTTTTTGATAGGATTTGAAGGAAAGAATAATATATATTTCTTTCCAATCATTCATCGAGTTGGAAGAAGGTGATTTATTTAAGGAAATTCATGAAAGACTGACTCAGGATACATAGTTTGTGTTGCATAACAATTGCATGTGAACTAGGTATCACTTAGGTGATTATCATCAATTCTAAAATAATTTTAGGTTACAATTTCATTTAAATTTAGGATTTCACTTAGATTTAAGATTTTTATTGTTAGGTTTGAATAGAAAAATAGATGAAGTTTGCCCTAATAGAATATTTGTTTACTTGTAGAAGTTAAGGTAAATCTCTATAGAGTATAAACGTGATATATAGGTACCACGATTGTTGAAGGATTGAGGAAACTAGTCGTAAGTGAAATGAGATAGCTTAAGTCGAATCAAAGTGGAAAAGAATATATGCTATTTTCAATAATTTAAGAATCAGCTGGTTTGGATGCCTTTGGGTGAAACTGAGAAATAAAAAAGGGGCTAAGTTGAAAATACTAGGGGAGGGGACACCGTCCACTTTTGGGTTGCCTTACCTTAGTATCTAGTAGATTAAGTGATCGGGCATACTACTTATTGATTTAAGGCATTGTGTATTTGCGTTGAGGATTAAATAAGGCTACAGTTCCTTTAGAGCATACTTATTCTTAAGTTACCTAGTATAGTGCAAGTCAACATCATTTTATTTGGGTTAGTAAGAAAGGGTTGCAGAGGTTGCCTATGCACGTAAATGTGGTTTCAAGATCATGTCAGTGGTAAAGATGATAAGTGCAGCCGGAAGAACGATTCAGTTAGAAGTACTAAAAAGTGGATTTGATCAGTAGAAGGATAAGGACTTCAAATGATAGATAGAAAGCATATATTGATAGGAGACACATGGAGTTGCCTGGTGGACGGCATAGTCTACGTAAGCATCTTGCTGCTTAAATACATTATTGGGTTGGTAGTTTGAAAAAGTTAGCACCGAGAGATGTATGGCCTACTTCAATTTTGGATAGAGTAGGGAAGTTATCCAATGGAGCGGAGCTTCCTGGAGGTTTGGCAAGTGTTCACAATGTTTTTCATGTATCACACTTGCAGAAGTATATAAATGATACAACTACTGTGGTTGAACCATGTCAAATAGGAGAATCAAAGTGGATAAGTGAGTCACCTATTCGTCATGCACTTAACCTCATTATCATGTACGGGAATAAGCGATTCTATAATAAAATAGTTAAACTGGTTAGTGTCCAGTAGAGAGATGATCTAGTTAAGAGTACATAGGAGCCTGAAAAGAAGATCTGAGATACATATCTAGAACTATTTTCTTGTGTGTTTTCCATTACGTTAATTAAGTATAAACTACTTATGTGTTGAGGTTTTAACTCGGTATACCCCTTATGTAGGGACAATTGGATGCTAGGAATGGTTTACGAATGTGTTATTAGGACATTTTCAAAGCAACATGTAGCACAACATTTTTTAAATCATGACGACGTGGCACTGCTGACCCATTCAAGATGCACCATGGGATAGACTAAGTGCAAATTTCATATAAATTAGTCATCATGCGATAACTTAACATTATCAACACTCGACAACTGGTTTCATCACCGCGGTAGCTTGAAATTACCAACACTAAATGCTTTGCTTTATCATCATATGATGGCTAGTGATCATCAACACCCTATAACTTGTAGTTTCATTATGCAATAACTTAATAGTGTTATCCTTTGATTATCAATTTAGTCATCATGCAATAGCTCAAATAAGCTAACCTCCGACATCTTATTGAATCATGGCAACATAGGGGTAATAGCCTAGAAATTTAATTGGAAATTTAACAAAAGTATTATATTTATAATAAGGGAAAAAACGGAATGTTTACAAATGTTCGATTTTGGCTACGAAATTTGTATCTAGCGTTCGTAGTGATTTTTCGAACAATTTTCATAAATAAAGTTATATAATTGAGATTCGTATAAATTTTTTATTAAAGTCTAAAGATTTGAGAAAAAATATTTAAAATATATAAAAGGAAGTATTCTAATTAAGAAAATATCATATGTCGACAGCTTTGATTGAACCTATAAAAACCCAAGCGGTCGACCACTTAGGCACTGTCGGCTATGAAAAACCTAGGCCGAATTGACTGGATTTAATTAAATTAAAAATCAACGGTTGGGGTAAGTTCTTATACCTATAAATAGAACTATAACCTTAAACCCTAATCACTCACCACTGTATCTAAAGTCCATCTTTCTTCCAAATCTCTCTGCTCCTCAAATACCACTGAAACAAAATAAAAAAATTGATGAAAAATTCAACAAATTAAAGGAGTAGAAAATATAAACAAAATTGAAGATAAAATTAATTAATTAGAGAGATCAACGAATCAAGGAAGATGTGATTCAAGGCGATTTACGAAGGGAAAAAGATTACACCAAGTGAGTGGGTTGATTAATAAAATATGAGGATTAACAAGCAATTCGATATATTTGTACATCTTTTTGATTTGGGATTTTATCTGATTTGAATTTGAAAGAAAGTTCATTTAATTTGGAGATAAAAGTTTACTTGATGATCATTGGAATTTGAGATATTGTTTATTTAATAATTGCAAGTATATAGAAACCGATTGTTTTGAAGTAATGTTGAAATATGATTTAAATTGATTTAATATGTTACATCTTTTATTCAATTTGAATTGAATTTGGGATTTAAGATATGTACACCCTATTGATTTCACCTTGAAAGATATTTGTAAGTTGAGAATATGCAAATGAAATTATATATTAAGCTTGGAAGTCGTTGGTATTACATGCAGAATTGTAGACTTGAATGGATAGGCGAAATATGAAAGAAACTGTAAGAAAACACTAGAAATTGAAGATTAATCAAGTAGAAGTTTACTATAATTAACAAATTATAATTGAGAAAGGAGAAAAATAAAAATTAAAAATTAACAATAATTAACTTCGATCGGTTGGCAAACTTATTGGAGCAGGTCGATAGCAAGCGGTCGACTACTCCAGTGACCAACGGTCAGCCGGGTAGCGAATTACATGCGTAAGCTAAATCTCGGCCTAAGGCCAAGTTCTAAGGTAACTGTATACATAAATTATATATAAGGATGTTAGTATAATTACTGAAGTTAGTTCCCTAATGTTATACTAAATAGGTGTGTACGCGGGTAATAAGGCCTAGACACTACCTATTAGGCGTGGCCGATTTTTGAATGAGGCAATTATATCGCAAATTGCACTCACATGAGGTTTTGCTGTGTATGCACACACTATTGATGATGCTAGTGGAGTGCATGACTTGACATTAATAGGAGTTCCTTGATATGCACGATGGCGCAAACGTGACCATGTTGTTGATGGATTCCGACGGTGCGATAAGAGGCATTACGTTACCATTGAGAGGTGGACAATGATGCAACTACCTTGAAATATCATTAGCATAAGTCGGCATTGCGGGCTCCCCCTCAATGTGTAAATATGATACGCATAGTCATAATTTGGTAATGTGGTCCTAAGGTTGGTATTGTAAGTAACCCTATGTTAGGAATAGTCTCAGAGAATATTAGTTTGATCTGTCATTGATTTAGGATTTGATTTGTTCTCTAACCCTGAGTGTAAACCTTCACAAGAGGTTGGTTGTAGGTGTATTTAGAGCTATATCTCTTAGGTTAATGAAACCAACTTTAGTAAATAGTTCACAAACATAGTAGGACGCCCTAGGTCACATAGATTATAAATGAAGTAAATTGCTTATGATCATCATATATTTAGTAATACAACTCATTCACCAAACTTTTGTCCGAGCTAATCCTTTCATTTCCCCCACCACAGGAAGATAGGATAGTAGTTGATTTGGCATAATACTTGGAGAAAAGAGCCAAGCACTGGAGTTCCATTATTCTTCATTGTTCCTTATGCAGCTAATTATTGTATCAAATATCTATCAGACTTTATATCGTACTTTGAAACATTGTACATACTAAGTATTTTGGAGACTATTTTTCTTAAATATTTATTTTTAGTATTTATATTTTAATTCCTGTCGTTGTGAGATCTAAAAGTGTAGAATGTTTTAGATATTATCTTAGTTTTCGTAATGTTTTAAAAACCATAGCTCCTACTTCTTGTCACGATGCATGATCAAAAGTCTCCCTAGGCCTTGGTTTTGGTGTGTCTGGAGGTGAAAGTTGTCACATTGGAGCATCATCTAACAAGAATTCATTTAATTGTCATACAACAGCTTTTAAGACATTATCCCACGATAGCTCAATTACTTTATCACCTTGAGATTACTCTGAGATCATCAACCTTTAATAGCTAATTTTCCCATCCCGTGATAACTTTAAAAATATCGACTTTCGATAGCTTATCTTTCATTGGCATCCGATAGCTATAAGAAATCAACCTTTAAATGCTTCCGCATTCACTATGCGATAGCTATAAAAAACCAACCTTCAATGGCTTTTGCTTTCACCATGCGATGATTCTAAGAAGTCAACCTACGGTGGCCTCTGCATTCACCATGTAGTGGTTCTAAGAAGTCATTCTCGGATGGATTTTGCATTCACCATGCGATAGATCTAAAAAGTCAATCACCAATGGTTTCTATATTCACTATGTGACAATTCTGATAAGTTAACCCTTTGATGACTACTATATTCATTATTCAATAGCTCTTATCAACCAGGCATAGCTTGAATATCTCATCTTTTGATGGTTTCAAAGGTTGCCATTTGACAGCTCATATTTCTTATCTTACGATGGCTTTGGACGTCACTATCTGATGGACACTCTTTATCCTTTGATAGCTTTACATTGTCACCCTGTGGTAACCTATATTTTTACACCTTCTGGTTGCTTTATCTTTCATCTTCCAATGACACCACATTATATTTATCCTAAGAAAGTTGGATGTAGCACTTGCCCCTTCCTATAAGAAGTTTTCTTATACTTTAGCTTAAGTAATCTTCCATCTTTTTTGTTGTTGTCGTACTCTTCCAATATCGAGTGCTTGCACTCCTTGTCTTTTGATAACTTTGGTTTCTGAAGAATAAATTTCTTATGAATTTGAAATTTATGCTATGCAAAGGTTATAAATATATATAATCGTGTAAGTTTGACTTTCGAAAAATGGATCTTTTAAAAGTAAGGAAATCCTCTTGAAATCATTTGAAAATAATCTTTGTCAAAATTAATTATTTCTATCTCAAGGTAGAAATTTATGCATCCTCGAGAAAAATTTCCATGTTCTTCCTTGTTTTGAGTTTGATTATCAGAATTTCTATAGTTTTTCTTCTTTAGATGAGTGATCTAATCAGGCTTGGTGATGAGACCAAAAGATTACTTGATTACCACTCTTTGATTAGTTTTTTTGACTGGGATTTTCGTTGAATAAAAGGATTTTTGTTCGTCTTTTTTTTTATTGGCTCTTTCACCAGACCTACCGATGGGATTGAAGGCTTAATCGACCATCGCTCTTTGGATGGCTGTTTTTGCCAGGAGTTGCTGCAGAACTAAAGGCTTCTCGTCCATCTCCCTTAAAAGGGTGCTTTGTCCGGGCCCGAGGAGTCAGATTAAAGGCTAAACCAACCATCACTCTCTGGATGGTTTCTTTGGCCATGCCATGGTGGGACCAAAGGATTCTCATCGATGTAATTAAAGGGGTTCTTTGATCAGGTCTGGCTTAGGATCAAAGGCTTAACCAACCACCACTCTTTGGATGGTTGCTTTGGCCAGGCCTCGCAGTAGGACCAAAGGCATCTCGTCCATCTCCTTTAGTTGGGTGCTTTGACCCAGCCTGGCGGTAGGATCAAAGGATTGATTTACCATCAGTCTTTGAATGGTTTCTTTGGCCAGGAATTATAGCAAGACAAAAGGCTTCTCATCCATCTCCTTTGGAAGGGTTCTTTGACCAAGCTTTATGGTGGGATCAAAGACTTACTTGACCATCACACTTTAGATTATTGTTTTGGCTAAACCTTACGAAGGGAACAAAGGCTTCTCGTCCAACTTTCTCGGATGGGTTCTTTGACCAGTCCTGTTGGCGGGATCAAAGGCTTAATTAACCATCACTTTTGGGATGGTTGCTTTGGCCAGGCCTTGCGGTGGGACCAAAGGCTTCTCCTCCTTCTCCCTTGAATAGGTTCTTTGACCAGGCTAGACAGCCGATCAAAGGATTAAATGATAATTATTCTTTAGTTAGCTACTTTGGTCAGACCTTATGACATGATTAAAGGCTTAAATCTCCTCTTCCAAATATAAGGTGTGCTTCCACCTAGTAACTCTCGCTAACCTCATCAAATTAGGAGCCTAGTTAGATATATCGCCTCACAGTCAAGGGGCAGTTATTTAAGGAAAGAAAAGATATTTGATAATCCATTTTATTCATCCAATGTTGTGAAGCATGGTCTTAAATACTCGGATTTCCAAATTCTTGATATTACATTCCCATCTAGCCTACTTAATCGATAAGTTCCTGGAGGAATAACCTCAAGAATAACTAGTGGTCCTTCCTTATTAGTCCCAGCGGGCCATTTGCTGGATCCTTGGTGTTAACCATTACTCTTCTTAGAACCACGTCCCTTTTTTTGAATGCTCTTCCTTTTAATTTTGAATTATAATGCTTGGAGATTCTTCATTGGTATTCAATTATTCGTATGGCATCTTGATCTTTCAATTCGTTATGAAAATCGAGTGACTATCTCTTTATTTCTTGATTTGTTTCAAAAGTATAGGTAATTCTATGACAGAAAAGGCCTTCGACCTCTAATGATAACATTACTTTAAATATTTACATCAAAGAGTATGGAGTATGTCCAATAGCCATTCTTGAAGGAGTTCTATATAACCAAAGAAGGAGAGGAAGTTCTTCCACCCAATTTCGTTTGGTTTTACATAATTGCTTTTTTAAGATATTCTTAAGGGTTATGTTTGCTGCCTCTACTGCTCCATTGGCTTTTGGGTGACCTACTGATGAAAATATTTTGATTATCCATTTTTCTCAGAAGAACGAGTAAATTCTTCGCTTTCAAAATGATTTGTGTTATCGGAGATAATATTATTTGTAAGCCTAAATCTAGTGACTATATTTTTGATGACAAACTTTAAAACTTTCCCTACAACAATGTTTGGTAATAGTTCGACCTCCATCCACTTGGTAAATTAGTCAATGGCCATCATTGTGACCTTTACCCTCCTGTTGAGACTAGAAGTGGCCCAATTAAGCTAGTGCTGTATACATCAAAGAGACATGGACTAGCAATCGCGGTTAATTTTCTTGGAGCAGTCGCGGAATTTTAGAATTTTTTTGACATTTGTTGCATCTTCCAATGTAAGTTAAAGCATCCTTTGGAATGGGGACCATAAATATCTCTGTCTCATTTCCTACTTTTCCCATTTCAACCCATTAGAGTGATCCCCGCGAAACCCTTTATGGGCTTATTTTAATAGCTTAGCTCCCATTTCAGGGGTGATAGGTTTAGGTAAGGTATTGAGTATCCTTTTTTGTATAATATTTCATTAACTATATTATAAGAAGGGGCTTGATAACTTAATTTTTACGATTCATTTCTTTCTTTGGGCAACATACCTTCATGCAAACATTTAATTAAGGGTTTCATTCAACTGTTGGAATATCGGTCCTTTTAATTATTTGTCCTTATATCTTTGAAGGCTTATCCACAATTATCATTCTTTTTAGTGTTTTCCATATCATATATCGATTATTGGACTTGAGGTCGATTTACGATTAAGACTTCATTATTTAATTCCTCCTTTCCTGACTCAATAACAGGTCTTGTTGAAATCCAATGTGGTAGATTTTCACTTTAGGTACCCTCTATGAACTTGTTATATCTCCCAAAGAATTCGATCCGTGTGCTTCTCCCTTGATATTTGATGTATGGAAAATTCCTCAAACTGCATTAACATTTCACAAATTTTCTTTACATATTAAGCTAACTGAACATCCTTGGTTTGAAATGTTTTCTTTAGTTAATTCATCACTAGTTGAGAATCAATTAAAATCTCAATTCATGAAATCTTTAGTTGTTGGGCCACAGTTGATCTTGCTATCATGGACTCGTACCCGACTATGATGTTAGTTATGGAAAATCCTAACTTCATCGCGTAATGTAGCATATGCCCATCATGGGTAATTATTACATGACTAGCCTTGTCTCCTTGATCATTTGGTGCTCCATCCATTTATATTTGCCATTTGGGTTTGAGCTTCCTTTCCTTTTCCAATTGCTTCTCAACAAACCATGTACCTTCCATTACAAAATCAACGGGTGTTTGTCCTTTGATTGATACTCATGGAGGATACTCAATATCGTATTGACATAGCTCCATCCCCACTTTATTAACCTTCCTGGCACTAGGACAAAAATACCTTTTGCAACAGCCAAAAATAGTTGTAATAGTTTTATGTAACACCCCATATTTTTAGTAACATTATTTAGAACATTTAACTAGGTAAATTAAATGAAATAATGTAATTTGTTGAGAGTGTGAGATTTGTGATTTATAAAAGGGTAGCCATGCCTAGATAAACTAATGAACTGAAGGAATTAAATTGAATTAAGTTAGGGTGAACAGACAAAGGTATAATAGGAAAGAGCAATAATCATGTACCTTAAATCCTCTCTACATTCATTTTCATGTTCATTCAAAATTCACCAAAACTTAAACACCTAGAGGCCGGCCACCATTTTTTAACGGCGGACTCTATCAAATTAGAAAACCATCGAAAAATTTCAAATTAAATTTTAACCGCAAGTGCATGACGTACAATTTTAGTACGTGGCGAGTACGGGACGATCTGTAGGGGATTTTCAAGATTTTAAAATTTTCAATTCAATCAAATTAGACCAAAGTGAGAAGAAATTGTTAACTACAAAAAAGAAGCTAAAGCTAGAATTGAAATGTGATTGAAAAACTATTAGACTAGAGAACAATTTAGAGGAAAATCCACTATCATATTTTTGTCAATTAACAAACAAATAATTTATGATCTCTAGTCATGAAATTAAGTTAAATAATTGTTGCATTTATCATAAGTATTTTTTATTTATGTTATTAATTAACATAACTTAAACCATCAAACTATAATACAACAATTATACCACTTGTAAATTTTCATGAAAAAGAAGCCAAAGCAAAAGCTATTTTAAGCATGATCTATTTACTATTGTAATTAGTAAGGTAGATCATCAAATTTTGTTTTTTACTTTCTTTTCAAAATAAAAAATTGATTAGCAAATGATGATTCAAATTATGTTTATGTTGAATAAGAATAGGTCATTTGCAAAAGCAACATAACCTATCAAACCCACTTATGTAAACTTGCATCAAAATTCACTCTCATGAAGCATAAACCAAAAGAGATCATAAATCATAAAAATGTTGAAATTACATAAAGTTAGAGAGCTTCATTACCCCTAAATTGAAGGGGTTTAGATACTAATTTGTATTATAAAATCAACACTTGTAAATTTCAACATTAAAAGCAAAGAAATGAAAAATAAGCAAAGGAAGAAAGAGTGATTAACTACTAATTATTTGCATAAAAATTAAAGCTACACTACTTGCAATAATGTAAATCTAAGTTATGAACATTAAAAGAAAGAGAGCATAAAAATGAACATTAACATAAAAGCAAATAAAAGCATGTAGAAAAGAAAAGAGGAAGAGGCTTGAAAGCCATTTTTATTTCATGAAATATTGCCGTTACAACCTGCTTTCTTAATTTCCTAACTAACGTAAAAGAGCAGAAGATATTTACATGTACATAAGAGGGCTATGTATACATGCAAAAAATCCTAATTTAATATTTAGGGAGTTTCCAAAAATGCCATTTGGGAAATATGGCCACCAAGTAGCCATTAGCCACTAATTAATCCTTTATTTAATGTGTTTGAATCTTTAATCTCCACTTAATTTTCCATTAGTTCCTTATTGTATATTTAGGTAAGTGGGTGGAGTCCTCCGTGATCCTGAACTTGAACTTGAATTATTTCCTTCTTCTTTCCTTTGTATTCATTTGTGCATGCATATATATTCATGAATCCCTCTTTCATATGCGTTAAAATTTCTATAAAAATCATAAAAATTTGCAAGTAAAAATTCTCAAATTGACACATGCACAAAAATGTCCATTTCACCCCTAAATAAAGATGAATATATGATGATTTGAAAATAATTGAATTTTGGTTTTAAACATGTTAAAATGCCCAAATATGATATTTATTTAAATAAAAATAGAGAAAATATAGGTGTAAATATACACGTCATTTACGTGCACATCAAATACCCCTATACTCATCTTTTCATTCGTCCCCGAATAAAGGAAAACTAAGGTAAATCCATTTTCTTAGGGAGCACGATTGCATTGAGCGTATGCAATAAGCCGTTAAACCTCTAGGTGTCCTCGGTAGGATGAGTGTCTCATGAGGGTATTCGACGGATACTACTCACAAAATCCAAATGCAAAGTGAAAATGCAAGAATTATTTCCAATGAGACGAGTGCGAGTTTTTAAAAATATTTACAATGAAGGATTTACTTTTAAATCGGCAAAAATAAGTTAAATATAAGTTTTTGTCATTGACTTCAAAATTTAAGTCATTTACTCGTCAAAATTCCAATAAAAATCAAGTTGTCATAACAGATAGACTATGGTTTGGCTAGTTATTTCGGTTGATAACACAATGTAATTATGAAATGGATCCTTAGTTGATTATTAAAGTTTGTCAAAGTGATATTATCATTTCTTTTCAATAACAAGTTAAATCAAACAAGTAAAAATTGTGCATAGATTTCAATTGCTTACTCTCTTTTGTTTGAAATTTTTATTCAGATCAACAATATTTACATATGCCTAACTCAGGTAAACTGAGGCCAGGTATATTACCCATGCATTGCCTTGTGGACTAATGTGAGGGGAATACAGAGCGTGGTGAGTGAACACACAAGTATGAACACTTATTGATCATATACGTTATTAAACAAAAAAAATTATATACATACACCTAACTCAGATAAACTGAGACCAGATATACCAATCTTGCACTGCCTTTGGGGCTTATGTGAGAAGGTTACAGAGCATGGCAAGTGAACACACGAGTGTGAGCACATGACTATAGGTGTTAAAAATCTATACATATATACAAAAGTTTTTTTGTTTACTTTTTTTTTTATTTTTTAAGAAAGTGAGAGTTTTGCAAAATTATCTTAGCGCCATTTAACTTAAAAGATAAAATTGTTACATCCTTTACTTTAAATTTAAACAAAGATTTTTAATTAGAACATACTTCGTAGTTAACACATATGAACATTCCTACATACTAGTTAAACCATTGTTATTTGTAATCAAACTTCATTTTTATTTTTGTTAAGACAAATAAATTTTCAAAAGTTTCAATTTATTAACAAAACTTATACTTATCCCACAGTGTTTCGTTAAAAATAAATCAAAAAGCTAAAAAGATTTTTTTTAAGATTTAAAAATTTTGAGATTTTTTAAGTTAAAAAAATGGAAATTCAAAAATGCCATGAAACTAAAAAAATTAAAATGAGACACTCCCCCCACACTTAATTTTGACTATGTCCCCACAGTCAATGCACATTATAATGAGTGTAACGGAAAAAAAAACATGTACATATTTACAAAAGAGGGTTAACATTCTTACTAGACGTAGCTTGGCTTATGAAGGATCATGAGCTCCTCCTCTTGGTTACTTGGCAATTCCAAGAAAAGTTTCAAATGATGACCGCTGACTTTGAAAAATGATCCATCCACAAGGTTTTCTATTTCTATGGCACCATGTGGAAAAACAGTTCGTACCAAAAATGGTTCGGTCTATCTCGATTTAAGTTTCCTACGGAGTAAATGAAGTCGTGAGTCATATAAAAGAACTTTATGGTTAGGTCAAAAACGTTTTCCTTTGGATTGACTTGTCATGAAATTTCGTTATTCTTTCTTTGTAAATTTTCTCGTTTTCATATGCGTCATTCCTAAGTTCTTCTAGTTCGTTGAGTTGTAGTTTTTGGTTTTGCTAGCTTTTTCAAGATCAAAGTTTAAGTTCTTTATGCCCACAACGCTTTGTGTTCGATTTCAACAGGTAAATGACCAGCTTTACCGTAAACTCAATGAAATGGGGACATCCCAAGGTTAGTTTTAAAAAATAGCACGGTAAGCCCAAAGCGCGTTGGTTAATTTCTGAGACCAATCTTTTCGATTTTTGTTGACAGTTTTCTCCAAGATTTTTTTATTTGATGATTTGAAACTTCAACTTGCCTACAAGTTTGAGGATGATATGGAGTGGATAACTTATGGGTTATTGAGTATTTTTTTAAAGTTTCGAAAAAACGATTGCAAAAATGGGTTACGTTATCACCGATTATTGTGCGAGGTGTGCCAAACCTCAAAAAGATGTTTTCTTTGAGAAATTTCACAAAAATTCTATGGTCATTGGTTTTGCAAGGAACGACTTCAACCCATTTTGAGACGTAATTGACAATGAGAAGGATATACAAGTTTCCAAAAGAATTAAGAAAAGGTCCAATAAAGTCGATACCCCAAACATTAAAAATTTCGATTGTAAGAACGGGGTTTAGAGACATCATATTTCGTCAAGAAATTCGTCCAAGCATTTGACATCAGTCGCAGGTTTTGCAAAAATTCGAATGAGTCTTTGAAAAGAGAAGGCCAATAGAAACAACAATGAAGCACTTTTGCCATAATTTTTCGAGCATCAAAGTGTCCACCGCACTCTTGATCGTGGAAAAAATGAAAGAACACTCCTGATCTCATTATCTGGAATGCAACGTCAGATCATTTGGCCGGGATAATATTTGAGCAAGTATGGATCGTGTAACGACCTAGATTTTCATGTTCGAAAATCGACATCCATACTTCGCTTATACTCGAATGTCGTAGATTCAAATGTCCGAATCCGATTCGTCGGAGCTTACAACACATTAAGTATAACAACACAGTAGAAGAAAAAGAAAATATCGTTGATACACAACAGTGAATCACAACAATGATACAACAAGAATTTAACAATATTATCAGAGATACAAGGTACAGCAGAAAGAATAGCACAACTGGATGGTCTAGACTATGCAACTATCGACGGCGGAAAGATAACTCCAATAGAATCTCCAAAAGAATCCAACACCATCCTCCAACCCCATCTCCAAAACTCCAAACCAAAGATAGCTTGAACCAAAAGCTCGCACAACCATCTTCAATGCATTAATAAAGTACAGCCCGGAATGTTGAAGAGAAACAAATGCTATCGCCAAAATCAAAGGCTGGAGGCTATCGAATCTACTCCTACTATTTGATTATCTGAAAAATCCAACTCTAGACTGACCGTGTGGAAAATTGTGGGCATCCAGAGTTTAGAAAGGGAACAATAAACTCCAGGTCAGTCATGGGACTGGTATGAGCAAACAAAAACAGTTTTATCTTTTAAATAACAAACAAAAAGAATTTAAAGGAAATCCACAATTCTTTTTGGAAAATGAAACTACCATAAGGCCGTTCGCCACACACATAATGCAAGCGCACAATTGGCGGAGATTTCTCCTTACGATAGTCAAACATGCTTGATACGCAAAACCTTTTGATATTATCATTAGTGCATATTGCGGAAAACCTTTTGAAACTATAATATTAATCTTAGCCAGCATACCACATTTCGTCATTTGCCTAATATAGCTACCATGTTCAATAGCAGCTTACCGCCACATTCCATGGCAGGATATACAACTAAAACCGTACAGGGCTCGCATTGTTTTGTTTGGATTTCCAACAATGGTCAGGCAAAGGAACTTCCCACACCGAAATGGAACGCCTCTGGAGGGACGTCCCCAAGAACCTTACCGGATCTCTGCTAAAATAAGGTCGGGTTACCTCGGTAACTGGGTAACTACTGACACGAGTATGCCACCCTTAGGTCGGTACCAACCTTTATCCGAGGCGCCTATCAACCAACAACCACAAAGCAATAAGTTTGCAGTAACCACATAGGTTAAATATCTGGGCTCCATACCATGATACCACCTTTTATCCAGAAGGAAATGACATACCCTCAGGAGGCGCTAACCCCAAATAACCTTGCTGCAACAATTCCTATTTCGTCCATTACTGGGTTGTGTGGCTCGACGAAGTCACGTCCACAAAGCCATGCTTTACACAAAAGCCATGCTTCAATCAAAAAATGATCAGCAGCACTTCGTATGCAACATTACCAAATTGGAAATGTATCACTAGTAAATATCAACTACATAACCTCTGAGTTCGTATGTCTCAGAGAAGGGTGTTAAGCTAAGAGAATAAATTCTCCGCCACCAAACATAAATGTATTTGATAGAAACCAGTTTTACATCTCAAAGTGTAATGTTAGACACACATCCATACAAGTCTGTTCTGGGTTCAAACAGAATCTAAGGCACTTCACAAAGAAGCCCTTGCAAATTTGGATAATCCCTAATCATGTCCGGACTCTCCATCGCAAAGGATGATATAAATATCTATACCGGGGATCAGCTGGTGCGGAGACATTCAACGAGTTATCCTTCACTTTCGAAAATATCTGGTCTTCACAACCGGTCTTCAAATGCTATCCATACCGTCGTATCATTATTCGGAATGGGTTTTATGACACGTAGTCCTCTCCCGTCTAAACCAATAATGAGTGCAATATTTAAAAACATATGGATATTGGGATCTCAGTTAAGTCACAACTTATTGCCCAAAACCTTCCTTCTAAATGGTTTGAACAAATTACCATTTTCAAATCTTTAAACCAAAAAGATTTACTTCACAAAGTTCACCAATCTTTCACAAGGATTCATTCATTGCCTTTCTAAATAATTTCCCTTTCAAATTGATTAACTCATCCAATCTTTAAATCAAAGATTCAATTCATAGCTTTCAAAACCATTTCCATTTCAAATCTTTTATACAAAAGATACATCTTTTAGATCCTCTTTAATTTCAAAACATAGTTCAACATAAAAATTCACTCATATAGCTTCCAAACTATTTTCATTTCAAACTTGAAATCCATTCAAGATAAATTGAAAATCCTATCTTTATATGAAAGCTATTATCATTTGAAAACAAATAGTTTTCATTTCGGAAAAATCTGACTACACTTGCACGAGTTAAAGCCCTTCAAGTCTAAAACTTGGGTTAAATTCAAATTTCCAAAATAATATTTTTAAAATGGTTTAAAACCCATATAAACACATTTATAGCTTGTACAACCTTTTTAAACCATAATTTCCAAACATAGAATTCAATTTCAAAACTTGAATTTAAAATCAAATCAAACAATTTAAATTTACGAACTTTATCAAGTTATTCAAAATAACTTTTATCTTTAAAACTCCTCTTCAAATGCTTTTCATATTTAACCCAATCCCATTTCCAAAACTATTTTGGATTCAAAATTCAATTTTTTAAAACCTTTTCTTAATATTAGATTCAAATATCTGTGACCTAACCAATTTCCTCGTGCAATCCATATTTGTATGTGTATAGTGTAGTCCAGGGGTTTCACACAATAGCGCAACATCATCAATCATCACAGATTCAAGCACATCAATATTGATAAGCAGTATAATTTATAACGCTTATTGTTCATTCACAGATTCACAGATAATATACAAATATATCACAGATGAATAAATAAATTATACACAGCTCAACTCACAAACAAAATATCCCAGATCAACCAGGACAAACAATTCAAGGCATCTCATACCATACAAACATTCATAAGCAATCCAAGCATTCAATAATCATTTGTAGGCAGGATCAATTAATTATTTAATCCTTAGTCAATTCAATTAAATTCTCAATTAATTACTTATGAATTAATTACTCAATCATGATTATAATTTAACTTTAACCAGATTAATAAATTACTAATCCTGGTTAATTTACATTAATTAATTACAAATCGTTTTAAATAAATCAACCTTTAATCATTTATTAATTAACCTTTAGTGATAAATTAATTAACCCTTAAATATTAATTAATCAACCTTAATTAATAAATCAATTAACCTTCAATTAATGACCATTTAATTAATTATTTTCAATTAATTACAATAGGTGATTATCCCTAATCACTTTCATTAAATAAATCTTAAATTAATTAATTATCCTTAAATTAATTAATAATTCACACAAATTAATTATCCTTAATTAATTATAATAAGTTATTATCCCTAATTACTTAATTAACTTTAACCATTACTTAATTACTTTTAACAAAGTAATTATCTTTAAGTAATTAATTACCTCTAATTACTTATATTAATTAATCTTCTAATTAATTAATTATCCTTAATTATGAAATTAATTAACCTTAATCAATCTTTGATTAAGTAATTATCCTTTAAAATAATTATCCTTAGTCATCTCCATAAATCAATTCTTTCTTGATCACTTTCCTTAATTAATTAACTCTTAATTAATCACATAATTAAGTTAATCACCTTGATTAAAAACAAATTAACCTTTAATTATATTGATTAATTAACCACCTATCTTAAGTAATTAATTATTAAAATCCATTTGAAAACGTTTAAAAATAAATTACATAATATATTACTTTTAAAAACAAATCATTTGAAAGCATTTGAAAGCATAATACTCATTTTAGCTTCTAAAACAAAATTAATATATTTTGAAACTTGATTATGTTTACCATTAGTTTTTTAAAAAAATTCACCCTCCTATGTTTGTTAAAAACTTGTTTAAACATTTATATTGTTTAAACCTTGTTAAATGTTTACTTAAAAATTTAAAAATCCTGCTGCGACATCAATGACCCTAGTCAAACACAGACATACCCAAGCTCAACTTCGGTTTAACTCACGACTTAACTTGCTTCGAGTAAAACGACTGTTCTCTTGCATTTGAACCCGAGCAGCCATCAACTTCTTCGCCCACTACAATTTCCAAATGCACAGAACTTCGCACGTGCATGTGCACGGCCATGCGATCGACTTCCGACCATTGACGACACCTTCGTCTAGTCGACGAACACCCCTATAAACAATCCCGACCCAAGCATCATGACAAGCTCGTGATCCAAAATCGAGCAATGCAGTCGATCCTGGAACAAACCATCACCAGAAAATAGCTCGTCCAAGCTATTCCGACCACCAGAGGTCGATCAACTTCAGCCACACTTTGTCGACCTTCCACGCCACCATTTCCCAGAGTTTCGAGGGACTCGAACCACCCACGACGCCGTAATGACCCAAAATCCGACCTCGTTTCATTTGGGTTCTAAAACCCTAGTTCCTATAATTGCCAATACCACGACGAATGATCGTTACCTCCGCCATTTTTCCTGACATCCCCAATTGCCACCCTAGCTTCGATAAAAACCCAGACCACCCAGTCGCTGCCGATCACCAGAAAACACTCAAAAACCAACTTATGGTTAACCAAGAATTTCTCACAGGTTTCTGAACTAAAAATCATGATTTTGGTTTTAAAAATCCTAATCTACAAAGAGAATTCATATTATATACTTGAATTAATAAATCATTTAGTTTGATTTCAACCCATTTCTAAATTTTCACTGTTATTTTTCCATTTTTCAGAAAATTTGAATCTTAATTTACATAAATATATTTTTAAATCTTAATCTATGTTTAGATTAACAAATCTTGTTTGAAAACCAAGGCCTAACAAAGATTAGATGGGGAGATGTAAGAAATTTTGATCTAAATGTAAACTCGGTAACCATTAATAGAGATAAACCAGATATCATATATGCACAGTTATACCATCCATACTTATCAACATGCACGGTAAAATTTACACTCAAGCAAACAATTTTTCACAACACCTATTTATCACAAACAACAATTTAAAAACCATTGTTAGTTGTTTACTTACTTGAACAGAGACAGTATTTTTTGTTTGAAAGATCTGGAAATATATATTTATTTTTTTCTTTGAATCCGAAACTTGGTTGATGTCAGGTTGAAACTTAAATCTGCATGCTTGTTGCTTATACTATGTTGATCTTGCTTTTGTTTCCAAACTGAAAGCTTTTAAACTTTTCTTTGATTGCTCTGATCTGATCCTGGAATCTGGTTTTGATGTATATCTTTGATTTTGTTTAGGTTGCCAGAAGCCAAAACTCAGGTTGATAGCTTCAAGTTCTTGAATTTGTTTTTAGGTTGAGATTCTTCAGATTTGATTTCTTTTTATTTTCTTTTGTTTTATCTTTTCTTTCCTAGTTTCAGATTTGAGAAGTTTTTTCTGAGTAAAGTTTGGTTTCTTTTTAATTCATATTTGTATAATTGAATTTCAAAAGAAGAAATGATGTTGCCACTTGTTTAATTAGTGAACACTTATGAGTTTACATTAACTCTTTTTTTATAAATGTTCTTTATTATTTAAATTGTGTTTAAACCCTCTTCCCTATTTTATTTACAAGTTATATTTTATCCCTTGTTTAATTAAGTATTTATAGTTTATACCTTTTTATTTTATAAATTACTTTTGTTCTTAAATTTAAATTATTTAAACAAATTTTTATTTATCTCTAGCTTAATTTCAAAATAAAATGTATTAAACCTTTTTTATCAAATCTAATAAATATTTATTTATATAAATTTTCCTTTATTTATATATTAATATATATATAAAAGGCTTTAAAAAATATAAATTTTAACTTTAAACAACTTTTTTTAAATTATTAATATCAAATTAAAATTTAACTTTCAAATATCTTTTAAAAATTTACAATATTGAATTCCAATACAAATTTCAAAATATATACTGCATATGTATATTATAAATTAGAAAACAAATTTCTATTAATTTTGAAATAGAGCTTTTCAAATATATTATTCAAAATATTTATTTTTAAATTTCAAATTCAAAAATTAATATACAATCAATTTTTATTTATAAATTAACAAACAATATCTTTTTTATAAAAAATTTTTTTCATTCGCAATCTATAAAAAAAATTTCAAATATTTATTTTCAACATATATGTATTTGAATCCTAAATTCAAATTCCAATTTAAAATCTATTTATAAAATAGTTAGATTTCCAAATCAAATTCTTTGTTTAAAAACTTATAGATATAAATTTTTATTCCCACATTTTCAATTTAATTTTACAATTAGATTCACAATTTGATCCAAAATTCCATATTAATTACTAAATTAATTCTTAATTTAATCCAAAAATAAAATCAATTACTAAATAAATTTGTCTTAAAAACTAGGATCGCTACAGATTCCCCCTTATGAAAATTTCGTCCTCGAAATTTGCTAAACAGAGAGACAACCAAAGAACAGATAAGAAATGTTTTAACAAATTAAATGCATTTGACTTACCAAATCAGAATATCATCAATAATTATGAGAACGAACTCATTTAATACTTCACAAAATATTCGGGTCATCAGTCTACGAAGTATGCAGGGGCATGGGTTAGTTCGAAGGGATAACTAACCGTTCGTAAAATATATCTAGACCCAAAAGAACGGACAATGGATACTCAATTCAGATTGGAATATCCCAAAGCATATACTAGCTTGTCCCTCTTCGGACTTTGATCACAAGAAATCACAACAAAATTTTCAAATTTGGTTTTGACCAAAATCACTTTATCGATACAATCTACTTTTAGCTTCCTATTTTATTACCCAATTATTTCAATTAAAAATTTCAATTCATTAAAGTTAGAAATTGATGGAAAGAACACGAAATAGGAACTTATCTACACGATTCGGAGGGCCATCACCGTACCAGAGCTTCTTCTTGTAGCTGCCACGAAAAAATCATCAAAGAATCGAAATCGGATGATGATCAAAAAGAGAATTGATAGAGAAAGTTATTTCCGTTGTTGCAGGGTATTGACCATTTGTAGTGGTATTTCCCTGTACCCTACCTCGTCCTCTTCTTGGTATCGTACTTACTATCAGTGGATAGTAAGAGAATTTACCGAGGCATAAAGACGGATATCTTAGGGATTGCTCATTCTAGGGTATTTATATCCCTATCTCTAATGAGTTACCCAATGTGTTATACTTCAAAAGTTAAAGTTCAACCTTTAGCTCTGATACCAAATGTGACGGCCCGGATTTTCGTGTACGAAAATCGACATCCATACTTCACTCATATTCTAATGTCGCAGATTCAAACGTCCGAATCCGATTCGTTGGAGCTTATAATACATTAAGTATAACAACACATCGGAAGAAAAAGATAATACCATTGATACACAACAGTGAATTACAACAACGATACAACAAGAATTTATCAATATTATCAAAGATACAAGGTACAGCGGAAAGAATAGCACAACTGGATGATCTAGACTTTGCAACCATCGACAGCGGAAAGATAACTCCAATAGAAGCTCCAAACGAATCCAACACCATCCTTCAACTCCATCTCCTAAAGTCCAAACCAAAGATAGCTTGAACCAAAAGCTTGAACCACCATCATCGATGCCTTAAGCAAAGTCAGTCCGGAATGTTGAAGAGAAACAAATTCTATTGCCAATATCAAATGCTGGATGCTATCGAATCTACTCCTACTATTTGATTATCTGAAAAATCCAACTCTAGACCGCCCGTGTGGAAAGTTATGTGCACTTAGAGTTTAGAAAGGGAAGAATAAACTCCAGGTCAGTCATGGGACTGGTATGAGGAAATAAAAATAGTTTTATCTTTTAAATAGCAAACAAAAAGAATTTAAAAGAAATACGCAATGCTTTTTGGAAAATGAAACTACCTTAAGGCCTCTTGCCACACACATAATGCAAGCGCACAATTGGGGGAGATTTCTTCTTATATAGTCAAACATGCTTGATACGCAAAAACCTTTTGATATTATTATTAGTGCATAGTGCGAAAAACCTTTTGAAAGTATAATGTTAATCTTAGCCAGCATACCACATTTCATAGTATGCCTATTATAGCTACCATGTTCAATAGCAGGTTACCTCCATATTCCATGGCAGGTTATACAACTAAAACCATACAGAGCTCGTATTGTTTTGTTCGGATTTCCAATAATGGCCAGGCAAAGGAACTTCCCACACCGAATGGAACGCCTCTGGAGGGACGTCCCCAAGAACCTAACCGGATCTCTACCAAAACAAGGCCGGGTTACCTCTATAACTAGGTAAGCACTGACACGAGTATGCCATCCCCCGGTCGTTACCAACCTTTATCCAAGGTGCCTATCAACCAACAACCACAAAGCAATAAGTTTGCAGCAACCAAGTAGGTTAAATATCTGGGCTCCATACCATGATACCACCTTTTATCCAGAAGGAAATGACATACCCTCAGGGGGCTTTACTCCCAAATAACCTTGCTACAACGAATGCTGTTTCGACCATTATCGAGTTGTGAGGCTTGACGAAGTCACGTCCACAAAGCTACGCTTTACACAAAAGCCATGCTTCGATCAGCAGCACTTCGTATGCCACATTACCAAATTGGGAATGTATCACTAGTAACCATCAACTACATAACCTTTGAGCTCGTATGTCTCAGAGAAGGGTGTTAAGCTAAGAGAATAGATTCTTCGCATCCAAATATAAATGTATATGATAGAAACCTGTTTTACATCTCAAAGTGTAATGTCAAACACACATCCACACAAGTCTGTTCCGGGTTCGAACAGAACCAAAGGCACTTCACAAAGAAGCCCTTACAAAACCGAATAATCCCTAATCACGTCCGGACTCCCTATCACAAAGGATGATATAAACCTCTATACCGGGGATCAGCTGGTGCAGAGACATTAGACGAGCTATCATTTCGCTTTCGAAAATTTCCGGTCTTCACCACCGGTCTTCAAATGCTATCCATAACGTCGTATCATTATTCGAAATGGGTTTTATGACACAAAGTCCTCTCCCGGCTAAACCGAATAATAAGCGCAATATTTAAAAACATATGGATATTGGGATCTCAGTTAAGTCATAACTTATTACCCAAAACCTTCCTTCTAAATGGTTTGAACAAATTACCATTTTCAAATCTTTAAACAAAAAGATTTACTTCACAAAGTTCACCAATCTTTCACAAGGATTCATTCATAGCATGTCTAGATAATTTCCCTTTCAAATTAGATTAACTCATCCAATCTTTAAATTGAATATTCAACTCATAGCTTTCAAAACCATTTCTATTTCAAATGTTTTATATAATGGATACACCTTTTAGATCCTCTTTAATTTCAAAACAAAGTTTAACAATCATTCTCAAAGATTCATTCATAGCTTCCAAACTATTTTCATTTCAAACTTGGAATCCTTTTAACATAAATTGGAAATCCTTTCTTTATACGAAAGCAATTATTATTTGAAAATAAATAGTTTTCGTTTCGGAAAAATCCGAGTACATTTGCACGAGTTAAAGCCCTTCAAGTCTAAAACTTGGGTTAAATTCAAATTTCCAAAATAATATTTTTAAAATTGTTTAAAACCCATATAAAAACATTTATAATTTGTATAACCTTTTTAAACCATAATTTCCAAACATAGAATTCAATTTCAAATCTTGAATTTAAATTCAAATCAAACTATTTAAATTTTAGAACTTTATCAAGTTATTCAAAATAACTTTTACCTTTAAAATTCCATTTCATAAGCTTTTCATATTCAACCCAATTCCATTTCCAAAACTATTTTGGATTCAAAATTCAATTTTTTAAAACCATTTCATAATATTAGATTCAAATATCTGTGACTTAACCAATTTCCTCGTGCAATCCATATTTGTGTATGTATATTGTAGTCTAGGGGTTTCATACAATAGTGCAACATCATCAATCATCAAAGGTTCAAGCACATCAATATCGATAAGCGGTATAATTTATAACGCTTATTGTTCATTCACAGATTCACAGATAATATACAAATGTATCACAAATGAATAAATAAATTATACACAGCTCAATTCACAGATAAAATATCCCAGATCAACCAGGACAAGCAATTCAAGGCATCTCATACCATACAAACATTCATAAGCAATCCAAGCATTCAATAATTATTCATAGGCCGGATTAATTAATTTTTTAATCCTTAGTTAATTCAATTAAATTCTTAATTAATTACTTATGAATTAATTACTCAATCCTGATTATAATTTAACTTAAACCAAATTAATAAATTACCAATCCTGGTTAATTAACATTAATTAATTATAAATCATTTCAAATAAGTTAACCTTTAATCATTTATTAATTAACCTTTAATAATAAATTAATTAACCCTTAATTATTAATTAATCAACCTTAATTAATAAATCACTTAACCCTTAATTAATTACCATTTAATTAGTTATTTTTAATTAATTACAATAGGTGATTATCCCTAATCACTTTCATTAGATAAATATTTAATTAATTAATTATCCTTAAATTAATTAATAATTTACACAAATTAATTATCCTTAATTAATTATAATAAGTAATTATCCCTAATTACTTAATTAACTTTAACCATTAATTAATTACTTTTAACTAAGTAATTAGTTTTAAGTAATTAACTACCTCTAGTTGCTTATATTAATTAATCTTGTAATTAATTAATTATCCTTAATTATGAAATTAATTAACCTTAATCATTCTTTGATTAAGTAATTATCCTTTAAAATAATTATCCTTTAATCATCTCCATAAATCAATTCTTCTTTAATCACTTTCCTTAATTAATTAACTCTTAATTAATCACATAACTAAATTAATCACCTTGATTAAAAACAAATTAACCTTTAATTATATTGATTAATTAGTCACCTACCTTAAGTAATTAATTATTAAAACCCATTTGAAAACATTTAAAAATAAATTACATAATATAATACTTTTAAAAACAAATCATTTGAAAGCATTTGGAAGCATAATTTTCATTTTAGCTTCTAAAACATAATTAATATATTTTGAAACTTAATTATATTTACCATTACTTTTTAAACTTTTTTCACCCTCCTATGTTTGTCAAAAACTTGTTTAAATATTTATATTGTTTAAAATTGTTATATGTTTACTAAAAAAATTTAAAAGACCTGGTGCAACATCAATGACCCGAGTCAAACACTCACTTACCCAAGCTCAACTTCGGGTTAACTCACGACTTAACTTGCTTCACGTAAAACAACTGTTCTCTCGCGCTTGAACCCGAGTAGCCATCAACTTCTTCGCCTACTACAATTCTAGACGCACAGAACTTCACGCGTACACGTGCACGGCCAGGCGATCGACTTTCGACCATCGATGACACCTTCGTCTCGTCGATGAACACCCCTATAAATAATCCCAACCCCTCAAGCATCATGACAAGCTCGTGATCCAAAATCGAGCAATGCAGTCGATCCTGGAACTAAACCATCACCAGAAAAATAGCTCGTCCAAGCTATTCCGACCACTAGAGGTCGAGCAACTTCGGCCACACTTTTTCGACGTTCCACGCCACCATTTCCCAGAGTATCGAGTAACTTGAATCACCCACAACGCCATAATGACCCAAAATTCGACCTCGTCTCATTTGGGTTCTAAAACCCTAGTTCCTATAATTGCAAATACCACGACGAATTATCTTTACCTCTGCAATTTTTCCTGACATCTCCAATCGCCACCCTAGCTTCGACGAAAAAGCAGACCACCCGGTTGCTGCCGATCACAAGAAAACACTCAAAAACAAATTTCTGGTTAACCAAGAATTTCTCACAGGTTTCTGAAGTAAAAGTCATGATTTTGGTTTTAAAATCCTAATTTGCAAAGAGAATTCATATTGCATACTTAAATTAATAATCATTTAGTTTGACTTCAATCTATTTCTATGTTTTCACTGTTACTTTTCCATTTTCTAGAAAATTTCAATCTTAATTAACTGAAATATTTTTTTAATCTTAATCTAAGTTTAGATAAACAAATCTTGTTTAAAAACCTAGCCTAACAAAGATTAGATGGGGAGATTTAAGAATTTTTTGATCTAAATGTAAACTCTGTAACCATTAACAGAGATAAAATAGATATCAGATATGCACAGTTATATTATCCTTACTTATCAACATGCAAGGTAAAATTTACACTCAAGCAAACAATTTTTCACAACACCTATTTATCACAAACAACAATTTAAAAGCCAGTGTTAAATGTTTACTCACCTGAACAGAGGCAGTATTTTTTGTTTGAAAGATCTAGAAATTTATATTTATTTTTTCTTTGAATCTGAAGCTTGGTTGATGTCAGGTTGAAACTTAAATCTGCATGCTTGTGCTTATACTAAGTTGATCTTGCTTTTGTTTCTATACTGAAAGCTTTTAAACTTTTTCTTTGATTGCTCTGGTCTGATCCTAGAATCTGCTTTCGGTGTAGATCTTTGATTTTGTTTAGGTTGCCTGAAGCCTAAACTCAGGTTGATAGCTTCAAGTTCTTGAATTTGTTTTTAGGTTAAAATGCTTCAGATTTGATTTCTTTTTAGTTTCCTTTTATTTTAACTTTTCTTTCTTAGTTTCAGATTTGAGAAGTTTTTACTAAGAAAAATTTGGTTTCTTTTTAATTCATATTTGTATAATTCAATTTCAAAAGAAGAGATAATGTTGCCACTTATTTAATTAGTGAACATTTATGAGTTTACATTAACACTTGTTTTACAAATGTCCTTTATTATTTAAATTTTGTTTAAACCCTCTTCTCTATTTTATTTACAAGTTCTATTTTAGCCCTTGTTCAATTAAATATTTATATTTTATACCTTTTTGTTTCATAAATTACTTTTTTTTCTTAAATTTCAATTATTTAGACAAATTTTTATTTATCTCTAGTTAAATTTCAAAAGAAAATGTATTAAACCTTTTTTATCAAATCTAATAAATGTTTATTTATATACATTTTCCTTTATTTATATATTAATATATACATAAGTCTTTAAAAAATTTAAATTTTAACTTTAAACAACTTTTTTTTAATAATTTATATCAAATTAAAATTTAGCTTTCAAATGTCTTCTAAAAATTTACTATATTGAATTCCAATACAACTTTCAAAATATATATTGCATATGTATATTATAAATTAGAAAACAAATTTCTATTAATTTAAAATAGAGCTTTTCAAATATATTATTCAAAACATTTATTTTTAAATTTCAAATTCAAAAATTAATATACAATCAATTTGTATTTATAAATAAACAAACAATATAGTTTTTATCAATGTATATTTTATTTATTCGCAAATCTATAAATATTTTTTCCAAATATTTATTTTCAACATATATGTATTTGAATCTTAAATTCAAATTCCAAATTAAAATCTATTTATAAAGTGTTTAGATTTCCAAATCAAATTCTTTATTTAAAAACTTACATATATATACATATATTCCCACATTTTCAATTTAATTTCACAATTAGATTCACAATTTAATCCAAAATTTCATATTAATTACCAAATTAATTCTTAATTTAACCAAAAATGAAATTAATCACTAAATTAATTTGATATAAAAACCTGGATCGTTACAGATCATCCCAATAGAAATATTTAACTTAGGACATGAATTTGCATTTGTCCTGTTCGGACCAAGATGAGGGAGTTTCTTTAATGACTAAGTAGTTCACTATATCAGCGTACCGTGGATCGATAGAAATTGAAAAAATTGTTCATCGAGAAGTTTTCATTGATTGGCAAAGAAGATGGTGCGTTCGGAAGACGAGACAAGTGATCGGCTATGACGTTATCGGATCCTTTTTTATCTTTAATTGTAAGGTCAAATTCTTGAAGTAAAAGGATGCAATGAATCAAACGGGATTTGGCATCCTTTTCAGCGAAGAGATATCAAAGCGCAGAATGGTTCGTGTACACAATAATGTGTGAACTTATCGATTCGAAACTTTTCGAGCGCAAAAACGAAAGCTAGAAGCTCTTTTTCGGTTTTTGTGTAGTTGTGTTGAGTGTCGTTCAAAGTCATACTCGCATAGTAAATGACATGAAGGATTTTGTTGATGCGTTGTCCTAAGACAACACCAACTATGAAGTTCGAAGCATCACACATTATTTCGAAAGGAAGATCCCAATTGGGTGCGCAAATGATTGGAGCAGAAATGAGTTCGTTCTTAGGACGTTCAAACGATGAGATACACTTAGAGTTGAAATCGAACGGAATGTCTTTTTCGAGGAGAGTAGTCAATGGACGAGCAATTTTTCTAAAGCCTTTCACAAAATGTCGGTAAAAGCCAGTGTGACCTAGAAATGATCGAATGTCCCTAACAGATTTGGGAATGGATAGGTTTGAAATTACGTCGACTTTCTCTTTGTCTACCTCGATGCCTTTATTTGAGATGATATGTCCAAGGACTATGCCTAGTTTGACCATAAAGTGACATTTTCCCCTTTCAAAGTCAGATGTTTTTCTTTTCATCGATTTAGAACCAATTTGAGATGATGTAAGCATTGGGGAAAAGAATCACAAAAGATAGAGAAATCGTCCATAAAAACTTCTAGAAAGTGTCCAATCATGTCAGAAAAACTGCCAACCATGCATCGTTGGAAAGTAGCAGAAGCGTTACAAAGTCTGAATGGTATACATCGATAAGCAAAGGTACCGAATGGGCACGTGAAAGTCATTTCCTCTTGATCTTTGAGAGCAATGGGAATTTGGTTATAGCCGGAATAACCATAACGTAATCAGTAGAATTCGTGCCTGACTAAACGTTCGAGCATTGCTCAATGAAAGGAAGAGGGAAGTGATCTTTATGCGTTGCGGCATTTAGTTTTCGATAGTCAATGCAAACACGCCAACCCGTTTAAGTATGAGTTGGGATATGTTCATTTGAATTGTTCTTGACAACAGTTAGCATAGATTTTTTCAGTACAACGCGAATTAGGCTGACGCATGAACTATCAGAGGTTGGGTAAATGATTCCGTTGTCGAGAAGTGTAAGAATTTCATCATGCACCGCATCTTTCATTTTTGGATTAGGCCTTCGCTGCGTGTCGCGAACATGCTTGGCATTGTCGATTAAATGGATGCAATGTTAAACAAGAGCGGGACTAATTTCCTTAATATTAGAGATTGACCATCCAATCGCTTCCTTGTTTTTCGAAAGAATAGAGAGAAGAGAAGTTTCTTGGTTAAGAGAAAGATCGTTTGAAATTATGACAGGACAAGTTTTGTTTTCACCTAAGTGTGCGTACTTAAGGTGATCGGGAAGTGGTTTGAGGTCCAACTTTGGGAGTTTTTCAATCAAAGAATTGGGTTGAGATTCGGACTCAACTGGAAGTGATTCAAAGGGAAGAGTATCTTCAATTTCATTGGGAGTTTCGTGAAATAATTTTTCATACTCCGCTTCGCTTTTGTTGTTAAGGTCACGTGTCTCCATTTTGAAGTTTTCATGAATGGCACTAACTTTCAACGGTTGGTCACGAGGTTCGTTCGATTGGCTTTCAAGATTGGAAATATTAAGATCCAAAGTCATGTTTCCAAAAGAGATTTTCATCGATCCGTTATGACAAGTGATTAAGGCATTTGATGCTGCTAAGAATGGTCGGCCTAAAATCAATGGAATTTGACTTGCGGGATCTGTCACGGGTTGTGTTTTGAGAAAGATAAAATCAACGGGGAATATGAATCGCCCTACTCGAATGAGCACGTCTTCGAATTCTCCCACGAGCTTCTTAAAGGAACGATCGATGAATTGAAGCGTAACTTTTGTGGGTTTGAGCTTACCTAAGCCTAATTGTTCGTACACGGAGTATGGAATCAAGTTGACACTCGTGCCTAAGTCTATCAAACATTTGTTAGTCTTGTCTCCAATTGTACATGAAATCGTAAGGCATCCAGAATCTTTGTATTTTACGGGCATGGATTAGGACAAGACATCACTCAAATTGGCGGCTAAGAAGACTTTTTCAGGCACTTGAGTGTGTCACTTTTGGGTACACAACTCCTTATGAAATTTCGCATACATTGGGACTTGTTGAACTATGTTAAGAAGTGGAATGTTAACTTTGACTTGTTTAAAAATTTCCAACATCTTCTCCATTTGGTCCGAGTGTTTCTTTGGTCGAAGATGATGTGGAAATGGAAAACGATACTCGGTAGGCGGGTCTACTCGAGTAGTAGAAGAAGAATTTTGATTGGCATTCGATTCAACTTTTGGCACCATGCTCTGTTTCGATTCGTTTGTTGTTTTAGAAGTGTGGAGAGAGGTTTTCGTAAATTGTTTGGATTAACGACTTGATTATCGATTTGTTTACCGGAATGTAAAGTTGTGATAGCATTTAATTGGGCGACGTTGCTATCTTGAACAACATGGGCTTGATTTGAATTTGTGTTTTGACTTCTAGGACTTGGGATGGGCTGACTTGGGAATGTTCCTCGCTCGCGTTCACTTAAAGATGTGGCTAATTGGCTTATTTGCATTACAAGTTTTGCAATCGATTGGTTTGTGTTTTGCATATATGAGGTCAATAAATTTTGCAAATTGTTGTTTGATTGAAGGCTTTTAGTAGTTGTTTTAGCCAATGTTTTAAGATTTTTCTCAAGCGAATTTAAGCGTTTTTCATCTTGGGGGGATAAGCAGAATTTGGTTGAAAATTTGATTGTTGCAGTTGATTATGAGACGGACCCGAAAAGTTTGGTTGAAAATTGTTGGGCTGAAAGGGAGGATTCAAAGCATTATTCGATAATGCTTGAAAATTTGGATGAATCGTATTTGTGTTGGGATTGTTTTGTTCCAAGCAAAATTCAGATGATTTCTCCAACCAAGGTTGTATGTGGGAGAAAATGGGTTGTTTTTGGCTTTATAGAAAGCATTGATTTTTTCGATAGAATTGAAACAATAATCGGCTATATGATTAGGATCATTGCATTTATAACACATCAGTTGGAAAGCTTGGTTCATTTGATTCGATGAGAAAACGTTATCCAAATTTTTAATTGTTGCGTCGATCTTAGCTTCCAAAGCAAAAGAAGATCCTATTAAGTGTGCACTTGATCAGGAGTAAATTGATGTTCGTTCGAACGTTCCTATTGGGTTGAATTTTCAGTGAGGTTTTCAAGAAATAGCCAAGCATCGTCATTATGTTGGGCAAGAAAGTTACCTTGGCACATTAATTCGGCATGGTTCATGAGCTGTTTTCGAGTCCATCGTATAAGATTTGGCAAATCGTCCATTTTTCGAAGTAATGTTGTGGATATTTTATCAAAAGCTCTTTGAATCTTTTAAAATATTTTTCAAATGGTTCTCCCTTGAATTGACAAAAACTTACAATTTCGTTTCGGATTCTACTCGTTCTTTCCAAGAGGTAGAACTTTTTTAAGGAAGCTTTTACAAATTCTTCCCAAGTTTTAATCGGGTTCGATGGTAAGCTGTACAACCATTTTTCAATGTAATCCGTAAGAGCGAATATGATTAATCGAAGTTTAATTCCATCATCAGAAAGTTGCTGGAGTTTGAGGGTTGCGCAAACTTTTTCGAATTTAGTCAAGAAAATGTATGGGTCATCATGCTCGAAATTGCCAATTTTCGGAAGCATGGCAATATGGTTCGAGTGGATTTTGAAATGGTTACCCGTGGGGAGGTAATGTGATGCAAGATGGAATAGAAACTCTATCGAGAAAGATTCTATCCATAAGCATTCGAGGGGCATTTTTGTTCGCCATTTTGGAAGGATCGTCCGTTCGAGTTAAATGATTAGTTGTTGATTCGCGAGTCCAACAATTTGTTGTTGTGTCACGAGTCCAAGTACTCATGCACAAGTGAAAGTTGAGTAAGGAAAGAAGTTAGAAACGAGTGTAGAGAACGAAATAAGATTTGAAAAACGAAGTGAAAATTTTGTTTTTGTTTTTTTTTTGTTTTTTTCTTAAGGAAGAAAAATATTTACCCAGTGAATTTATTTTCAAAAGGGAAGTTTGATTTTTTTGTTTTTTAATTTTCATATATTTACCAAAAGGATTTTTTTTGTTTTTAGAAAGTGGGAATTTGATTTTTGTTTTTGTTTTTGAAAAGATTTTTTTTTAAATTTTGGATTGAAAATTTTCGAAGGAAAGGAAAAAGGATTTTTTTTTTTGGATTAAAAACTAGGTTAAGTAAATTTACAAAAAACATTGGATTTTTTTATGTTTTTAAATATGCATAAATAATGCAACTAAATGAATGCAAATGACTTAATTACAATTTTCTGTCCTTAGTAGCTCCAAAACCAAAATCGTATAATCACACTTTGTCTTAAATCAACAAAAATATTTCTCAACCAGGTATCAGACATGAGTTATCGGTGCTCCACGATTCACCGTAGCAATGCAGCCGAAGGTTTAAGCACCTTCAAAGGAACAACCAGTATAATATTTATGAATCACCATAATTTTTACAACTGGTTATTAATCTGCCATTGCCTGGATACCAGAAATAAAATTTCTTAAATTAAACAATCGTAAAGATACAATTAATTCCTAAATGAGCTCGTGACACCCTTAAGTCGAATGTCTAACCTTTATTATTAGTCAATTCTACGATGAAATGCGTTTGTTGGCTAAGGAAAGGGTGATGAAATCCCTCACCTTATGTGAATTGGGGTATTTCCCTTAGAAAATAAAATAAGATGAAATGAATGCAAGACAAAAATTAAACGTGTATTGACAATGCAACTAAAATGAAGTTTTTTTTGTTTTTGGATTTTGAATATTTTTATTTATATATAAATGCAAATGCAAGCAACCAACGATGCAATTCAAATAAGAACAAAGGAATAGGGCATGATACTAGAGCGTGCAAAATTTATTAGCAATTTGTTTTTAAGCGGCGATTATTTTTTTAAAGCAAGCAAGCTGAGAAATTATTTTTTTGGCAAGCAAATCCTTCTTTTCCTTGCAATTTTCTGCTATGGCAACCTAAAAACAGGATATTCAAGTTTTTGTTTTCTTAACAAAAAATACACGGACAGAACTTAAAAAAAATAAGAACAAAAAAAATTTACAAATATTTTTTTCTTTTTTTAAAAGAGAAAAGGAAATAAAAATTTACAAAAAGAAAAGGAAAGAAAACTTTTTATAAAAGGAAATGATTTCCTTTTTTACGAGAAAAGAGAGTTTTTACAAAAAGGAAAATGTTTTTTTTGTTTGTAGAAGAACTAAACAAAGAAAACTCAAAACAAATCAAAAGAAATAAAGAACCAAATATTTAAAAAAAAAGAGAAAATCAAAAGAAATAAAATAAATGAAATCTAAAGAAGTTAGAAACTTGTTATTTGAAGGGGATCTTAGGCTCAAGGAAAAAGTTAGAGAAAAATTTAGTCTCAGGGACAAGAAGTTTATTTTTTAGGATGAAGGACACTTTTTAGTGTAAATCACGGAATGATAGTTGTAACTATCATTGTCGATTTACACTAAAAAGTGTCCTTCAGACCAAAAAGCAAACTTGTTATCCCTGAGACTAAATTTTTTTGCAACTTCTTCCCTGTGCCTATGCCTATTTACCTGTTATTTGAAAATAAAAGGAAACAAAACAGAACTAAATTAAGCTTGTTACCTTCTTTGTTTTTTTTGAACAGAATTAAACTATATTAAACTAAACAAAAGAAAACTAAATTAAGCTGAACTAAAAAAACATATACTTAGGCCTATAACCAAGCTCCACCCAACTAGAAAAAAAATCATGATTAAGGTTCAAGAACTTGCGATTTCACTTCAAATTGAAAATTGTTCGTTTGCTCATTTGTTTCCAAAATCAGAGATTGAATTGAACTTTCCAAAAAAAACGAAATCAATGTTTTTATGTTTGGTCGTTCATTTGGTTGATCGCGAGTTGATCTTGGAATCTTGATGTGAGTTGAGAGGATTGGCGATTTGTGGTGCTTGGTGATTTGGGAGGAGGTGATTTAGTTCGAGGTGGATTGGGGATAGAGCAATTTGCTTTTAAGTGGCTTCTCGTGTCGTGGCTGGTGGCGCTTTTGTAGGAGGTGTTCGATGTGGTTTGAGCTGCGGTAAGGAGTGTGGTTGTGGGGAAGCAAGCAGTGAATGATTTGGGATTGGTGATGTTGGAAATGGTAGAAGTAGGTGACGGAGAGAGTGTATTGTTTTGGGTTGTTGGCAGAGGAGAGGAGGGTTTGTTACACTGGAATATGGTTTTGAACTGTGGGCTTGTTGCATTGTAGTCAGTTGTGTGCTTTTATGAGTTGTATTTAAGTTGTTGCTGAGGTGTGGTTTATTGAAGTAAGCGATTGTTATGGTGATATGCTGTGATAGGATACTTTGCTGTCAAGTATTGTTGAAGACAACTTGAAGACAGTTTTGGCAGTGATGACAACTTGAAGATAGTGGGATGGTGGATGAGATGTAGTGGTATTGGGATGGTCAGAGGAGTATGCTGTAGGATTTGGAAGTGAACTGTTGAATGTATGCTGCTGGCAATTGTTGACAGAAGGAATGGCAGTGTGAAGTCGTACCCAGTGGTTTCTCTGATGTGTTGAAATAGGGGCGGTGTAACAATCCGCATATTTTATGATTATATATCTAAATATTTTATTTAAGTATAGCATCGTTAGTCGGATTGAAGTCTAAAATGTTAATTTTTGTAAACAGTCGAATTAGGACTCGAGACCACTTCCATTGAGTTCAAAACGATGTTTGCGACCTTTTTGATTATAAACATCGATATGTTTAAAGTTGAGTAGAATTTTGCTATTTTTCAATTGGGCTTTGGGTTTGGATTTCAGCCCATTAACCCAACACAATAACCTAACCACTCCACTCCTCTCCTCTTTATTCATTTTCATTTCTTAACACTCTCAAGCTAAAAGAAAAATGGGGGAAGATAAAAGGAAATAGAAATTCCTAAGCCCTAGTTCTCTTAGGAAATTCAAGTTCTTGCTTTAAAATCAAAGAGAAGCTTGGCTAACATCCTCTTCGTCTTCTCCATCTCATTCTCTCTTCAACTTCCAAAAATTCCTATAACCTAGCTTAGGAAAAACTTCACCTTTGATAATAGATTGAAAAGTCTAGAGGTGTATTGAAGAGGAATTGGTCTTACTTTGTTTTAAAGCTTCTCATTCATTGTTTTTGAGTTTAAAGGTGAGTTCTTGAACTCACATCTATGTATATACCTTTGATAGTTGTTAGGTATGAATTCCTAACACCTATTCCACATTTAATTGCTTTTGAATTGAATTGGATTGGTGAATTTTTCCGTTTTTGGTATTTTAAAGTCAAAATCTTTAAAGATCATATCTTGGATGTTTGGACCTGTTTTGGTGGTGTATCGAAGATCCTATAGGGTTGGGTTGTTGATTGGAATAAATCCTTAACATCCATTGCTCGCTCGATCGCCTTCGGTTTTGATCTTCACCCTTTATGGGCTAGGCTGATTTTTTCCTAGCAGGTAATTTCAGACGTTTGGATGAAAATCCAGACGTCTGGTTGAAAATCCAAACGTCTGATTGAAAAATTCAGACGTCTTGAATTAGTCCCTGGAAAATGAAAATAAGGTAAAGGCAAAATCCAAACGTTTAAAAATCCAACCAAACGTCTGGTTAGGGGTTCAGATGTCTGGTTGGTAATTTTAGACGTCTGAAACTGTCAATTTTGCCTATTTTGGCTGTTTTTGAGTGGATTTCCATGTTTTATCGATTTTCGTTGATCCGGTTAGTTGTTGTCAACTATTATCTACTTTGATGACTTCATTTATGGATTTTTGTGAATATCCATTTGATTGGATTTGATATCGATTATTACGGTTTGAATTCACTTCGTCGAATGTGAATTTAGGGTGATTGATTGTTTTTACAATCATTTCTGTGATTTGTCACTTTAAAATACAAACGTTTTTGTACTAGTAGTAAATACTCGAACTCTTTCACAAAAATTATTTTTAACGTTATTTTTAATACAAAGCTTGTCTTTAAAATCGTTTTCCAATCTATTAATATATACAAACCTTTACCTCACTCATATGAGAAATATAATTAAACGACTTAGCAAAACAAGTGGTATGAAATGCTTGCGCTTTCTTTATTGGTTAATTCTTGGACTTATTCGATTGAAATTTTGTGACAATTTTCGAGTGGAAATCTACAATTTGTTTGTAAACTCTTAAGTTAAGCTAGTGGTTATGAGACATTAAGCTAAACTCATTTATTTCTAGCTTAGTGTAATTTACACTTATCGATCAATGATAAACATTTTGTGATTTAGACTAGCGATGTGCGATGTCTCTTTGTTCACGTGGGGAACCAAACCTCATTTGTGGAGTTTCGGCTTAAAATTGGTGAGGTAGCGACCCATGGTCTTTGGGCCGTTTGTGGAGCCTCGGCTCAAAATTGATGGTTAACGACCATGGAATATCGTTCCATTTGTGATGCATGTGTTGGTGAGTTTTCATGCTCTCGTTTGTGGTAGGCCTCCTCCTTTTGTGATTTCTGAATTTCTAATTGATGATTTCTAAAATTTGCGTTTCTCCGATTTTCGTGACTTACATTGATAAGTTTTATCAATATTTGTGGTTTGGTGAATATGTTAAAGAATATGACATTCTTTTTGGTGTTAGAGATTCTCGAGATATTGTATGATTTTTGTTGTTATCTAATGTATACTTGTTACAGTATGGCATTATTATTATCATACATTTTTGTCATATCTCTTATCCTATCTCATTTTAATGATATTTATAGCTAGACTGACCGTTTATTATTTTCTTCTTAAATAATACTCGGGTCAGACCGAGGTATTTCAGGTGCTTCTACTTGACTTCTTATCAGGGTCTATCACCTGACTTCTTTTGGCTAACAACTTTATCTTAGAAGTTTTTGTTTTATACCTTCGAGATAGAGACTCCTTGATGTACACATATTCTTTTGGCTAGCACTTGTACCTATTCTTTTGTGATGTAGTGGATCTTACATGACCACTAATTTGATGTACACTTTTATGTGTTATATTCATACTTGTTTTCGCCTTAGTGATATGAATATCTGTGACTGATTTATGTTATGTTTATTTTATATTTGTTTCCGAAGGCCACATAGCAACTGTGTAGTAGCCTTGTGTTTGTATTTGATATATTGTATTTCCTCTTGAAACGAAATGCATATAATACTATCTGACATATTGGTACTCGCACAAAGCAATTACATAGATGGTTGCTCCTTTACAGCCTTATTCTTCATGCTAGTTGACAACATTACTCCATAGTGTCCTTGGCTAGTGTGAGTATAGTGGTTGGGCGTCACAGTTTGGTATCAAAGCTGAACTTCGAAGCAATATAGAATATTATAGCAAGGACCGTCGTCCTAAGTATTTCTTAGGAATCATGCCTTAGGATTTAATTCAAGTCATTAAACATGTTCTATCCTATTTCCTTTTGTGATGCCCTGTTTTATCCATCAAGTTTGTTTGATATTCAAGTGCTGGTCAATCCAGTAGTCTTCCTCTGGATGCTGAATTTATGTCTGCCCAACAACTTATGGATCTTGTAAAGAATCAAAGGTTTACTGATGCTTTGTCTTTGAATATTATGGGCTTGATGACTTCACTGAGAATTGCGAATCCGGTTGGTGGATCCGCACACTTAGTTTACTATGCATAGATGTCGAGATTATTTTATGTAATTGTGCTTTTCGATCCGATTTGCATGTTATGTGCTACTTCGGCTTCAGGATTAATTTTTGGGAATGGATTGGCTTAACCGTTATGAAGCCCACATCCAATATCCAGCGAGGATTATCTATCTTCATCTCCTCAATCTGCTAAGCAAATTTTTATTTTTCTTAATGATTTCGATTCCAATTTGGTGGCATCATTTTATTCTCTAAACACATTTTTTAAGGAAGATGTTATTTCCCTCGTTCAAATAGTTCGAGAATTTCCCAGTATCTTTGAGCCTGTCTTAGGATTACTGTAACGACGCGTAAATTTTGGGGATTTAATTTGGTTAAATTAATGAGTTTTCTAATAAAATTTAGTAGAAATAAAAACTTTATAAGCAAATATTGAAATGAACGCTAAATTAAATTATATAAATGGTCACTTAAGACCTATTTACTAGCAATATGAATAAATTTCAATAAATGAAATAGAGTAAGTATTATACCTGGATATGAAATTCATTTAAAGGAGTTTTATTTATATGTTAATGTAAATTAAGAAAATATTATAATAAATGATAATTTCATTCGTACTTGTAAGCTGTTACTATAAGTTGCGTGTTGAAGAGGATGGATTGGATTGAAATTTATATTTAATTTAAATGGAAATATTAAAGGCTTATAATAACGAAAAATTTAGGTAATAAAAGTTAGCATAAGTGGATAAAACATATAAGAGAAATAAATGTAAGCATTTAAAATATTAATTAATGTTGGTTTGATGATAACGTAACTGGTGATTAATTTGATAGTAATAGAAGTGTGAACGTAAAGTAATAAAAGAGTAGATTTATGTTAAGTAATAATTTGTGATTTTGGGGAATAAAGTTTAAGTTTTGATAATTAAGAAATTAATAAGAAAAAGTATACAAAGTAAGTTATAGAATGTAAAGTAAGTAATAATAATAAGTAGAAATTGGATGACATTAATACAAGATGATGAAGTGCAAATTTTAGGTTTAAAATAAAGTGTGGATGGAAATTTGATTGGTTATATTAATTGAATGGAATTCAACTTTGATGGGAAAGGTAAATGGATATTTGGTAATAAACTTAAACGGACTTAAATAGTGCATTTATTTAATTTATACATAATAATAAGTAATGATTGAATAAAAACCTATACCTGTAAATATCTATAATATTTGAGTGGAAATAATAAACTTATAAATGTGGGTTTGAGATTTTTACAACAATTTTTACGAGTTATATACTTAGTTCATTCAATTAAATCGGAAGTCAGTGCAATAAATATAATTTTAATGTTATGCAATTGAGATAAACAATTGGAAAATGTTAAAGTATCTGGATATATATATTAAAATAAATGGTACCCAGGATGGTAATATGATCAATAGTGAATTTAAGAATGGAAATCAGGATTTATTTATTTAGATTGAAACTTAAAGTCTAATAATTGAATTTAATTGCAATTAAACGAGATTGGATATAGTTAAATAATTCGTTATTTAAAATAAGAATAATATGAGAAATTTGTGTGATAATTTGGAATCCAATATTTAATCCATCTGTTTGACAAGAATGAATGGAATACTAATTAATTTTATTTAACTAAACGAAATTTTAGGATATTATTTATAATTTGAGAACTTAATGAAATTAAGGATTTATATTGAAATTTATCAATTTACCTTCTTTAATTTGACATCTAAACTTGTTGGAATTTTGTAAATGATTAAGAATTTTAAAAAGTGAAAAATGGGGCAATTTTAGAATCTAAATATAAAATTTGATTTTATTTATGTATTTTGAATTTATTTAATTAATATAAAAATAGCCATTTTGGTCATGGACTCGGATTTCGACGAAACTAGTTTCATCGGATCCGTAACAGTGAATTATTGTAGGATTTCAAGTTTCGTAGCGATCGGACTTGTTGTTTGATCGTACGAATGCGAAACGCATTGAAATCGATTTAATTGAAATCAATTTGAAAATATTGATTTCAGCATAAATTCTTCATACGATGGAATTTGGACGTGAAACTTTTTCGATTGCATTCAGAATATTTTAAAACACCTATTTGGATATATGGGTTTAACCAATTTCGTTCCAGAGTCGAAACGGGCTTTTTGGGCCAATTATCGTTCAGCACGTTTGTTTATCGGATCCATCTACTCTATCTCTAACCTACCTATATAAACCCAGCTAAAAACCCTAGCCTCCATCTATGCTCATTTTTTTGTGTATATAAGTCACACAGTTCCTCCTCTTCTTCCAATGGATGCAAATGTTAGATCCAAGCACAATTGCAAATCAAATCAAAAGTCAAAAATTCCAAGTTCTCAGAAAAATCCTAGAAAAATATATGTTGATGCTCTCAACGAGCGAAATTCAATGGCGTAATTCAATTTTCGATTCGGGTTGTGGTTTGACAAGAAAATGGATGTTTAGCCTCGGTCGTTCGTTTTGGTCTTTTTAAATTCAACGGTGGATTTGCGGCGAGAGGACGATCGGGGGTCATGGGTGCGAAGAGTATGGCAAGCAGTTTCGATCAGTGGCCTTGGTTCACCTCGAAGGTGGTTGGATCGCTTGGAAAGGGGCGATTAGGGTTCGCACCCATAGCGGCGGCAGTGGCCCAAAAGCACGACCGGAGTTGACTGCGTCGACGTGAAGGGGGCGCCTGGAGGTGGGGAGCACGATGGTATCACCTGATCGAGGGTTAGACGAACGAGGCAACGGCGTTAATTCGATAAGGGTGGCGGCCGATGGTGCTGAAGCTCGGTAGGGTTTTGGTCGTGTTTACTGTGCAGGAGATTCGCGTGTTCCACTTAGTGACGTGGCAGAGGTGACGTTTTGTTCTGTTTTATTTTTTGATTTTTTGATTTTCAAATGATTTAAATCAAATAACTTTCTCGTACGTTATCCGTTTCACGATAGATTTTTTTTGTTAGGATCGTATTGAAATTTCGGATTTGATAATGCTGGTTTGGACGAATTTGGAGACCATCCAATTTTTGGGTTTAAATTGAATTTAAAATTCAATTTAAATTCAAAAGGTGAGTGTTTTAACCCACTCACAACTTCTAAAGTTTCTTATGTTTGTTAAATTGATTTTAGATATGAGTAGAAATTTATTTATGACTATTTGGCATGTTTTATTCATTATCTCTGTTAAATCGCATTTATTTAATTTAACTGTTAATAAATTTTATTATTGCATATAAATTTTACGGTTAAAATTTATTTATTTGCATAAAAGATGCTAGTTAAACAGTTATTAAATTTATTTTGAATATAAACTGTTAGTTAATATTGCATATGCTATATATTGATGTTTGTTTAAATTGACGATGATTGAAATTAATTAATGATGATTGAAATAAATTGGTTGATGATTGATATTGGGATGAATGGATGATGTGTCCTATCTTATATAAAATGCAAGTTATCATGCATTTTTATTTCATTCGGGATTGCGGTTTGAAATGATATACAACCGTATTTTTTTTAAATTGCGGATTGAAATGATAAATATCTGTATCACTTGACCATAAGACAGAAAATATTATACAGGCACCGCGGTATATATATATATATAATTATTTTGAAATGATTTTTATGGTTTGGATATGATACGGTTTAATAAATATTAAATTTGGATATGATATAAATATATTTTATATATACATATAAAGTCAAATTGTTGAATTTAAGCTATGTATAAATCCGCTAAATAAAATGAATAAGTTGAAAAATGGCTTTTTATAATTTATATTATACGATTTAGTATGAGTTTAAGTTCTTGTGTGTGTATATATATATATATATATATATATATACATATATATATATATATAGAGTTATAAATGATTCAAATAAATTAAAATTGAAAGATAAATTTGAGATTAAATTGGAATTGAGCTTATTTGAAAATTTAACTCCATAAGTTGATGTTAACTTATTACAATTGGAAATTTTAAAGATATGATATTTATAGGTGGATTTAATGAATAATTCTAGTATAAATAAGATGGAAGAAAATTTTAGTGTTAATAAATTTAGTTTATTTTAAATGGTTATGGATTTATCATGTAAACTTTCCAAACTAAGTAATAGGAAAATGAATTGTTGATTTGAAATTCACAACCTTAGTTTTGAAATTCATTAGATTCCCAAAGTTTGAAAACATTGGAATCGAAGTGTTTTATTCAAACTGAAAGTGAATCTAAAAGTTATGGGTTTAGACTGAATTTAAAGTGAAATAAAATTGTAAAGGTGTGGAAATTATTTAGTTTTAAAGAAATTTAAAATTCAACTGTTTTATTTTATATACTGTTGAATATCCAAACCATTTAAGTTTTGGAAGTTATGGTTTTAAAACTATGGATTTCGTAGTATTATGTTGAAAGTTAAAATTCAAATATTTGGTTTCAAGGTATTATAAATTTAAAAGTGGCATGATTTTGGAAAAGAATTAAATTTGAAATAAAATGATATCATATTTATTTGGGTTTTAAAAGCAAATGATATCGTATTTATGGGTTTTGAAAGGGATATTTATATTCTGGTTTTGGAAGTATAATTATTTTTAAATGACCGCGGTGTTATAATAACGTTTGGTTGTTGAAGAGACCGGGATCGGAAGTTGTCATACTCTCTGCCAACCCCAAAAACCACTTTAACAACCGTGTACGCGGTGGAGATTCCAGAATGAAGTAGGTTGGTGGCGGCGGCGTTTCCTATAAGGTAAATACGTGGACCCAACTCCCGTGAGTTGGCATAAGGTGGCTAAAACAGGAGCGATTGACGGGTTAATAAGGTAGCACCTTTGATCGGACACATCCCTTCGATATTATACTTTGACTCTTGGATTGATTCGGTGGCCACTTTTGATTTTTATTTGGGGGTGTGGCTCGAGGTGGGCGGTAGCTGCGGCTACGCGTTACCACCGACCCGAAAGCGTAATTGGTATATCTATCATGACATTGCCTAGTTGTGCCGTCTCACCTACCCTAGCGCGCCTTATACGATTTTGGTTTTGTACCATACCTATGGAGTGCTCTCTGACGACGCCTAGTACGGGGAAGATTACGGTACTGTATAGACTATGGGAATATATTATGTGTTAAGGTGGAAAATGTAAAGCCTTAACGCTATTTAAAAGTAAGTTTATTTTACAATTAGACACTATTATAATAGCGCAATATACTACATAGTAAATAGTTTAACAGATCCTTAGGAGATGTAAATCTCGAGCATCTCTTGAGTTACTGCACTCATATTTATTTCTGTTAATTTAACTCACATAAGATCTTCTAGTTCTGACTCGAGTGTTTTCGTCCTTCAAATTCGCTCGGGTCAGTCCGAACGTTTCAAGATTTTGAAGATTTAGCTCTGGAGGATGAAGACGAAGATTTATATTACTATATCTAGTATATTATTCCACTACAACATTTAATTCCACTGAATTGATATTTTGGTATGTGAACTCTGATATTTATGGTATAAAGAAGAAGCTAATGTTTTGTAAACAGTTTTATGAACTATATATTGATTATTATATTTTATCCTTCCGCTGTGAGATTCTGTTTTCTTTTTCTCCTTCTCTTCACTATTTTTCTTATTTAACCCATAACAATCCCCCCTTCCGTATGGTTTGAGTTGGCACGTGTGTCGATTTAAATCGCGTGAAAAGGCGGGATGTTACATCTGGTATCAGAGCTTTGGTTTAGCGATAAACCTTTGCTTTATGGGGTTTGACTCTTTATTAATAGGGTAGTAATACCCTATGGGAGTCGTTGAGAGTATGTATATATGAGAGAGCGTATTTGTTAGTGTTATAATTTTTTTTAATATTGTGTTATTCTGTTCCGTTTTGTATTTATAAATTCTGGTTGGTGCATGGGAAGCTGTGACATCAATAGGGATTTCTAAACACTTAATAGGACGGACCGACATAATATTTATTTTATATAGGTGAATGAAATAAATTTGCCTATTATATTTTTTATATATAAAATAATTTTTTTCTTCAAATGATATCTATATTTGGCTGAAATAGATTGGTTGTAAGGTAATAAAGTGTATAAATAATAATAGAAATAAGATTGAAAAATAAAATAAATGAAATTTGGGAAATTTAGAACTTAAGATCCGGGGTTTTGAAATTTCTTTCGAATAAATTTTGGAATATAATAATATTTTTTATAAGTAATTTCTGATATAAATATTTATTATAATTCGGAAGAATTGTTTTAAAGAAGATTTTGGAGAAAATAAGTTTTCTACTTTTCTCGCTGTCGCTGGAAAATAATTTCGGTGATGGCGGCCGCATCATCGACTTTCATTTTTGAGTTTCGAAAGGGGAAGGCCACTGTAGTAGTTCTACTGCATATTCATTTTTGAAAAATATATAAATTTTGAATTGTTTTAAATATAATTAGAGATATATACATTGAAGAATATATTTATCTATTGTTTTAAAATAAATTGAAATTTAACCCGGTATTAAATTCTTAAATTTCCGTTAATTAATTGTTTCAATTATTGTAGTGAAATGAAAGGCAAGTAATTAATAATTGAAACCTCTAATTTAGGTAAGAGATTTAATGCCAAGTTGTAAAGGAAATAAAAAGGAAGTTGAAATTGTAACTTATAAGAAAAAGGATAAAAATTTATTGAACAATGAATTACTTAAAAGAAAGGTGAAAACTTGTATAACTTTCAATTACATTCTTTAAACAACATATATATAACTTACCAAATATTAAAAGTGAAAGGTTTAATAAGAGATTGTAATAGAATATTATACAAGTAGAAATTTGAAATAGTAAAAGTATTCAATGAAATTGCTGTTAAATGAGAATTTAATGTTACAAACTTAAGTTATAATTGAAATTTTACCAAGTAAATATAAATAAAGGTAAGTATGACAAATAGATGATTATAAACTTAAGTAATTAAAGTGGAAATAAATGAAACAAACATTGAATGAGTAAAGGAAATTTAAAAGTTTGTTAGAAATAAATGTAAATTATAAAAGGAAAATTTATGTGGTATAAATAAAAAGAGAAATTAAACAACAAATGTATAAATGAAATTAATAAGGATAAACAAAATGCGTTGTTCGAATTGGTTGTTGTTTGTTTAGGGTTTTAGTTGTTGGATTTGTTGTTGTTTAGTTAATGGTTGTTTGGGCAAGAATACTTTAAAATTTTATTTGGGTGAATGAATAACCTATTTAGTTTATCGAAGACTGTTGAGTAAATGATGCGCTAGTTGTTTATTCTTCATTCCGTACAATTTAAAAGTTTTGAACCCGAACAACAAATTGTTGTTGATTGAATGGTTACTTTGTATTTGTTGTGTATGATGTTGTCGGAATTGGTTGTTGCTGTGGTTGAAATAACTTTAATATTTCATTTATATAATTATTAACACTCCTAGGTTTTATAAGTGAAATGCAGGTTATGGAAGCAGTTGCTACTGCTTTTGGTTCCATAAATTAAGCGTAAAATGCACAAATAATAGGTACGTTTCGGATTTCGGTTTATAGCGCTATTTTATATATTTTCCCGTGTAGGGATATATTAATTTGAATAATATATGTAATACAATTGTTATATTTAATATTTTATTTTCTTCCGAGCCTCTCCGTACAAAGGAGACTCTATCAAAATTTTCCGTAAATTTTGGACTTAGAAAATATTTTGAAAATGCTTTCCATACATTAGTAATTTAAGTATAAAAAGATTTAATGGTTATAAATGGAGATATATTATCTAAATTAATTAATTTTATAAATTTAATTGTTTATAAAGTTAATGTTTGAATAAGGTATATTGATTTCTTAGTGTTCCTTCTCCTTTCTTTTCTCTTTTCGGGGACGAAAAGTTTTGAGTGGGGGAGAGTGTAACGACCCGTAAATTTCGGGGATTTAATCTGGTTAAATTAATGAGTTTTGTAATAAAATTTAGTAGAAATAAAAAATTTATAAGCAAATATTGAAATGGACGCTAAATTAAATTATATAAATGGTCACTTAAGACCTATTTACTAGCAATATGAATAAATTTCAATAAATGAAATAGAGTAAGTATTATACCTGGATATAAAATTCATTTAAAGGAGTTTTATTTATATGTTAATGTAAATTAAGAAAATATTATAATAAATGATAATTTCTTTCGTACTTGTAAGCTGTTACTATAAGTTGCGTGTTGAAGAGGATGGATTGAATTGAAATTTATATTTAATTTAAATGGAAATATTAAAGGCTTATAATAATGGAAAATTTAGGTAATAAAAGTTAGAACAAGTGGATAAATAATAACCATATAAGAGAAATAAATGTAAGCATTTAAAATATTAATTAATGTTGGTTTGATGATAACGTAACTGGTGATTAATTTGGTAGTAACGGAAGTGTGAATGTAAAGTAATAAAAGAGTAGATTTATGTTAAGTAATAATTTATGGTTTTGGGGAATAAGTTTTAAATTTTGATAATTAAGAAATTAATAAGAAAAAGTATACAAAGTAAGTTATAGAATGTAAAGTAAGTAATAATAATAAGTAGAAATTGGATGACATTAATACAAGATAATGAAGTGCAAATTTTAGGTTTAAAATAAAGTGTGGATGGAAATTTGATTGGTTATATTAATTGAATGGAATTCAACTTTGATGGGAAAGGTAAATAGATATTTGGTAATAAACTTAAACGGACTTAAATAGTGCATTTATTTAATTTATACATAATAATAAGTAATGATTGAATAAGAACCTATACCTGTAAATATCTATAATATTTGAGTGGAAATAATAAACTTATAAATGTGGGTTTGAAATTTTTACAACAATTTTTATGAGTTATATACTTAGTTCATTCAATTAAATCGGATGTCATTGCAATAAATTTAAATTTAATGTTATGCAATTGAGATAAACAGTTGGAAAATGTTAAAGCATCTGGATATATATATTAAAATAAATGGTACCCAGGATGGTAATATGATCAATAGTGAATTTAGGAATCGAAATCAGGATTTATTTATTTAGATTGAAACTTAAAGTCTAATAATTGAATTTAATTGCAATTAAACGAGATTGAATATAGTTAAATAATTCGTTATTTGAAATAAGAATAATATGAGAAATTTATGTGATAATTTGGAATCCAATATTTCATCCATCTGTTTGACAGGAATGAATGGAATACTAATTAATTTTATTTAACTAAACGAAATTTTAGGATATTATTTATAACTTGAGAACTTAATGAAATTAAGGTTTATATTTAAATTTATCAATTTACCTTCTTTAATTTGACATCTAAACTTGTTGGAATTTTGTAAATGATTAAGAATTTTAAAAAGTGAAAAATGGGGCAATTTTAGAATCTAAATATAAAATTTGATTTTATTTATTTATTTTGAATTTATTTAAATAATATAAAAATAGCCATTTTGACCACGGACTCGGATTTTGACGAAACCAGTTTCATCGGATCCATAACAGTGAATTATTGTAGGATTTCAAGTTTCGTAGCGATCGGACTTGTTGTTTGATCATACAAACACGAAACGCCTTGAAATCGATTTAATTGAAATCAAATTGAAAATATTGATTTCAGCATAACTTCTTCATATGATGGAATTTGGACGTGATACTTTTTCCATCGCGTTCAGAATATTTTAAAACACCTATTTGGATATATGGGTTTAACCAATTTCGTTCCGGAGTCGAAACTGGCTTTTTGGGCCAATTATCGTTCAGCGCGTTTGTTTATCGGATCCATCTACTCTATCTCTAACCTACCTATATAAACCCAGCTAAAAACCCTAGCCTCCATCGATCCTCATTTGTTTGTGTATACAAATCACACAGTTCCTCCTCTTCTTCCAATGGATGCAAATCTTAGATCCAAGCACAATTGCAAATCAAATCAAAAGTCAAAAATTCCAAGTTCTCAGAAAAATCCCAAAAAAAATATGTTGATGCTCTCGACGAGCGAAATTCAATTTTCGATTCGGGTTGTGGTTTGACCAGAAAATGGATGTTTAGCCTCGGCCGTTCGTTTTGGTTCTTTTTAAATTCAACGGTGGATTTGCGGCGAGAGGACGATCGGGGGTCATGGGTGCGAAGAGTATGGCAAGCAGTTTCGATTGGTGGCCTTGGTTCACCTCGAAGTTGTTGGATCACTTGGAAAGGGGCGATTAGGGTTCGCTCCCACAGCGGCGGCGGCGGCCCAAAAGCTCGACCGGAGTTAACTACGTCGACGTGGAGGGGGCGCCTGGAGGTGGGGAGCACGATGGTATCACCTGATCGAGGGTTAGACGAATGAGGCAGCAGTGTTAATTCGATAAGGGTGGCGGCCGATGGTGCTGAAGCTCGGCAGGGTTTTGGTCGTGTTTACTGTGCAGGAGATTCGCGTGTTCCACTTAGTGATGTGGCAGAGGTGACGTTTTGTTCTGTTTTATTTTTTTATTTTTTGATTTTCAAACAATTTAAATCAAATAACATTCTCATACATTATCCGTTTCACGCGAGATTTTTTTTTGTTAGGATCGTATTGAAATTTCGGATTTGATGACGCTGGTTAGGACGAATTTGGAGACCATCCAATTTTTGGGTTTAAATTGAATTTAAAATTCAATTTAAATTCAAAAAGTGAGTGTTTTAACCCACTCACAACTTCTAAAGTTTCTTATGTTTCTTAAATTGATTTTAGATATGAGTAGAAATTTATTTATGACTGCTTAACATGTTTTATTCATTATCTCTGTTAAATCGCATTTATTTAATTTAACTGTTAATAAATTTTATTATTGCATATAAATTTGACGGTTAAAATTTATTTATTTGCAAAAAAACTGCTAGTTAAACAGTTATTAAATTTAATTTGAATATAAACTGTCAGTTAATAACTGTCATTTATTTCTTGTTATATAGCATATGCTATATATTGATGTTTGTTTAAATTGACGATGATTGAAATAAATTAATGATGATTGAAATAAATTGGTTGATGATTGATATTGGGATGAATGGATGATGTGTCCTATCTTATATAAAATGCAAGTTATCATGCATTTTCATTTCATTCGGGATTGCAGTTTGAAATGATATACAACCGCATTTTTTTAAATTACGGATTGAAATGATAAATATCCGTATCACTTGACCATAGGATAGAAAATTATATACAGGCACCACGGTATATATATATATATATATATATATAATTATTTTGAAATGATTTTTATGGTTTGGATATGATACGGTTTAATAAATATTAAACTTGGATATGATATAAATATATTTTATATATAAATACAAAGTTAAATTGTTGAATTAAGCTATGTATAAATCTGCTAAATAAAATGAATAAGTTGAAAAATGGCATTTGATAATTTATATTATACGATTTAGTATGAGTTTAAGTTCTTGTGTGTGTGTATATATATATATATATATATATATATATATATATATATAGAGTTATAAATGATTCAAATAAATTAAGATTGAAAGATAAATTTGAGATTAAATTGGAATTGAGCTTATTTGAAAATTTAACTCCATAAGTTGATGTTAACTTATTAAAATTGGAAATTTAAAGGTATGATGTTTATAACTGGATTTAATGAATAATTCTAGTATAAATAAGATGGAAGAAAATTTTAGTGTTAATAAATTTAGTTTATTTTAAATGGTTATGGATTTATCATGTAAACCTTCCAAACTAAATAATAGGAAAATGAATTGTTGATTTGAAATTCACAACCTTAGTTTTGAAATTCATTAAATACTCAAAGTTTGAAAATATTGGAATCGAAGTGTTTTATTCAAACTAAAAGTGAATCTAAAAGTTATGGGTTTAGACTGAATTTAAAGTGAATAAAAATTGTAAAGGTGTGGAAATTATTTACTTTTGAAGAAATTTAAAATTCAACTGTTTTATTTTATATACCGTTGAATATCCAAACCATTTAAGTTTTGGAAGTTATGATTTTAAAACTATGGATTTCGTAGTATTATGTGAAAGTTAAAATTCAAATATTTGGTTTCGAGGTATTATAAATTTAAAAGTGGCATGATTTTGGAAAAGAATTATATTTGAAATAAAATGATATCATATTTATTTGGGTTTTAAAAGAAAATGATATCGTATTTATGGGTTTTCAAAGGGATATTTATATTCTGGTTTTGGAAGTATAATTATTTTTAAATGACCGCGGTGTTATAATAACGTTTGTTTGTTGAAGAGACCGGGATCAGAAGTTGTCATACTCTCTGCCAACCCCGAAAACCACTTTAACAACCGTGTACGCAGTGGAGATTCCAGAATGAAGTAGGTTGGTGGCAGCGTTTCCTATAAGGTAAATACGTGGACCCAACTCCCGAGAGTTGGCATAAGGTGGCTAAAACAGGAGCGATTGACGGGTTAATAAGGTAGCACCTTTGATCGAACACATCCCTTCGATATTATACCTTGACTCTTGGATTGATTTGGTGGCCACTTTTGATTTTTATTTGGGGGTGTGGCTCGAGGTGGACGGTAGCTGCGGCTGCGCGTTACCACCGACCTGGAAGCGTAATCGGTATATCTACCCTGGCATTGCCTAGTTGTGCCGTGGCACCAACCCTAGCGCGCCTTATACGATTTTGGTTTTGTACCATACTTATGGAGTGCCCTCTGACGATGCCCAGTATGGGGGAGATTACGGTACTGTATAGACTATGAGAATATATTATGTGTTAAGGTGGAAAATGTAAAGCCGTAACGCTATTTAAAAGTAAGTTTATTTTACAATTAGACACTATTATAATAGCGCAATATACTACATAGTAAATAGTTTAACGGATCCTTAGGAGATGTAAATCCCGGGCATCTCTTGAGTTACTACATTCATATTTATTTCTGTTAATTTAACTCACATAAGATCTTTTAGTTCTGACTCGAATGTTCTTGTCTTTCAAATTCGCTCGGGTCAGTCCGAGCATTTCAGGATTTTGAAGATTTAGCTCTGGAGGACGAAGACGAAGATTTGTATTAATATTATCTAGTATATTATTCCACTACAACATTTAATTCCGCTGCATTGATATTTTGGTATGTGAACTCTGATATTTATTGTATAAAGAAGAAGCTAATGTTTTGTAAACAGTTTTATGAACTATATATTGATTATTATATTTTATCCTTCCGCTGTGAGATTCTGTTTTCTTTTTTTTCTTCTCTTCTCTATTTTTCTTATTTACCCCATAACAATCCGCCCTTCCGTATGGTTAGAGTTGGCACGTGTGTCGATTTAAATCGCGCGAAAAGGCGGGATGTTACAATTACCACCTAAGCGATCTATTGTGTGGTGCTAAGGTCTTTTCAGCTCGACCTTGCCATCGGTTTTCATCAGCTACGAGTTGCGAAGGATAGCATTCCCATTTATCCTATTTCGCACTCGTTATGATTCTTATGAGTGACTCGTGATGTCATTCTGTTTATCCATCTTATTTTATCCATTTTATGAATCGTGTATTCTACGAATATCTCGATGAGTCCGCTTTGTATTCATTGATTAGGATGAAAACAACAATTTAAAATTTGCAAATCTTTTTAATAAGATACATTTTATAAGTATGATTGGATTTTTTTCTTAAAATGCGCAAAAAATATTCGTAAAAATTTTAAGAGATATGTTTATCATACAAAAGATGATTTTGTGTTGTTTTGCCCATTGAGTGCTTTAAGAATTCTGGTCGATGAGCGTGATCAACGTTATCGATAGGAATCTCCTAAACGCTAAGAAGAGACAGTCAGACATAGTAAATTGACTTGAATAAGTAATTTTTTTCTTCTAAAAAGATGATTACGTGAAGTTAATTGATTTTGAAAGTCTTAGCTTTTTGGGAATGAGGATCAATTAAAAGAACTCCTTTCCGATGCTCTGATTCTTATGATTCTCGTGGGGAACCAAGACTTCATTGTTTATACCGACGCTAGTCTTGTTGGTTTGGGTGTCGTTCTCATGCAAAAAGGGAACGTATAATCACGTATGCTTCTAGGCAATTAAAGCTTGCCGAGACTAGATATGCCACTTGTGATTTAGAGCTCGCGGCTATTGTTTTCGGCCTTAGAATTTTGCATCATTATCTTTTGGGAGAGAAATTTGTTTTCCACACCGATCATAAATCATTGAAATATTTATTTTCTCAAAAGGAACTTAATTTGCATCAACAATGTTGGCTCGACTTTCTTTCATCTTATGATCTTGATATTCTTTATACTCTCGAAAAGTGAAATCGTGTTACCGATGCCCTTAGTCGATAGCAAAAAGCGGTTGTTTCCATCATGATATCCGAATGGAATGATCTCGATACTTTGTTCACTTGTGAGATTCGAGATCAGGAATCCGATTCTTGTTCATCTCTTGTTTTATGTAGCCTTGAGGCTCATCCATCTCTTTTAGACCCCATTTTTGATGCTCAAAAGCATAATCCCGAATTGGCTCATCTTAGCCAAAGTTGTATGGATAGAAATATTGATGGTTTGTAAGACTTTGAAATTGATGCTCGTGGCGGCATTCGAAAATTTGGTAGACTTATCGTGCCAAATATTAGTAATCTTCGTAAAGACATTTTAGAAGATTCTCATCGTTCTAAACTTACCATTCACCCCGGTAGTAGTAAATTGAACATGGACATGGAGCGACTTTATTATTGAGATGGAATGAAATCTGATATTTCTAACTTCAATAAGCGTTGCTTGACTTGCCAACTCATTAAGGCCGAGCATCAAAGGCCCGGTGAGTTATTGCAAAGTTTCGACATTCCAGTTTTGAAGTGGGATCAAGTCTCTATGGACTTTATTGACGGTCTTCCCCATTCTTGTTCGGGCCATGACAGTTTGTGGGTGATAGTAGGTAGACATACAAAATCCACCCATTTTATTCCGGTTCGATCTAATTGGACCGTACCTCTTTTGGCTAAACTTTTTGTTAAAGAAATTTTAAATTGCATGAGTTTCCACTTCTATTGTTAGTGATCATGATCCATTATTTACTAGTGGATTTTGGTAGAGTCTTTAATAAGCTTTGGGAACGAAGCCGAATTTTTGCACCACTTATCATTCTCAGTCTGATGGACAAACCGAGCTTGTGATTCAAACTCTTGAAGATCTTCTTCGTGCATGTGTTCTTGATTTTGATGGAAGTCAGAAAGATCATATTTCTATTATTGAATTTTCCTATAACAATAGCTTCCAATCTAGTATTGGTATGGCACTTTTCAAGCCACTCTACGAAAGGCCATGCCGATCTCCTTCGTGTTGGCTTGAAGCCGATGAGAAGTTGGTTTGAGTCCAGATTTTATTCGTGATTCCACAGAAAAGATTGACCTTATTTTTCATAGGATGAAAGAAGCTCAAAGTAGACAAAAATGCTATGCTAATAACTGAAGAAGGAATTTGGAATTTTCTGTAGGAGATTTGGTGTTTATTCGTGTTTCACCTATGAAGGGTATTGTGTGTTTCAGTCGATCGGGAAAATTAGCGCCTCGATATATTGGCCCATATCCCATCACCGAATGTATTGGTTTCATGGCTTATCGCCTTTTATTACCAGCTCAATTTTCTACTATTCATGACGTGTTCCACATCTCTCAACTACGGAAATGCCTTAGGGATTCCGATTTTATTCTTGAGCCTGGTGTTGTTGAAGAAACTGAAGTTTCACCTAATTTGACTTATGAGCAACATCCTATTCGTATCATTGCTATGGAGGTTAAATGTCTTCGTAATAAAGAAGTCCCACTTATAAAAGTTCAATGATCCTCAAATCCGAAGGATTGTTCTTGGAAATCCAAATAATTCATCGAGCGAACACATCCGGACTTACTCCCTCGTGCTCCTTAAGGTGAATTTCTTACTTTAAATTTTCTTTTGTGTTGATATGCTTTTATGGTTGTTACTCTTTGTTTTCTTCTTTTGTATTGCGAGGACGCAATTTCTTTTAGGAGGGGAGTCTGTAACAACCCAAATATTTTACGATTATATATGTAAATATTTTATCTAAATATAGCATCGTTGGTCGGATTAAAATCTAAAATTCAACTTTTTGTAAACAGTCAAATTAGGACTCGATACCACTTCCATTGAGTTCAAAACGATGTTTGCGACCTTTTCGAGTATAAACATCGATATGTCTGGAGTTGAGTAGAATTTTGCTATTTTTCTATTGGGCTTTGGGTTTGGGTTTTAGCCCACTAACCCAACACAATAACCTAACCACTCCACTCCTCTCCTCTTCATTCATTTTCATTTCCTAACATTCTCAAGATAAAAGAAAAACGGGGAAGAGAAAAGGAAATAGAAATTCTGAAGCCCTAGTTCTCTTAGGAAATTCAAGTTCTTGCTTCAAAATCAAAGAGAAGCTTAGGTCAGCATCCTTTTTATCTTCTCCGTCTCATTCTCTCTTCAATTTCTAGAAATTCCTATAAAACTTCAGCTTTGGTAATAGATTGAAGATTCTAAAGGTGTATTGAAGAGGAATTGGTCTTGTTTTGTTTTAAAGCTTCTCATTCGTTGTTCATGAGGTTAAAAGTGAGTTCTTAAACTCAAATCTATGTCTATACCTTTGATAGTTGTTAGGTATGAATTCCTAACACCTATTCCATGTTCGTTTGCTTTTGAATTGAATTGGATTGGCGAATTTTACAATTTTTGGTATTTTGGAGTTAAAATCTTTAAAGATCTATCTTGGATGTTTGGACATGTTTTGGTGATGTATCGAAGAGCCTATAGGGCTGGGTTGTCAATTGGCACAAATCCCTAGCATCCATCGCTCGTTCGATCACTTCCAGTTTGGATTTTCGCCCTTTATGGGCTAGGCTGATTTTTGCCTAGCAGGTAATTTCAGACGTCCGGATGAAAATCCGAACGTCTCGTTGAAAATCCAGACGTCTGGTTGAAAAATCCAAATGTCTGGTTGAAAAATCCAAACGTCTGGAATTGGTCCTGAAAAAAGAAAAAAGGGCAGAGGTAAATTCCAAACATCTGAAAATCCAACCAGACGTCTGGTTAGGGGTCTAGACGTATGGTTAGTAATCTCAGACCTCTGAAACTGTCAATTTTGCCTATTTTGGCTGTTTTTGAGTGGATTTCCAATTTTTATCGACTTTTGTTAATGCGGATAGTTGTTGTCAACTATTATCAACTTTGATGACTTCATTTATGGATTTTTGTGAATATCCATTTGATTGAATTTGATATCGATTTTTATGGTTTGAATTCACGTCGTCAAATGTGAATTTTCGGTGATTGATTGTTTTTACAATTATTTCTGCGATTTGTCACTTTAAAATACAAAGGTTTCTATACCAATAGTAAATATTCAAACTCTTTCACAAAAATAATTTCAACGTTACTTTTAATACAAAGCTCGTCTTTAAAACCGTTTTCCAATCTTTTAGTATATAAAACCTTTACCTCATTCATATGAGAAATCTAATTAAACGAATTAGCAAAACAAGTGATATGAAACACTTGCGTTTTCTTTGTCGTTTAATTCTTGGACTTGTTCGATTGAAATCTTATGACAATTTACTAGCGGAAATTTACAATTTGTTTGTAAATACTTAAGTTAAACTAGTGGTTATGGGACATGAAGCTAAACTCATTTATTTACTAGCTTAGTGTAATTTACACTTATCGATCAATGATGATCATTTGTGATTTAGACTAGGATGTGCGGTGTCTCTTTGTTCGCGTGGGGGACTAAACCTCGTTTGTGGAGTTTCGGCTCAAAATTGGTGGGGTAGCGACCCATGGTCTTCGGGCCATTTGTGGAGCCTCGGCTCAAAATTGATGGTTAGCGACCATGGAATAGTGTTCCGTTTTTGATGGATGTATTAGTAAGTTTTCATGCTCCTGTTTGTGATAGGCTCACCCTTTTATGATTTCTGATTTCTAATTGATGCTTTCTAGAATTTGTGTTCACCAATTTTTGTTATTTACATTGATAAGTTTTATCAATATTTATGGTTTGGTGATTGTGTTAAAGAATATGACATTCTTTTTGGTGTTTGAGATTCTCGAGATATTGTATGATTTTTGTTGTTATCTAATGTGTAATTGTCAAGGTATGGCATTATTGTTATCATACGTTTTTGTCATATCTCTTATCCTATCTCGGTTTTTATGATATCTATAGCTAGACTGATCCGTTTATTATTTTATTCTTAAATAATACTTGGGTCAGGCCGTGGTATTTCAGGTGCTTCTACTTGACTTTTTATTAGGGTCTGTCACTTGACATTTGACTAACTACTTTTGCTTAGTAGTTTTTGTTTTATACATTCGAGATAGAGACTCGATGTATACATATTCTTTTGTCCAGCACTTGTACCTATTCTTTTGTGATGTCATGGATCTTACATGACCACTACATTGATGTACACTTTTATGTGTTATATGCATACCTGTTTTCGCTTTAGTGAAATGAATATCTGTGACTGATTTATGTTATGCTTATTTTATATTTGTTTCCGAAGGCAACATAACCACTGTGTAGTAGCCTTGTGTTTGTATTTGATATGTCGGATTTCCTCTTGAAACGAAATGCATATTATACTATCTGACATATCGGTACTCGCACAAAGCAATTACACAAATGGCCGTTCCTCAACATCCTTATTCTTCATGCTAGTTGACATCATTACTCCATAATGTCCTTGGCTTGTGTGAGTATAAAGGTGGGGCGTCACAGGTGGTGAATTGCAGTGATGGTTTTTTTGGTGGAGGTGTTGTGAAATTGCTGCAGTTTATAGTTACGGAGTTGTTATATTCGAGTTTGCAGTAGGATGTATGAAGTTTGAAAATGTGGTAGTTTGTAGTCAATGGTTGTGTGTAGATGAGGAAGGGGGAAGTTGGACGAAGGTCAGGTGTTGAAGGGATGGCATAAGAGGAATTGGAATGTGTATGCAGGGGATTGATTATCGAGGCAGAGGGGAGGTTGACAGAAGTGGTTGGCAGTGGTCTTTGATGAGGCAAGTAGTGGAGGATTAATGTTATGGCTATTGTGTGGTCGAGAGGTGGAGCAGAAAGAGTTTAATGGCTGAAGTGTTCGTTTTTGAATATTGAAAAAGTGTAGTTTGATGGGTTGTATGCAATGGTGATGGTGGAGTTGTATAGTGGATATGTAGAAGTTATGTTTTGGTAGGGGAAGTTGGTTATGCAGTGTGGAAATGAAATAATGAAGTTGTACGAATGTGCCAAAGATGGTGAATGATTTGGCAAGAGAGAAATTGCAGTGGTAGAGGAAGTGATGATTGATGATGTAAATGGTATATGTACAAATGCAGTTGCTTGGGATGGTCATGGTAAAGGATGTTTGGTGGTAGTTGATGCTATAGACTGTGGCAGAATGAAGTTTGAAAGTGCTATGTATGCAGGCACGAGTTTTGATGATTTTGTATTGTTGCTGAAGGTTGCAAGTTTGGGAAGAGGCAAGTAGCAATGCAGGAGTTATTGAACCGTGTGAAATGGGATGTTTGACAGTAGTAAGAGGAGTGGATGATGTCTGCACTTTGAGGTGGTCGAGATGCTTGAAGTAGCAAGGATGGAGATTTAGTTTGAACAGTGATGTGCATTGTTACTGTTGTAGACAGTGCACAGAAAGGTGCACAGTCTGTTTTTTTAACTCTGTAAAAATGTAAATTGATGCTTAAAAATTGTAAATGTAATTGAAATGGAATGCAATATTTTTTTTCTCTTTCAATTGAAGTTATATATATATATTTTTAAAATATGAAATGCAAATTAACAAAATAACTAAAAAACAACAACATACACACAAACAAAATGTCAACACAAACACACAACATTTTTTTAACTGCAAACAAACAGACAAAACAAAATCGCACAAGAAACAAACAACAATAATTCGAAGAATAGAAAATTAGAATCAAAACTGTTCCCCGGCAACTGTGCCAAAAAAGCCAAAAACTTGTTTAATGGCAGAATTTCTCTCGAATTAGAAAACCGTCGAAAAATATTAAATTAAATTTTAACCGCAAGTGCACGACGTATAATTTTAGTACGTGGCGAGTACTGGTCGATCCACAGGAAATTTTTAAGATTTTAAAATTTTCAATTCAATCAAATTAGACCAAAGTGAGAGGAAATTGTTAACTACAAAAAAGAAGCTAAAGCTAGAATTGAAATGTGATTTAAAAACTATTAGACTAGGGAACAATTTAGAGGCAAATCCACTCTCATATTTTTGTAAATAAACAAACAAATAATTTATGATTTCTAGTCATGAAATTAAGTGAAATAATTGTTGCATTTATCATAATTATGGTTTATTTATGTTATTAATTAACATAACTTAAACTATCAAACTATAATAAAACAGTTATACCGCTTGTAAATTCTCATGAAAATGAAGCCAAAGATAAGCTATTTTAAGTATGATCTATTTACTATTGTAATTAGTGAGATAGATCATCAAATTTTGTTTTTACTTTCTTTTCAAAATCAAAAATTGATTAGCAAATGATCATACAAATTGTGTTTATGTTGAATAAGAATAGCTTATTTGCAAAAGCAACATAAGCTATCGAACCCACTTGTATAAACTTGCATCAAAATTCACTCTCATGAAGCATAAACCAAAAGAGATCATAAATCGTAAAAATGTTGAAATTATATAGCTTCATTACCCCTAAATTGAAGTAGTTTAGCTACTCATTTGTATTATCAAATCAACACTTGTAAATTTCATCATTAAAAAGAAAAGAAATGAAAACTAAGCAAGGGAAGAAAGAAAGATTAACTACTAACTATTTGAATAAAAACTAAAGCTACAATACTTGCGTTAATGTAAATCTGAGCTATGAATGTTAAAAGAAAGAGAGCATAAAAACAAACATTAACATTAAAGCAAAGAAAAACATGTAGAAAAGAAAAGAGAAAGAGGCTTGGAAGCCATTTTTATTTCATGAAACACTGCCAGCAACTTGCTTTCTTAATTTCCTAACTAATGTAAAAGAGTAAACGATATTTACATGTACATAAGAGGGCTATTTATACATGCAAAAAACCCTAATTAAATTTTTAGGAAGCTTCTCAAAATACCCTTTAGGAAATGTGGCCACCAAGTAACCATTATCCACTAATTAATACATCATTATTTATGCATGAAGCTTTAACATCCACTTAGTTGTCCATTTGCTCCTAATTTTACATTGAGGTAAGTGGGTGGGGTCCTCCATGGTCTTGGACTTGAATTATTTCTTTCTTCATCCTCTGAATTCATTTGAGCATGCATATATCTTCATGAATCCCTCTTCCATATGCATCAAAATTTCCTATAAAAATCATAAAAATTTCCAAGCAAAAATTCTCAAATTGATAGATGCATGAAAATGACCATTTTACCCCTAAATGAAGATGAATATATGATGATTTGAAAATAACTGAATTTTGGTTTTAAACATGTTAAAATGCCCAAATATGATATTTATTTAAATAAAAATAGATAAAATATGAGTGTAAATATATACACACTTACGTGCACATCAACCACTAGGAAGAAAAAAAGGGAAATCATGCTAAATCAAGAGGAAGAAGATAATCAACATAAATCAAAGATTAAATCTCATCGCCTTAACATCAAAGAAAAGGCGAATAATGACTACATCTCTTATTTTTGATTGATTTCGGTTTGAGATGATTCCGAAAGTATTTGCAAATGTTTAGCCATGTTTTAAATGATAAATGGATATACACACACATTTGTTGATATTTAGTCTATTTTATATGCATTTTATGATGAGAATTGATTTATAAAACCTAGTTTATAATATCCAAAATTACTTGCAAATTTAATCCGAGGTCAAAAATATTATTTTTGAAATGGGTTTTAAGTTTCATAATTTTCTGAATTATTGTGGATTTATTATGAATTTTCTAGTTTTATTTACGGCAAAGATGTAATGGCTTTAGGTCTGAAATTTAAATATGTTTGAAAACATGTTAAAAGAGATATTCTAGAATTTTTAGAGAATTTTCCAAAGTGTTTTGTTAAGTATATAAAATTATTTAAGGTATGAGACTTAAATGTTTTATATGTTTAAAATAGGAGAAGGGTTAAAATAGGAGAAGGGGCATATTGCAAAGGTTATAATTAAACAAAATTTTAATTCGATAGAATTTTTAGAAAAGAAATGGGGAACCAATTAGATTTTGACAAATAAGCAATTTAGTTGGAAAGAAATTAATCAAAAGAAAGTAAAGCAGATTTCGTAAGCATTTGCTGTTTCACCTAAATCGGAGCCTCCTTTCGACTAAGTTCCTCCGCCTCCGTCACATCGAGACCAATGCGCCTAGTATCAATACCTGGGACGTAATGAATTGGAAAAAAGGTGGAAGGTAAGAGGTTGAAACAAGGGGGTCTGGAGGGGTCGAAACCACGTTTTGGCTTTAGAAAGAAAATGTGATTGCTTGCTTTCGAATGAGATGGCTTTCGACTTGATTGTTTTAAAGATAAGCTTTCGATTTAGGTTGTCGCCTTTGTTTTTAAATTGGCTTTCTACAATGTCGAAAACAACTTTGCTGCTATTCTACCTTTCGACCCAGTTGAGGCCGTTGCCTTTAAACATGGCTTCGGAAGGATGCTTTTGATTTTATCAAAGAAGCCACTCTCCAATGCTTTCAAAGGGGATTGTCTCGAAACCATCTACTTTCTTCACTTAGGATTTCTTTTGAAAGAGGGCTTTCGACTCAGTTGCTTTATGACCCTTAGTTATGTTGAAAGATAAACCCATAAGTTTCAACTTAAATGGCTTTAATTATTTCGAAACTATGTTCCACAAGCTTTTACTTGAACCCAATGCTTTCGAAAGGTTTGTTTTTAGTAGCACATTTTAATGCTTTCGACATGTAACTATTATAGTTTTAAAGAGGAGGTTCCCCAGTATTTTTGGAAGGTATAAGTTTTGGTTTCAAAGGGGAGTTCCCCAATGGTTTTGAAATATATTTAAGTCATTTGAATGGAAAATTTCCAATTGCTTTTGAAAGGCAATTTTTATGTTTGAAAAGGATGTCTAAGGTTTTAAATCTTTCGAAAGAAAGGGTATGCAATATTTTTGAAACGACTTTTGTAAATGGTTTCGAAAGCTATGTTTTGGCCTTTTGGCCTATGGTTATAAAGTTATTTTGTTTACTTATATTGAAAGGGGTACTTTCAAAGGTTTCAAAAGGGGCACTTTCAATGAATACGAAAGGGGTAATTTCCATGGTTTCGAAATGGGTACCTTCAATGATTATAAAAGAGGTACTTTCAATGGTTTTGAAAGGGGCACTTTCAATGATTACGAAAGTGGGTACATTCAGTGATTATGAAAGAGGTACTTTCAATGGTTTCAAAAGGGTTATTTAAAGGTTTTAAACAAAGGTTTCAAATGAATTGCTTTTGGCAGTTTAGCCAAAGTGTTTTAAATTATAAAGAGTTTAACTTATTTTAGATGGATGGGAAATTCTTAAAGTATTTCATTAACATTATTTTAGTTAAAGTATTTAACATGGAAAATAGCTTAGATTAAATCAAAGAGTATATTATCCTTGTATACGCATGATTTAAAGGGTTAAATCATTTTAAAAAGGTTTCAAGGAAAATTTGAATGGGTAGTTAACCCTAAGAAAATTGACTCAGATATAGAAGACCAGATGAGACTGGTGTAGGGTCGCACCCTATACATTAGCTTTAGCCCCTAGCTAATTTGAGTCCAAATTCCAGTGTGTAGGGCTTAGTCAGTTAGACTTAAATGTTGGTTACACACCGAAATGGAATATATGTACAAAGAAGAAATAGATTATTGGTGAGCCTACAAAACCATTAGGATCAGGAGACCCTTCGAGATGTAAGTTAGGGACAGACCATGCAGAAGACTTATCTGACATTTTTTAGATCATATTTATTGTTTTGTCTGGTAGGCCCGAGTCAGCCAAAGGTTAGTAGTTAGCCAAATAAAACTACATTAGTTTCGGACAGCTGGTCCAGTAATTACCTGTTTTTAGCATAATGGATTCTGCAATTTTGATATAATCAAATTGATTAACTAGTTTGGTTGCAGGTTTATGATTTGTAAAAAAATATGTTTTGAAAGAGATATTAGCGAGGGGAAATCTATTCCGCTAAGCGGCGTGATCTCACTCAATATCATGTATAATCGAGATGTATAGTATTATTCACAGCAGGTTTTATGTCTGACTCGAAGTTTATGTTTTCCCCTTCAACTATCGGGTGCTCAAAATTGATTGGAGTAGAACGAGGATTGAAGGTTTTTAGGTTTTAGTAGGTGGACAAATAAAGCTTCTGGAGAAGAGCAGGTGGCTGACGGATAGCTATTTAGGAGTTACTGTTTTATATTGTTTGATTCGCTGTGTTGTATTATGCCAGTATTTGTAATAATTATATTTGATCAATGCTCGAGTAATGTTATGGGATTATGTAAATGGATATGAAACATGTTTTGTGAAATGCACTGAGAAAATCTATTTTTGAAATATGTGATTTTATTTCATATTCATGTGATTCTGATATTATGAATACTATTAACATTACCGTATTTGATCAGCGGAAGTTAATACCATGGATGACTGCAGCATCTATAGCACTTAGCTTTGGGCCTCCAGATAGGTGATGTAACAATTTATTACAACGGGCGTCTGCCATTCATTATATCCAAATTTGTGATAAAGATGAATTTATTTACAACTACTTTGGCGGTTATAAAAGACTTGTTTACAACTGCATTGGGTAGTTGTAAAACAATTTTTTACAACTATTATTGGCAGTTGTCATAAAAAGATTGCAAAATAATAAAATATTAATTTCTAAACCCATTTTGCAACTAAAGTAAGCAACAAACAAACATAAATAATAGAGTAAAAATAACAGTGCACTATAAGCTTCAAACATCACATTATTATTATCTGCAAAACAAATATATCACACAAACCGAATAACCAAATAAAGCTGGCCAAAATTTTCATTATCTTAGGTTTTCTAAGGATCTATCCTAGTGGGTAACACGTCAGAACCTTGATCGAGTGCGGTTAAATGCATGACCACAATTTATATGCCGATAATAGTAGGCAATAAGCTAATTTCTTTATTGGTGGATATCTAGGCTCGCCATCGTTTGCTCTCTTACCCAAGTAATATATTAGAAATTGAACCCCGCCTTCCTATTTGATCGGGACTGAACTGATTGCATATTCTGACACTACATTATACAAGAAAAAAATCCTCTCCTTCACTTAGTTAGGAAGTATCGTTGGCTTTTCCAAATGGTTATTTAACTCTTAAAAAGCCTTTTGACATTCCTCTGTCCATCCAAAGGTCATTTGTTTTTGACAACATCAAAGAAGTGAATACAATTATCAATAGGATTTGATATGAACCGATTGAGTGCTGCAACTATCCTTTGTAACCCCATTACCTCTTTGCTTATTTTTTGATGTACCATATTTCATATTGCCATGATCCAAATTGAATTAGTTAGCTTCTATTCCTCATGCACTCGTGATGTATCCCAAGAATTTTCCATATTGAGTGCCAAATGAGCATTTCTATCTTCTATTTTCTAATTATTCCAAACAAATCATTCAAGTCCTTTACATGGTCGTTCTCTTTTGTAAGATTTTACTAGCATATCATCCACATAAACCTCCATGTTCCTTCCAATTTCGTCTCAGAACATTCTATTCCCTAATCTTTGGCATACGGCCCCTATGTTTTCAATCCAAATGGCATTACCCTGTAACAATACATTCCTCAATCGATCACAAAACTAGTGTGTTCATCATCGGGCTTAAACATAGGAATCTGATTATACCTAAAATATGCATCTATGAGAGATAATAATTTATGGCCATTTATAGCATATACTAATTAATAGGTTCCAGAGATAGGGTAACAGTCTTTGGGGCATGCTTTTCTCAAATCTGTATAATCAACGCACACTCTCCATTTACTGTTAGACTTCTTAAGTAAAACTAGATTTGCTAGCTATTTTGGATGAAGCACTTCCACAATAAATCCATTTTCTAGAAATTTATTTACTTCTTCTTGTAATGCTACAAAGCGATCTTTGTCGAATTAGCTCTTTCTTTGTCTTATTAGAGTAAATTTCAGATCAATATCATGCATGCGACACAATATTATTTAGTCAGTTCCCTCCATATCAGCATGGGTTCATGCAAAGATGTCTTTGTTCAATTATAGGAACGAAATCAGTTTTTCTTTCATGTTTTGATCCACTTTCTTTTCTACTTATACTATTTTTTTTAATCTCAAGAACCCATGCTCACTTTCTCCAAGACTACCATAGATTGTGTGTTCTCCCGCTCATCTCTTGAATCTATATTTGGTATCATTCTTCCGTAGTCTCAATTTGACCTTGATTTACTTATTTCAAATCCACATTTTTCCGCATCTTTTCTTTTAACTTGATTTTTCTGTTTATTACTTGAGGCATTCTGATGGAAAATTCTATAGTCGTAGATATCAGTTCTTGGGGACAGATATGAAAGGGATTAAAAGTATTAGTTTTTCTGTAGTTATTTAACATAGCCTCGTAAGAAGATTAACCTTATTTATTATATTGTCCAATCATGGCGAAATACATTTCGCTTGAATTGAACTGCTCTCCATGGACGATTCCCCATCTAGCTTTCTATAGGAATTTCATTAGCAAATGTTTTAGTGAGATGAAAGTTTCAATTTTATAGTGTGTAGATCGCCCAAAGAACGAATTATAATATGATTCACCATGAATAAACTTTCAACCATCCTTGAGTATAGTGAGGTTCTAACTTGGACAAAAAGCATTATTTGACTGATTGGCTTAAAGCCTTTGTCGTTATACCAAAAGAATGGTTCTAAATGTAGCTTGAATTTTCCTGATGGAATTCCCATTTGGACAAAAGCACATTTGAAAATAACATTCACGACACTGCCCGTATCAACTAAAATTTTCGAGACAAACGAGAGTCCAATATAGTCCATTATCTTGAAGGAATCATTGAGAGGGTGACTCGTTCCCTTCAGTATTCTTGGTATTATAACTAAATCTAGAATTTCAGTAGAGCTTTTGAAAGATTTTAGGGGTGGTTCTTTACTTATCAAGTATATATCTTCATTGGCTTCTTTTATATATCTGTTCCTTGCCCCTTACTCATGCCTGCTATATATGGTCCTCTATGCATTACATCAATATGGTTAATTGGCTGCACAACCCTTACAACAATGGTCCGTGGACTTCCACTTTCATGTCGGATCAGGTGCATTTGCAATTGTGCTATCAATGGATATTCGAAAATCCAAAATTCACTGGCATTCATATCCAAAAAGTAGATAAATATTTGATATCGGAAAAGTGGATGTGAATGTTGATACGAAGACTTCCGTATTCGAAAATTATCCGTTCAGTTTTTTGCAAAAATTGTAGTTTAAATTATGCGTATTTTAGTACAATGAAAGATATTTATTTATTATTTTATTAAGTTATTACTTTCGCTTATATGCACTTAACGTGTATTAACTACTCAAAACTATTTATTATCATCATATTTTTTTATTTTTAACACTTATATAATCAATGGAATTGAAAAAAAATGTTAAACTATTTTCAATTTATATTTTTTAATTTATCAGTCATTAGAGGATATGATAATTATCCAATATCCATTCGAATCTACAGATATAGATATCCAGTATCCGAAAGTGATTTAGGATGCGGATGTAGATATGCCACTATCCGCATTCGAAAGTATCCTTTGACAGGACTAATTGGCATTGGGGTTAAAAGTGGGGAATTCAAAAAATCCCTTTTATTAATTTGCAAAAGGTCGTATTTTGTCTTCTATGAACAATAATTTCGTAATAAATCATATTTGTCATTATTTAGTAAAAGAGTTTGTGATATAGGTTTCAGTTTAATTAATTTGCATGGTAATTTATTTATTTATTTTGTTATTATTTAATAACAATATTAATTATCAATTTTAACTAAATTTAGTTTAAATTTATGTTTTAATATTTTTATATGCTTACATTCATAATACAAACAATATTAAGTATGATAATCAAATCTAAGGGTAATATGGGAATATGTATCATTTGCGTATAATTATCTGGAATGAGTCATGGTTACGAACTAGTTTCATTATCATTGTTTAACAAAGATGTCATATACATGTGTGTGTATATTATGTATGTTTGTACGTATGCACGCATGTATATATTAACACAAAATAGTTAAATTTATATATATATAAACAATTTTTTGCCATTAGTTTTAGTAAATGAATATATATGTGTGTGTAAATGTATATATATACATCTATATGTGCACGCATATAAAACAATGTTTATTGAAACTATATATATGTATATTAAAAGTATTATTCTTTTATTATGTTATACGTATATATTTAAAGTATATATGTATATATACACACATATATTATTTAATAATCGGCATATAGGTTAATTTTTAGTTCAAAATTTAGTGTTTAAAATAGTTTAACATATTCAAATACATTTTTAACTTCAAAACCAAGAATAAAAAATTTAAATCTTTTATTAAAATTCTTATAGATTTTATATATTCAAAGACGTAAAAATTTAAAATGAAAATTGTTTTATCTACTGAATAAAAAATATATTGTTTTAGTTGAAGTCGAGAGCTTAAAACCCTTTTATTTCGATAAAATTGCCACACACAAATACATATATACACATACACACAGATATGTGCGTGTGTGTGTATAATTTTAGAACTGTCTTGTACTCTCTTGTAGAGTGGAACTCCAAAACAATGGTTAGAAGGCTCAAACAATCTTTTCAATTTTTAGTTCATATATTTGAATAGTTACAAGATGATTTAGAGGCATTTTATGAAATACGGGCTATCACTGATATCATACTGTTATCTTTAAAAAAATTAAGTGCTTATTGTCCCTAATGTACCAAATTTATATTGAGTTAGGAAAGAAAACTCTATTTATTTTCGAAGGCGAGGGCGATTTAATAGAATATTAGTGGAAAAAAATGATTCTAAAATGGATCTTAGATATGAGGTTTGCAGCAACTGTCGACGAAGGCGATAAGAGTTGTAGTCCAAATGGCAAGGTTAAAACCTCAACCTTAGTTTCCACAATGCAACCTGAATTTAGATTTGAGAGTTAGAGATGCATAGTTACATCTATTCTGGGTAGATGAGCAAAGTGAAAAAAAAATTAAATACCATGGTGTCGTTGAATGAGAAAATGTAATGGCCACCATGATAAAGTATGGATAGTTTAGATAGTGGATGAACAAAATGGTTTCACGTTTGATGATATGGCCATTAAGATTTAAAGTGCAGATCAACTTCGATGCTGTCGAAGGTGGTAGACTTGGGGACCAAAGTGGAGGGCATGACATTGGAGAAAGGTAGCAAAATCATACAAGGACATGCTTGCGATAGTTAGGGTAACCGCTTTGGACATTGTATGTATTAGGCGGGAATTTGGTCCTTATACAACTTCAAGCATTCAAGTTAAAAGAGGGTCATTAGTTCATCGTGCGATTCAATTGTTGTATATGTAAGTAAACAGTTCAAGAAAGTCAGATATGCAAATTGTTCAAGTATAAGTCCTTAATTACATAGCTTTTATTCCAATTTGATATAATGGCAATGAAATCCTAATTTCATGTTTTTTCTTACACTCATGATAGAGAAAAAAATGAGGAAGAAGAGAATCTGGAATTTGGCTATGTTATAGTAGTGGGTAAATGCCTATTTACAGAAGTCGTGGACCTTTAGATTCAAACATTTGTTATTTGGTGGAAATGGATGATCATAATTTGATGACGTGGCACATCTTGGAAGTGACAAGTCGCATAAACACTTTTTTTAATCATGATAACATGGCACTGATGACTCATTCAAGATGCACCATGTGGTAGGTTGGATGCAAATTTCATATAAGTTAGTCATTATGTGATCGCTTAACATTATCAACATTCAATAGCTGGTTTTTTTACCATGCGGTAGCCCAAAATTACCAACACTCGACAATTTGCTTTATCATCATGCGATGGCTACTAATCATCGGTGCTCAATAGCTCATTGTTTCATTATGCAATAGCTTAATAGTATCATTCTTTGATAAAAAATTTATTTACCAAGCAATAGATCACATAAGCTAACCTCCTACATCATACTGATCATGATAGATTACGAGCATCATCTTACGATAGTTCATTTAATCATCACTCAATACACTTTAAGACATTATCCCATGATAGCTCAATTACGTCATTATCTTGGGATTTACCTAAGATCATCAACCTTTGGTAGCTAAATAGGTCATCCCATGATAACCATAAAATTACCAACCATTGGTAGCTTGTCTTTCATCATCATGATGTAGCTCTAAAAAATCAACCTTCGATGGCTTCCGCATTCTCCATGTGATAGCTCGAAGAAGTCAAGCTTCAATGGCTTCTACATTCACCATGCGATAGCTCTAAGAGGTCAACCTTCGATGGCTTCCACATTCACAATGCGATAGTTCTAAGAATTCATCCTTCAATGGCTTCTGCATTCACCATGCAATAACTCTTATAAATCAACCTTTGATGGATTCTACATTCATCATTCGATAGCTCTCAACAACCTGTTTGAATATCTCGTCTTTTGATGGCTTCAAAGATCACCATTTAACAGCTCATATTTCTCATCTTGCGATGGCTTTGGAAGTTACCATGTTTTGATTCATCTTTTTCCTTCGATAGCTTTACTTTATCATCTATTGATGGCCAATATTTATCAACTTCAAATAGCTTTATCTTCCATCTTCCAATAACACCACATTATTCTTGTTATGAGAAATTTAGGTGTAATAATATGTGAGAAGTTTGTAGAGAAGAATGTCACATGAATGCGGTTTTTGTTACATTCGGCACACATGACGGAGTGGACCCATTAACAAAATTATGTAAATAAGAGTGGATGTTTTAATGGTTTGGAAAAGTAGGAATGGACCTGATTGTTGAATGGATAATACTAGGGCACATTTTATTCAATGGATGCTAGTGAAAGAAGCTTAAACATAATGCTTTATTTTTTGAAATTATTTTCTTATGGATGTTTTATAGATGTTTGAAATTATTAAAATCCAAAAATAGTTTATAAGGTTTAAGTAAATAGAACAACACACACACATCTAAAAATATAAGTATAAGTTTTTTATAAAATAAAACGTATTATATGTATCTAATTATGCAATTATCAACTTATTAAATGCTTTTGAGAAAGTAGAGGAAACTCAATTTTACCAATTGTTCCATATTCTTAAATACGCAAAAACGGGGCTGAAGAAATGGAACAAATGTAGGCCAAAAGATCATGATGGAGTTAAAAAAGTGTAACAACTGTGTGAGGCATAGTTTTCATAACTGGACCCTGCCGCGGTTGAACCGCAAATAACCCCGAGCCTTAAGGGTCAAAGGCCGGGAACTCAATCAAACCTCCTTCATGCAAGAACCTTGGTTCTACCTTTGAATTGGCGGTTTAACCCTTCATTTGAACACGGTTGAACCCTCTCATATGCGCAATTTCTTCGTTTCAAAATATGTTTTCAAATCTCTGTCTGTTTTATGTTCATGATTAGTCTAGCTAGTGTAATAAATTTTGTTTAAATTTTCATATTTGAATTAATATGTGGATTATGAATTAATATCGTATATATTTATTGAAGATGTTGATTTATTGTGTACTTATGGTTGATACGTTGCATCTAAATGTATTAATTTTCAAAACAAAGTATATGCGGTTCTGGACGGTTCGACCAGTCAAACCCTCAAAACCTCGAACCATGGGTCCTTACGGCTTGATTCACGGTACGGTTATGGAAACATTGATGTGAGGACTTATTGAATCTTATGGACTCTAGTCCCACCAATGATGAGGTTTAGAAATAATATTATGATGCTTAGAGCAAGCCAAAAGATGCATTGAAATCTATATATATTGAGCTAAAACAAGAGGCGAAGGAAAAGTGGTTAATTGAAGGAAATGAGCGTTTTAAATATTTTTATGCTAAAATTTCTGTTACGCATAATACTAATTAAAATTTACAGTCTTCAGGATCGCAAGGCCATTGTGGACTTGGAGAAAATTGAAGAAGAAGCAATTATTTATTTCGCCGGTCCATACAATAGAGAATGTGGGATGAACTTACCCTTCATACACACTAGACGGTTGATTAATGCTCGTGGGAGGAGGTTGTTGTGTAGGACTGCTACTGAAGCTAAAGGGCAGAGTCTCTATAATCCATCTACGTGGATTCCAATCCTAGCCCCACCTTCCACCTTCTTCAGGCATCACTAGAATAATTTGAAAGAAATGGTTATTTTAGATATACAAGAATCGTTTCAAATAGGTAAAACACTTAAGGAAATAAATCACACATTTATTTGTTTAATATCAAAGACTGACAAAGCTTCCAGAATAGAAGACTATAGGACAATTGCCTGTTGTAATGTTCCTTACAAAATCTTGAGTAAAGTTGTATGCAATAGAATGAAATTTTTTTACCAGATGTCATTGCGGAGTGCCAAAGTGCATTTACTAAGGGCATAAGCATTTCTAAAAACTCTGTTATGGCACATGAATTGGTTAGAACTTTTAATAAAAAAGGTGCCAATAAATTCTGTTTAAAGGTTGAGCTCCACAAAGCATATGATAAGATAAATCTACATTTTATTATTCATATGCTTAAATGTATAGGGTTACCTGGCAAAAGCGTGGATTTGATTGAAGGCTATATTATTTCCCTATTCTTATGAATGGTGTTCCCAAAGGATTCATTAGTAGTAACAAGAGGGTCCCTTTATCCCCTACCTATTTACTATAGCTATGGAATATTTTACTCTCCAGATGGAGTTGGCTAGCTACAACAAGTAACTACAGACTATTCACAGTTTCCATCCTAGAGTGAGCCACTTGTTATACGCTGATGACCTGATCATATGCATAAAGTCAAGTTGTGAAGCAGCTAAGGCGATTAAAGATATTATTCGATAACTAGAAGAGAATGTTTGACTTAAAGTGAATGAACTTAAGATCAAGTGCTATTTTAACAAATTTTGTAAGATTTTTTTTAAAGTGCTTGATGTTTTAAATATTAGAGAGGGAGAATTAGTTAAAAATGTGGGTGTCCCTCTCTCTCCTAACAAAATCACAAATAGAGAATGTACAGAGCTGATTGCTAAGATAAGAGACAGATTACATGGTTGGAGCTCAATATTGTTATCCTTCATGAGAAGAATTGAATTGGTCAACACAGTGATTCAAGCTAAAGTCAATTTTTGGATACAAAAATTTCATTTACCTGATGCTTCCTTGGCTAAAATAGAGAAAGTTTGTGCAGATTTTATTTAGGAAGGGGCACTCCACAAAATTAAATACTAGGATCTCCGTAGGCCAAAAGCTGAAGGTGGAGTTGGACCGAGGATACTAAAAGACATGGGAGATGCTTTTATGCTCAAGAAAGGATGGAAAATTATTAATGCTAAGGGTTTATGAACTAGATGGATGAGGCAGAGATATATTGAAGACAATTTTTGGCAGATGGCAGTGGATAATAATGCATCTCCTACGTGGAAAGCTATTATAAATATCGAAGATAAGTTGTGTGACGACCCAAAAATTTAGTGATTTTTTTATTTTAAAATTTTGTGAAACTTTAAACAATAAAATTTGAAAATAAAAATTTATTATTTGGAATACGTCTATTTAAACATAGAAACGGAAAAAATTTCATCTGATAATATTGAAGTTTATTTTCTTGTGAAAATTTATTTCAATTTAATTCGGTTAATAACAGATAGATTTAAAAGTATTTCGAAATCTCAATATATTAACATGAGAAAATTTATTTAGAACACTCTGAATAAGACTACGTAATTCGTTTCGCAAAATTCAGACGTTTCTAACTCCGTTTGGATTTTTTCGTACGGAATAGCAACGTATATCAGTGTCTGTATCGACTTTTTGATCGGATGATCCTATCATTGATATCTGCGTATCTTTTTGATCGTCTCATCGTGCTGATCTCTACGGTATATTCACTTTTGTGTTTTGACGTCCGTTACACGATGGAAACAAAATATCGGTTCGTTGTAACGGTGCCAAATTTGTGGCTTCTCACCTCCACTTGCTTTTCAAAATCTAAACTGTGAAGCCCAAGAAATATAATAAATTGCTTTAACTTTGTTACCTGAAATCCATAGCTGGCCCTCACTGTCATATAGCTTTGAAAAAATATTTATTTTGGTCCTTTCATCTTCTTCATTGACTGTGGCTTTTGAAATAAAATAAATATTGGGTATACATATTTACTCTGTCTCATGCCTAAAATCGTGCCACTCACGTCTCCTCCTCTCCTTTCTTGGATCGGATCTCGGTAATAAATATAACCTTAAATCCTCCTGAAACTTATCTTGCCCATTCTTCCACTTCTCCTACCTTGTATTTTTTTCCTTTCGAGAGCACTGTTCTTCCTTTTGCCGCCGAAACATTTTTTTCCAAGGCCATCTACCACACACCCACGCCACTGTGCCGCCTTCCTCGGTCGCACAACCTTCTCCACGTCGCCGCCCTCTTTCCTGTCCAACCGAACCTCCTAGAAACCAAAGCCTTCCACTACGGACGTACAACAGCCAAAGCCGCCTCTCATTCACTCCTCTCTGCAGCGTGCTTCGAACCCACTCCTTGCCACGTCGGCTGTCAGCACGCTAGCCGTGCTTCTTTTGTTTATATATGCATTAAGGTATAAAATACGTATGTTTATATATATTGTGAGTTATGAGGTTATATATTTGTTACGTAGGTTTATATGTAAACGTATGTTTTCCAGCTTTATATTTTTTTTCATAGACACTGTTTTATTATATATATTTGTTAGTATGTAATATATGTACTAGTCTAAAGTCTGGTATTTTTTTTTTTTGATTCACTCATATTTTGTTTCCTTATAGATTGATTTAAAAATATGTATGTTTATTCTAAAAGACATTTTCGCACTTAAAATAATATATTGGATGCAGCCGAGCCCTGTTTGATGTATTAAAAGTATACCGTACTATATATATATATATATACACACACACACTTACCGTAAAAGTAATTTTCACACTTACGTAAAATATAATTTTCATAAATATATTATATTTTACTATACTGAACTATATTATATATATTTGATGTGTTGATTTTAAATTGTACGCCCTGTTTATATATATAGGTTTGTTTATATAAATTATATATATGCTTACAGTTTTAAGAATTTAGTTATGAATCATATATTGAATTTTGGTTTACGTAAATCTAGTTATTATATGTTGTGTAGCATATATAAAAATGTTAATAACATAAGTTATGTTCATATATGCTACGTTATTTTATTGTATATACCATGTAAACTTGGTGCATGTTGATATGAATGAAAGGTTATATATATATATATATATATGTATGTATGTATGTATATATTAGTTCTAGGTATTAGTCTATATAAAGTATTGCTTTCAATTTTAATAACGTGATATATTTTTATGTGTTTTGATAACTATAGTATATAATAGCATGGCGTGTTTAAGTGCTTTACGCATGTTATATTAATTATATGATGTGGTGTCTGCATTTGTATATTGGTTTTAAGTATGGTTTTATAAAAAGAATAGATGAATTTCAAATGGTTTGAATTGAAGTGATTTTTGTTATTATAAGTATGTATTTTGTTTTATATTTTATTTTAATTTTTACCTTAGATCAAAATATTTATTTTAATGAAATAAATAATATTTGTGTGTGTATATATATAAATGTCAAACTGAATCTGATTCAGTTATTCAATTCTTGGTTATCAACTTCATTCGTCGATTTGAGTTCAATCTTGCATTGTTTTGAAATTCGTGTTTGGATTCGTAACTTATCTCATTTCTTCATCAAATCTATCTTAGCCTCCGAAGGTGAGCAATCACTCACGATTTATGTTCTTATAATTATTAAATTTGATTTTAATTGAAACGACAATTGAAATATACTGTTGTAGTTATTCAATATATGTTATTATCTATAACTGTTCACCTATGGTATATGACACCATATCCTGTTGTTTGTATTATATCGCTATTGATGATATATGTCTGTTATTATTATCATATCTGTTATCACACTGCAAGTTCCCTGTTAGTATAGAATTCCCTATGGGTTGAAAAGATACATACTAGAACGATTTGTGGAATATGAGAAAATCATTATAGGTTGAAATGATAGACCCAAGCGATTTTCATTTAATTGAATTTGGGATTGCGGGTTGAAATGATATATACCCGTATATATTTAAATTACAGATTGAAGTGATAAATATCCATATCTTCTGACCGTAGGATAGAAATTTTATACAGACATCGTTGGTCCATATAGATATATATTGAAAATGAGTTCTATGGTTTTGAAAGGAAATATATATGGTTTGATTTAAATTTGAAATATTTCATATATGAATAAGATTTGATATATGATAAAATTTATAATAAGCTTTAATTTAATAAAGTTTGATATAAGTTATATATAATATGCATATATATTTATTTGAAAATTGTATTTTAAAAATAGGTTTATAGTGATTGTATAAGTTAAGGTTGGGAAGTTAAATCCGAAATTTATTAGAAATTGTATTTAATTAAGTTAATTAAATTGATTTGAAACTATTGAATTTGCAATTTAAAGATATGATTTTATAAACTTGATTTTGATTTAAAGTAATTAAATGGATATTCCAAGTTTTAAATCAATCGAAGGAAATATTTAGTTTAATGTAATTTAGGGTTATTTAAATGATAATGGATTTGTTAAGTGAATATTTAAAAACTAAATGATAATGAAGTTAAATTAAGAGATATATATATATATATATATTTATTCATATATATATATATATATATATGAAATTATCAATTTAGTTTTGAAAGTGATATAATTTGGAAATATATATATTCGAAATGGAATTGATATTTTGGTTTGAAGTATATTGAAATGACCACGGTGTTATAATGACATTTGGTCATTAATAGTATATAATTCTACATTGTAGATGGTTCCACGGATCCTTAGAGGATGGGTATCCCAAACATCCTTTAAGTTTATTATATTTCAGTTGATATTTCACTTGGGTTGGATTTATTGATATAAGATTGTTAATCCTGACTCGAGTGTTTTGTGTTTTTCTTTACGCTCGGGTTAGACTGAGTAATTCAGCATTTGAGATTCACCTTTGGAGTTTGGAGCTTCGCTTGGAGATCCAGCTATCGATTCAGCTTTCAGTTTTTCCAATTGATTTGTTTAGAGAGGTAATCAGTTTGTATTGAAGACTTCACTGTATTTGAGATATTCTGATGTATTATTTCTAACTCAGATGTTTATATACTAGCTTCATGAACTACTGTTTATCTATTCTGGTGCATTATTCTGCTCTGCGTTTGTGATTCTATGACTTATTATTTACCGTACATGTTGAGTTTTGCCAAATATAAATTAACAATACGATATTTTGAGCAATTCAAGTCCGACATGTGCGGATGCGAATGGTGGAGAATAGTAGGTCGTTATAGTTGGTATCAAAGCTTGGGCTCTACTCAAACTTAGCATATATAGTAAATTTATTTGCAGAATCACTTTTGTTCGAGCTTGAATTTCTTCCTCTTTGATTTGGTTTTCCTTTGGACTTTGGAACATTCCCTAGGTTCCAAATCCATTATCTTCTCTCCCTATTTGTGTTTCTTGATTCTGGAGTATCCCATAATTCCACTTCGAATGATCTCGATAAGAATAGGCGATCCCTCCAACCTTTAAAAGATTTGTAAAGGGGTGAAACTCCTTTACACTTGGCATTAGTTCACTGGAGATTTATATATCCCTCGGTTTAGATGATGCTATCTCTTGTTATGCTAGATTCTATCTCGGGCGATCGAATGACGATTTGCCTCAGAAGTCTACACCGAACTTATTTTGAAATCACGGTTGACCGGTTAAGGTCGCCCGTAATCTATATAAGTATATCCATCTTCTATTTTGTAATATAGTTATCTCATCTTCATTCAAGCCTATCTTCGGATCAGAATTTTATTCGATTAGAGTTCCACTAAATTGAATCTCTATCTTGTTTTGGAATCCATTCTTGAATCGTCCAATGAATAATCGGGTTTATTGGTATTTTAGAAATCGTTTTACATACCGAAATTATTATTTTGATAAGTATGATTATATTTTATATATAAAAGAGAAAATGTTTTCAATAAGGATTATCTACCTTTTAAAAATGAGAATTTGAAGTTTCAAAAGGAATTGAAATTTTGAAAATTTTATAAGAAATTTGATTTATATAAAATGATTTATAACTGAAGGGCTTTGAATTTGAAGTTCAAGGAATTGAACTCCGGTGTTTTGAAATTGGTTTTAAGATTTTGGAAAATATATAATAATACGATTTAAAGGTATTTTCCAAATAAGAAATGTTTCAAATGACTTCAAATGAGTTCCTCTGATTTCGAAGAAATTTAAAAGAAGTTTTCAAGAAAACAAAAGTCCAAAACTCACTTATGTCACTGGAGAATAATTTCGGTGATGAGTGCATGCATCATCGACATTGATTTTCAAGTTTCAGAGTGAAGGAGAGGCCAGTTTAGTAGCTTTGCTCTGCGAGTGATTTTGCGAAACCAATTTTGATTTCAAATTTTGGAGTATGATATGATATTCAAAAGATATATGTATATGTATTTTAAAGGATTTGAAGTTAACCCGGTTTAACTCCTCGAGTTTCGGATTTGATTTGGTATAACCCGATATATTGAAATTAATTTACCGATTGGTTGCTGATTTTCAACTCTTGGATTGAAAATTTGATTTCTTCGACTATTTTGAATGTTCGAACACTTCTAAATCAAGGCTTAATTTTCAAAGCTAAGTAATTTCGAAAAGTATAAATTATTTGATACAGTATATGAGTTTATTTTTGTATGTTCGAGTATGAAGTAATATGATTTAAATAAGTTTAAAACCATTTTGTTAAGTAAATGGATAAGACTATTTTGAATTGTACTAATATGAAATTTAGTTTTTAAATGTTTGAATAAAATTTAGTTTTAAATAATTTTCAAAAGATAAATTGGATCTTTCAAATAGAAATAAATAGTTTAAAGGTTTAAAAAGGGATGGTTATAAAATAAGTAATCATTTTTGGATATAATTGATTTTGAGAAAAATATTTGGTTTCGAAAATAGATCGGAATTTAAAACCCAGTATTTATATGATGATTTTGGAAATGAATTTGTCTGACTTAAATTATGTTGATTTGGAAACTAGGATTATTTTCTAAACCTATTATTTTGAAAACATTGAAACTAAAGATATTTAGTTTGGAAGAAATAATTTGGTGAAATCGTATATGATTTTGAAACGAATTGAAATTGAGGACCTTGTTTTACTAGATACTTTGATTTGGGAGTTATCAAACTTATATAAAATTGATTTGTATAAGTATGAAGTTGATTTGAAAACTATTGATTTGGAAATGTACTCAATTTGAAAAGCGAAATCTTATATAATCAAAGTCTATATAAGTGTGATATGATATACTATTGATTTTGGAAAGTATTCGATTTGAAAATGGAATCTTGTATAAGTATGATATTTGAAAGTGATTTGAAAAGGTACTATATGATACATATTTTCGAAGTAAAGATATAGAAAGTGCCTTCTGCTTGATATTCGCTTTGTGGCCACATTGTGGATTCATTATATCGATATTATTCTCTCTGATTTGGTTTTTCAGATGTGATACTCGAGTGTCATTCCATGGTGTTACCCATGGTCGTTTTGTTGGGTAGCGTAATCCGCAAGGCAGAGATTGCTTAAGGGGTACAGATGTTTCCTTGGGGATCCAGGCGTAACCATGGTGTATCCACGGTCTACCGGTTTTGTTGTCGTGGCATAATCCGCATGGCAGAGATTGCTTATAGGGTATGGATGTTTCCTAGGAGATACAGGTGTAACCATTATGTATTCTACTGTCCACGGTTTTGGTTATCATGGCGAAATTCACAAGGCAGTGATTACTTAAAGGTACAGATGTTTCCTGAGGGATCCAGGCGTAACCATTGTGTATCTGCGATCCATGATTCGGTTGATTTGTTTGGATTGTACTTTCCATATCAGTTTTGAAGGTTTTTCAAGCATTTTCACTGGGTGTTGAAATAGATCTACTAAGTACTTGAAGAATTCTTGCATTGCACCTGATCAACGCATGGCCAGAGTCTGCAAGAACGAGGATAAACTTGTTGAAACATCGAGTTATAAAAGTATTTCAAAAGGAAAATTGGTTTCGATATAAAAGTATTTTATTAAAACGTGTTTTATTATAAAATTATTTCCAACAAAGAAATTTTGTATTAATATATAAAATTGAAATTCTTATGGTTTGAATTTACTATGCGTGCCCGATACTATTCTTTAGAATCTACCTTATCTGCTCAGCTTTATTCATTCACCTATATTCTGTTTTCCCGAATCTACCTTCTTTTCCTTCTTGAATATAATGTTTAAAATATTACCTACTTATATACTACATGGTTTAATAGAGAATTATTAGTATCATAAATATTTAGAAGTTATTAACTGAATAAAACATATTTAATGTAAATGATTATTGATTTATTAATAATATTTGAAAGGTATCTTGAGATAAAATGTATAAATTTATGAACTGTGGATTTAATGTTTCAATAGCTTCTTTGTAAATATAACTAATGCTGTAAATAATTGTTTTCAAATAGTTTTCATATATTTATAAAGGTGTTATTTAAACATATAAATGGTACTTATAAAGGAAGCAAGAAATTTTACAAGTGGGTTTGAAAAATATTAAAGTATTAAAGATAATTGAATTGCAAATGAACTTTTCAAATGAATATTTCAAGTAAAATTTATATAGTTTTAAATTAATTGGTTGTCCTTGTCTTTCAATCTATTTTTCTTTCTGGTTGTTTCTATTCTCCTACGTCCATCCTTTTCGGAGACGAAAAGTTTGAGTGGAGGAGAGTGTAATGACCCGAAAATTTATCGATTTTTCTTATTTAATTAACTGAAATTTTGTGAAATTTTAAACAATAAAATTTGAAAATAAAAATATACGTCTATTTAAACATAGCAACCGGAAAATTTTCATCTGATAATATTGAAGTATATTTTCTTATGAAATTTTATTTCAATTTAATTCAGTTAATAATAGTTGAATTTAAAAGTATTTCGAAACCTAAATATATTAACATGAGAAAATTTATTTAGAACACTCTGAATAAGGCTACGTAATTTGTTTCGCAAATTTCAGCCGTTTCTACCTCCGTTTGGATTTTTCCGTACGGAATAACAACGTATATCTGTGTCCGTATTGACTTTTTGATCGGATGATCCTGTCATTGGTATCTGTGTACTGTTTTGATCGTCTCGTCGTGCTGATCTTTACGGTGTATTCACTTCTGTGTTTTGACGTCCGTTACACGATGGAAACGAAATATTGGTCCGTTGTAAAGGTACCGAATTTGAGGCTTTTCACCTCCTCTTGCTTTTCAAATCTAAACCATGAAGCCCAAGAAATATAATAAATTGCTTTACTTTTGTTACCTGAAATACATAGCCGGCCTTTACTGTCATATAGTTTGAAAAAATATTTATTTTGGTCCTTTCATCTTCTTCACTGACCGTTGCTTTGGAAATGAAATAAATATTGGGTATATATATTTACTCTGTCTCGTGCCTGAAATCGTGCCACTCACGTCTCCTCCTCTCCTTTCTTGGATCGGATCTCTGTAATAAATATAACCTTATATCCTCCTGAAATTTATCTTTCCCATTCTTCCTCTTCTCCTACCTAGTACTTTATTTTGGTTTCGGGAGCATTGTTCTTCCTCTTGCCGCCGAAACACTTTTTCCCAGGCCATCTACCTCACGTCCACATCCCTGCGACGCCTTTCTCGGCCGCATGACCTACTCCACTTCGCCGACCTCTTTCATGTCCAACCGAACCTGCCTGAACCCAAAGCCCCTCCTCCATGGACGTACAACAGCTGAAGCCGCCTCCCATTCACTCCTCTCTACGACGAGCTTCGAACCCACTCCTTGCCACGCCAGGTGCCCGCACGCTGGCCTTGCTTCTTTTGTTGATATATGCATTAAGGTATAAAATACATATGTTTTAATATATTATGAGTTATGAGGTTATATACTTGTTACGTAAGTTCATATGTAAACGTATGTTTTCCAGATTTATATTTTTTTTCACAGATACTGTTTCGTTTATATATTTGTTAGTATGTAATATATGTAGTAGTATAAAGTTAGGTATTATTTATTTTTTGATTCACTCATATTTTGTTTCCTTATAGATCGATTTAAAAATATGTATGTTTATTCTAAAAGACATTTTCGCACTTACATATATATTAGATGCAGCCGATCCCTGTTTGATGTATTAAAAGTTTATTGTACTATATATATTTACTGTAAAAGTAATTTTCACACTTATGTAAAATATAATTTTCATAAATATATTATATTTTACTGTACTGTACTATATTATATATATTTGATGTATTGATTTTAAATTGTAAGACTTGTTTATATATATAGATTTGTTTATATATATATATTTACAGTTTTAAGATTTAGTTACGAATCATATATTGAATTTTGGTTTATGTAAATCTAGTTATTATATGTTGTATAGCATATATAAAAATGTTAATAACATAAGTTATGTTCATATATGTTACATTATTTTAGTGTATATACTATGTAAACTTGGTGCGTGTTTATATGAATGAAAGGTTTTATATACACACACATTAGTTCTAGGTATTAGTCTATATAAAGTATTGCTTTCAATTTTAACAACGTGATATATTTTGATGCGTTTTGATAAATATAATATATAATAACGTGACGTGTTTAAGTGCTTTACGCATGTTATATTAATTATATGATGTGGTGTTTGCATTTGTATATTGGTTTTAAGTATGGTTTTGTAAAAAGAGTACATGAATTCCAAATGGTTTAAACTGAAGTGATTTTTGTTATTATAAGTATGTACTTTATTTATTATTTTATTTTATATTTTATTTTAATTTGCATCTTAGATCAAAATATTTATTTTAATGAAATAACAAATATTTCTGTATATATATATCAAACTGATTTTGATTTAGTTCTTTAGTTTTTTATTATCAGCTTCATTCGTTGATTTGAGTTCAATCTTGCATTGTTTTAAAATTCATGCTTGGATTCGTAAGTTATCTCATTTCTTCGTCAAATCTATCTTAGCCTCGAAAGGTGAGGAATCACCCACGATTAACGTTCTTATATTTATTAAATTTGATTTTAATTGAAACGATAATTGAAATATGCCGTTGTAGTTATTTAAATTGTTATATATGTCATTATCTGTAACTGTTCACCTGTGGGATATGACACCATATCCTATTGTTTGTATTATATTATTATTGATGATATATGCCTGTTATTATTATCATATCTGTTATCACTCTGCAAGTTCCCTTTTAGTATAGAATTCCCTATAGGTTGAAATGATACATACTCGAATGATCTGTAGAATAGGAGAAAATCGTTATGGGTTGAAATGATAGACCCAAGCGATTTTCATTTAATTGAATTGGGATTGCGGGTTGAAATGATATATACCCGTATATATTTAAATTACGGATTGAAATGATAAATATCCGTGTCATCTGACCATAGGATAGAAATTTTATACAGACACCGTTGGTCTATATATATTTATTTTGAAAATGATTTCTATGGTTTTGAAAGAAAATATAGATGGTTTTATTTAAATTTGAAATATTACGTATATGAATAAGCTTTGATATAAGATAAAATTTATAATAAGCTTTAATTTAATAAAGTTTGATTTAATTTACATATAATACGTATATGTATTTATTTGAAAATTGTATTTTAAAAATAGATTTATAATGATTGTATAAGTTAAGGTTGGGAAGTTAAATCTGAAATTTATTAGAAATTGTATTTAATTAAGTTAATTAAACTGATTTGAAACTATTGAATATGAAATTTAAAGATATGATTTTATAACTTGATTTTGATTTAAAGTAATTAAATGGATATTTCAAATTTTCAATAAATCGATGGAAATATTCAGTTTAATGTAATTTAAGGTTATTTAAATGATAATGGATTTATTAAGTGAATATTTCAAAACTAAATAATAATGAAGTTAAATTAAGATATATATATATATATATATATATATATGTGTGTGTGTGTGTGTGTGTGTGAAATTATCAATTTTGTTTCGAAAGTGCTATAATTTGGAAATATATACTCGAAATGGAAATGATGTATTGGTTTGAAGTATATTGAAATGACCACTGTGTTATAATGGAATTTGATCGTTAATAGCATATAATTCTACATAGTAGATGGTTCCGCGGATCCTTAGAGGATGGGTATCCCAAACATCCTTTAAGTTAATTGTATTTCAGTTGATATTTCACTTGAGTTGGATTTAATGATATAAGAATGTTAATCCTGACTCGAGTGTTTTGTGTTTTGCTTTACGCTCGGGTCAAACTGAGTATTTCAGCATTTGAGATTCACCTTTGGAGTTTGGAGCTTTGCTGGGAGATCCAACTATCGATTCAGCTTTCAGCTTTTCCAGTTGATTTGTTTAGAGAGGTCATTAGTTTGTAATGAAGACTTCGCTGTATTTGAGATATTTTGCTGTATTATTTCTAACTCTGATGTTTATATAGTAGTTTTGTGAATTACTATTTATCTATTCCGCTGCATTATTCTACTATGTGTTTGTGATTCTGTGACTGATTATTTACTGTATATGCTGAGTTTTGCCAAATAAAAATTAACAATATAATATTTTGAGCAATTCAAGTCCGACATGTGTGGATGCAAATGGTTGAAAATAACAGGTCGTTACAAGTGGCTACAAATTGTAATTGAGAAATTGCGCTTGGCGAACAAACTAGTCTTTGGAAAGATCCATGGATTGAAGGAAAGTCACTTAAGGTCATGCTTGGTTGGGATAGATATTTGGCATTTTGTTGCCCTAACTCCACAATTTACTCGATTATTCAGCATGGTGGCTGGAATTGTGGCAGCATTCCATATTTTGCTGAATAGGAAAGGAAAATAGAATACATGCCTCTATTTTTAGGGAGAGAGGAGGACATATGGACAGAAACACACTAGTAGGGATTCTACTACTAAATCAGCTTGGGAAGCAGTCAGAACTACAGAACCGAAAGTTTCTTGGAGCAAAATTATTTGGGATAGGGCTAATTGTCCTAAAATGGAACTACAGCTTATAATTCCATTCTTGGGAGATAGCCAAAAAAAGATAGACCTTTTAAATGGGGTACCATAGATGAAAAATTATGGCTTATGAGGTAAATATAAAGAGCATCATAATAATTTATTCTTTCGACTATGAATTTGCTATAAAGTTTGGGGGCTTTTGTCAGTAGGCTACTAAGTTAACAACAAACACTAACAATCTACAAAAAGAAACCTCATACCTAGTGCAAATCAGGAAGCATGAACACTTGAAATCCAAAGTGTATGGCATCACCTTTGCAATGACTAGTTGGAGCATTTAGAAGGAGCGTAACCAAAGATTATTCCAAGGAAAAAATCACAACGTGGAAGAAGTTAGTAAGCTTGCAATTGAAGATATGAAGATTGTGGTGTAATGTATCAATAGAAGAATTCTAACTAGGAATAGGGCAGAAGCAGGAGCCTTGTTTGGAGAAGTGGACTGGATGCAGCGAATGGTAGGAGCCTGAGATACAAGCTCGATGAGCAATTGGCCGCCATGATGGTGAGAGAAGAAGATTCACATTTTTCTTATTTAGATCTGAAATTGTAAGTAATTTTTTATAAGGAACGTTTCAGTTCGTCTATACCTATGTATCTACAATTGCGGTTGTTTTAGGCCGACCATTCTGTGCTGGATTCCCTAATATAATTTTACCAAGTTTCAAAAAAAATATCAAATTATTATATCAATTTTTAAAACAATTATTTTAATCATGTTCAAATATAATTGCAAGCATATACATGAACATAGTCACCTACACACAGATATGTGTGTGTGTGTGTCTGTGTGTTCCTGGCTTCACCAATGTCTTCTCTAGAGGCCAGGGACATGTCAATTTTATGTATAAAATGAATAAGAAATAGGTGGCTTTTTATAGACAATTAGATCACAAATATTTAGCACCTTTACTTTAAACCCTACGAGAACCAGTCCTCTCCCTTTGCCCACTTAGTTTGGCTGGCCTTGCATTGATATTTAGGCTTCCAAATCTTGGATCAAAATGATTTATTTAAGTAATTTATCTAAAGACATTCATTAAAAATTAATGTACAACTTTAATACGTCAGTTTAAATAATTTTTCAGGCTTTAAATAAACAATTAAAAAGAACTTAAAATTTAATGCAACATTTGTAATTAATTTCATTACTAATTTATAACATTTATAAATTTACTTTACATTAGTCAAATTTGAAAATACCTAACAACATGGTATTCAAATATTAAAGCCTATATGGATTTTTCTAAAGTATGGTACTAGGCATAAGTTCAATCGCTTACAGATTAATCAATTTACTCTGGCTAGAGATTTTGATATTAAGTTATGTACGAATTATTTTCATACTAACCTTCTACTATAAATGAGATGAATCTTCACTTGGGTAGTGTTTCACTTTAAGTAGTTCAACACATACCCGACCACTGTCATAACATGGTCGCCTTAGCATGTGTTTAACCATAATCAAAGTATAACCTAGCCACTTAAGATCGCCAGTAAATCAAGTATAAAAACTATCGTATGTTATTACCATGAGTGATTCTATTTTGGCTTAGCTGTATTAACCTATAGAAGACTCTAGTCGAGTTGTCTCATGATTGTTCCAAATGACTACAAGTTCGTAGCCCCATGTTGCCCCAACGGTCATGAGTAATTCATCATCCATCGTATACACAACATTACGTATACAAGTCTTAACAGACTATGAAAATTTATGGAGTAAGTGTTTAGGTATCGATTCAATACTCATGGTTATGAACACATTCGTAAATACAATGGATAAAATACTTATCCTAAAGATTTTATACTTACACAAAAATCATATATAAAAGAATGCAAAACCAAAAGCATACTTTCTTTCAAATAAGATTATTTTATAAGAGTTTAATTACATACTACATAAGTGCCACCAGGGCACATCCTTAACTCTATCGTTTCGTTATGGGGATTTTCAAGGTGCCAGCATTTTGACATCAGACTAAAGTATCTACTACATCAGTGTTAAGTTTAAGACTGGGGTTTGGAAGAAGAAGAAATCCAAAAGTATTGAACCTACCCGATCCATGGCAGGTAAAATGGGTAGGTTTCAAAAAAAAGTTTTAATTTGGATGTTATTGGGCCTATGAAATCAAATATGATAAAAAATACAATCTAATTGTTATAATAAAATCAAATTTTATTATAATTGTTCTATACATAATTAATTAAATCTATGTTAATTAAGTTTGGTATTCGAATGAATATGAGATATCACATATATTCATATTTCTAAATGATATGGCACACATGTGAAACATATGGTGAATATAACTATTTGGTCTATAAAGATGGAAACAAACATAATATTAGACCCATATATAATCACATTAAGATCAAAAGGAAAGAGATAAAGGTTACCTTGTTAAAAGATTCAACCTTCCTATTTTTCAAAGATTAAAAAGATACTACACCTAACCTTTATACAAGAGACGATGTGTAGTATTAATATTTTTAATATAACATAAAGCAACAAATAATGACATGTGTAGATATTGGGCTTCATATTTATCATCTACATACTCGCTATATACATACATACGTACATATACATGTATACATATATATTGATTGCCTTGATTCAATTATTCAGTATAAAATATGTATATGGATAAAATAGTTTTAAAATACGTACCTCAACAATATTAATATGGTTTAACAAATATTACACAACTTGTCTAAGTTGAAATATTAAATTCAGTTTTATATTAAGTATCTAATTGTTGCTTAATTTTCTTATAAGTATGCTTAGTAGGCCAAATAAGCATGGTCTGGCCCAATCAAAGCCGACCTACCACAACTCACCTCATCGAGTACATGCTAGCCTAAGAATAGTCTGGCTCAATGATTGTCCATCTACTCAGCATCCCTCCAGTCTATTGCTGACCAATTTTACGCATGATGGCCCTAACAGCTATCTCACCAGGCGAGACCAGCCTAAACGGAACCGCCTTTAGCTCGACTTTCTCACAGCTACCTCTGACAAGACCCAAGCAGTTGTCTCATTGTCTCATAGCCAGTTTGGCATCTCCCTTGAAAGTTAGTCCATAACACCAACTTTCCTCATCAGACTTTGGCATTAAACAACCAGCTCACTTATAGTGGTCCACATCTTACCTAGCTCTAGGCAAGTCCATAAAGAACAGCTCCATTGCCGGTCGGTACAATTCAAAACGAATTCAATAACTAACTCATCTATCAAGACCATCTTAAAGATGACTTACCTCTATACCAACATCACTATAGCCCATCCCGTCACATCATAGCCAACCTAACACGTATTATGCCCCTTGGTCCTTAGTATTTATCTTCCTTTAAGCATTATCAATAGTCGACTGACCATCATCACTTGGGGAAGCTACTCATCCTCCTTGCCACATATGCATGTGAAAGTAAACGAGAAACAAACAATAGGCTGTACTTGGTACTATGGAAAAACATCCAAAAGCATACCTACTCCTTTAGCATGTCGTCATCATTTAATGCCCATTAAATGCAATACCTTGACTTGGTATGGAGTGACAACCGGCATGCTTCTTAGCCGTAAATTCTAGCCTTCCTTTACAACCATCTTCCATCAGCCAGGGCGACCAGAATAATGACCGAGCACCCTTCTCACCTATTTTCCCGCTTGATCACAACCATCATCATCATCATCTAGAGCCACTATAATTGCCTCCAGCCATACAATTTCAAAAGGGTTGAAAACCAGTAGATTTCAAGTTGAATTTAAGCCATTATTACATAACTCAATCGCTCCTTACAGTAAATCAAAGCCTTAAACTCTTAAGATTAGCTACTTTTTTAGTCTTAACTGCTTAATTTCTTATTTTTTTTGTAATTTCTTGTAATTGTAAGAAATAAACATAGCAAGAGATCTTCATAGTGGATGTAAACAAGCTTGCCGAACCACCCTACATCTTTGTGTCATTTATTTGTCTTTGTTTACTTTCTTCCTCATTTCATAATTTTAAACTTTACCGTTAGCAAGTAGGCTTTTCTTTCACAGCATAATAGTTTAATTCCAAAGTTAATTAATTCTTTAGTCAACGTTTAAGCACTAGAAGGAGGGTCTTACCTTAAATCTCTCTCCTTTCATTACTGTTCTTCTTCACAAAAATCTAATCTGATTTGTTACCTAGACTAAGTTCTCAAGATTAAAGGTAACAACTCCAATGACATGGAACCAGTGGCAATATCATTGCTAGTGCTGCTTACCCCATTTTTTGGCTTAATAATGGTATGTGGCCTACTTATTGCAATAATTAGCAAATGTGTTTGCTTTATCCCATGAAATGCAATTTCTAAGGATGTAGTTCGATGCCATGCTATTGTAAACTATGCCCCAGCGGTTCCACTTGTTGTCAGCCTAGTCGACCTATCTATTCATCCAAGTAGGTATATTTCATTCATTCCTTGCCACGTTATTGCTATTGCTTCAGATGTTGTCGTGGCTTGAGAACCAAAACATCTTTCCCCTTAATGGAATGAAGATCTACTTTTGAATGTCCATTTACATTTTCTTTTGAATGTCTCAATAGTTTTGCTCCTGCTATCCATAAGGAGCATAGGTCTCCATCAGCACATGTTAGATATTATAGGGCTTTAGATAGGAATAAGTCAAGCAAAGGGTAGGCTAGTCACTCAATTGCTCACCCTCTATGCATCGAGAGAGAAGGTTTCACAATCTAGCTTGCCATCGTCATTGTCACTCCCTCCCATCATCGTCCCTACTCCATCAAGATGCTGGTTGAGCCTATAGCCAGTTTTTGGCCAAACCATCCTGTAGCAAGGAGATGCTAGACTCATGGAGGAAAATGGACATCCTATACTGGCAGTTCAATAGAATTCAAGCCTAAAAAAACTTAGGGCGAAGCATTTTGTGATGACAAGAATGGGAAGCCATTTTCCCAGAAATATTGAATACCTACATTCATAGGTAGTATGCCTTTGCACCCATTAACAAATATGATGGGAGTATTAACCCATCTGATCATATTACCAGATTTAACTTCATTACCCATGTCAGTCGCTTTCCAGCCTAGCAAAATGCTACTCTTTCCATCCACTCTTTTAGGACTGACCTCCCACTGGTTCTTGCATATGTAACTGAACAACATTAATTATTTGGCCCAGCTATATGCTGACTTCAAGACCAGGTCTTTACTTCCAGGACCCTTGTTTTAATCGCTATCGAGCTAGTAATATCAGATTGGGAAAAAATGAAAACCAATGTTCCTATATTAATACTTCGACATGGAGTCCTCCTAGGCAAGGGGTGCCGACATGAATAATCTGGTCGTAGGCCTCTGCTCAGGGATCCAGCATAAGTCTAGAATGCGAAAAGTGCTTCAAAAGCAGTCGATTGCTTTTCAGACTGACTTCTATCAACGGGTGAATGTCATAATGAGAATGGAAGACATTGACCTTTCTAATTGCGATACTCGAACCCGACGTACCACCCAAATTGATCCTTGCAATAATACTGACCATCAACTAAATGGTTGGTAAAATGAAACCAAGAGGTAAGCTGATGTTGACATGATGTTGACACTCAACAATGTCCATGTATGCTAGCTACTTTACTTCGAATAGAGATATGGAGACAATATATCTCACGGTCCGGATCTGATTGCAATTTCAAACACCAAACATCACTAGGGATGGAAAAAGGAAGGATCCCCGCTATAGTGGAAAACTATCTGTTCCGTCTAATCAATAACCACCCCACTAATGCATGTTGGGTGCTCAAGGATGAGATTGAAAGACTTATCCGGGAAGAGACACTTTTAGATTTATTCGAGATCAAATTGGACTAAGGAATAACCATAATAATTTAGCCAGCTCCACCCTACATCCCAACAACAATATTTTAACAATAACTGACATGTTAACCATATATAGAGGCCTACATGTGGCTGGCAGTAACTAAGGAGCACACTCCTGGTGTCCAAGTGAAGTGGGTTTATTCTGTTAAGTTATTTCTAGAGCATTGAGCATCCAAAGCACCTAGGATGGAATTAGATCAGCCCTTCATTTTCATTGCCAAGGACAAAGAAGTAGTTTCCTACCCCTATAACGAACATATGCTCATCCCACTTGCAATGGCCAACTTAATTATGAATCGAGGGTTTATGGATGGGGGAAACCCAGTCATCCTCATGTTTAGACATGTTCTTGAGGCTCCCAAGCTTCCTGCCTCTAGCCTCACCTCTTACACCATGCTTATATATGGCTTTGAGAGTGCGGGCATAGTTCTAATAGTTTCCACCTCACTTATGACAACATTTGATCGAAAACTCTTTGCTGTAAATGTTGAAATTTAATTTTTAGCGACCGATTTCCATATGCTAAAAACCTTTTGATAGGACGACTGATGCTTTACGAACTATACGCCATCGTTTTCTACAACTATCTCATTACGAAATTCCCTATCCGAGGCGGGATAGATGAGATTTATGAAAACCAATAGAAGGATAGGGAGTGTAATAGGACTTCATTAAAGTAAGCAAAGAAGGGTGTTCTCATGCTTCAATGAGAACTTGCCACGTTCAGTGATGGGGTCGCTTGAGCGGGTTAGTACTTTAGTTCGTACCAAGACCGCCCTCAACTTTGAAGTGTCAACATCAATATCTCCTCCCACCAGTGATATCTTACCCGATCATATCAACGCATCCAACGACATGTCACCTGAGAGTATTCTTGAATCGGAAAATGCTTAAGTTTATGCCAGGACAATCTTTGTCATTAAATATACAACCGTCACAATGAAAACTGGGATGGCAAGAATATTATCTCCTTGACCACTCTCTAGAGAAATAAGCAACTCATCTCAGCACGGAACGAGCAAGCAACACCTACTAGCAAGTAGGGACATCCATAACAGCAACTCCTACCCTGTTAACGCCAGCAAACTCATTTGTGAGAGTTAGGGAAACATCTTTACCTCGACTAAACCATAGATGTTTGCCCTATCCTAGGATGTCATTGAGTGGATGATTTACATGTTGGACCCACTTCTCTTGCATGGGGATTCAAGCATTGAGGGTTGGCTGACAACTCTAGTGGAATCATTCTATGTAGGCTATGCCAACCCCAACAAAGTAGTTCAAATTAGCATAGAACTTAGCATAAATTAAGAGGGATTTAATCAGATTCTTACGGCGAAGCAAAGTTGTCTTCACATGGGGGCACGTTGACTTGAATGACATTGATCCCAAGAACATATGCCATGCACTCAATATTGATCTCAAAGCATGCCCATCCATTAAAAGCGTCAAGCACTTAACCCAAAATGGCACCGAGCTCCCAAAGAAGAGATAGATAAGCTATAAGCTAGCAGCTTCATTCAGGAGGAAGAGTATTAGGTCTGGGTAGCTAATTCGGCACTGGTTAGAAAGTAAATAGGTCTTGAAGATCTTTCATTGACTTCATCGACCTCAACAAAACTTGCCCTAAAGATAAATTTTCTTTTCCTCGCATTTATTAGCCTATAGTTGTGACTAGTGGTCATAAGCTCCTTATCTTTTATGGAAACCAACTATGGGTATAATCAAATTGTCATACAGGGACCGGGCTTAGAGCACACCTCCTTTATCACAAATGTTGGTCTTACTACTATCACGCCATGCCTCTTGGTTTGTGACATTTGGGCACCACTTATCAATTTCCCGTCGACTATATATTCTTTAAACATATCAGTCGGTCTATGGATGTTTATATGGACGACATGCCAATGATGTTTGAAAGGGCCGAGTAGCACGTACAAAACTTAGTTAAGACTTTTAGCATACTATGCAATATGAAATTAAGGTAAATCCAAAGAAGTGCTCCTTTGCTATCCGGTTTGGTAAATTTCAAGGATACATAGTGAATGCCAAGGGCATTCAAACTAATCCTAACAAAATCCAAGCTATCCAAGACATGCAAATCCCGAGAACTGTGAAGCAACTTCAAAACTTAAATAGAATAGTTGCAGCATTAAGCAAATTTGTGTCAAATGCAACTGATCTATGTTTCCCTTACTTTGATTCTTCCAAAAGGGAAAATCGTTCACTTAGAATGATGAATGTATAAAGGCATTCAATGGGATTAAACAACATTTGACCACTTCTTTGGTATTATCCAAGCACATTGACGGGAAGGATTTGAATATTTATTTGGCGGTAAATGACCAAGTTATTAGTGTTGTCTTAATCAAAGAAGATGTGAAGGGTAACGTCGGCAAGAGGTTGAACCACCCAGAAAAAAGGTACAGTAACTAGAGAAGCTTGCTTTTTCTTGCTTATGGCAGCCCGAAAACTCCGACTGTACTTTAAGACTTTTCCCATCAACGTCCTAGCTAACCAACCTCTGAGGCAAGTCCTTAACTGGCCAGACATTGCCAATCAACTATTGAAGTGGTCTGTTGAGCTTAGACAACATTACTTCTCCTTTCATTCTTGCACTTCTATCAAGGGCCAGGCAATGATGGATTTCATTATTGAATGCTCAAGCTCAGACATCGATAAAGAGGAGGCTATCATAAGTCGGCAAGTTTTGCACCTGTATGTGGATAGAGCATCATCTTAGAAAGGAGTAAGGGCCGACATAGTCCATAACATACATGAAGAATGTGAGTTATGTTTTGTGGTCCACCTTACTTTTAAGACCACCAATAATGAAGCAAAGTACGAAGTTGTCCTGGCCGGCCTTAAGATGACAAGAGAATTGCAGGTGGAGTTCATCCATGGGTTTAGTGACTCATCATTGCACATCAACCAGATAGTGAGTGCTTTTAAGTTAAGGGTGAGACACCTATCTTTTATATTCCCAAGGCAAAGAACATAATTAACATATTTGCCAAGTTCAAGTTGGAGCAGATACATAGGGAGAAAAATGTCAAGACCGACCAACTGGCTAAGGCTACAAGAAACCTAAAAGAAGTTACTACTTGGCTCCCTTTAAAGATTCGAGACACTCCTGCTATGAGCTAAGGGAAACAATAATGAAGATAGATGCACTTTCAAAGGACAATTAGATGGTGCCACTTGGAAAACCTTGCAAGCAAGGAACTTCCTATCGACGGAAATAGAGCTAGGAAAGTCCTCCATTGGTGCATGTATGAAGACGAAGCCGGCTAGATCCTAGAAGAGCTGCATGAACGATTTTGTAGGGATTGCGCTGGGAGGAAAAGTCTAGCATAAAGGCCACCCAATGAGACTCCTATTTCTTACCATGATTAACGATTTCATAGACTATTTAAAGAGATACAACCGGTGTCAGTGGTACGCCAAGATCCCTTGGGCCTCTCCTATCTTCCTTACCTATATGATCCTCTATGGCCCTTCTACACATAGGGGATTGACTTAATCGAAAAGTTACCTAATACTAAGGGAGGGTATAATACGCCGTAGTCGCCATCGACTACTTCACCAAATAGGTCGAGGCTAATCCCTAGGGTCATCGCTCCCTAGATTCTTAACTTCGTCATCAAGAACATCGTCTGCCTTTTCGACTTGCCATAGAAGATCATCACCAATTTGAGAAAAGCCTCTTTCATTACCCATCCTTAAGCCAATGGAAAAGTTGAGGTTGTCAACAAAACCATAAGGTCCACACTCTAGAAATGGCCCATAAAAACTTAGAGGGACTGGACCAAAGAACTACCACTTATTATATGGTCCTATTGCATATCCAGCAGCACTTCAACCAATCAAACCTCTTTCTCACTGACTTATGGGTACAAGGTCATACTACCTATAGAAGTAGATGTTCCATCACCTCAACATTTGACCTTTAAGCCTAAGTATAACAATGAGCTATTCAGATCGACACTATAAAATAATGAAGAGCCAAAGACGAACTTTACACTGAAGCCTATAAAAGAAATATTTCTAAGCACTAAAACTCAAGAGGGAAGCTTCAATAATTCATTGCCAATGGCCTAGTCCTAAGCTAGGTTTTCACAAATATAAAGTATTCGACCGAAGGAGTGCTTAGACTAAACTAGGATGGGTCGTACATCATAAGCATCATCCTAACAAATGGTGCTTACCTCCTCTCTCACCTTAATGGAATCAATATTTCGGATTCTAAAAAACCTATATACATTTGTGATTCTTACATATAAGAGCTAGCCATAATTATAAGTTTGCATCGTACATCTTTTGTGAAGAATACATCTAAGAATCCAGATCTAGTAGTGTTCAACGCATTCACCAAGGCTATCCAATGAAAGATGAGTTATAATATGCTTATTTCCTCATTGGGGATTGTCAACCTCTACCGTTAAGGACTGCACGAGTCACACTGCCTTCCTTGCTGGTTGGCTATCCATGAGGGAAAATTACCATGCATTTACTTCCTTACCAGGAATTGTGAAAGTCTATAGGATTTTTTTAAGTAATGCAACTAATATATACATGTGACAGTAAATACTACTAACAATATTAAGTAGATGATAATAATTGAATATAAATAAGGTAAATAATAAAAGCGAGCATACCACATATTTTATACTGGTTCGGACCTTCCATTCCACTTCCACTCCTAAAGTTCCCCTTCTGTATTTCCTTTAACCAACTAACCCTCGCTTTGCCCAGAAGAAGAGGCTAATATCAAAGTATATCTTCAATAATCTTGGGTTCCAAATAACACGGATTTTGACTTACAGTACAAATCTTCCAATGATATCCTTTGCGAATGTGAATGTGATTGCTTTGAGTTGTAGGAAGTGGTTTAACTAAAATTATATTTTGGTTATGATAGATTGAGAGTATGTGAGCAATGTATGCACAAGTGAGTATAAGAAATAAAGTGAGAATAGATTCAATTAATTGAATTCAATTAATTTATCAATCTCAATCATTGTAGTATTTGTAGATTTAAAGAGATGCAAATGAGGAGTTGTTACTATTAGATAAAGTCTATTCATTTTAATGGTTGCATCCTTTTGATGAAGACTTGATTTCTATTCATTTAACAGTGGCGTCTATTCATATTTTTGCAATTCTTCAAATGACAGACGTTTGTGGGGAAACTTCAGACATCTGTGGCTTCAGGAAAAAAATTTCCGAGTATTGCTACAGACGTTTGTGGTTTTTCTTTAGACGTTTGTGGATAGTATATTCAGTTTTCAATGCATTTTAGTGGATATGAGATTGTGTGTGCATATATACTCAAGGAGACCGTATAATATTTTATCTACGACTCTTAACATACTAAAAAAAACTTACTTAATCATAACATGGTCCATAGGTCTTTGTTTGTCTTCGAGTCTTTATATTTATGAGCATGCTGATCTCTCGTGTTATATACTATCATCTTGATAAGATGTGTAACATAAATGATTATATAGTTGTTGTCACTGAAACCATAGAATAGAGGTTCTAACATTCTCCTCCTTTTTAATGATGATAAGTATACAATCAAAATAGAAGAGATATTACAGTCATTGATAATCAAAAATAGAAAATGTTCACATAAAGTGAATTTTATCTCCCCCTATGTATATGCATATGTTTCTCCCCCTTTATCATTAAAAAACTAAAAAAAAGATATTATGAATACATTAAATAGATATTTAGTTATAAATATGTCATAGATACGAGAATGAAATAACTAAAGATAAATATGTACAAGCAAGGACAAACAAAATTATGTTTTAAAAGGTAAGTGACAAAGTGCATTAAAAAATAGAGAAGCATAAACACATGTGACAAATAGAATAGATCAAAATAGCGGAAAGAAATAAGCTAGTTGTACTGATATGAGGAATAGGAAAATCCACCGTAATTCTCATAGTACTCCCAATATGGCGAAGGATCTTGGTCGTATACTTCTAGCTAGTTAGTTTGATTGTGATATTCTTTATTTTACTAAATGGAAAGTCCTTGGAAAACCTAGTAAGGTTGATGTTGAAATTGATTAGGGTCGGATAAGTGTATATCATCACTATCTTCTTCCTCCTCTTCAGGTTGTTCTTGCTCAATAGTCTTCCCTTTGTACCGAGAGTTCCTCCACGAGAAGTATGAGCAGGGTAAATTGGTGTTTGTGTTTGAGGAGAGGGCATGACAATGATCGAGAGGATGATCTACCATGTACCTTTCTCTACTTTTCCTAAGGTAGAGACGACTTTTTCTAAGGTCTTTTCCATTTTAATCATATGTATTGAGAAGGATCGTTCCCAGCCAGTCATTTTACTATTCAAAGCCCATTGATTGGCCATGCTTAACCTTTGATTTTTAAGTGTTAAATCACGGATCGATTCATTTTGCATCGGTTCAATACGAGGTTCTTGAATCTCCAAATTGGAATAGTATTCGGTAGCATGACTTGAGGAGGCAGGTTGGTACGAAGGATAAGGTGAATAAGTATATTGAGATGCAGGGTGGGTTGAGGACCATGATGCACTTGTTGTTGCTATGGTAAGGACCATTGTTCGAGGGAGATAATTCGGCGTGGTCGTTGGGGAAGGTGCATTCAAGATAAAAATCTTATTAACAATAACTTAGACTCGACAGCTTGATCATCGACTTGTTGGTCCCTAGGGAAATATAAAGCATGGTTTTGGTCTATGAAATCACCAGTTCTTTCCTTTGACTTCGATGTGTTACGCGTAACGGGGATCGACATATAAAATGGATCGTTCTCCATCCCCTTTGTGAGATTCCCTTAGGTATACTGGGGCATCAATAAGTCGATCGAGGATGGATTGTCTTGGATACCTGTCAAGCAGAATAGATGGAAGTAAGAAAGGCCGAAGCTTTCTTAAGGCTTTACCATAGTGAACGTTCCCATGGAAGATTTATCTCCAAATAAAGGTGATGGATTATATATTGCTAGATGACAGTGTTTTCGACGTAGAAAAGCCGTATGTTCTTCAAAATAAGAGATATAAGAGGGTAACCCAAGATCATGTAAGAGACGCATAATATATGGAGCATATATAATAGTGCGTTGGTTATGAGACCAAAAGCTCTTTATTTTGACATGAATGAACTTAGCCCAATTTATTCGTATCCCTCCAAAGGTAGCACAAAAAGCTTTATGATTGTTGTCGAAGATTTGTTTATGGCTTCCTAGGCGTGGTGAGACGACCCACCTCCTCGACACTCAGAAATCAACATTAATACATCCTCGGTATTCACGTGCCGTAAATCTAAGTATCGGAGAGGTAGATTATCATAGGGTAAAGAAAAAAAGTAAAGATAGAAGACAAGACAATAATAGAATCTCACATCGTATTCAACTCATTCTCATACATATCATAAGTTCAAATTGCTCTATCAGAGTTTATACAAATCCAGCAGCATAGTTATAACTGCCTATCCTTTTATATGCTGGTAACTACCTAATACATAACACAACGGAAAAAATAGGTGGCTTCTACAAAAGATCCAAAATGCTCCAGGCCCCATGCTCCATTCCAAAAAGCTCCAAACTTTCCTAACTACTTAGCTGCCCAGAAAAAATAGGGCATCCAGAGTTTAAAAGAAAAAGGAAATAAACTTTAGGTCAGTCATTGGACTGGTGTGAGAACTTCAAAATACAATGTTTGAAAATAAAAAGGTATCTTAGAAAACCATGCCGTACATAAATACAGAACATGTTTTTACCTTACGATAACCAAAATCTTTATTATATGAAATTAAGGGATATTACCTTTAATGACATTCTTTGAAAAACATTTCCAAATAAACTTATTAATCTTAGCCAAATTTATTACACTATTAGATTCCAACATACTAGGTTTACAATCAAGTCCGAAGGCACTTATCAGAGAATGGATTCCACAAAAATGACAAGGTAAAGGACTACTGTAAGATCGTAGAATTTAAGTCATTCGATATTGGTATATTTAATTGATTTTAAATATTCACAAGTTAATTTTATTAGTTGAATAACTTATATTTTAAATATAGTGATTTAATTGGATAATAAGATCGTTTTTGAAATTGTGTAAATAATTGAAAATTGAATTTAATGTGAATGAAAATGATTTATAAAGTTGAATTAAATTCTATTTGAATTAGAATGATGTTGGAGAACTTTTAAAATTGAACTACAAGTTAATTTACAGAAGTTGTATATTTTAATATTTAATTAACACGTAAATAGTCATTTTTCAAACTGTCTTGGATTTTGACGAAACCAATTCCATTGGATTCGTAATGTTATATTATTATAAAATTTCAAATTTCGTATCAATCGGATTTGCGGTTTGTCCGAGGCAAACTAAAACAGGTAAAAATTTGTTTAAGTGAATTTTAAATTTAAATGGTCTATTCGTAAACCTATCTTTCAAATACGATCGAATTGGCTTTCGATATATATTCCATTGTTTTCGGAATAGCAGTAAACATTATAAACACCAGGCGGCATGCTTCGTTTTGAGTTCGAAAAATTTGAAGATGAATAGTGTTGTCAAATTTTATACAAAAGGACCCCATTATCTTCAATTTTCACAAAATTTAATCCTCTAGGGTTTACAGCGGCCATTTTATTTCGATGGCCGAAAAGGCTCAATTCTTCTCTCCTTAATATCTCTTAATCCATCAATCTATACGAAATTGTCTCAACTACAAAATTAAGAGGGCATCGTGATCTATAAATCCAACGGTTAAGATTTAAAACGATGAAGTGGATTGGCATGGATCACGATGAAAAGGTCGTGCGCTTTGGCACGTTTTTCAAAAAAATGATCGCACGATGGGGATGCAGTCGGCTGGTGCAGGCGAGGTTGAAGATTTTCTTCGACGTGGTGACGTTGGATCATCGTCAATACGATGGAGGAGGGTGCGACAATTAAAAATGGAATGTGACTATGGATTTTTTCTTGTGCATGGAGTTACCTAGGGAAGAAGAAAGTAAGCTTCGGCCCATATTTGCTCTATCATGATCGAGCGGGTGCGATTTGATTTAGGTTAAAAAAATAAATTAAAGTTGTAAATTATATTATTTAAAATCGTACAAACTTTAAAACTGCATAACTTTTTCATACGAGGTCCGATTTTGACGAAACGAATTGTGTTGGGTCCATATTGACAATCACTACATTATAGAGCTTGTTTGGATTTAATTGGAGCTAGTATATATGTAACGACCCATAATTTTCGTTAATTTAATTTGTCCTTTTAATAAGATTTAAATAATATAATTTAGAGAGAGATTAAGATTTGTAATTTATAGTGAAGCAAATGACTAAATGAAATGAAACCATGGGAATTTAAGTCCTAGAATTTCCAGTTGGAACAAAATGACGAGAAAATTTAAGTGATGAAAATTGTTATTTATAGGCTAAGAAATTTATATAAGAAAACAAATGGGAAGATTTCATTTATTTATGCAATGATGTAATTTGTGGTAAACAAATGAATTCAATGTTATAGTAACCAATGTAGCAATACATAATAAGTGGAAAGGGTAAATTGTTGCTCTTAAGCATAAAATTTCAAGATAAGTAATCTAAAGCAAATATTAAATTTATCAATGAAATGAGATTTTCTAATAGTAACGGTGTAGACTAAGGCAGTAATGTAATTGGCCTTGATGGGTAACCAAATTCAATACAATCCAGTTTATTTAAAACGACTGCTAGGTCATAATTGGATAAAATTTAAAGGGGAAACGCAAACTTATCTAAGATAGTAACTGAATGTTAATATATGGAAATTTATACAATTTTTGTTAGATGATTTAGTCATAATGTTTAATGATTGATTTAAATAAATAACGGAAGTATGTATGCAAGTTAATAGAAACATGAATAACATGAATATAATTAAATGAAACCATGCAATAATGCGGTAAATGATGGCATTTATGAATGAAATAAGAATTGTAGGTAATTAGAATTTAATTCCATAAAATGGGGAAACTGAATGTAATTTAATGTAATAAGCTTTGTGCAATACCTATTGATTGGGATTCAAATTTATATTAAATAAATTTCTATAGTAATTGAAATTTTCTATATTGCAATTTAGGTGAGAAATCAAATTTTAATGAAATCAAGGAATGAATCTAATTCCATGAAAAAGGAGTCAATATGTAAAATAGCAAGGTTTTAAATTAAATAAATGGTTTTATGTAGAGTTCAACTGATAAATTTTGTAGTCTAGTGTAGGATCAAATTTGCAATAAAATTTCTTAAGTTGTGTAGTGAGGTAGGTTAATTTGTCAATAAAGATAGTTGATTCCATAAGATGAAATAAAGGTTAATATTAATTAAAATATGAAGATTTTGATTTAAGTAGTGAAAACAGTGATTTGTCTATTTATTTGAAATTGAAATTTATAAGTGTAAATAGCAAATAAGTGAAATTCATTTTGAAATATTCATAAATGAAGATTTAGATGAAGGTGAGAATGGTAATATTATAAATAGTGAATAAAGGGAATGGAAATCGGGATTTATTTATTTATATTGAAACTTAAAGTCTAATAATTGAATTTGATTGCAATTAAATGAGAGTGAATTTAGTTAAATAATTCGTTAGTTGAAATAAAAAAAAAATATGAGGAATTTTGTGTGATAATTTGTAATCCAAAATATAAATTCATTTGTTGACAGGAATGAATGGAATACAAATTAATTTATTTAATTATTATAAAAATAGCCATTTTGGCCACGGACTCGGATTTCGACGAAACCAATTTCATCGGATCTGTATCGATGAATTATTGCAGGGTTTCAAGTTTCGTATCGATCGGACCTGTCGTTTGATCGTACGGACGCGAAACGCATTGAAATCGGTTTAATTAACCATCTTCTATCATTTGTCTGTACGTTCATTTTCTTCATCTCTTTTCTTCCTCAATGGTTGTAAAACCTAGATCTATCTACAATTCAAAATCAAATGAGAATTCAAACTCTCCAATAAAATTCCAAAAAAATATATGTTGAAGCTCTCAACTAGCGTAATCCGCTGGTGGTATTCGTTTTTCGATTCGGGTTTTTGTTTGTTCAGAAATCAGGGTTTTCTTCTCGGCCGTTCATTGGGTAGTTTCGTTTTTAAAGGTTGATCTTCGCCGTGGCGATGATCGAAGGGCGTAGGCTTGTAGGGATTGGCGAGCAGCTCGCATCTATATGGTTGTTTAGCCTCGAAGTCGAGCAGATTTGGCGAGATCTTCTGACCTAGGACGGCGACAGCGAGCATGCCCTGGAAGTTTGAGGAGGCCGGTCGGCCTGAGGGGAGGCGGCTTGGGGAGGAGGTTCCAACGGCGAAGTGTGATCGAGGCATAGGCGTCTCTGGCAGCGGCGTTAATTGGTTGAAGGGACGAATTTCAAGCGGCTAGGGTTTTTCACGAACGAGATTTGAAATTCTGGTCGCTGTTTTTCGCATGGGGATGACAGCCTACGTGGCCACTTGGAGGGTTTGTTTTTTTTTTTTTTTTTTCTGATTTATTCTATTTTGATTTCATATGCTTTAAATCAACCTAACTTGCTCATACGTTATCCGTTTCGCATGAAATTTTTTTTGTTAGGATCGAAATTTAATTCCGGATCTGTTGACGCTTGTTTGGACAAATTTGAAGACCGTCGAATTTTTGGGTTTAAATTGGATTTGAATTCAATTTAAATCCCAAAGGTGAGTGCTTTAACCCACTCACAACTTCTTAAAGCTTTTATGTTTGTTAAATTTATGTTTGATATGAGTAGAAATATATTTATGACTGTTTGGCATGTTTTATTCATCATATCTGTTATTTCGCATTTATTTAAATTAACTGTTAATTTAATTTATTTATTGCATATTAATTGACAGTTAGAATTTATTTATTTGCATATAAACTGCTAGAAAACAGTTATAAAATTTACTACTGAATATAAACTGTTAGTTTAATAGTTGTTAAATTTTTGAATATAACTACCAGTTATTACCTGTTATATATTATCAGATATATATTGATATTGTTTTATTTGGATGCTGATTGTGATTTGGATGATGGATGATGTTGATGAATGGATGTTTTATTTTATATCATTTCAACTGCAAGTTATCATGCATATTTCATTTCATTCGGGATTGTGCTTTGAAATGATATACAACCGCAAAATTTTATTTTAAATTGCGGATTGAAATGATAAATATCCGTATCACTTGACCAGAGGATAGAAAATTTTATACAGGCACCGTGGTCTATATATAATTATTTTAAAAGTGATTTCTATGGTTTGGATGGGATACGGTTTATAAAAATTTAATTTTGATATTTTATAAAATATTATTCTTCGATATATACACATATGAAAGTTAAATTTTTGAATTTAAACTGTGTATAAATCCGTTAAATAAAAATGGAATGAAAATTTAGAAATGGAATTGATAATTTATAATATATGTTAAGTTTGGAAATTTTAAAGATATGATATTTATAAACTGAATTTTTCCTAAATAAATTTAAAAATGAATATTCTAGTATAAAGTAAATTTGAGAAAATATTTAATTACTAGAATTTGGAGTTTTATTTATGGATTTTTATGTGAATATTCAAGACTAAATAATAGAACATTTAATTTGTTGAAAGAATAAAATCCAACTTTAGTTTTGAAATATTAATACTCCAAATGAATATAGATATATATATATATATAGAAATTGAAGTGGTCTTGAAATTTGAAAGGGATATTTAAATTTTGGTTTAGACTTTAAATAAAGAAATATATTTGTAAAGCCATGGAAGTTATTTTCTTTACGAAGTAATCTTAAAGTTAAACCATTTATTATATATACCGTTGAATATCCAAACCATTCAAGTTCAGAAGTTATGGTTTTAAAAGTATGAATTCCGAAATATTATGTTTTGAAAGTATAATTCAAATGTTTGGTTTCAAGATATTTTAAATTTTAAACCAGTATGATTTTGGAAAAGGATTATATTTGAGATAAATGATATCGTATTGTTTTGGGTTTTAAATTGATATCGTATTCATAGTTTTGAAATGGAAATTTTTATTCTGGTTTTAAAGTTTAACTATTTTAAAATGACCGCGGTGTTATAATAACGATGGGTTGGCAAAGAGACCGGGATCGGATATGGACATACTCTCTGTCGATACCGAAAACCACTTTGACTAACCGTGTACGCGGTGGAGATTCCAGAATGAAGTAGGTTGGTGGCGGCGTTTCCTGTAAGGTAGATACGTGGACCCGACTCCCGTGAGTTGGCATAAGGTGGCTAAAACAGGAGCGATTCTCGGGCCAATGAGGTCATTCCTCTGATCGGACACTCCTCTTCGATATTATACTTTGATTTTGGATTGATTCAGTGGCCACTTTTATTTTTGATTTTGGGGGAGTTTGTTCGAGGTGGGCGGCAGCTGCGCGCTGCGCGTTACCATCAGCCCGAATAGCAATTGGTATATCTACCCTGGCATTGCCTAGTTGTGCCGTGTCACCTACCCTATCGTGCCTTGTACGAGTTTGGATTTTTCCCGTAGCCCGTGTGGTATCCTCTGGTGGCTTCCCGATCAGGAGGGACTATGATATTGGATGGACTACTGGGACTATTACGCGTTAAGGTGGAAAATGTAAAGCCTTAACGCTATTTAAAATTAAGTTTATTTTACAAATAGACACTATTATAATAGCGAAATATACTACATAGTAAATAGTTTAACGGATCCTTAGGAGATGTAAATCCCGAGCATCTCTTGAGTTACTGCACTCATATTTATTTCTGTAAATTTAACTTACATAAGATCTTTTAGTCCTGACTCGAGTGTTTTTGTCTTTTCAAATTCGCTCGGGTCAGTCCGAGCGTTTCAGGATTGGAAGATTTAGCTCTAGAGGACGAAGACGAAGATTTATATTATTATTATTTATACTAGTGCACTACACACTTTTCCGCTGCATTGTTATTGGTATGTGTAACTCTGATATGTATTATATAAATGGTTTTGTAAACAGATTTATAAACTGTATATTTGATTAATATATTTTATCCTTCCGCTGTGAGATTCTGTTTATTTTTTTTTTCTTCTCTGTTTTTTTTCTTATTTACCCCATAACAATCCGCCCTTCCGTATGGTTTGAATTGACACGTGTGTCAATTTAAATCATGTGAAAAGGCGGGATGTTACAGTTGGTATCAGAGCTTTGGTTTAGCGATAAACCTTAGCTTTGTGGGGTTTGACTCTTTACTAATAGGGTAGTAATATCCTATGGGAGTCGCTGAGTGTATATATGAGAGAGCGTATTTGTTAGTGTTATAAAAAGGTTTTATATTGTGTTAATTTGTTCTGTTTTGTATTTATAAATTCTGGTTGATACATGGGACGCTATGACATCAATAGGGATTTCTAAACACTTAATAGGACAGACCGACATAATATCTGTTTTTAATATAGGTGAATGAAATAATTTTGCCTATTATATTTTCTATACATATAAAATAAAATTTTTTCAAATGATATCTATATTTGGTTGCAATAGATTGGTTGTTAGGAATAAAATTTATAAACAATAGGTAAAATAAGGTTGCAATTAAAATCATTGAAATTTGGAAATTTTAGGACTTAAGTCCGGGATTTTGGAAAATTTGCTTTCAAAGGACTTTGGAGTATAATAATATGTTATAAATACTTTACGATATAAATATTTCATTATAATTCGGAAGAAATTGTTTAAAGAAAATTTTGGAGAAAATAAATTTTGTACTTTCCTCTCTGTCGCTGGAAAATAATTTCGGTGATGGCGGCCGCATCATCGACTTTCATTTTCGAGTTTCGAAGGGGAAAGGCTAATGTAGTGAATTCTACTGCAGATTTGTTTTGGAAATATCTAAAGGTTTAATTGTTTTAATTATAATTAAAGGTATATAAGTTATAAAGATATATTTATCTATTGAAATTTAACCCGGTATTTACTTCTAAAATTTCCATTAATTAATTATTTCATTTATGGTAGTGAAACAGAATTTAATTAAGAATTGAAACCTAAATAGAATAAGAGACTTTAATGCTAAGTTATAAAGGAAGTTAAAATTTTAATTTATAAGAAAAGGTAAAGATTTATTGAACAATGAACATAATTAAAGGATGAGATAAAACTTGTATAAGTTCTTTTGCATTTTCTTTAACATATATAACTTACCAAATATTAAAAGTTGAAATGTTAAATAAGTGATTGGAATAGAATATTATACAAGTAGAAATTTTGGAAATAATGAAGTATTCAATGAATTGCTATTATAAATAAGAATTTAATGGTATAAACTTAAGTTATAATTGAAATTTTACCAAAATTAAAGGTAAGTATTATAAATAGGTGATTTTAAACTTAAAGTGAATAAAATGAAATTCTTTAATAAATAAGGATTGATGTGTAGGGTTATTAACTTAAGTATGAATTAAATACTACTAGCTGAATATAATGGAAAGTAGGTAATATAAATAAATGACTGCAAACCCTAAGTAATAAATTAATAAAATCTTTATTTATAAGAATGGATGCTATAAGGTTAAGAATTTAAGTGTAATTAAAAAGGGTTACTGTAATTGAATATTATAGAATGTAAGCATTTAATAAAATGATTGAATTTGAGAAGTGCATTAAATGTAATACAAATAAAAGAAACTTACATAACCTAAATAAAATAAAAATGAATAATGGTAAGTAATAAGTAGAAATAAAGAAACAACCACTGAATGAGAAATAAAATTTGAAGTTGTTAGAAATAAATGTAGATTATAAAATTATAATTTATGTGGCATATGAATGAAAATAAATGAAGATAAAAGATAAACTGTTATATGAATGAAAAGATCAAGCAGCTAATGTATGAAATAAAAATTTATAATGAGTTAATTGATTTGTTGAATTGTTATTGTTTGATTTATGGTTGGTCGGGTAAGGAACTTTGAAGTAGTTGGATGAATAAATAATCTATTCTGTCCCATCTAAGACTGTTGAGTAAATGTTGCACTGGATAGTTATTTTTCATTCCGTACCATTTCAAGTTTTGAACCCGAACAACTATTTGTTTGTTTGATTTTATGGTTGTTTTATATTTGTTGTGTATGCTGTTTGTTGAAATGGATGGTTGTTGGATTGATTTGTTGTTAGTGATTGAAACCACTTAGAGATTATTTGAAAATGCTTTCCAAACTTTATTTATCTAAGTATAAAAAGATATAATGATTATAAAACGGGTATATTTTATTTAAGGTAATAAATATAGTAAATTATTGTTTATAAATTTAATATTTTGAATAAGTTGTATTGTTATTTAAATTCTTTCTTCTCCCTTCTTTTTCCTTTTCGGGGATGAAAAGTTTTGAGTGGGGGAGAGTGTAACGACCCATAATTTTCGTTAATTTAATTTGTCCTTTTAATAAGATTTAAATAATATAATTTAGAGAGAGATTAAGATTTGTAATTTATAGTGAAGTAAATGACTAAATGAAATGAAACCATGGGAATTTAAGTCCTAGAATTTCCAGTTGGAACAAAATGACGAGAAAATTTAAGTGATGAAAATTGTTATTTACAGGCTAAGAAATTTATATAAGAAAACAAATGGGAAGATTTCATTTATTTATGCAATGATGTAATTTGTGGTAAACAAATGAATTCAATGTTATAGTAACCAATGTAGCAATACATAATAAGTGGAAAGGGTAAATTGTTGCTCTTAAGCATAAAATTTCAAGATAAGTAATCTAAAGCAAATATTAAATTTATCAATGAAATGAGATTTTCTAATAGTAACGGTGTAGATTAAGGCAGTAATGTAATTGGCCTTGATGGGTAACCAAATTCAATACAATCCAGTTTATTTAAAACGACTGCTAGGTCATAATTGGATAAAATTTAAAGGGGAAACGCAAACTTACCTAAGATAGTAACTGAATGTTAATAATGGAAATTTATACAATTTTTGTTAGATGATTTAGTCATAATGTTTAATGATTGATTTAAATAAATAACGGAAGTATGTATGCAAGTTAATAGAAACATGAATAACATGAATATAATTAAATGAAACCATGCAATAATGCGGTAAATGATGGCATTTATGAATGAAATAAGAATTGTAGGTAATTAGAATTTAATTCCATAAAATGGGGAAACTGAATGTAATTTAATGTAATAAGGTTTGTGCAATACCTATTGATTGGGATTCAAATTTTATATTAAATAAATTTCTATAGTAATTGAAATTTTCTATATTGCAATTTAGGTGAGAAATCAAATTTTAATGAAATCAAGGAATGAATCTAATTCCATGAAAAAAGAGTCAATATGTAAAATAGCAAGGTTTTAAATTAAATAAATGGTTTTATGTAGAGTTCAACTGATAAATTTTGTAGTCTAGTGTAGGATCAAATTTGCAATAAAATTTCTTAAGTTGTGTAGTAAGGTAGGTTAATTTTTCAATAAAGATGGTTGATTCCATAAGATGAAATAAAGGTTAATATTAATTATAATATGAAGATTTTGATTTAAGTAGTGAAAACAGAGATTTGTCTATTTATTTGAAATTGAAATTTATAAGTGTAAATAGCAAATAAGTGAAATTCATTTTGAAATATTCATAAATGAAGATTTAGATGAAGGTGAGAATGGTAATATTATAAATAGTGAATAAAGGGAATGGAAATCAGGATTTATTTATTTATATTGAAACTTAAAGTCTAATAATTTAATTTGATTGCAATTAAATTAGAGTGAATTTAGTTAAATAATTCGTTAGTTGAAATAAAAAAATAATAATATGAGGAATTTTGTGTGATAATTTGGAATCCAAAATTTAAATTCATTTGTTGACAGGAATGAATGGAATACAAATTAATTTATTTAATTATTATAAAAATAGCCATTTTGGCCACGGACTCGGATTTCGACGAAACCAGTTTCATCGGATCCGTATCGGTGAATTATTGTAGGGTTTCAAGTTTCGTATCGATCGGACCTGTCGTTTGATCGTACGGACGCGAAACGCATTGAAATCGGTTTAACTAAAATCAATTTGAAATCAATTTGGAAATTTTGTTTTCAGCATAACTTCTCCATACGATCGAATTTGGACGTGAAACTTTTTCCATTGCGTTCAGAATATTTTAAAATAACTATTTGGATATATGGGTTTAATAAATTTCGTCCCGGGGTCAGAACGGGCTTTTTGGGCCAACTACCGTTTAGCACGTTCGTAACTCGTGCCCACCTAGCCTTCTTCTATTTGTCTATATATATGCGATCATAAACCCTAGCCTCCATCTTCTATCATTTGTCTGTACGTTCATTTTCTTCATCTCATTCTCTTCCTCAGTGGTTGCAAAACCTAGATCTATCTACAATTCAAAATCAAATGAGAATTCAAACTCTCCAATAAAATTGCAAAAAAAATATATGTTGAAGCTCTCAACTAGCGTAATCCGATGGTGGTATTCGTTTTTCGATTTGGGTTTTGGTTTGTTCAGAAATTAGGGTTTTCTTCTCGGCCGTTCATTGGGTGGTTTCGTTTTTAACGGTTGATCTTCGCCGTGGCGATGATCGGAGGGCGTAGGCTTGTAGGGATTGGCGAGCAGCTCGCATCTATACGGTTGTTTAGCCTCGAAGTCGAGCAGATTTGGCGAGATCTTCTGACCTAGGGCGGCGGCAGCGAGCACGCCCTGGAAGTTTGAGGAGGCCGGTCGGCCTGAGGGGAGGCGGCTTGGGGAGGAGGTTCCAACGGCGAAGTGTGATCGAGGCATAGGCGTCTCTGGCAGCGGCGTTAATTGGTTGAAGGGACGAATTTCAGGCGGCTAGGGTTTTTCACGAACGAGATTCGAAATTCTGGTCGCTGTTTTTCGCGTGGGGATGACAGCCTACGTGGCCACTTGGAGGGTTTGTTTTTATTTATTTTATTTTTCTGATTTATTCTATTTTGATTTCATATGCTCTAAATCAACCTAACTTGCTCATACGTTATCCGTTTCGCACGAAATTTCTTTTGTTAGGATCGAAATTTAATTCTGGATCTGTTGACGCTGGTTTGGACAGATTTTGAGACCGTCGAATTTTTGGGTTTAAATTGGATTTGAATTCAATTTGAATCCCAAAGGTGAGTGTTTTAACCCACTCACAACTTCTAAAAGCTTTTATGTTTGTTAAATTTATGTTTGATATGAGTAGAAATATATTTATGACTGTTTGGCATGTTTTATTCATCATATCTGTTATTTCGCATTTATTTAAATTAACTGTTAATTTAATTTATTTATTGCATATTAATTGACAGTTAGAATTTATTTATTTGCATATAAACTGCTAGAAAACAGTTATAAAATTTACTACCGAATATAAACTGTTAGTTTAATAGTTGTTAAATTTTTGAATATAACTGCCAGTTATTACCTGTTATATATTATCAGATATATATTGATATTGTTTTATTTGGATGATGATTGTGATTTGGATGGTGGATGATGTTGATGAATGGATGTTTTATTTTATATCATTTCAACTGCAAGTTATCATGCATATTTCATTTCATTCGGGATTGTGCTTTGAAATGATATACAACCGCAAAATTTTATTTTAAATTACGGATTGAAATGATAAATATCTGTATCACTTGACCATAGGATAGAAAATTTTATACAGGCACCGTGGTCTATATATAAATTATTTTAAAAGTGATTTCTATGGTTTGGATGGGATACGGTTTATAAAAATTTAATTTTGATATTTTATAAAATATTATTCTTCGATATATACACATATGAAAGTTAAATTTTTGAATTTAAACTGTGTATAAATCCGTTAAATAAAAATGGAATGAAAATTTAGAAATGGAATTGATAATTTATAATATATGTTAAGTTTGGAAATTTTAAAGATATGATATTTATAAACTGAATTTTTCCTAAATAAATTAAAAAATGAATATTCTAGTATAAAGTAAATTTGAGAAAATATTTAATTACTAGAATTTGGAGTTTTATTTATGGATTTTTATGTGAATATTCAAGACTAAATAATAGAACATTTAATTTGTTGAAAGAATAAAATCCAACTTTAGTTTTGAAATATTAATACTCCAAATGAATATAGATATATATATAGAAATTGAAGTGGTCTTGAAATTTGAAAGGGATATTTAAATTTTGGTTTAGACTTTAAATAAAGAAATATATTTGTAAAGCCATGGAAGTTATTTTCTTTACGAAGTAATCTTAAAGTTAAACCATTTATTATATATACCGTTGAATATCCAAACCATTCAAGTTCATAAGTTATGGTTTTAAAAGTATGAATTCCGAAATATTATGTTTTGAAAGTATAATTCAAATGTTTGGTTTCAAGATATTTTAAATTTTAAACCAGTATGATTTTGGAAAAGGATTATATTTGAGATAAATGATATCGTATTGTTTTGGGTTTTAAATTGATATCGTATTCATAGTTTTGAAATGGAAATTTTTATTCTGGTTTTAAAGTTTAACTATTTTAAAATGACCGCGGTGTTATAATAACGATGGGTTGGCAAAGAGACCGGGATCGGATATGGACGTACTCTCTGTCGATACCGAAAACCACTTTGACTAACCGTGTACGCGGTGGAGATTCGAGAATGAAGTAGGTTGGTGGCGGCGTTTCCTGTAAGGTAAATACGTGGACCCGACTCCCGTGAGTTGGCATAAGGTGGCTAAAACAGGAGCGATTCTCGGGCCAATGAGGTCATTCCTCTGATCGGACACTTCTCTTCGATATTATACTTTGACTTTGGATTGATTCAGTGGCCACTTTTATTTTTGATTTTGGGGGAGTTTGTTCGAGGTGGGCGGCAGCTGAGCGCTGCGCGTTACCATCAGCCCGGATAGCAATTGGTATATCTACCCTGGCATTGCCTAGTTGTGCCGTGTCACCTACCCTATCGTGCCTTGTACGAGTTTGGATTTCTCCCATAGCCCGTGTGGTATCCTCTGGTGGCTTCCCGATCAGGAGGGACTATGATATGGATGGACTACTGGGACTGTTACGTGTTAAGGTGGAAAATGTAAAGCCTTAACGCTATTTAAAAGTAAGTTTATTTTACAAATAGACACTATTATAATAGCGAAATATACTACATAGTAAATAGTTTAAAGGATCCTTAGGAGATGTAAATGCCGAGCATCTCTTGAGTTACTGCACTCATATTTATTTCTGTAAATTTAACTTACATAAGATCTTTTAGTCCTGACTCGAGTGTTTTTGTCTTTTCAAATTCGCTCTGGTCAGTCCGAGCATTTCAGGATTGGAAGATTTAACTCTAGAGGACGAAGACGAAGATTTATATTATGATTATTTATACTAGTGCACTACACACTTTTCCGCTGCATTGTTATTGGTATGTGTAACTCTGATATGTATTATATAAATGGTTTTGTAAACAGATTTATAAACTGTATATTTGATTATTATATTTTATCCTTCCGCTGTGAGATTCTGTTTAGTTTTTTTTTCTTCTCTGTTTTTTTTCTTATTTACCCCATAACAATCCGCCCTTCCGTATGGTTTGAATTGACACGTGTGTCGATTTAAATCATGTGAAAAGGTGGGATGTTACATTATATTTTGGGTAAAATTAAACGGTTGTTTAATTTTATTCGAAATAAAACACTACAACTGCTATTGGAATCAAAGTAAGTACAACTCACTCTTTCTAACTCACTGATATTTTATATAAGTGGAAATAAAATTTATTTATGATGATTAATGATTGTTTGAATGATATATGATATATTATCTGTATATTGATCGGTATTTAATTATATTCCTGCCTATTGGAGCAGATGCGACCCAATACGTTACCGTGTATAAGCAGATGACCCTTTGTACGTGCGTCTGCCTCGAAGCGGACATAGTACCTATTTTCTAATATGTATATTTGTTGCAGGTGAGGTTGGAGGGATCCAATTGGATTCCTCACCAGTATTGATTTGTTTACAGATATTGTGATATATGCTGTTATCATATAATATATGATGTTTTGATGCTGTGATTGATGTATTTGGTGCTGTTGCAGCATTGGGCCTATTTTGGTAATTTTAAAAATATTAAAAAGTAGACTTCAATTTAAAAAGGATTTTTAAATTGATTTTGGAAACAGAAGTTCTATTAATTTTGAATGGTTAAGGAAATGAATTTATTTTGAATAAATAGAAGTTATAATTTTTATGTTATAAAAAATTATGATTTTGGGAAAGATAATCAAAATATGATTTTAGAAATGTGAAGTTAACTATTTTGTGAAATAGTATAAATGGAGCGTTTTGAATTTATTACAAATGGTATGTATATAAGATTTATATAACCGAATTTTATAAATCAAAGGGATGAAATTGTAAAGAAGTTTTATAATTGTTTAAAAGAAGTTATAATTGGCTTTTATAAGTAAATAAGATTTATAGATTTATAATTTGTGAAGTTATAAATGATGGAATTTGTAAATAAAGAGAATTATAAGTAAATTAACTTATAATTGGATTTTGGAACATAAATGAGATATAAATTGAAGTTTTTATAAAACATAAATCAAATTTATAAACATTGTTTTAGAAATTCGAAATCAATGGATTTTGATAAGTTAAATATAGAAGATTATTAAAGGAATTTCAACCACGATTTTTGATAGTGGATAATCCTTTAATTTATTATGCAATAGTAATGAATTTGGCAAAAGAAGATACATCCATGATTTTGGACAGTGGATAATTCTTTAATAAATGTGTAGAAATATTGGATTTGTTAAATGGACTATATTCATGATTTTGGACAGTGAATAATCTTTTAAATTAAAAGACATGTTTTGGAAAGTGATATTTTAAATGAACTTAAATGGTTTGAAGATGCTTTAAAATGTTTTAAGCCTTGAAACCATAGATTTCAACATTCATTGTTTGAAATAGATGTTTTCGAGAAATAAGGAAATGATGGACTATAACATTGTCGTTATAGTAAATGATTTTCGAAAGGAAATATTTTGTATAGTATTTGGGATTTATATATCTGTCTAATTTTCGAATCCCTATACTAGCAATTTTGGGGTTGTCGTAACGATGTTTTATGCAACATTCGTTTTGAATCAAATAAAAGATGTCAAAGAGAATCTTTTCCTTAAATAATAAAATATATATTTAATCCTGATTTAAGTTTACGTAATATTTTTCAAGTGTTGAAAATAAAGAGGTTTGTGAATTACTTATTATAAATATGTATATGAAAATGTTTTCCAATATAGAAGTTAAAATGTTTTTGAGATTATAATTTTTAAAGATAATTTGAAGCGAATATTTAGCAAATGATTTAATTAATAAAACATTAATTACAAGGGCGCAGTGATTGTTATGGTGCTGAATATTTGTTTGTTTGCTTTGATAGTTAAATAACCGACTATCAGATTTGGCCAAATTTTTAGTTCCTTGACTTGATTTGGAAACTATTTAGTCGTACACTTAGTACGTAGCCTTTTATGTAGGCATGTTTATCTTTTGTGTTAAGGATGTTGATTCGTGTAGTGTAGAGTATTACTCGAATCTATCGAGCTTCCTTCTTGGACCGAAGGTTAGCAAGTTGAGAGTAGGAGACGTGATAAGTCTATGAGACTTAGTTTCTATGTGAGGATGAGAAACGCTTTTGCATTGTTGGTGCGAAGATATCGGGATCGGTTTATCCGAAAACCACTTCGGACCAACGTATATGCGAAGATTGCATAGGTTGCTTGTGATGATATTGATATTTCGTATTTTCATAGTGGGGGACTACTTGTTGATCGTTTGGGGTTAAAAATATACATATAGTAGCAGTGGTCTCTTCATTATGAAATATTCAATGCAAGGACTATTCGCTACTAATCCTAGGGATTTCCAGACAGGATGTGGTAAGTGAGTACCTTCGGTTTGTCCTGTTTCTGGATAACCAATATAGATGTTTGTCTAACATTGCAATTCTAAAGATTACGTACATTTTTTTACAAATGTACATCAGTAGTGGTGGAGAAGGCAACTTGGTGGAGAAGGCAACTTCTCTTAGCTTAACACCATCCTTGAGACGTATGAGCTTAAGGGTTGTATTCTTGTGGAAGGCAATTAGTAGTCAACGGAAATGGCTGTGTGGCATTGAAAGTGATGTGATTGTGATTTTTGAAAGGTATTCGTTACCTCAGGCCTCATCAACCGCAAATGACCAAAAAAGGGTTAGATGCGGCAAGGCTAAGTGGGTCACTCCCAAGTTGGGTATGATCATCCTCTTCCAGATATATCTTTACACGGTATGATGCCATGTATCTGATTATTATGGTTTGTATGCTTAGAGGGACCTCGGTAAAGGTCGGTAACGACCGGAGGATGATATATTTGGCACCATCTAGTTATAGAGGTGGGCCGGTCTTGTGTTGATAGAGGATTCTTTGTGATGGTCCTCGGTACATTCTTCTAGAGATGTACTACCGTAAGGTAGTCCCTTCACCTAGTCATTTGTATGGAAATCCAAACTCTACTACGTACATGCCATTTCGATTGTTTTCCCATTTTGGGCTATATGCTGGAATTTAATCAATGTAACAATTTTGCCTATGATTAATATTATTTGTGCAATAGACACTATTATAATATAAAAAGATTTGATATGAGATGTTTTCGTTATCGTAAGGTAAAAACATGTCCACGTTTATGTGTGGACTTGTCTTACGAGATACTTTTGTTTTGATAAAGGAAAAGTTTGGTAATTTACTAAATTCAGTTGAGTTTATTTCTCATGCTGGTTTATCAGACAGATCTGGGCGTTCTTCCCTTCCAATGCTCGGGTCAGACCGAGTATATTTATTGGTTTAGATTGGTACTTTTGGAGATTCAGCAGGAGAGCTGGAGATCTTCATTTACGTATATGCATATCGGTTTTGATTATTGATTATCCACTGTGCTTAGTTGTTTATTATCAGCATTTGTGAGGACATGTTATTATAACTGTCCAAGCTGATAACTATTTTTTGATTATTGTACTCTGATTGATGTATATATATACAATTTCTGTTTTGTAAAGATCATTGATATGATATTATATGTATACCGCTGTGATATGAGATTCTGTATTGTTCTGTTTGGTTCTATCTTCTCTCTTTCTTCTCTTATCTTCTTCTCTCTTCTTTTCTTTCTCTTGATTTTCTATCAGTCTGTGCATTTTGGGTAAGATATGTGTGGATTATTATCGATTCAAAGGATACAGATTTGCGGGTCGTCACAACTACCTTTCGATAGTACACCTTTAGAGGGATGCACCTAGGGCCCAGATACTCGACGCCTAAACCAACACAAGACCGGCCTACCCCTCATGCTGGATAGTACCGAATGTGTCACCACCTCAATTGTTACCGACCTTTAATGGGATCCCAAGTCATACATTCACCACATGCTTAAACATATGTAGGGTTATCTAGAAGGATGATGACATCTCCTAATTGGGAGCGACCCACTTATCCTTGCTGCTTCTACCCTATTTTTGTCATTTTCGGTCGATGAGACCTGAGGTAAACGATTACCTTTTCACATAGCATATATCACATCTCTGAATGCCATATTGCTTTTCCGTTGACTACTAATTGCTTTCCACAAAAATACAACCACTGTGCTCGTACATCTCAAGGAGGGTGTTAAGCTAAGAGAAGTTTCTTCTCCATAACCACTGATATACGTTTGTGAAAACCAATGTACGTAATCTTTAGAAATGCAATGATAGATAGACGTCCATATAAGTTGTCTAGGAATAGGACAAACCGAAAGCACTCTCCTACTACCACTAGTAGCGAGTAGTCCTTGCAATCCGAAAAATCTACACAACGAGGAGACCACCACTATAAATAACACTATAATGGGAGTTACCCAAAGCATGTCAACAAGCATTCCTCACGCCATGAAGATCCACGTTCTTCAATAATTATTGTCTTCAGCATGTCTTCACTTTCGAACGTATACATTGGTTCGAAGTAGTTTTCAGATAGGAATCACCAAAATCCGACTTTGGTTCCTTCGAAATCAATTCATCGACAAAAATAATGTAAGTAAGTGATTGTTTTTTGATTCATCTTCTTTACCAAAATGTCTTTGAGAGATATATGTTTTTAAAATATCATTTTAGTGAGTACGGAATCATTAAACCTTTTTTTTGAATATTTCTCAAATCATTTTTAAGAGTATTTTTTGAGAAAATAGGATTATATAAATTATTATACTTTTATCCAAAATCAACTTCCGTATTCAACAAGTGCTATGGGTGGAATAATGGTGAGATCAACTTTAAAATTCCACGAATAGGAGAAGTTCACTCTTCACATTTTAATAATGAGTATAAGAAGATTATTTCTATAAAATCTGAGTTGACCATCCGGGCTTTCCTTACGATGTGTTCCACCCCTCGCTTAAAAGAGAAAGCTAAGGCTAGGTAAGTTTAGGGCACTAGTTGCTCCATCCCTAACCTTAGTTACACACCTTGTTTTCACTTTTAGATCTCTCAGGTGGGACAAATGTACTAGTCGTTTCCGCATACTTTTGTTCCCTTTTTTAAATCACTTAACTATTTGTTTAACCATCTTTGAAGTAATTACAAATTGTTAAAATTTCTTTTAAAATGATTTGTTATTTACTTAAAATATTGACTAAGGATTTGGAAAAGAATTGTTAAGTTCCAATATTTATTTCAAAAATTACTGAAAAGCATTGCGAAAAGCGTTGCAAATAGTGTTACAAAAAGTGCTTTAAAAGCTATATTCTTCAAAATGATTTTGATATCATTTAGAAAACCATCTTTTCAACTTAAATAACTTTTAAAACTTATTAAAAGATTTTTAGAATTTATTTCCTATTTTTAAACTGATTATTTTATCAATTTCCAACTTTGGTTATTTAGTGCAAAAACTAAATTTTTCTTGAAATTTGATTTTTCCATATTTCAAAATATACAAGATGAAATATTGATTTTATTTTTTTATATGAAATATATGGATACAAAAATTCGGAAAATTTTTACTTTGAAGAATTCCGAACTATATTCCACTTCGTATGTTCATTTGAACTTTTGACACGAAAACACAAACTACCGTTATGCGACGCGTCCAATTTTAGGCGTATTTTGAGATTCATATCCAACTTTGCAGAGACAAATTTAAATAGTTAGGAATTATTTCTAAAGCATATTCAAACATTTCTCAAAGGTATAAATGATTCCATATCACAATTTATTTATTTTGAAATGTGATATCCATGTGATTATACGACGTGTAAATCCGTGACTTGTTTCAATATTTTCATGCAATAAACAACATATGGAAATAAATATAATAACCAAACATCCAAACAAACATATCACAACATCACAACCAAATATATACATATAAATTAGGAGTTCTCACTTAATTTGGTTTTGGCGAACGGAAAATCGGCTATAGCTTCGCTACTCGTTGTTCTTCGCTCACGAATTTTTGCGCACTTGGACCCGAATTGCTCGACTTTGGCTCGGGGGAGGTGGATGGTGCTCACGGCCAAGGTGAAGGGGGAAGTAGTGCTCGGCTATGGGTGGTGGAGAGGTGGAGGAGGTGTTTGAGTAGATATTTCTTTAGCAATTATTCTTGGAACATTTTAGCATTATTTTATTGAGAAGAGAAGCGATTAGAGAAGTGGAGAAAAGCATGAAAAAGGAAGAAAAAGTGAAGAATGTGGATGGTTATTTAAAGAATTTTTTTGCATTAAAATAATATTTTGTAAAAAGACCAAAAATACCCTTTTCTTATACTTTAAGAAAACTAAAACTTAACATCATATTTCAAATCATTACTTTATGTCATTTTCACTTAAGTATTATGTAAAGAAAGTAATAAATATGTTTGCTTGATTTGATGTTTACTTTTTGACTTTATAACTCTTTTTTATCTTTTTATGCTTACTTCTTGTTAATTATATTCTAGAATTTTCTAAGTATGTTTAGTAAAAGTAAACTTGATTACTAACTTTATTAATACTTGTACTATTTGAATATATGTTCATATATGAGAAAATAAAGGTGCAACAATTTTGTGACAATTTTAATCGAAAAAACATTGATTTTTGGTAAAATGTTTTACGGTCACATTTTGACATTTTAGTTAAACTATTTATTTATGTAAACCAAACTTGAAAATAAATTTGTACAATGTTATTTAAAATATAAATGCTTATAAATTAATTAAAATAATTTATTTAAACATCGAAACTTACTTTTCTAAAATTAGCATTTTGTCACTTTTGTCGATATAAGCAAATGTTACTATTTTTTATATATTTTTATTTCCAAATCCTGTCTAATATTATTTAAATACTAAAATGTTATTTAAAATTACTTTAAATGTTATATTTTGCAGTGGTTAAATTCTAGGTCGTTACATTCTTCCCCCTCTAAAAGAATTTCTTCCTCGAAATTAAAGAAGAAGCTTGCTTGAAAAGTAAAATGTATTTGATAAGATGGAATATATGTACAAGAGTATGAATAAGTGACTACACCACAAGTGGTGAGTGCATTATGTCGATAGATACAGTCTATACATCAATCCTAAACTCAGGATATGCCTTCTTCATTCTGTCTTCTATTTCCCAGGTGCAATCCTCTGCATCTCTACTTCATTGAACATTAACCAACCTTACAATCTTCCTTCTCAACCGCTTTTCATCGTGATCAATGATTCGCATACATCGTCTAATAATTGCAAAATTAGGTTCAACTTCTAAATCTTCTTGGGTAGCTGTTTCTATGATTTGTTCTGGATCGTACACATGCTTCCGTAAATGAGATACGTGAAAAATATTATGCACACCTGACAATCTTTCTGGTAGTTGTACTCGATAGGCCAGTGGACCGACCTGCTCGAGAATGGGAAAAGATCCATTATATCGAGGTGCTAACTTTCCAGCTCGACCAAATCTTATTACTCCTCTCATTAAAGAGACTTTCAAAAAAAAAATCTCCAACTGAGAATTCTAAATCTCTATGCCTCCTATCTGCATAACTCTTTTGCCTGTTATGTGCTTCTTTCATCTTTTTTCTGATCACGTCAACTTTCTCTGACGCTTCTCAGATCATATCAGACCCAAGTACTAACCAATCACTGGTCTCGATCCTACGTGCTAGGGATCTACATGGACGACCATACAAACCTTCATACGGCGTCATGCCAATACTAGCCTGATAACTGTTATTATAGGAGAACTCCATAAGACGAAGAAAATTTTCCCAAGAACCTCCAAAATCTAAGATGCATGCTCTCAGGAGATCTTCTAGTACTCAATTTACGCTTTCAGTTTGTCCATCAATCTGGGATGATATACGGTGCTAATATTCAGCTTCGGTCCCAAAGCTGTTTGTAATGCTTCTCAGAACTGACTAGTGAAGATTGGATCTCGATCGCTTACTATATTGCTTGAAACTCCATGCAATCAGACAATTTCCTTCATATATATCTCAGTAAGGCTTGTAGCAGTTCGTAATGGCTTTACTGGGATGAAGTGTGCACTTTTAGTTAATCAATCTATGATAACCCAAATGCCTTCGTTTCCCTTTCTCGCTCGAGGTAAGCCATCGATGAAATCCATCGATATTTGGTCCCATTTCTAAGTTGGAATTTCGAGAGGTTGAAGTAACCCTGCAATCCTCTATTGGTCACTTTTAATCTGTTGATAATTTGCGCATCTGCTAACATGGATGGAGATATCCCTTTTCATGCTATCCCATCTGAGACGACCCGACTTTCCACTCCCGGAAAATCGCATCATTTTTAAGAAAGAAAGGGATAGAAAAGGGAAAAGAAAGAAGAGAAAGAAGAAACAACACAAGAATCTCAACAGCGGAACGAATAATCTATATTAATAACAAAGTATTACATAGTATACATCAAATATCAGAGTTACACAGACATATACAACACATACTAGACAGTTATAAACACCTGTCTAGTTATTACAATTCAATCACAATACATAACAACTCAGAGATAACAACACAGCGGAAAACTATATAACTATGCGCGGAAGCCTCCTGCTCCATATGCTCCTTCACAATTCGTCAAAGCTAATCCTGAATCCTAACCTGAATTCCCTTGGCTACTCATAAAAATTTGAGTACCCAAGAGTTAAAGAAAAACAGAAATAACTCCGGGTCAGACATGGGTCTGGTGTGAGTAACAGGTTAAAGTTGCTTAACTTTGAAAAACCTTTGAAAAGAAAAGGTATCACGTAAGACTTCCCACACATAAACATGGCAAAGTTTTTACCTTACGCTAACCAAAACATTTGATAGGAAATCCGATGATATTATAATAGTGTCTAGGGTTTTCAAATAAATAAGAAATAGCCGAAATTGTTACATTCATTAAATTCCAGCTACTAGCCACAAAAGTGGGTAATACAATCAAAACCGTTGGCACTTATTGGATTTTGGATTCCATACAATGGCAGGGCTACTGGGGTACCGCCCGTCACAGTACGTGGCCTAGATCACCGTACCGAGGATTACTCCCTTCATCCCCTGCAACACAAAGCCGGACCCATTCCTTACTGAATAGTTCCGAACAAGACAACCCCGCAGTTGGCCTAGGTTCCAACCGCCCACACAGCCGAAATATAAAGGGACCTCTAGACAGGGATAAATCTTGCTCTCCAGTGGGGGCTACCCACGAAGCTTTGCTGCACCTCCCCTGTTTTAGCCATTCCCGGTTGATGAGGCTTGAGGTTACGATTACCTTTAGAGAACACATCTCTTAGAATGCTCATCGTCCACCTGACGATGTTCTGAAAGCATTCAATCCATACAAGTTCGTTCCGGGTTCGAACGAAACCGAAGGCATTATCTCGTTACACTCATATTGGAATCACCCTCAGAGTTAACGACGATAACCCTTGCACTCTGATTCACCATCTCGAATCTATAAGATCTATTCCGTCAAACTCATTACGGAATCACCCACAGAGTTATACTTGACGTATAGCCCTTACACCTCGAGTCTTCACTCGCTCCACTTGGATTAACGACCTAACGTTATTTGGAATCGATGTGGTTTTCGGATATCCAAATATGGAAACCCGATCCCGGTCTCATCGAAAACCAAAGCGTGTCTTTTATGTCCAAGTTGTTTTAAGTTTAAAACAATTCAATTCATTATCTAAATATACACAGATAGATAATTCACAACACAATAGATAATCAATCTTATCATTATCAACAGATAATTCATATCAAAATCAGATAATCCAAATTATCATCCAAGAGCAACCAATGCATCCATATCACAATCACTACTCATCTCATAACTGAGATTACAATCCAAACCAATCAACCAATACCAATCATCAAACATAAGCAAATGATCTAATGATCACACCTTTTATAATTAATTTAAAATGAATTAAATTAATTACTAAATCTCTAATTAATTTAAAATGAATTAAATTAATTACTTCATCATTAAAATCTTGCTTAACCTAACCTTCAATTGATTACAAATCAATTTATAAATCATCATTCAATTAATCATTACTGATTAACTATCTCTAATTACAATAAGTAATTAGCTTATAAGTTGATTACACAAGTTAATTATATTCAATCCTACATATATATTAATCACCCTTGATTAATAACCATTCAGTAATTAACTACATTAATTACTCAATACAATAATTAATTATTCTTAATTAATTATCTAATTAATCCCTTTGATTAATTTCAAAGTAATTTAAATCCAAATTACTTCCATATCAAATATCTTTAATTACATCCTGTAATTATTAATTAATTACTTCCTTAAGTAATTACAAATTTCTAAATTACATAAAGTAATTATCAAACAATCCTCAAATGTTTAAATCAATTAACTTAATTAATTAATCTAAGCAAATCACATTAACTTTAATTAATTACATTAAGTAATTAATTCTTTAATTACTTTCATTAAGTAATTAAATCTAAACAATTGATTATTATTAATTAATTAATTAATCTAATTAATTACCAAAATTAATCTCATTAATTAATTGTTAATACCTTAAATTAATGACCTCATTAACATTTCTTAATTACTTAATTAAGAATTAACTTAAATTAATCATCATTAGTTATTAAGTAACTAATATTTAATTACTATTTAACTAATCTCTAATTATTAATTAACTAAGTGTTAATTAAAATCTTAATTATCATTAATCACTTGATTAAATAAATCTTAATCATAAATTAAAATTTAGTTAACCATCCTTAATTATAGATTAATTAAACTTAATTAATTAATCTCAAATTCAATTAAAAATCATTAATTATTAATTAAACATCCACATTATTAATTAATTAAATAATTAATATTCAACTAATTACCTTAATAATAAATGAATCCAATCATTAAAATTTTATTTATCCTTTAGATAAACATTTCTCATTTAATCAAGCATTTAAAAACAAAATGTTTTTAAATTTTACTTTAAATTCCATTTAACATTTTCTTTTAACTCTAAGACTCAAACTTATTTAAAATAAGATTTTAATACAATACAACTTAATCATATATGTTTACAAGAAACATATACTTAATTAATAAGTTTAAAACAATTTAGATTTCAATTCAACTTGAATTCAAATCAATTTAAAAATTGCTTTTAAAATCTCAAAATTGAAATATAACTTCCATTTTCAATTTTGTTTAAACTCTTTCTACAATTTACACTTTCAATTCAAATGTAAGTCATTTGAAAACAATTTAAATTTAAATCTTTATTTAAAAACTGAAGTTTAAATTTTAAATTCAGATTTAAAAACTTAAATTTGAATTCATTTTGAATTCCTAATTTAAATACTAAGCCTTCAATTCAATATGCAAAACAACAATGCATTTTATACTTGAGAGTTTAAAATTAAATTTAAATTTAAAAACTTAATTGGTTTCAAATTTCAGAAAATCAAAATTTGAATTCATATTCAAACTCCAATTTAAACTCAGTTTTAAATCTCCACTTAAAGATTTAAACTTACCTTTTTCATTTTAAAACAGAAACAGTTTCTGTTTATTAAAAAAACTTAAACTTTTGAAATTCTGAATTTGAATAATTTCATAAGAACAGAATTTAAACTTGTTTAGATTCATTTTTATATTCAGTTTAAAATCCAATGTTAACATGGTAGTTTGTAATCAAATTTTAAAAACTGGAAATAATTTCCTGTTCTTCTCTTTTTTTTTTAATTTTAAAACCAAATTTGAATCCTGCAGTTAAATTATTTCAACATCTGAATTCAAATATTTGAATTCATCTTCAGATTCAAATTTAAATCCTAAGCTAACATTTAGTTTAAATTTAAACTTAACTCTCAAATTACTTAAAACAGAACAGTTCTGTTTTTAGAACCTGAAGCCAAAAGGTACTCGAGTCACCAAAAGTTTTGCTTCGAGTCAGAAGCTTATATGCTTCGAGTCATCTCCCATATTTCCCGAGACTAACCCGGGTCAAAAATCACAGCAACTACCCACATCAAAACCTGGAAACAGACCACACCCAAACTTCCCAAAACCTGTCAACATCATTATCTCTCAACCCCGACCATCAACATCGTCCAAACTCCGGTGATGGCCTCAACACAACACCATCCACCATCCCTCCAAATAGCTTTGAACTCGATGTACTTAGGTGTACACAATTGACCCAAAACTGAAACACAGTATCAACTAGGGTTCTACAACTAAATTCCCAAATTCATTCTCAACTTGAATTGTGAAACAAATCAGTAATTTTTCCTATGATTGGTGATAGATAAACTATCACCAGAAACAAATTCATCCAATTCAAATACAAAAATCAACTGATCTTGAGCAAAATATAAAATACAGTAAATTTTAAACTGCACTTCCAATTCTATTCTAAAAATTTATATTTTGATCTTATAAATCATGTCTTAGTATAGAGTATTACTTTATATAACTGGTTTATCAAATCTTCATACTTGAATTCTTACAAATTTACTGTTTGCCCTGTTATAAATTTTCCAGTCAATTCAAATTTTATTTAGCCTATATAAAATATTATACTTTACTAAATTATGAACCTAACAAATTTCATTCAAATGTTAATCCATAATAACATCCAGATCAAGAAGAAAACCATTTATCAAATTTAAACTCAAACTAAAAATAATCAGAATCTCAGAAATCAAACATGCATTGCAATCATATATGCACAGGCAGTAGAAATACATGTACAAAAATTTAACTTAACAAATAAGCAAACATGCATTACTACCTAACTTTATTTAAGTTAAGTGTTACTCACCTTATTGCAAGATGCAGAGCACACTATCCAGATCGAACATGCAGAAGCTTTATTCCTATCAAACTTGAATGTTGCTTTTAAAATGCAGACCCCTTCTCTGTTCTAAGATGCTTTTTAAAACATGCAAGCTTGTTAATTGATGTGCAGGTTTCTAATGCTTGAAATTGCAGAGCCCTTTCATATTGATGCAGGCAGGTCTTCATTGTTTTGCAAATGATATGCAGATGCCAAAGAAAATGCAGGTTTTGTTCTCTTGCATTTCCAAATTATGAAAATATGAAATGCAGCCCCTTTGTTTCCAGAGTTGAAGTTATAATGCATGCAGGGCTTTCTTTGATTGTTGCCTCTAGATTGAAGATTTCATGTATGCAGAGCCCTTTTTTTTTCATACGCAAAGAAATGCAGGCTTCCAATTTGTTGTGCAGGTGAGAATTTTGGAAAAGAGGAGTTAGAAAAGAGGAGCTACAGGTTTTAATGAAATGCAGATTTGTTGAATTTGAAAAGAGGAGTTGAAGGTTTGTTTGGGTTTCAGACATGAATGCAAATGTATGCAGATTTGAAAAATGTAGTTTTGAATATTTGAAGAGTTTCAGATTTGAACATGAATGAGGATGAAGTTGATCTTTTCTTGATTAAGGAATGAATAAAAATGCATATGAATGAAGAAACAAAAATGATATGAATGTATTTTCAGATTTAAGTGAATTAAAAGAAAAATGAAAATGAAATGGACACATGTCATTTTAAAAATGTGATAAGATTACATTTGTTAGCTTAAGTTCCAAAATACATACACATGTCTTCATGAATAATTAGTGTTTATATTTAGAGTTAAGTAAGTACTAAACATAGTTAATTAAATCTTATACATAATTATGTATTTAAATAATCTCTAAAGAAAAAGTAAAGCATTATTATTGTAAATAAAATGATATACAAGTTATTCATTTTGAAAAGAAGCTTTTAAAACAAATTTATAAAAGAGTTTTTAATATACAACTTGAATTAAAAATGAATTTTAAACTAATTAAAACATTTATCTCAAATTTAAAAACACATAGTTATTTAATTAAATATTTTTGAAAAGCTTAAATTAAAAATAAATCACCATTTCTATTTTTAAAACATAATAAAACTATACTATACTAATTTAACTAAAACAAATTGTCTATTTAAAATATATATAAATACATATACATTATTAAATAGAAAACAATTTATAATCTTATCTAAAATAATTTCACAAATTAAATAATTAAATAAAGAAGATTATTTAAATAAATATCAAATCTATTAACAAAATTATCAATTCAATATAAATTTAAATCCAAATTATTAAATTTATATTGTCCAAAATTCCGGGTCGTTACAATCCTTCCCCCTTAAAAGAATTTCGTCCCCGAAATTTAAAACAAAGGCAATTTAATAATCTATTTACAGATTTTATTTTAAAACACAGCATATGTTAATCATATGCCAACAACCAAAGCAACCAATTCACACAATCAGAACAAATCTAATTATCCAAAAGAATTTTGGATAAAACCTTTACGAGTTTCCCCGGTATATATATATCGGGATACTCGCTCTATAGAATCCAATCAATCAATACTACTATACTATAGAGCTCCTAACAACAATTCTAAACAGAGTATCAGACTACAAACGAGTCTGACTCAACAAACAAACCAACCTAAACTGCTGGTTCCACAACCAGAAATATCAAACACGCACTCACTCAGAGATACGTGAAACATACTGAATCCCAGTTATCCAAACTGACAATTCAGCTCTAGAAACCAAACACTGATCTTACCAATCACAGAAGAAACCAAAACACTTCAGAGCTAGCTTTCCAAACTTATAACTCCTTGGATCAGAGAAGACTTAACCAAAATCACATCTCCAATTCCAGAATCCAAATTTCTCTGCCTCTTATCCATAAAAATTCTTCAGACAATCCTGAGCTACCAACATCCATCCTGATCTGCTCAACTCTTGCTGATTCCATCAGAAACAGACTGAAGCAAACAATCCAATGATCTCCTCAAGATCACTCAAAACCAAGAATACAAATCCTGCTTCTCAACAATAGAAGACAGAATAACTTCTCCTTACCCGAGAATCAAACAGAAGCACCTCCAAACTGCTTCCGCTGCACAACTCTGATCCGAAACAGAAGAAAATGCAGAAGAACACAATCACAGACCAGACAACCCAGCATAGAAATATGGTTCCAAAGATCCATAAAGAAAACTCAGATGTTCCTTCCTAACCTGAGTTGCTTCACCAACTTTTATCTCAAGGAACCACCCATCTACTAACTGAACCACCAGCTCCAATTCCTGGAAAGAAAACTCGATCTCCAGATGCAGACAAACTCTGACTTCCAGAAGACATCCAGACAATCTCCAACAAATCCAAAAGAAAACTCAACTACCGCAAGTCACTTTTGCGATCAACTCAGCCTAAATCCAAAGAAAACTGCTCTCTCTTACCAAACAGAACAGCTTATGCTAACTTAGCCAACTTAACAAAGAAAAGATCCACTCTGCTGCTTCTGAACTCCACTTCAGAAAAACTATCCAGCCAGAAGACTCCCAATCACTCAGAACACTCTGCTAAACTTAGCCACATTACCGGCAGATTCACTTCTTATTCTTGTTCCAAAGAAACATCTTCAGAAATATCCATAGTCACTGCATCTCATCACGCAGCTACAACTTCCTGAGGTATCAAGATATCATCACTTACTTGCTTCTGCCCAACCGACAGATCGAAACTAAATTCTGCACTTCAAAGATAAACTCCGAACCTTTACAGGTTACCTTCAGAGATCGATGAAGTACTTCATCACAACAGAACTCACTCGAGACGATATTAGGTCTACAGTCTCGACAAATACACTTCCAACCTCATCCATCAAACTCCAACCAATGGTAGTTGTGTTACACACACTTCTACCTCATCTACCTTTATAACTTATATCGGATAAACCTGAACAGGTAATCCAAAAAATAGGTAGAACCAATAAATATATATATATATATATATATTAAAAATACAAATACGCTCTCTCAAGAAAGACACCACTACAGAGCCTAGGTATTCAACCTAATGCTCCCTAAAGAAAGATACACTTCAGAGCCTAGGTATTCACTCAACCTAACGCTCCCTAAAGAAAGATACACTTCAGAGCCTAGGTATTCACTCAGCCTAACGCTCTGATACCAAGTGAGACGACCCGACTTTCCACTCCCGGAAAATCGCATCATTTTTAAGAAAGAAAGGGATAGAAAAGGGAAAAGAAAGAAGAGAAAGAAGAAACAACACAAGAATCTCAACAGCGGAACGAATAATCTATATTAATAACAAAGTATTACATAGTATACATCAAATATCAGAGTTACACAGACATATACAACACATACTAGACAGTTATAAACACCTGTCTAGTTATTACAATTCAATCACAATACATAACAACTCAGAGATAACAACACAGCGGAAAACTATATAACTATGCGCGGAAGCCTCCTGCTCCATATGCTCCTTCACAATTCGTCAAAGCTAATCCTGAATCCTAACCTGAATTCCCTTGGCTACTCATAAAAATTTGAGTACCCAAGAGTTAAAGAAAAACAGAAATAACTCCGGGTCAGACATGGGTCTGGTGTGAGTAACAGGTTAAAGTTGCTTAACTTTGAAAAACCTTTGAAAAGAAAAGGTATCACGTAAGACTTCCCACACATAAACATGGCAAAGTTTTTACCTTACGCTAACCAAAACATTTGATAGGAAATCCGATGATATTATAATAGTGTCTAGGGTTTTCAAATAAATAAGAAATAGCCGAAATTGTTACATTCATTAAATTCCAGCTACTAGCCACAAAAGTGGGTAATACAATCAAAACCGTTGGCACTTATTGGATTTTGGATTCCATACAATGGCAGGGCTACCGGGGTACCGCCCGTCACAGTACGTGGCCTAGATCACCGTACCGAGGATTACTCCCTTCATCCCCTGCAACACAAAGCCGGACCCATTCCTTACTGAATAGTTCCGAACAAGACAACCCCGCAGTTGGCCTAGGTTCCAACCGCCCACACAGCCGAAATATAAAGGGACCTCTAGACAGGGATAAATCTTGCTCTCCAGTGGGGGCTACCCACGAAGCTTTGCTGCACCTCCCCTGTTTTAGCCATTCCCGGTTGATGAGGCTTGAGGTTACGATTACCTTTAGAGAACACATCTCTTAGAATGCTCATCGTCCACCTGACGATGTTCTGAAAGCATTCAATCCATACAAGTTCGTTCCGGGTTCGAACGAAACCGAAGGCATTATCTCGTTACACTCATATTGGAATCACCCTCAGAGTTAACGACGATAACCCTTGCACTCTGATTCACCATCTCGAATCTATAAGATCTATTCCGTCAAACTCATTACGGAATCACCCACAGAGTTATACTTGACGTATAGCCCTTACACCTCGAGTCTTCACTCGCTCCACTTGGATTAACGACCTAACGTTATTTGGAATCGATGTGGTTTTCGGATATCCAAATATGGAAACCCGATCCCGGTCTCATCGAAAACCAAAGCGTGTCTTTTATGTCCAAGTTGTTTTAAGTTTAAAACAATTCAATTCATTATCTAAATATACACAGATAGATAATTCACAACACAATAGATAATCAATCTTATCATTATCAACAGATAATTCATATCAAAATCAGATAATCCAAATTATCATCCAAGAGCAACCAATGCATCCATATCACAATCACTACTCATCTCATAACTGAGATTACAATCCAAACCAATCAACCAATACCAATCATCAAACATAAGCAAATGATCTAATGATCACACCTTTTATAATTAATTTAAAATGAATTAAATTAATTACTAAATCTCTAATTAATTTAAAATGAATTAAATTAATTACTTCATCATTAAAATCTTGCTTAACCTAACCTTCAATTGATTACAAATCAATTTATAAATCATCATTCAATTAATCATTACTGATTAACTATCTCTAATTACAATAAGTAATTAGCTTATAAGTTGATTACACAAGTTAATTATATTCAATCCTACATATATATTAATCACCCTTGATTAATAACCATTCAGTAATTAACTACATTAATTACTCAATACAATAATTAATTATTCTTAATTAATTATCTAATTAATCCCTTTGATTAATTTCAAAGTAATTTAAATCCAAATTACTTCCATATCAAATATCTTTAATTACATCCTGTAATTATTAATTAATTACTTCCTTAAGTAATTACAAATTTCTAAATTACATAAAGTAATTATCAAACAATCCTCAAATGTTTAAATCAATTAACTTAATTAATTAATCTAAGCAAATCACATTAACTTTAATTAATTACATTAAGCAATTAATTCTTTAATTACTTTCATTAAGTAATTAAATCTAAACAATTGATTATTATTAATTAATTAATTAATCTAATTAATTACCAAAATTAATCTCATTAATTAATTGTTAATACCTTAAATTAATGACCTCATTAACATTTCTTAATTACTTAATTAAGAATTAACTTAAATTAATCATCATTAGTTATTAAGTAACTAATATTTAATTACTATTTAACTAATCTCTAATTATTAATTAACTAAGTGTTAATTAAAATCTTAATTATCATTAATCACTTGATTAAATAAATCTTAATCATAAATTAAAATTTAGTTAACCATCCTTAATTATAGATTAATTAAACTTAATTAATTAATCTCAAATTCAATTAAAAATCATTAATTATTAATTAAACATCCACATTATTAATTAATTAAATAATTAATATTCAACTAATTACCTTAATAATAAATGAATCCAATCATTAAAATTTTATTTATCCTTTAGATAAACATTTCTCATTTAATCAAGCATTTAAAAACAAAATGTTTTTAAATTTTACTTTAAATTCCATTTAACATTTTCTTTTAACTCTAAGACTCAAACTTATTTAAAATAAGATTTTAATACAATACAACTTAATCATATATGTTTACAAGAAACATATACTTAATTAATAAGTTTAAAACAATTTAGATTTCAATTCAACTTGAATTCAAATCAATTTAAAAATTGCTTTTAAAATCTCAAAATTGAAATATAACTTCCATTTTCAATTTTGTTTAAACTCTTTCTACAATTTACACTTTCAATTCAAATGTAAGTCATTTGAAAACAATTTAAATTTAAATCTTTATTTAAAAACTGAAGTTTAAATTTTAAATTCAGATTTAAAAACTTAAATTTGAATTCATTTTGAATTCCTAATTTAAATACTAAGCCTTCAATTCAATATGCAAAACAACAATGCATTTTATACTTGAGAGTTTAAAATTAAATTTAAATTTAAAAACTTAATTGGTTTCAAATTTCAGAAAATCAAAATTTGAATTCATATTCAAACTCCAATTTAAACTCAGTTTTAAATCTCCACTTAAAGATTTAAACTTACCTTTTTCATTTTAAAACAGAAACAGTTTCTGTTTATTAAAAAAACTTAAACTTTTGAAATTCTGAATTTGAATAATTTCATAAGAACAGAATTTAAACTTGTTTAGATTCATTTTTATATTCAGTTTAAAATCCAATGTTAACATGGTAGTTTGTAATCAAATTTTAAAAACTGGAAATAATTTCCTGTTCTTCTCTTTTTTTTTTAATTTTAAAACCAAATTTGAATCCTGCAGTTAAATTATTTCAACATCTGAATTCAAATATTTGAATTCATCTTCAGATTCAAATTTAAATCCTAAGCTAACATTTAGTTTAAATTTAAACTTAACTCTCAAATTACTTAAAACAGAACAGTTCTGTTTTTAGAACCTGAAGCCAAAAGGTACTCGAGTCACCAAAAGTTTTGCTTCGAGTCAGAAGCTTATATGCTTCGAGTCATCTCCCATATTTCCCGAGACTAACCCGGGTCAAAAATCACAGCAACTACCCACATCAAAACCTGGAAACAGACCACACCCAAACTTCCCAAAACCTGTCAACATCATTATCTCTCAACCCCGACCATCAACATCGTCCAAACTCCGGTGATGGCCTCAACACAACACCATCCACCATCCCTCCAAATAGCTTTGAACTCGATGTACTTAGGTGTACACAATTGACCCAAAACTGAAACACAGTATCAACTAGGGTTCTACAACTAAATTCCCAAATTCATTCTCAACTTGAATTGTGAAACAAATCAGTAATTTTTCCTATGATTGGTGATAGATAAACTATCACCAGAAACAAATTCATCCAATTCAAATACAAAAATCAACTGATCTTGAGCAAAATATAAAATACAGTAAATTTTAAACTGCACTTCCAATTCTATTCTAAAAATTTATATTTTGATCTTATAAATCATGTCTTAGTATAGAGTATTACTTTATATAACTGGTTTATCAAATCTTCATACTTGAATTCTTACAAATTTACTGTTTGCCCTGTTATAAATTTTCCAGTCAATTCAAATTTTATTTAGCCTATATAAAATATTATACTTTACTAAATTATGAACCTAACAAATTTCATTCAAATGTTAATCCATAATAACATCCAGATCAAGAAGAAAACCATTTATCAAATTTAAACTCAAACTAAAAATAATCAGAATCTCAGAAATCAAACATGCATTGCAATCATATATGCACAGGCAGTAGAAATACATGTACAAAAATTTAACTTAACAAATAAGCAAACATGCATTACTACCTAACTTTATTTAAGTTAAGTGTTACTCACCTTATTGCAAGATGCAGAGCACACTATCCAGATCGAACATGCAGAAGCTTTATTCCTATCAAACTTGAATGTTGCTTTTAAAATGCAGACCCCTTCTCTGTTCTAAGATGCTTTTTAAAACATGCAAGCTTGTTAATTGATGTGCAGGTTTCTAATGCTTGAAATTGCAGAGCCCTTTCATATTGATGCAGGCAGGTCTTCATTGTTTTGCAAATGATATGCAGATGCCAAAGAAAATGCAGGTTTTGTTCTCTTGCATTTCCAAATTATGAAAATATGAAATGCAGCCCCTTTGTTTCCAGAGTTGAAGTTATAATGCATGCAGGGCTTTCTTTGATTGTTGCCTCTAGATTGAAGATTTCATGTATGCAGAGCCCTTTTTTTTTCATACGCAAAGAAATGCAGGCTTCCAATTTGTTGTGCAGGTGAGAATTTTGGAAAAGAGGAGTTAGAAAAGAGGAGCTACAGGTTTTAATGAAATGCAGATTTGTTGAATTTGAAAAGAGGAGTTGAAGGTTTGTTTGGGTTTCAGACATGAATGCAAATGTATGCAGATTTGAAAAATGTAGTTTTGAATATTTGAAGAGTTTCAGATTTGAACATGAATGAGGATGAAGTTGATCTTTTCTTGATTAAGGAATGAATAAAAATGCATATGAATGAAGAAACAAAAATGATATGAATGTATTTTCAGATTTAAGTGAATTAAAAGAAAAATGAAAATGAAATGGACACATGTCATTTTAAAAATGTGATAAGATTACATTTGTTAGCTTAAGTTCCAAAATACATACACATGTCTTCATGAATAATTAGTGTTTATATTTAGAGTTAAGTAAGTACTAAACATAGTTAATTAAATCTTATACATAATTATGTATTTAAATAATCTCTAAAGAAAAAGTAAAGCATTATTATTGTAAATAAAATGATATACAAGTTATTCATTTTGAAAAGAAGCTTTTAAAACAAATTTATAAAAGAGTTTTTAATATACAACTTGAATTAAAAATGAATTTTAAACTAATTAAAACATTTATCTCAAATTTAAAAACACATAGTTATTTAATTAAATATTTTTGAAAAGCTTAAATTAAAAATAAATCACCATTTCTATTTTTAAAACATAATAAAACTATACTATACTAATTTAACTAAAACAAATTGTCTATTTAAAATATATATAAATACATATACATTATTAAATAGAAAACAATTTATAATCTTATCTAAAATAATTTCACAAATTAAATAATTAAATAAAGAAGATTATTTAAATAAATATCAAATCTATTAACAAAATTATCAATTCAATATAAATTTAAATCCAAATTATTAAATTTATATTGTCCAAAATTCCGGGTCGTTACACCATCACAAAGTTTTCTTCATATCTTGATACATTTTGGTAACTCCAGGATGTACTATAAGTCGAGAATTATGACATTCTGTTAAAACTTCTTTCCTTATCCCGTCAACATTTGGAACACATACCCTTCCATTCATTCTTAATATTCCTTGATTATCCACCTTGAATCCTACCCATCTTCCTGGTATCGTGTTATCCTCCAACGCTTTAATTATCCTTGGAATAAATAGATCTCTGAGCTAATTTTCTTTTATATGATCAATCAAGGTTTGATGTACAACTACATAGGCTATAACGGACTACTCAATGCATCCGCTACTACATTGGCTTTCCCGAGTGTGTATACGATTTCAAGATCATATGATGCGAGTAATTCTAGCCAACATTGTTGCCTCATATTTAAGTCCTTCTGGGTGAAAATACTTCAAATATTTGTGATTTTGATGAGCTCAAAATTTTCACCTATTTAAAGAGGGAATATTATTTACTAAGGACAAACAAAGTATATTAAAATAAACTATGAAGAATTTTTACCCAGCAAATCATGCCTCCATATTTTTAATGCAAACAAAACAGCTAATAACTCCAAGTCGTGCATTGAATAATTCATCTCATGAGTCTTTAGTTGCCTGCTTGCATAAACAATAACCATCTCATGTTGCATTAGCACCATGCCTACTCCTTCTCAACAAACATCAGTATAAACGGTTAAACCGCCACTTCTATCCGCTATAGCTTTGACAGGAGCGCTAGTCAATCTTTTCTTCAACTCATTAAATGCGTCTTTACATTTTGGTGTCCATTCAAATTTAGCATTCTTCTTTGTTAACCTTGTAAGATGGGAGGAAATTTTCAAGAAGTCATAGATGAGCCTCAGGTAATATCCTACCAATCCTAAAAACCTACGGATGTTTTTTGGAGTTTGTGGTGTCTTCCATTCTAGGACTGCTATAACTTTCCATAGATCAACCAAAATTCCTTCTCCTGATACTACATGCCCTAGGAATCTTATTTATTTTTTCCAAAAATGGCACTTTGAAAACTTGGCTTTAAGCACATTCCTTCTTAATATCTCTAGCACAGTCTCTAAATTCTTCCTGTGTTCGTCTTCAGTCTTCGAATATATAAGAATATCGTCAATAAAGACTAACATGAATTTTTTAAGCACAACTCTGAATACTCAATTCGTGGGATCTCCAAAATAAACGGGGGCATTAGTCAAACCAAAAGGCATAACTAGCCACTCGTAGAAGAAATCCGGACCTCTGAATGCAGTTAAATGAATGCAGTCTTTTGCTATTCTAAGCTGATAGAATCTTGAGGCCAAATCCATTTTTTAAAATACTCGAGCATGATGAAGTTGATCAAACAAGTCATCTATGCAGGGTAGAGGATACTTGTTCTTAATCGTTTGCTTATTCAGCCCTTGATAGTCTACACATAGCCTTAGGGAACCATTGTACTTGGCAACGAAAACAACAGCTGCTCCCTAATTTAAGCGACTTGGTCTTATCAATCCCTTCTTTAACAATTCATCGGTTTGTTCCCTCAATTCATCTACTTCTCTAGGAGCCATTCTTCGCATTTGGTGAACAACGAGTCTTGCATCGGGATTAAATTGATACGAAACTCAATTTCCCGATGTGGGGGCAAACTTTTTACCTCTTCAAAAACATCTGAAAACTTCTTAACAATCGGTATGGTCTCTAAACTTCCTTAGGGTGAATCAAGTGCATATTGGAAACTATCCCTTATCGGATCAGGCTCCTTGCAACATATTTCAACCATCTTCCCTAACTTTCTCTTCACCAATACTGTCCTCCTAACGCAATCAAGGACAGCTCCATACTTGGATAGCCAGTCCATACCGAGAAAAACTTCAAATCAACTAAAATCAAGCACAAATATGTCAGATGAAAAATAATTGGAAAGGTAGGTAACTTGGACATTTTCACAAATCATAAAATGGTTTGTTGCACCCCCTATAGGATTTAATACGCGGATAGGGGTATCTATTATTTTAGGGTAAGCTTCAATTTTTCAATCATTTCTTTAGAAATAAAACTATGGGAAGCTCCAGTATCAAATAATATTTTAACCACAATATCTTCAACACAAATAGCGCCCTCCATAACTCTATTTTCTTTGGTTTCTTATGAAATTAATGGTTCTTCTTCCATAACATTGGCCTTAACTGGCTGGACTGTCTCTACAAATGGACAACCCATCATCATATGCCATAGCTTGTGGCAATTAGAACAGAGTGACATAGAAGAAATAGTATTTGCCAGTTGCTTCTTTCTACAATTCTCAACAATATCCCCTTTATTCCTACAATGCCCATAAGTGATGCCCTTTGAATCCTTTCTCTTCTTCCCTCCCTGTTGCTTCTTTTCCTTTGGATTTAATTCCTTCTCGTTTTGATAGTTGCAATTGTTAATTGTATTCAGTACGAATGTCGGCTTCTCCTTATCAAGAATTTCATATCGCAAACCGATATCTATTAAGTTCGTGAACTTTCCATAAAGGTGAGCAGTCATCCTTTCATGTAACTCTTTTCTCATCCAAGCCATAAACATTTCATTCTTCTTAAGTGGGGTATCTATTAGTCTTTGCCCAAAGAGAGATAATTCATTAAACTTTCTTAAGTATTCATCCACTAACATATCTTTTTGCTTTAGATCCATAAAACATTTATAGAGTCAGTACTTCCCAACATCTGGTAGGTATCGTTCTTCAAAAACCTTCTTAAATCTTTCCTACGAAATATTATCTTCTGGTTCATTAATAGTAATTGACTCCAACCATGCCAAAGCTCCATCCTACAATTGCCAAGATGCCAAGAAGCGCTTTTTCTCATCCTTTATTTCCAATCCTTTAAAAATTCTCTCACATGAGCGGAGAAAATTATTAACTTCAATAACTGATTCTATACCCTTGAATGTCGTCCCGCCCACATTGGTATAAGTCAGGCAGAAAGTTGCCAGGTTAACTGGGGTTTATACCGACACTGCCCTTTTGTTTCCCTTTCCTTGTTCCTTCTTAGTATTCATTTCCTATAACATGAGTATAGTAAGATATCTTTTTAGAACACGTAGATAAGATTATCTTTAGGGAATAGGTTTTAAGTTTCGATAAATCAAATATACTTATTCGGATTTACACTCTCTCTTAGACTAAACTCATTCTGGGGAATTACTAACCCTATCTCTAATGAGTTGACCCCATCAAGTCTTAGGTATTCGCTCAACCATAAACTCTAATACCAAATGAAACGAACCACCTCCTCGATACTCAAAAATCAACACTAATACATCCTCGGTATTCAGTGCTGTAAATCTAAGTACCGGAGAAGTAGATTATCATGGGGTAAATAAAAAATGTAAAGATAGAAGTCAAGGCAATAATAGAATCTCACATCGTATTCAACACTCTCTCATACATATCATAAGTTCAAATTTCTCTATCAAAGTTAAAACAAATCCAATAGGATAGTTATAACGGCCTATCCTTGCATATGCTAGTAACTACCTAATACATAATATAGTGGAATAAATAGGTGGCTTCTACAAAAGATCCACTCCATGCTCCATTCCAAAATACTCCAAAATTTCCTAACTACTTGGCTGCCTGAAAAAATAGGGCACCTAAAGTTTAAAGGAAAAAGAAAATAAAGTCCGGATCAGTCTTGGGATTGGTGTGAGAACTTCAAAATACGATGTTTGAAAGCAAAAAGGTATCTCGTAAGACCACGCCGCACATAAACACGGAACGGGTTTTTACCTTATGATAACCAAAATCTTTATTATGTGAAATTAAGGGATATTATCTGTAAAGACCCGTAAATCCGTACTCCTTGAATAGACACTAATCTCCTTTGTTTAATTCAAGATGAACGAAAAAACGAACCCTTAGGGGTTTTAAGAAAAAGAAAAGAAGAAAAAAAGAAGAAAGAAGATAGGAAAGAAGGAAATAGAAAATAGAAAGAAGAAAGAACATTTTAAAATAGAAGAAAAAGAGAATAGAGAACATAGAAGGGGAAAGAAAAATAGAACATAATTTTAAAATAGAACGGAACAGAAAGAAAACAGAACAACATCAGAATCTCACAATTCGCAGCGGAACAACATATAATAATAAATGAATAATCTTTAACAAAGAACTATATCAGTTATTACATTACATCACATTTCATTACATCATATCATCAGAGTGTACAACAACAACAACAAACAGTGCAGCGGAAAAAGAAATACTATATAAGTAATACGCCATGCCATCCAGCTTGCCTCCAGCAATTCCTGAATATCCAGAATATCCTGATAAACCTTACTCTTGACTGCCCGTGTGAAAATTGGTGGGCACCCAGAGTTTAGGAAGGAAAACAATAAACTCCAAGTCAGTCATGTGACTGGTGTGAGAACTCAAAACAGTTTATTTATCTTTAAAATCAAAATAGAGGAATATTTTAAATCAATTCGCAATGCTTTTAAAAATGAGACTACCATAAGGAGTGCCTCACACACACACAATGCAAACGCAGAATCGGAGGAGATTTCTCCTTATGATAGTCAAAGATGCTTGATACGCATTTAAAAATAACATTTGATATTATTACTAGTGCATAGTGTAGGGGAAAAATTCATTTCGAAAGTAGAATATAAATCTTAGCCAACATAGACATTTCGAACTATGCCTACTATAGCTACCATCCAAACAGTGTTGCGACACCATAAGTGAATGATAGGTTCTACAACTAAAACCGTACAAGTTTCGTATTGGGAATTGGATTTCCAACAAATGGTCAGGCCAAGGAACTTCCCATTGCCACATGAGAATGCCTCTGGAAAGACATCCCCGAGAACCAAACCGGAACTCTGCCAACACAAGGCCGGGTTACCCCTAACTGGGTAACTACTGACACGAGCACGCCATTCCCCGATCGTAAACGACCTTTCTCACGGGATCCCGATAACCAACAACCACAAAGTAATAAATTCGTAGTAACCACATAGGTTAAATATCTGGGCTCCATACCATGATACCACCTCTATCCAGAAGGAAATGTACATACCCTAAAGGGTGCTACCCCTCATAACCTTGCCGCATCTTTCCTGTTTTGACCATTTCCGGGGTGTGAGGTTCGACGAAGTCACGTCCACAAAAACATACTTTATACAAAAGCCATGCTTTGGGTCAACAAATGATCAACAGAATGATCACTAAGATAGACGATCAAATAAATGATCCTATCACAATAATCAACACAATGATCATTTACAGCAACACTCAGCATGTCACATTACCAAATTGGGAATATATCGCTGATAACTTCAACTATATAACCTCTGAGCTCGTACGTCTCAGAGAAGGGTGTTAAGCTAAAAGAATAAATTCTTCGCCACCAACAGAAATATATTTGAAAGAAATCGGCTTTATATCTCAACTTGTAATGTCAGACACACAATCCATACAAGTCTGTTCCGGGATCGAACAAAACCGAAGGCACTTACAAAGAAGTCCTTGCAATCCGGATATTCACAATCCTGATCGGATTCACCATCACATATGGAGAACTCTATACCGGAGCAACTCGGTGCAGAGTAAATCGACAGGTCATCCTATCGCTCTCGCAAATACCGGGTCTTCAACACCGATCTTCAATGCAATTCACAACGACGTATCACATATTCGGAATGGGTTATACGACCCCATGGTCCTTTCCCGGTTAACCCGAATAGTGAGCGCTTATTCAAAAATAACTGTAGCATTCACATTCAAACAAATCACATCCATTACCCATTCAAAGGGAAATATTGATAGTCGGTTATTGAACTATCACTGGATATGCACACATCACCAGTTTCCAAATAATTTTCCAAATTATTTATTTTCCAAAATATCTTCACTAGATATATAAATTCAAAACTTCAAAAATAAATCAATATTTATTTTTAAACAAATTCTCCTTTCATTTATAAATTCCATAGTGAATTTATAATCCAAAATATCTATGAATATTAAATTTCGATTATTCATTTCAATTTATCTTCAAAAAGATAAATTCTCTAATATTCACTTTATATTGGGAAAAACATTTCCATACTTATTTATTCATAAGTAATTCACAAATTTTATTTATTTTCAACACTTAGAAAATATTCAATATACTTAAATCGAGATTAAGTATATATTTCATTCTTTAAGGAAATCATGCTCTTAAACATATTTATTTGGGCCAAAACGAATGTTACGTAAAACATCGTTACGACAACCCAAAATCACTAGTATAGGGATTCGAAATTAAAATAGATATATAAATCCCAATACTATACAAAATATTTCCTTTCGGAAATCATTTACTATAACAACAGTGTTATAGTCCATCATCTCCTTCTATTTCTCGAAAACGTCTATTTCAACAATAAATGTTGAAATCTATGGTTTCGAATCTCAACACAATTAAAACTTCGTTAGATCGTTTTAATTCTATTTCAAATATCACATTCAAAACAATTTCTTTAACATCTTATTCACTATTCAAAAATGTGAATATACTACGTTAACACATTTCATCCTTTTATACATTTTAATTCAAAGGATTATTCACTATTCAAAAACGTGAATATAACTCCATTAATAGGTTTCAACAATTTTCTTATCAAAATAAGTCATTTGCGAATTTATAAAACAACGTTTATAAATTCCATTTCTATTTATTTATAAAAGCTTCCTTTTTATAAATTCTTTTATTAACCTATTTCAGTTTATAACTCAATTATAAACTAAAAGTTCATATTATAAGTTAAATACTTATAAAACGATTATTTTACAAAATCGTTCTTTTTAACTTCCCAAATTATAAATCTTATAACTTATAAGATTCATTCATTTATCCAAAATCATTATTTTAATAACTTAATAAATTTTATAAACCTACTGCTTATAAAATTCCATTTATAACTTCACCGTATAAAATTCTATAAATTCCATTCAATTATGAAATTCATTTTCACTTCATTCAAACACTTATAAAAACTCGTTTTAAAATGTCCATATTTCAATTTATAAATATCCATTTATAAATCTCTAAATATAATTCAATTTATATTATTCTTTTAAAACGTCTTAAATCTCCTTTATTATTTCACCCTTTTGATTCATAAAATAATTAAATTTCATAAATCCTATATTTAAACTTTTCACAATAATTCTAAAATATCTCGATTTAACTATTTTATAAACTCAATAGCATCATATTCTCAAAAATCAGTTTTTAACTATATTTCTCAAAAATCATAATTTTTATAACTTTAAAAATTATAACGTTTATTTATTTAAAATGAATCAATTCCAAAAATATTTTATAAACGTATACTTTCAAAAATCACTTTGAAATCATTTTAAAATTCCAAATTTGGCCCGATGATGCTACACACCAAATAGTCAGTCACGACTACAACGATATCATATATCAATATGAAAATCCATCAAATATCAAAATATCTGAAATCAAATAAAAACTGTTGAGGAATCCAGTTGGATCCCTCCAACCTGTTTTCCTGCATCTAAAAACATTAGCACAATACCAATTTCGCTCCAGTACGAAATTATCGCGGTATATGGGATTTAAATATTATCCGCTTAATAGACGGCGCAATAGGGTCTCATCCGCTAAAAAATGCGGGGAATCAACAACTGCAATATATACATATGCCAATATATATATATATATTGATATTATTTATAATACCAATTTCACTGTTTATGAAATATTCGCGGTATATGTTTTTAATAAATAACATCCGTTTACTAACGGCGTATAATGTCTATTTTAACAATCAATAGATATCAGTCAACATTCAAACATGCATTCAAATATTTTAAATCTAACTATTTAAAATAAAATCAAAACTGATTCGATTGAGTGAGAAATTCTCACCTTGGTTTTAAATTCCGTTTTAGCGATTTATTTCGAATAAAATTAAACGGACGTTTAATTTTACCCAAAATTCTCACTAACTCCAAACGACTCCAAACCAACTCCATAGCGTAGTGCTCGTCCATACGATTCCAACGCAACTGGTTTCGCGCGTTTTCGACCTCGTATGAAAAAGATATGCAAATTTGAAGTTACACGATTTTATAACTTAAAATTTACAACATAAATTACAACTTTAATACCCTAAGCAAATCTGGGCCGTTAGATCCTAGGCTCCCAAATCCTTGCCGTGCATCCCATCTTCCTCATTCACGTTTCCATCTCCAGAACATGATTCCAAGGCCGAACCCATTCATATGAATTAGGGTTTGATTTTAGCAACCTCTCCATTGGCTTCTAGCTCGATCAAAGACCACTATCCCGTAGCCCACAGCACAAGCTACCCACGGCCATCACCATGCCAAGCTTGGCCCCCCCTAGTGCCTAGGGTTGCGTGCGCAACCTGCAGCATACGGCCCCCCTAGCTCCCTCCTCGTCGCGCCGTTTCCGATCATCTCCGTATGAAATTAAAGCTCTCTTCATGCTCTTCGATGTTGTAGTTAACAACTTTGGCTAATTCTTTGTAGATTGAGAGAGATTGAGGGAGAAGTGAGATTAAATTCTGGCCATTGAATAGGGTAGTGGCGGCTAGGGTTATGAAATTAGGGTTTTGTTTATTTTTTTTAATTTATGAAGAGAGTGGGTGTATTTATAGGAAAAATTCGAACACTGTTCATCCGGAAATTCCGAACTCCGATTTACGCGCCGTAACCAGCGTTTCTAGGGTTTACCCCGCGTTCCGGACACAATGGAACAGGTTTCGGATGCTAATTCGGACATCTGTGCGAGTTATGGCTGTAAACGCTCAATTTAAATTAAACCGATTTAAGCGATTTTCTAGGCGTTTTAATTTGTACCGGACAAACCGTAAATCTAATTGACACGAAATTTGAAACCTTACAATAATATTACATTACGGATCCGATGAAACCGGTTTCGTCGAAATCCGAGACTTTTTGAAAAATGGCTACTTTAACTCGCCAAATTAAAATTAAAATTAAATCGATGCGTTTCGAGCTGCCACGATCAAACGATAGCTCCGATTGACACGAAATTTGAAATCCGGTAATAACTAACTATTACGGATCCAATGAAACTGGTTTCGTTCAATTCTGAGACTGTTCAAAAATTGACTATTTTCACTAGTCGATTTTAATTATTAAAATATTCAATTTTCACAAATTAACTTTTAATTCGATTTTAAAAGTTCTAAAATATTGTTCTAACTCCTATATGATAAAATAAAATTTTAAAAATCATTTTTCAATCATATTTAACTATATTTTCAATTATTTCCATAATTTCACGTATTAAATTATCGATTTAATAATCCAATTAAATCCAAAAATCCAATTAAATCCAATAATTCAAATAAAAATTTATTTGACTTATAAATTCACTTTTTAATATTTAAAATAAATTAAATATTCATATTTTAATTTCTAAAAATTCTGGGTCGTTACAATCTCCCCCACTTAAAAGAATTTCGTCCTCGAAATTATTAAGTAAGAAAAGTTATAGAATTTATTAATTTTCCATAATTCATAGTTAAACTTCTTACAATACTTACTAAGTTTTCCAAATCATACTTAGTTATCTTTTCAAAAACAACTACTATTGTTTAACTTTCAACTTCAAATCAAAATTAAAGTTTTTCAAAACTTTCCAATTTTCTCAAATTTTTCTAACGCCTTAAATTTCCGAAAAAATTCGCCATAGTCTCCTTTGCGCGGCTCGATCCGAAAAAAAAATGACAGTATATATATCACAAATATACATCTCATCAAGTAATGAGGCATCCCGCAGGGAAAAAGGTGTAAAAGTACGATATTTAATCCGAGATATGTACCTTATATTTTATTAGCAAGCATATACGGCTAATATAGCGCGAAAGCGAGCTCCTAATGCGAAGCAAACGCGATCCGCACCTACTAATCACTCAACAAACAACATGAGAATCATGCATATAGACAATAGTATCAATATACATCATATATCTCCATAACAACTATATATATCAACATAGCAAATGAAACAAAACAACAAATGCAACCATCAACCAACTATCATTCAACTAACATCCTTAACCAATAAATATTCATTTATATTCTCATTAATATTTAATGAATTGGTTTTCAATTTAATCACATTCGATTCATATACAGTGGATTTACTAACATTTATTTTCAATTAGTTTATATTTACTAATTCATATTCAAGTTGGTTCACTTCCAATTTAAATTCAACTCTATTCAAATTTATTTACTTCTAATTTGAATTCAATTACATAGCTTTAAATTTCATTAATACTTAATGAATTATATACAATCAATTAACAATCATATATCAATCAATGTATATTAATTACAACCAAATTCTTTTTCTTACAACTGGTTTAATTTAATTGATTTTCATTCAATTATTCAACTTTCTAATAACATTAGATTTTAATGAATTAACACTTGTATTCATTATTTCATTCCAATTTATTCACATTCAATTGATTAATATTCAATCCATTCATTCAATTCTTTTACAAAAGTTGAATTTCATTTATATAACTCAAGTTCATATCTATCACTTAATTTTATTAATTTACTTTGATACTAATATCAACTTCATTCCATATCACTTAAGTTATATTCATATAGTTTCACTTCTTATATATAAGTTTATTTCACAATTGTAAATCACTTTAATTATAATTCAATTCTTATAATTCTTTTTACTTATACAATTTCTTTATTTAGATTATTCAAACAACTTAACAATCAACTTATATACACTTAAATAATTCTGAAAAATCATTTTCTTTATATAGAAAATATACACAAGTAAAATTATTTCATTTACCCAATTTAAAACAATATTATGTCGGTTTATCTTGTTTAAGAGTTTAGAAACTCCTATCTACGATAGTTAGCTAGACTACATCGACTGGAATCTATAAGCAATCAACCGATAAGTCAACACAATATAAAACAATTTTTATATTCACTAACAAATACGCTCTCATAGATATTATTACACTCAAACTCATTCTAGAGTACTACTGACTCTATCTCTAATGAGAAATACCCAACAGAACCATGGTTGTCGCTTAACCATAAGCTCTGATACCAGATGTAAAGACCCGTAAATCCGTACTCCTTGAATAGACACTAATCTCCTTTGTTTAATTCAAGATGAACGAAAATACGAACCCTTAGGGGTTTTAAGAAAAAGAAAAGAAGAAAAAAAGAAGAAAGAAGATAGGAAAGAAGGAAATAGAAAATAGAAAGAAGAAAGAACATTTTAAAATAGAAGAAAAAGAGAATAGAGAACATAGAAGGGGAAAGAAAAATAGAACATAATTTTAAAATAGAACGGAACAGAAAGAAAACAGAACAACATCAGAATCTCACAATTCGCAGCGGAACAACATATAATAATAAATGAATAATCTTTAAACAAAGAACTATATCAGTTATTACATTACATCACATTTCATTACATCATATCATCAGAGTGTACAACAACAACAACAAACAGTGCAGCGGAAAAAGAAATACTATATAAGTAATATGCCATGCCATCCAGCTTGCCTCCAGCAATTCCTGAATATCCAGAATATCCTGATAAACCTTACTCTTGACTGCCCGTGTGAAAATTGGTGGGCACCCAGAGTTTAGGAAGGAAAACAATAAACTCCAAGTCAGTCATGTGACTGGTGTGAGAACTCAAAACAGTTTATTTATCTTTAAAATCAAAATAGAGGAATATTTTAAATCAATTCGCAATGCTTTTAAAAATGAGACTACCATAAGGAGTGCCTCACACACACACAATGCAAACGCAGAATCGGAGGAGATTTCTCCTTATGATAGTCAAAGATGCTTGATACGCATTTAAAAATAACATTTGATATTATTACTAGTGCATAGTGTAGGGGAAAAATTCATTTCGAAAGTAGAATATAAATCTTAGCCAACATAGACATTTCGAACTATGCCTACTATAGCTACCATCCAAACAGTGTTGCGACACCATAAGTGAATGATAGGTTCTACAACTAAAACCGTACAAGTTTCGTATTGGGAATTGGATTTCCAACAAATGGTCAGGCCAAGGAACTTCCCATTGCCACATGAGAATGCCTCTGGAAAGACATCCCCGAGAACCAAACCGGAACTCTGCCAACACAAGGCCGGGTTACCCCTAACTGGGTAACTACTGACACGAGCACGCCATTCCCCGATCGTAAACGACCTTTCTCACGGGATCCCGATAACCAACAACCACAAAGTAATAAATTCGTAGTAACCACATAGGTTAAATATCTGGGCTCCATACCATGATACCACCTCTATCCAGAAGGAAATGTACATACCCTAAAGGGTGCTACCCCTCATAACCTTGCCGCATCTTTCCTGTTTTGACCATTTCCGGGGTGTGAGGTTCGACGAAGTCACGTCCACAAAAACATACTTTATACAAAAGCCATGCTTTGGGTCAACAAATGATCAACACAATGATCACTAAGATAGACGATCAAATAAATGATCCTATCACAATAATCAACACAATGATCATTTACAGCAACACTCAGCATGTCACATTACCAAATTGGGAATATATCGCTGATAACTTCAACTATATAACCTCTGAGCTCGTACGTCTCAGAGAAGGGTGTTAAGCTAAAAGAATAAATTCTTCGCCACCAACAGAAATATATTTGAAAGAAATCGGCTTTATATCTCAACTTGTAATGTCAGACACACAATCCATACAAGTCTGTTCCGGGATCGAACAAAACCGAAGGCACTTACAAAGAAGTCCTTGCAATCCGGATATTCACAATCCTGATCGGATTCACCATCACATATGGAGAACTCTATACCGGAGCAACTCGGTGCAGAGTAAATCGACAGGTCATCCTATCGCTCTCGCAAATACCGGGTCTTCAACACCGATCTTCAATGCAATTCACAACGACGTATCACATATTCGGAATGGGTTATACGACCCCATGGTCCTTTCCCGGTTAACCCGAATAGTGAGCGCTTATTCAAAAATAACTGTAGCATTCACATTCAAACAAATCACATCCATTACCCATTCAAAGGGAAATATTGATAGTCGGTTATTGAACTATCACTGGATATGCACACATCACCAGTTTCCAAATAATTTTCCAAATTATTTATTTTCCAAAATATCTTCACTAGATATATAAATTCAAAACTTCAAAAATAAATCAATATTTATTTTTAAACAAATTCTCCTTTCATTTATAAATTCCATAGTGAATTTATAATCCAAAATATCTATGAATATTAAATTTCGATTATTCATTTCAATTTATCTTCAAAAAGATAAATTCTCTAATATTCACTTTATATTGGGAAAAACATTTCCATACTTATTTATTCATAAGTAATTCACAAATTTTATTTATTTTCAACACTTAGAAAATATTCAATATACTTAAATCGAGATTAAGTATATATTTCATTCTTTAAGGAAATCATGCTCTTAAACATATTTATTTGGGCCAAAACGAATGTTACGTAAAACATCGTTACGACAACCCAAAATCACTAGTATAGGGATTCGAAATTAAAATAGATATATAAATCCCAATACTATACAAAATATTTCCTTTCGGAAATCATTTACTATAACAACAGTGTTATAGTCCATCATCTCCTTCTATTTCTCGAAAACGTCTATTTCAACAATAAATGTTGAAATCTATGGTTTCGAATCTCAACACAATTAAAACTTCGTTAGATCGTTTTAATTCTATTTCAAATATCACATTCAAAACAATTTCTTTAACATCTTATTCACTATTCAAAAACGTGAATATACTACGTTAACACATTTCATCCTTTTATACATTTTAATTCAAAGGATTATTCACTATTCAAAAACGTGAATATAACTCCATTAATAGGTTTCAACAATTTTCTTATCAAAATAAGTCATTTGCGAATTTATAAAACAACGTTTATAAATTCCATTTCTATTTATTTATAAAAGCTTCCTTTTTATAAATTCTTTTATTAACCTATTTCAGTTTATAACTCAATTATAAACTAAAAGTTCATATTATAAGTTAAATACTTATAAAACGATTATTTTACAAAATCGTTCTTTTTAACTTCCCAAATTATAAATCTTATAACTTATAAGATTCATTCATTTATCCAAAATCATTATTTTAATAACTTAATAAATTTTATAAACCTACTGCTTATAAAATTCCATTTATAACTTCACCGTATAAAATTCTATAAATTCCATTCAATTATGAAATTCATTTTCACTTCATTCAAACACTTATAAAAACTCGTTTTAAAATGTCCATATTTCAATTTATAAATATCCATTTATAAATCTCTAAATATAATTCAATTTATATTATTCTTTTAAAACGTCTTAAATCTCCTTTATTATTTCACCCTTTTGATTCATAAAATAATTAAATTTCATAAATCCTATATTTAAACTTTTCACAATAATTCTAAAATATCTCGATTTAACTATTTTATAAACTCAATAGCATCATATTCTCAAAAATCAGTTTTTAACTATATTTCTCAAAAATCATAATTTTTATAACTTTAAAAATTATAACGTTTATTTATTTAAAATGAATCAATTCCAAAAATATTTTATAAACGTATACTTTCAAAAATCACTTTGAAATCATTTTAAAATTCCAAATTTGGCCCGATGATGCTACACACCAAATAGTCAGTCACGACTACAACGATATCATATATCAATATGAAAATCCATCAAATATCAAAATATCTGAAATCAAATAAAAACTGTTGAGGAATCCAGTTGGATCCCTCCAACCTGTTTTCCTGCATCCAAAAACATTAGCACAATACCAATTTCGCTCCAGTACGAAATTATCGCGGTATATGGGATTTAAATATTATCCGCTTAATAGACGGCGCAATAGGGTCTCATCCGCTAAAAAATGCGGGGAATCAACAACTGCAATATATACATATGCCAATATATATATATATATATATATATATATATATATATATTGATATTATTTATAATACCAATTTCACTGTTTATGAAATATTCACGGTATATGTTTTTAATAAATAACATCCTCTTACTAACGGCGTATAATGTCTATTTTAACAATCAATAGATATCAATCAACATTCAAACATGCATTCAAATATTTTAAATCTAACTATTTAAAATAAAATCGAAACTGATTCGATTGAGTGAGAAATTCTCACCTTGGTTTTAAATTCCGTTTTAGCGATTTATTTCGAATAAAATTAAACGGACGTTTAATTTTACCCAAAATTCTCACTAACTCCAAACGACTCCAAACCAACTCCATAGCATAGTGCTCGTCCATACGATTCCAACGCAACTGGTTTCGCGCGTTTTGGACCTCGTATGAAAAAGATATGCAAATTTGAAGTTACACGATTTTATAACTTAAAATTTACAACATAAATTACAACTTTAATACCCTAAGCAAATCTGGGCCGTTAGATCCTAGGCTCCCAAATCCTTGCCGTGCATCCCATCTTCCTCATTCACGTTTCCATCTCCAGAACATGATTCCAAGGCCGAACCCATTCATATGAATTAGGGTTTGATTTTAGCAACCTCTCCATTGGCTTCTAGCTCGATCAAAGACCACTATCCCGTAGCCCACAGCACAAGCTACCCACGGCCATCACCATGCCAAGCTCGGCCCCCTAGTGCCTAGGGTTGCGTGCGCAACCTGCAGCATACGGCCCCCCTAGCTCCCTCCTCGTCGCGCCGTTTCCGATCATCTCCGTATGAAATTAAAGCTCTCTTCATGCTCTTCGATGTTGTAGTTAACAACTTTGGCTAATTCTTTGTAGATTGAGAGAGATTGAGGGAGAAGTGAGATTAAATTTTGGCCATTGAATAGGGTAGTGGAGGCTAGGGTTATGAAATTAGGGTTTTGTTTATTTTTTTTAATTTATGAAGAGAGTGGGTGTATTTATAGGAAAAATTCGAACACTATTCATCCGGAAATTCCGAACTCCGATTTACGCGCCGTAACCAGCGTTTCTAGGTTTTACCCCGCGTTCCGGACACAATGGAATAGGTTTCGGAAGCTAATTCGGACATCTGTGCGAGTTATGGCTGTAAACGCTCAATTTAAATTAAACCGATTTAAGCGATTTTCTAGGCGTTTTAATTTGTACCGGACAAACCGTAAATCCAATTGACACGAAATTTGAAACCTTACAATAATATCACATTACGGATCCGATGAAACTGGTTTCGTCGAAATCCGAGACTTTTTGAAAAATGGCTATTTTAACTCGCCAAATTAAAATTAAAAATAAATCGATGCGTTTCGAGCTGCCACGATCAAACGATAGCTCCGATTGACACGAAATTTGAAATCCGATAATAACTAACTATTACGGATCCGATGAAACTGGTTTCGTTCAATTCTGAGACTGTTCAAAAATTGACTATTTTCACTAGTCGATTTTAATTATTAAAATATTCAATTTTCACAAATTAACTTTTAATTCGATTTTAAAAGTTCTAAAATATTGTTCTAACTCCTATATGATAAAATAAAATTTTACAAATCATTTTTCAATCATATTTAACAATATTTTCAATTATTTCCATAATTTCACGTATTAAATTATCGATTTAATAATCCAATTAAATCCAAAAATCCAATTAAATCCAATAATTCAAATAAAATTTATTTGACTTATAAATTAACTTTTTAATATTTAAAATAAATTAAATATTCATATTTTAATTTCTAAAAATTCTGGGTCGTTACATTATCTTTAATGACATTCTTTGGAAAACATTTCCAAATAAACTTATTAATCTTAGCCGAAATTGTTAAATTATCAAATTCTTGCATATTGGGTTTACAATAAAATCCGAAGGCACTTATCGGAGAATGGATTCCATAAAATGAAAAGGTAAGGGACTAACTTCCGACAGTACACCTCTAGAGGGATGCACCTAGGGTCTAGATACTTGGTGCCTAAACCAACACAAGACTGACCTACCCCTCACGCTGGATAGTACCAAATATGTCATCACCCCGGTCGTTATTGACCTTTAACGGGATCCTGAATCATACATTCACCACATACTTAGACATGTGTAGAGCAATCTAGAAGGATGATGACATCTCCTGATTGGGAGCGACCCACTTAGCCTTACTGCTTCCACCTTGTTTTTGTCATTTCCGGGCGACGAGGCCTGAGGTAAACGATTACCTTTTCACTTAGCACATATCACATCTCTAAATGCCACATTGCCATTTTCGTTGACTACTAATTTCCTTCAACAAAAATGCAACCCTGATATACGTTTGTAAAAACCAATGTACGTAATCTTGAGAAATGCAATGTCAGACAAAAGTCCATACAAGTTGTCCAGGAACAGGACAAGTCTAAGGCACTCTCCTACTACCACTAGTAGTGGGTAGTTCTTGCAATCTGAAAAATCTCCACATTGAGGAGGCCGCTGCTATAAATAACTCTATAATCGGAGTTATCCAGAGCATGTCAACAAGCATTCCTCATGCCATGAAGATCCCCGGTCTTCAATAATCATTATCTTCAACATGTCTTCACTTTCGAACATATGCAATTGTTCGAAGTGGTTTTCGGATAGGAATCACCCAAATCCAACCCCGGTTCCTTCGAAATCCAATCATCGATAAAATTGATGTAATTAGGTGATTGTTTTTTGATTCATTTTCTTTGCCAAAATATTCGAGATATATATATATTTTCTCAAAATATCCTTTTAGTGGATACAGAATCATTTAAACCTTTCTTTTGAATATTTCTCAAATCATTTCTAAAAGTATCTTTTGAGAAAATAGGATTATAGAAATCATTATACTTTTATCCAAAATCAACTTCCGTATTCAACGAGTTCTATGGGAGAAATAACGGTTTGCTCACCTTTTAAATTCCATGAATAGGATAAGTTCCCTCTTCACATTTTAATAATGAGTATAAGAAGATTATTTCTATAAAATCCGAGTTGAGCATCCGGACTTTCCTTTCGATGTGTTCCACCCCGCGCCTAAAAGGGAAAACTTAGGCCAGGTAAGTTCAAGGCAGTGGTTGCTCCATCCCTAACCTTAGTTAACACCTTTTTTTCACTTTTAGATCTTACACTACAACAAAAATACCCTATTACAACTCCCTTTTTACAACGGGCATTGGCTGCCCGTTGTAATAGAAGGCTATTACAACGGTCCATTCAGGCCCGTTGTAATAGATGCTCTATACAACGCCCTTTTTACAACGGACAATGACTACCCATTGTAATAGAATGCTATTACAACAGTCCTTCCACGCCCGTTGTAATAGATGCCAATTTTACAACGTTCACAAAATCCCGTTGTAATAGATGCCAATTTTACAACGGTCACAAAATGCCCGTTGTAAGAGGTGCCAATTTTACAACGCTCATAACGCCCGTTGTAATAGGTCCCAATTTCACAACGGGCTAAAAATGCCCATTGTAATAGGTGCCAATTTTACAACGGTCATAAAATGCGCGTTTTAACCAATACCAATTTTACAATGATCATAAAATGCCCGTTGTAATAAATGTTTGTTGCTAATTTTTGAAAATCAATAATTAATAATTATAATGCTTTCTTTAAATTAATATTTATTAATATTTAATAATTAATTATCAATAATATTATATTAATCATATGTTGCTAATTACTAATTATAATATTATATTACTAATTACTAATCATAATTTATCATAACTAATGATTATTAATAAATAATTTATAATTACTAATTATTATCTATAATCAATATTTATTTTTTATATTAATTATTTATTGTAGTTAATTATTAATAATTAGTAAATTACAGCTAATATTTATAATCGGTACATTTCGTTTACTATTTGAATTTGAATTCATAATTAAGACTAATGTTCATAATTTAATAACTAATATTTGATATTTAATTATTAGATTTTTTACCAACTTTCATAATTAATTTAATAATTTCTATTTATAATGTATAAATAATAATACATACTTAATATTTTGAAATTTTCATGAAATTCATAAATAAAAGAATTATAATTTCGTAAAATATTCAAAATTTCATAACATTCGGAAATGTTAAAAAATTTCAAAGTGTGAGTTTTATTTTGTAACTATGTTATTTGAATTGTTAATTATACATAATATTTAACTTTCAATAATTAATATTCAATAAAGATTAAGAAGTAATAAGTAATAATTAATAATTAATTTTAAACAGTTAACAATTAATTTTTGATGATTTAAAAGTAATATTTAGTATTTTAAAAAATTCAAGAATTTCGTATTGTTAGTCAATATAAATTTTACCATGTTAGCTCTAATTTTTAATACTTGTCTTTATACAAATATTGTGAATGTTTAGCTGGGACACACAAAAATTTAGCAGCACGAGATGAAAAGTTTGCGGCAAATTCTTGAAATTTAGGTGGGAAGTGCTGAAAAAATGGCTCCTAGTTTAGCAAACAAAATTATCACATCTCAGGCAAAAAATTTAAATTTGCCATCGCAGCTATTCACAAAATTACTCCAAACCCTAGTTCACCACCCCTAAAATCTCACCCAGAATTTCATCCCTTCCACAAAATTACTCCAAATCCATACCAAATCCACACCAAATCCACCTCCAAATCATAGCCATTCACAAAATTACATCTCAGGCCCACCGCCACCGAAAGGGGGTCATCATAATGCGATGATGGTTCTGGTGGAGAGGATGGCCGCGTAGCACGAGGAAACCATGGTTTGTTGGCGGATAACCAAAGGCCGGCTACGACGCACGTGGTGTTGAAGTAGGAATATACATATCGAATCATAAAATCTGCCTTCTACCGCCAGTCGCATAGCCAAATTCATAGTCATCACATCCTTGATTCGTTCCAAATCACGCATCCGAACTCAAGGTAATTATTGTTAATTATGTTTGTAATAAGGATTTATTTTGAGTGGTCTACTTCGATCAGTACTATTGTGGATCGCTAATTTTTCTGAAAACAAGAAAGTCGAAGACCATTTTATTTTGATCAAGAGTGGGATACTTGTGTTTCGGTCCCTCTTATCGGTGCATTTTTGTAGTTTTGATGCAGAGTTTTGTTCTCAGACTATTGGATAACTTTTTTATATTTGAACGATGCAGAGTACAAACTGTTGATTGTTAGTTGGTATATATCATAGCGACTCTCATTTTAAGATATGATGATGCTTAAATTTATCCTTCTATTAATTATAAAAAAGGATAATATTCTTATAATGTTGCACATATTAAGAGGCAAGTTAAAGCAAATGCTTAATATTGCATGCATTAACTTACTTTTATTGTTCAATACAACTAAGTTTTCAAAGTTTTATTCATGCGCTACACAACGTACATTGATTAACATTTTGTCAAAAAAATTGGTTTTTGATATCATGGCTTTATCATAATGCAATTAGTTTCAGTATTTAATGAATGGCATGTGAAAGTTGTTTTTCAACGTAATTTGTATTTTATTAGTACCAACTCTTTCTTCTTGTTTTTATGCATGAATTCTATATCTACTAATGTTGTATCATGTTATCTTGGGTTCTTCTCATATTTTGCGCATGCCAATTATTCATTATACATTTTTTATGTTTGATTATGCAGTTTGTGCCTAATGCATAATTGATGAACCCGAAGCTTTTTGAATATTGGTAGCATTTAGTGCTATTATCTTTCATGAATTAGGAAAATTAGCACTCCCATCAAATTTAAGTAAGTATAGTTTAATTGAAATGATCGTTTTTATAACTGTTAATATAAGTCTAATTGAAATTTGCCTTTCAAATTAACACATATATAATCACTGAGAATTTTATTTTTTGGTACAGGCTCCCATGGTAGATAATTCATTTAGGCTTTCAGATTCGAAGGAAAAATATGAATTTTAGTTAAGACATAAGAGGTACACTTTTATTTATTTTATCTGATTTGATGCATTTTAGTAAGTTTAACTATATAATTGGATTATCAATAATAAGATTGTATAAATTATTATTTTCATGCTTCAGCTGCTCATTGCGCTTGGAAAGTCTGGACAGACCATTATTCAATACCTTCAAGTGATATTTAATCATTTTTAGTTTCCTAATGATTTTGTATAAGGAGTTACCATTGACCTTGCTTTTTAATAAGTTAGAAACAAATATTAAAGTAATCATCACTCAAATGCCAGCTATTCTAGTATTTGAAAGCAGTAATTTTAAACCTATCATTATTAATGCTCTTACAGCTTAAGTTAACTAGAAGCGGTGTATGATCACTTGTAGAGTGGTTTAAAGACTGAGCAGAAAATTAAGCAAATAAAAAAGAAAGTTTCCGATTAATAAAAATCATGCCATTAGTGAGTGATTTGAGATTCTAGGAATTAGGATTTGATTGTAAATTGAGATTAGGCTGGTGAAAAGTTGTAAATGGGTATATATATGGCTGCTAGTAAAGTAGAATCGGAGTAGCGATAGACGTCTGTGGGTGTACCACAGTCGTCTGTGGTTGTAGAAAAATATTTCATCTGAAACATATGACTGACATCTAACGTCTATGGTTTCAGAAAATAGTTTCTCGAAACTAGCGATAAAGGTCTGTGAATTATCACAAACGGTTGCGGTTTCATAAAATTGTTTTCTTGAAACCTTTGATAGATTTCTTTTATATTGTGAAGGACGTTTGGGGTCTATTTTCTCAAAAATTATGCATCAAGATGAAAATGTCAATTTTTATTTATTGAATTTCTAGAGAACTTTTACATAGAACAATATATATATAATATATATATATATATATATATATATATATATATATATTAAAAATTACAAAGGAAACTTATTTTAATGAAATGCTTATCATAATTTTAATTGTTGTCAGAGAGGTCATAGTTTTTAATTTGTTGTGTATCCCATGAATCCGGTTCAACCTTTGTGTCATCAATTAACGGTTTTAGTGTAGACCAACTTAGACGAGCTAGAGTGTCAATCAAGTCTTAGTTTAATGGGCCTAGCATGCATATATTTCTTGGAGTAATGTTATATGCTTTTATATGAGTTACTTGTAAGCGAGGAGATTTTTGATGTGTGTAATTTTTTGTTGTTCAATGACCAAAAATTGCTAGAATACATTTTTTGAGATAATTTAGATGAGATCCTTGATGTCGTTGCTCATAATACATTTATGTTGAACTCCCATCATTTCTTGTTGATAATGATATATTTCGTCAACTTTGACTGTGAGAGTTGTTGATTGTAGATCAAGTGACCATTTGACTTTTTTTCCTTAGGAGAAAAGCCAATGTGATATGTAGGTGATGCAACAAGGTTCAGAGAGGCTGAGTGAATTGATGGATGTTTGGATTTAGTTGGTGAAATGTAGGTGCTATTATATCTATAGTCGACACGTGAATAAGTGGATCGTGATCGGAAGACATTTTGAGTTGAAATAGTTGCAGATGGTGATTGGTAAAAGAATATATATATATATATATATATATATATATATATAGTTCGTAACGGAAATTGGTTTATATGAAACTTGGTTTACTATATATTGCATTTTATTTGTTAGAAAAAAATTTAACCAAAGAATTTTAACAAACATAGTTATTTTTATGAGGACAAATTACTTTATGCTTAAGTATCCAAATTTCATTGTGTGTAATCCATATAGTTAAATACGTTAATATTTTAGTTTACCAATTCATTGTAAGAATATATTCCTAGATCTTGTCTTAATTTAATAAAAGTTAGTTCGCTTAGTGGTTTGGTGAAAATATTAGCTATCTGATTTTTGGGACATACAAATTCTAGTGATATAATTCCTTTTTCCACATTATCTCTTAATAAATGGTGACGATTATCAATATGTTTTGTTGGGAAATGATTAGTAGGATTTTTTGATAAATTCATGGCACTAGTATAATCATAATATATAGAAGAATTTGTTATGATTTTACCAAAATCTATAAGAGTTTATTGCATAGAGATTACTAGTGCACATGCTAAAGCCGCTGAGATGTATCCGGCTTCGAGAGAGAAACACAATTTTATTTTTTACTAAATCACGAAACCAAAGATTGTTGAATAAAATGATATGTGCCACTTGTTTTTTTTTATCTATTTTACAACCCTCAAAATCAACATCACTATATGACACGAGTTCGAACGAGCTTCCTTTTGGTTGAAAAGTCTATACTCATTAGTGTTTGTTAAACATCTTAAGCTTCGTTTTATCGCCCGATGAAGTGATCTTTAAGCTGTGCTTAAAACCGAGCAAATAAGCATACACTCATCATAACATCTGTTCTACTAGCCGTTACGTATATCAGATATCCTATCATATTCGATATAATTTTTGGTCGAAATCTTTTCCATTTTCATCTTTATCTAAATGTAGGGTAGTTGTAACGATCTGCCTTTTTGGACGTTTAAGCTGACACACATATCATACTTAAACCATTCGAAAGGGTAGATTGTTATTGGGCAAATAAGAAAAAGAGAAAGAAATTAAAAAAATAAAAATCTTGTAGTGGAATGATAAAATACAATAATCAAACAACAGTTCATGAAGGTGTTTACATATAAATTTGATCATTCTTGTACAGTACAGAATCAGAGTTACATAAAATAGAAATAAAAAATGGAATCAGCAGAACAACATGATGTAGTGGAATACATATCACAATATTAATAGCATAAATTTTCGTCTTCGTCCTCTAGAAATGAGATCTTCAACCCTGAAATGCTCAGGCTAACTCGAGCGAATTTAAAAGACAAAACACTCAAGTTAGAACTTAAAGATCTTATGTAAGTTAAATTAATAGTAAATATGAGTGTGATGGCATCAGAGATGTTTACGGGGTTTAACATCTCTTATCTAGTGTCTAACATGAGTGCAATAACTTAAAAGATGTTCGGGATTCACATCTCCTAAGGATCCGTTAAACCATCTACTATGTAGTATAATACGCTATTATAATATGTCTACAGTAAAGTAAAAGTATTAAAATAGCATTAAGGCGTTATCCATATCACCCTTAACACAATTTATATATTCCCGTAGTCTATACAGTACCATACGCTTCTCCGTAAATTGGGTGTTTACCCAGAGGCACTCCATAGGTATGGCACAAAAAAAACTCGTAGAAGGCACGATTGGGCATATGAACACGGCATTCGAGGCAATGCCAAGGTAGATATACCAATTGCGTATCTGGATTGGTGGTAACGCACAGCTGCTACTATCACCCACCTCGAAACACACTCCCATAATCAATATTGAGGGGTGGCCACCAAATAAGTCGCAAGCAAAAGATATGGTATCGAAGAAATGTGTCCGATAGGTGGAATGACCTCACTTGGTCCTGCGTGGCTCCTGTTTTAGTCACATCTAAGTTGACTCATGGGAGTCAAGGTCAAGTCATACCACATACAGAAATCGTTTGCCAAACGTCCTACTTTATTTCTGGAATCTCCACCACATACATAGTTGTTAAAGTGGTTTTTGATGTTGGCAGAGAGTATTACAATATCCGATCCCGGTATCTTTAACAACCAAACGCTTATTTCACACTGGGTGGTTCTTTTACATTTCAAAAGTCAACTCACAATTTATATCAAATATCATATTCGATTTCAAATCATATCCCTTTCGAAATCATAATCACTTTCAAAACCTTGTTCACTTCCAAAATCATATTTACTCAAATATGTCATTTCACTAAATGGTATCAGTTTCAAATTCCAACTTAAATTATATCCTCATCAAGGATTTAAATATAAATACTTCAACTTTCCAGAATCTGAAATTTTAGAAAATAGTTTATATAGTCATAAATAATTTAATAGTTTAAGATAGTTAAACAAATTAAAATAGTTTAAATAGTAAAATAGTTTAAATAGATTTTAATTGTACTTAGCTAGATTTAAATTGATTAAAATAGTTCAAATATAGAACAAATAGATTTAATTAGATTTTCAAATGTTTAAATAGATTAATCATAGATTAAATAGAGTTAAACTATATTAAGTAGATTTTTTTAAACAAATGAAATAAATTTAAAATAGGTAAAATAGATTAAACTGTATTGAATAGGTTATAATAGATTAAAACGAACTAAAGTAGTTTAAATTGATAAAATAGATTAAATTGGTTTAAAATAGATTTCAAAGTTATAACCAAACAAATTCAATAAATCAATTATGATAAATTCATTTATATTCGATACTTCTACTGTGAAATTTCAATTTAATCCTCTGAACAATTCATTTAATAAATTCCCACTTCAGCATTTACACTTGGATTGACAAAATAATTCAGTTTATAGAAATCAATTCTATTTCAAAATGCCAGTTAACTGAATTCAAAATTTCAAAGATTCAAAAATCATTTAACTTAACCAATCCGGTGTCCGTATAAAATTTTCTACCCAAGGGTCAAGTGATACTGCTACTTGTCATTTCAATCCGCAATTTAAAATTTTTCGCTCATATATCATTTCTAACCGTAATCTCGAATTAAATAAAAATCCATAAAATCGCTTGAGTCTATCATTTCAACACATAATGATTTTTCGTCAATTTATAGATCGTTCGGGTATGTATCATTTTAACCCATAGAGAACTTGCAATGTTATAACAATATAAAATACAACATCCAATCATCCTATATCGACAATCAAAATTCATCACAATCACCATCCACATCAATCAATAAACATCAACAGATACTGGTAATCAATAAAAGGTATTAAACTGACAATTTAATTCAATATTAAATTAAACGATAATTCAATGCAGTAAAAGTCAAATTTCACCAGAATGACAATTTAAACACCCAAACATCAATAAATTAATTTTTTAATCACATCATAAATTAAATTTAACTAACATAAGATAGTCTAGTAATCTTGAGTAGGTTAAAACACTCATCTTCGATTTTAAATTGAATTAAAATTCCAAATAAGGCCCAAAATACAACTGTCTCAGAATTCATCCAAACTAGCGTCATAATGTCCGAAATGTCTATACGATCCCAATGAAATAACCGCACATGAATTGGACCTCGTATGTGAAAATTATGCCGACTAGAACGATAAAATTTTAATTCAAACTTAAATAAAATAGAAGGGTAATTAAGTAAAATTGCAAACCTTCCCTACCAACCCTATGCCATCTCTTATGCTAACTTGAATCCAAGCTGCATCCAACAAAACCCGTCATCATGACCAACCACGACCACCAAATCATCGACTTGACCATGCCGCCGCCACACCCAACTCTGCCGCCCCTCTGAGGCCATCCACAAACCCCCACGTCGTTGTACGGCAATGAGATCGATAGCCACCGCCATAAGGTTTCGAATCCTAACGAATTTTTCACGCCGATCTACCCATTAGTTCGTCGAACGCACCAATCCGATGCACTCCCGTCGTCCATCTCCACACAACTATACCGTTGATTTGATGATGCGTTGAAGTTGAACGTGATGAAATGAATGGCCACGACTGTTTCTGGCAATTCCGGCCAAACCATGATGCAAAACGAAAAAAATCACAGATTCGGGTTGCGCTCGTCGAGAACTTCAAATCGATACATAATTCGATATATTTTGAGGAGGTTAAATTTTCAATTTGATCGCTGTTTTGCAATTGAATTTTGGAATTTGTTTTGGGGTCGGCCATTGAGAAGGAGAAGCAGATAGCTGAATTGTACGAGCAGACAAATGAAAATAAGAAGTAGCTAGGGTTTATAACAGACTATTTATAGGCAGATCAGACATAGAGATGAATGGATAAGATTGATTTACAAGTTGAACGATAAATGACCCAAAAAGCCAGTTCTGTCTCTGGAACGAAAATGAATCATCCCGTATATCGCGATAAATGTTTTCATTATTCTTAAATAACTAGTGCAAACCCGTGCTTCGCACACGGATTTCTACCAAACAATTGGTGAACATTTCATTAATGTTTCACCTTATTGATGAAATAATTTCGGTGTTGCAATCTGTAATCATTAACGTGTCAGAAGTGGTGTGGTGGTTGTACGTCATTGGTTTATATTCAATATGGAATATAGGGTTTGATGTAGCATACACAGTCATGTATAATGGCTGTTGCATTAGTATTTGCATATAGTGATTGGCATGTCAACAAAAAATTACAATTGGATGTGCAAGTATTTAACTAAAGTATGAACATGCAGAGGAAAAATGCTTTTAGTGCGTAGTAGTAATAATATGTGCTGTAAATTAAAATATCGCTAACAAAACAATGTGTAAATATCAATGATGGAGCATTGTTTAGTTTGGTTACAAAACAAATAGAATTCCAGAACGTTTACATGCCATATAACAAATTAATTATCAATTGGAATAAAAATAGACACTAATAACCGGATTAAAAACTGCAAGCTGAAGTTGCAATTCTTCTTCAGCAGCGTGTGAGTTATCATTATATTTTGAAAGTTTGTATTTTTCTTCAATCTTTCGTGCATTAAACATCTAATACTTTAGCCTGCTTATGTCCCTGCCACCTTCCTATCAGTGGTTGGTGTAGAAGACGTTAAAAGTATAAATAAAAAACGTGCAAGGTGCAATGCAGTAGGTGAGAAATTATGATGGGTGAAAAATGAATGTAGGTGTACTATAGGTGTTATGGTCACCATGTGGCCTGCAAATGCTAAAATTTAGTTAATATGTTTGGAAAAGAAAATCGGAGGCATTTTATAACAAGACGAAATGGAAATAGACTGGTTGCCTCCATTTATATGTACAATAAAAAGCGCCTTTGAATATGTTAACATTATTTCTTCATGGCAACAGTTATATGTGCAATTGACTAATATCAAGAAGTAAGGAAAATGAGTAGGACAATAGCAAAAAATACATTATGAATAACCAAAAATACGTAAAGATGATGAAACATTAAAAAAGGCATATACTAAGATGTTTCTTCTCTCCTACATGTATCAAATCACTACCTTAAACTCGTCTTTAGTTCTGAGTCTGCAATAAAAGACATCAATAAATTGTGCACAAACATTAATATACAAAAGGAATGACATATATTAGTGAAATGTTTTACTTCATTTAACAGATGTTTGGCAATCCTAGTTGAATTATTTCTTTAATATCTTAATACACAAAATTATTTCAATTAATGGCTCCTGAACCAAATACCATGCAATACATTTAAGATAATCCATTGACTGCTAAGGGGAAATGACATTTAAGTAACTGTAAGTCATAATATAAGGAATAAGCAAGATTTGAAGTAGTCAATTATGTAACCAAGACCAAACAAAATTCTGTTTTCCCATGCAACAAAGTTAAACTAAGGGAACTTCTTAATGAACGGACTTAAGTAAAACAACGAAGCGGAAACTATATTATGCTGGAAGATTAATTGCCTGAACTACCTTTCCAATAGTGAAATATTAATGGTGAATAAAATCGATTGTTTGTTTATATAGCATGTGCTTAGTTCTTGTAGTGACCTATCTTAAAAAGTTGATGAGTCACGTAAGGGTGATATCTAAATGCATTTTCACAATTAAAATTTATGAAAAATTATACTGGGTTCGATATTGTACCATCAACATATATGAGTGATGAAAAATTAAATTTTGCGCCATTAGAGAAACATTTTGTATACTGTATTAGAGGAAACATAGTACACATATGATTCAAAGAGTTTATATGCATTAGTTTATAAAGTTAAAAGTTATACCTTAACAAACGAATCTATAAATAAACCCATTGCTAAAGTTCTCAATGTTAATGGTAAGTAGCGGGTCCATTTCATTAAGACCTACGGTCACTTCAAGTAGAATTATTTGATATATCTGGTGGATTTCCTAAAGTCCAACGTTAAAAGGCTAGTTTAGTTGGAAACATACCTTTTAAGAGCATCAGCCATCTACATTGTAATATGGTATGTAGTATTTACATTTGCAAAGTTTCTTCTTTTTTCTTCTAAGTGTTGGCCCTGGTATATCTAGGGGAATGAACCTAAGATCTCTAGCAACAATTAATAGTTAGAAGCCTTACAGGTTAAGTTGGTGATCATTGGCACGTTTGCATAGTTTGTTTACAATTGTTAATGTAGTATTGTCGAATACTAATTGTAAGTAGTTAATGTGACGTGGATAATGACATGGATATAGTTTATGTGCAACAAAGCTTAAAGCCTCGTATATTTCTAATTTTTATCTTTCGTGTTAAATTGAGTAGTTTTACCCTCTTATTCATTACCAAATCCATCTTATACATTAGGCAGAACATAACATACTGACATATTTCATATAATGGTAATTTAGTAGGACTAATTTCGCTCCAGAGTTAATTCATATGTACTAATTCAACCTATAGTGTGGACAGGGACGACTCTTGAAGTGTTGGGTTTCCCAAGGCAAATATATTTATATCGACCAATTCTACTTGAAGATAGTGTCTCCAAATTGGCATGGACGAAGTGGTTCAGAGGTAAATAACATTCAAAACACTAATTTAACAAAAGGACAGCAACTATGTAGAAACAAAATAACCCAAAAGAAAATAAAAAATATCACCATGCGCAGGACTTAATGTTCAAACCCCGAGTAATAAATCTTTAACCATTTTCCAAGCATAGCATCAATATCAATTTCAACTCTTCTGATTTTGTTACCAAACCGATGAAGATTTTTCATCTATAAATTATACATCCGGATCATTGACTTCAAGGTTCCATTATTCAGTCCGATGATAATGGTAATAATAGTTGGTTAATCTTACTATGTTTATGTTTACATCCAAGTCGTTATTTACTAAATATGAACATTGAGACTGCACTTGATATATTTTTAAGTAGTAATATATATATATATATATATATATATATATATATATATATATATATATATCACCCTGTCCTAGTACTGTGTGAACGTAATCCATATGTGTATCAGTACTAAATCATTTTCCTCCAATTATTTTCAAGGAAAAAATGGCAATTATACAAACTAACATATCAGCTGAATTTCTCAAACTTCAAACCGATTCTGACTTGTAAATTAAGTGAACAGATATTATAATGTTGTTAAAGTATATTTCTCAAACTTTAAACCAATACTAACTTGTAAATTAACTTCAAACCGATTGATAAAAGTGACATATATATATATATATATAAACATTTATCTTGTTCGAAATAAATTAGACTTATTATATGAAAATACATATTAAATACAAATAGAAGATTAAATTGCAAAAGAAGAATAGTAAAAGTAATTTTCAATTCTCACAATACATTTTAGGTTCAGGCAACGAATTATGTAAAAGAAGCAAGTGTAAAACTAATGTTCATTTCTCAGTCAGTGAAACATAGAATCGATGTAGAAGGAGTGGAAATGGAAAAATAATTGAACAAAAGACAGTTAGTTTACCTTAGGTTAAATTCATTGGACTGAGTAAGCATTCAGTATCAAGATCATTGACTATCCAATCTGCAATTGCAAATTGATGTTTTGTATATATGCTTATTCAAAGAACAGTCAGTTAAAAAATTATTACTACAACAATTTTGATAACAGCACCATTGAACATCCAATCAAGAAAATAAGTGAACGATTTGAAGTCGGTGAGACCACCTCTAGTAATAATAGCTGAAATAAAAGCATTTTAATATAAAAATCCATGCGGACAATAATATATAGATGAACGTAGATATTTATACCTTCAAAGATTCAGTTGTAGGAAGAAGGCGATTCAATATTCGTACCGAACAACAAATCCAAGGGTATATGAATGCAATTTTAGTGGCATTTATGGGGGTAATGGCGGATTAGGGGTTTGGTGATTTGTAGAGACACAGAGGTATGTGAATGGAAGGCAAAAGAAGACATTATATGAAGGTTAGGGTTGAGAAGGGGATGCGTGATGAAATACAGGTTTAAGAAAAACAGGGCTAGAGTCTGTCTTCCACGATGGTAGAAGGAGCGATGACAACGACCTCTTCATTTGACATGGTAGAAATTGGGGATTGGGATTTGAGAGAATAAAATTGACACGGACAATGGAAGAAGGAAAAAGCAAAGTTGCGACCCTTGAGTTGCCAAAAAATTCTGGGGCTTCTGCGCTCTTGAAATACAACTCACTAATAATAGTATAGTATAGATATGGAACAGGTTTCAGGTCCAAATTCCATCATATGAAGAAGTTTCTTTAAAATCTTCTTATATCAAATTGATTTCAATTAAATTGATTTCTAGACGTTTCGAGTCCGTATGATCAAACGACAAGTCCAATCGCTATGAAACTTGAAATCTTACAATAATTTATCGTTACGGATCCGAGGAAACTATTTTGTCGAAATCCGAAACAGTGGCCAAAATGGTTATTTTTCACGTTAGTTAAATAAATTAATAATTAATTAATTAAATCACTTCATCATTCAAATTTGATGGTTAACAGATTTCATCAATTTTAATCACTTAGACATTTATAGTGACTTAATACAAGTTTATATAACAATTCAGTGTTGGTTATTACACTAATTACAATGTTCAATTTCAAATGTAATTAAACTAAGTAAGTAAAATTTAATCTCAATAAATAATAATTTAATCCTGATAGTTTGATTAAATTTAATTTCAATCTTTTTATTTCAAAATTCATTACTCAAATAACATAGTTAACATTGTTATATATTTTATTACATTATTAGTTACCATTTTCATCTTACTTTTCATTAATGTAATCATTAGTTACATTTAATTGTAATAAATCCATTTATAATAATTTAAATTCCAATAATTTAAGCAAACTTGATTCCAATTCTTTTTATTCACTCAATTGCCATATTATGCATAAAATTTTCATTGATTACGTTTTATTGAATTGACGTTCTACAATTATCAATTTAACATACATTTACTACACTAGTTAAGTAAATTAATTGCAATTCATTTCCAATTTTAATTTAAAAGGCTAAATAAATAGGTAACATATAATAATTGTCACCATTAACTTTTAGTCACATTTGCATGTTTGTTATCCATACACACATGTTATAGTTATTTACACAATATTTATTTTTTCCAATTTACAATATTTTACATACTATTTAATTAATACAACATTTAAATTATTAATTGCTCTTTTAATTAATTATCAGTTAATACATTAATTATTGCAGTTAATTTACAATTTCTAACCAATTATAACATTTAAATTATTCCACTTAATTGGAATTTCATAAATTTGTGAAAAATTAACTTAAATTAACATTACTAAATTTCATTCGAGTTATTATTTCATTAATAAATCACAAATTTTTAATTTTCCAAATCTTAAATCATAAAAATCTTATTAAATTAACTATTTATAGTCATCGAAAATTACGAGTCGTTACACTCTCCCTCACCGAAAACTTTTTCCCCGAAAGGGAAAAAGAAAGGGAAAGAAGGAATTTATAAATTCATACATCTCATTCAAATATTAAATTTATAAACAATTAGTTTACATCATTAAATAATTAAAATAAATTATATTGATTTATAAAAATTAAATCCTTTATATTCAAATTAGTAAAAGTTTGAAAACATTTCACAAAATTTTCTAAGTCCAAAATTCATGGAAAATTTCGACAGAGTCTCCTTTGTATGGAGAGCTATGGGAAAAACAGTAATATGAATAATAACAATATATATCACATATTTCAATATATAGTATCTCAAACCATGGGAAAAACAATATAATATCACAAGAAAACCGCAATCCGAGAACGTACCTACTTGTGGGGCAAACAACGCTTAATTTATGAAACCAAAAGCAGTAGCTATTGCTCCCACACTTGTATTTCACTTATATAATCCAAAGATGTTAATAATTATATAAAAGAGAAATATTTTAAGTTGTTCTCAACTAACAACAAAACAAATCAATACTGCATAACAACAATCACTTGCAAACAAACAGTACAAACATCATTTCAACAAAGAAAGCAATCATCCATCCATTGCAACAAAATAAACTATGAAGTAAACCAAATACTTAATAGTTGTAGATAGACTTATAGATTATTTATACATTTTTATACGAATTAGAAATATCATTTCCTAACAAATCCATAAGCCAATACAAACAAGGAATCCAACTCATTTTCAAATAATATTTATATTTTATTCTCATTAATCTGTTTATCTTTTCACATCATTTGTTGTTCATTTTTTTCATACAATGATTTCCTCTAATTCACATTCATTACTTACAAAATTTTTAATATTTCTTTCATTCATGTAAGGCTTATTTCATTACATTCTTCACTTACATAAGTTATATCCACTTCAATTATTTGGATCATAAATGAATTCATTGTTGAAGTATCGTATACATTATATTTCAGTTTACTTCACATTTACAATTTTGTTTGATGTTTTTTTCATTTACTTTTTTCTCATTTATATAATGTTTATTTTCATTAATTTACATTTATTATCACTTACAAAAGTCATGTCTCCTTTATTCCTACAATGTCATTTTTCTATTTTATTACTTTACATTTGTTGCTTAAATAAGTTATTTTTATTTTTATTATTGGGTTATACATTATTAGGTAAGTTTCTTCACAAATTAATTTACCATTTATAGATTATTTCTTTTTCACATTCATTCTTCCATATAATGTATTATTGACTATTAACTCCATTTCTAAATCTTTTCAATGTTTCTGAAGTTATAATTATTCAATTTTTTATAGTACATATTTTAATTATAAAAAGGCTTTAGCATTAATTTAAGTTTAGAAATCCATTACTTACAGTATTCACTTTTCTATTAAATCTGATTATGGATAGCTTAGTTGTTAACTTAAGTTTATAACCATTTTTCTTACATTATCCACTTCTATTACATTTAATTAGTGACATTTCAAACTATTAACTTTAGTTTATAACACTTTATAACATTAGATTCTTATTTATAAAAGTAAGTCTATTGAACACTTTCATTTTCTGAAGTTTTACTTGTATAACACTCTATCACATATCCTATTTAACATTACAACTTTTGATATTTTGGTAAGTTATATATAAATGTCTTATAAAATGCAATATAAAGTCACATAAATTTCTCTTATTTGTTTAGTTAACAAATGGCTCAATAGTTACCCTTTCTTATTTCCATTTCTTTTTTATTTACAGTTTTCAAATTTTCAGTTTCTTATCTATTTCATTAATCATTTTAACATCAATTTCTTATTTCATTTAGAAGTTTCTAACTATTAATATAGTTAAATTCCATTCATTACCATAATTTCAATTTCAAATTAACAGAAACTTAAGAATTAAATCACCGGGTTCCATTTAAATCCCCTTTAAATAATATATATACTCAAAAATTATATATATCCAATCATATTTAGGAAAATTTAGATATGTTATCAAAACAAAAGTGTAGTGAAACTACTACAGCATCCTTCCTACTTTGAAACACGAAAATGAATGTCGATGATGCGTGCACTCATCACTGAAATAATTTTCCAGCGACAGAAAAGGGAGTACAAAATTATTTCATCCAAAATTTCTTTTTTTTAAAACTTTCTTCTGTGACGACCAGGATTCAGCCACTACAAGGGGAAGGGGGATTTCCGACGGCTGAAAACCGTCGGCGGCCGTCGGAAAAAGCCGTCGGAAATGACGGCGTCGGGGAGCAGTGCTTCCGACGGCTACCGACGGGTGCTGCCGTATAGATTACCGGCGGCTTCCGACGGCTTCCGGCGGTTTCCGACGGCTTCCGTCGCCCGTCGGAAGCCGACGGAAACCGCCGGAAATCAGGCCGCCGGGAGCCGTCGGTAACCGATGAAAATTTCGACCTATAAGCCGTCGGGAGCCGTCAGAAATCTGCTGTTTTTTTTAAAAAAAATCTGCTGCAAATAGAGCCTTCCATCCACATTTCTCTTCCAAACACTACAATATCAATACTGCACAATCCAATAAACAATAATCCAACCAAACATGCAAACCAATACTCCAAAATATTCAATAGACACAGAAATAAACAAAATTGGAATAAAAATAAAATACAAAATATACATAACATTCCAACATTAACAATAATACTAACAATAACTGTTCTAATCATGCATATCCTGATACAGCTACAGAACCAGGTGTATTATACATAATTATACATATCAACAATGAATTGTTCCATCTACCAATCATTGTAAACTAAAACTAAACATACCTGCACGAACGAATCAGAAAGCAATGAATCAATCTGCCCCAGATCCAGAGCCAGCCGATGAAGGGAAGCGGCCACCAAACTGCTGCATGTACTCAAATAACTGTGCCGTCTGCATGGCCTGTTGGCGGTTCTGCTCCTCCAACTGCTGAACTCTAGTCTGCAATTCTTCTATACTTGCTAGCTCGCTCTGAGGTCTACTCCGTCGTCTCCTACTCTGACTACTGGACTGCAATAATTGAAAAATAAATAAAATCAAAGTTTATTGTTTTGAAAAGGTAAGAATATCATATTTTAAGTATTTTAAGAAAAATTAAATTATTTACCTCTAAATTGCCAAATCCGTATCGTCGACCATGCTCTGGTGGACTCATAACGGACTCAAAAATAACGTCCTCTTCATCGGTCGTCAGCTGCTCTCGACCCGTATCAGAAAGGAGTTTCTGTCGCTGCTCCACAAACATCTCCTGCATTGACAAATTAATAATATCATATCTTATTTCATAATAATTTGACAACTAAAATAATTACTAATACTGAATAAAATGAAATATGCTTACATGGCTTTTACTGGATTTATCGTCCTGCCATGTGTACGAAACAGTCCCGTCTGGATTAACATGCTCGACAGCATGCGTACGGGTGAACACGTCCATATAGCTGACAGGACCATGTGCCTTGGCTTCCTGAAGTTGATTGTTACATACAATTATTATACATTTAAAATCATATAGCATAAACTATTTACATTTATTATTCAGTAATTAAATTTACCAACTCCTGCTGATACTGCTGAAACGACTTCGATCCTCCGCGATGAGTAACGGGATTCTTATTTCTATTTGCAGAGTTTCTATCTGACTCTGCCTGTACATTCAAAATTTGATACATTATTTTCCAATCACGTTAAATTACTCGCCTCGTCCGTCTCCCAATAGCTCAACCAAGCTTGCCACACGCTCTCCCCCATCCACCGTGGTCTCTTCCCGGATTTCTTAACCTCAGATATCGTGTCTCTGTAGTTCTTTCGCATCTTCCTCATCCAGTATGCTCGTTCCAGCTGCATATCATCTGTCTGGATGTCTATCTCAGTCTGTGTTAAAAAAAGATTACACTTTAAACGATAAACGGTAGAAAAACGACAAAAACGAATTAAAAATGGAAAACATAAAAATTACACATACTAGGACATCCTGCCATATGCACTCTATGATGTGCGGAGGGATGGTATCCCACTTCGGCCAGCACGCACTCATCCTACTACGATATGCTGCTCTGGAGACGTCCAACACTACCTTAGTGGGTAGTAGCTCGAACCCCCTGTTTTTAAGTACGATACAGATAAGTACGTACGTATAGTATAGAAAAAATAAGATGATGAATAAGATTTAATTTTTACCCATCTGCTTTGGGGACTAACGTAACAACTGGACGGTGTGGCGCTTGCGATGGGCCACTGCCATCGCCTCTTGAAGAACGGGAAGAGCTCCTCCCTCTATGTGACATAATGATAAACCTGTGACGTTTACACATCATTATATAAGAGAATAAAAACATGATAATGAAATATATTTCATATGAACATGACATCAACGGTATAAATTGCTTAATTATAATGACTGAAATGTAAATAGAAATGTAAGTTTGTTATACCTGATTCATAATAGGTGTACTCTTCCTACGATAAGCAGAGTTCATTGCATTTTTAATAAAAATTGCTAAATAAATGACAAATTGAAATAACATAAAACAATAGTAAACGGATTTAGTTTCATAGTTACATCAATTTCATAATACATCAAGAATTCAACATAGTTACATCAATTGCAAAAAAACAGATTCAAATTTATATCAGTCATCATCGTCTTCTGATTCAGATTCGGTCTCGTTTTCGACGATATTTTCCTCTGCACTGTCAAACGCTTCTACCAAAACATTTGATTCATCGATCAAAGGACCAAAATCTGTATGATCGTCTGTAATTATTATTTCGTTATTTTGCTCAAGATCTGCCTGATAAGCTTGTTCGTCCGGAATATTCTTCCCATCGAATGTGAATCTGGCCTTTGTTTTAAAAACTGCAGACCAATCTGCTTTATCTCTTTTTAGAGATGGATAAGGAGCGTAATAAACTTGTAATGCTTGTTTGGCTAGTACAAAAGGATCATACTTGTGATAGTGCGATGTATGCTTTATTTCGATAAGATTATAATCCTTATGCACATTAATTCCAGAACCTGGAACATTGCTAAACCAATTGCATCTAAATAGAAACACCTCCTCCGCGGGTCTTGAGAAATATGTCAGTTGCAAAATTTGTGTTAGAACGCCATAAAAATCATTTAAATGGTTTTCTGGATCGTCACTACCTTTAACAAATACACCAGTATTATTTGTTAATTTTTCTGCACCGTATTCTTTGGTGTTAAATTTGTATCCATTGACGAAATATATTGGATATGTCTTGACCACTCTTTTTGGTCCCATTGCAAGATGTTTCAACCCTTCGTCAACAACACAATTTTTCGGCTCATAAATGTAATTTGAAAACCAACGGGAAAATTCTTTACTGAGATCTCCGTTCGGATGTTCCCGTTCATAAACACTGTTTATATAAACAAATTATTACATTAGGTTATACACGCGCATGCATTACAGAAAAGAATAAAACAAAAATTATTATTTCAGAATACCTAACAAACGGTGCAACCTCGGCACAATTTAGAAGAATATAAGTGTGTGCTACACGAAGATCTCTATCGTCTAGCCATATTTCCACACATTTTCCAGAAGGCCGACCATGTTGTCTAAAAATAGATAACATTGCTTGAGAGGACTCTTGTTCGTCGCCTTCATCATTACGAGGAACACTTTGAAATGAAATATTCACATGGTCACTGAAATAGTGAGAGAAAAAGAACGAAGCTTCTTCTTCGATGTAAGATTTACATATCGAAACTTCAACTCGTGCTTTTTGTCTCACTTTTTTCTTCAGATGATTCAAATATCTATGCAACATTAATTTATATTAACTTCATCTTTCAAATGCAATTAAATTACGTTATAACATATTACATACCTCTCAAATGGATACATCCATCCGTATTGGACAGGACCTCGAAGTCGTGCTTCAGATGGAAGATGAACAGGTAAATGTTCCATCACATTAAAAAAACCTGGCGGAAATATTTTCTCTAATTTGCAAAGCAATATAGGAATGTCCACTTCAAGTTTACGTAAACGTTGCACTTTTAAAGTAGTCGAACAAAGCTCTTTGTAAAACATACTAAGCTCCGTTACTACCTTCCAAACTTTTAACGGTAGTAGTTCTTTAAACATAACGGGAAATAAATTTTCCATCATTATGTGACAGTCGTGACTTTTCATTCCGCTTAATCTACCATTTTTAAAGTCAACACATCTACGAAGATTTGATGATATCCCATCAGGAAATCTTAACCCTTCCACCCATTTTAACACAGCTTTAACTTGATTATTATCTAATTCGTAACAAGCTTTTGGTTTTTTACTGTCATTTGGTTTCATATGAAGCTCGGGACGTTTGCATAATTCTTCTATATCACGTCTTGATTTCAAATCATCCTTCGTCTTCCCTTTCACATTCAAAATTGTGTTAAACACATTATCAAATACATTTTTCTCATTGTGCATCACATCTATGTTATGGCGAAGCAGAAGATGTTTCCAATACGGCAACTCCCAAAAAATAGTTTGTTTGCACCAGTTATGAACAACTGATTTGCCTTCAATTTCTATTTGCTCCCCAATTTCATATATCTTTGGATAGTCCTTAACAAGTTAATATATGTCTTCGCTTGACCATATCGTCGGTGGTTGTCTGGTTTCTACTCTATTAGCTAAAAAGTTTTTCTTGTCTCCTCTGAAGGGATGATTTACATGGAGAAAACATCGATGACAGTCAAACCATGAAATTTTCTTACCATGAGGTAAAGAAAACGCTCTTGTTTCATCCATGCAATATGGACATGCTAGACGACTGGCAGTACTCCATCCCGAAAGCATTGCATAGGCAGGAAAATCACTTATAGTCCACAACAAAGAAGCAAACATACGAAAATTTTTCTTCTTTGACACATCGTATGTTTCTACTCCTTCATTCCATAGTATTTTTAACTCCTCAATCAACGGTTGTAAATATACATCGATTCCTTGTGTCGGATCGTCGGGGCCAGGAACGACAACAGTAAGAAACATATATTGCGTTTTCATGCACATCCATGGAGGTAAATTATACGGTGTGACGATAATGGGCCAGGATGAATATTTAGAACCAAATTGAGAAAATGGAGAAAACCCGTCCGTACATAATCCTAATCTAACATTTCGACTCTCCACTGCAAAATTTGGATACGTTTTATCGAAATGCTTCCATGCTTCTCCATCGGCCGGATGTGTCAACATACCCTCTTCCTCCGTTCTCACGCTATGCCACCTCATATTAGACGAAGTTACAGAAGATGCATATAATCTTTGAAGTCTTGGAGTTATGGGTAAGTAGTGCATACGCTTGTACGGAACTTCCTTACCCTTCTTTTTTCTTGGTTTGTATCTCTCCTGGTTACAAACTTTACAATTTCTAAGGTTTGTGTCTTCTTTCCAAAACAACATGCATCCTTTTAAACATGTATCTATTTTCTGATACGGTAAACCAAAAGCCGACATAAGTTTTTTAACTTCGTAGTGATTTTCACACATTAGATTATCGGGCGGCATATGTCTTTTTGCAGCTTGTACAACAGCCGTAAACCCAGCTTCAGTGATGTTGTATTTTGACTTCATCGCAATGTATTCTGCGATTACCGACAGCTGTGTGCCGCTTTTACAACCATCCCAAATAGGTTTCTTAGCTGCATCTAGTAAATCATAAATTTTCTTAGCTTCAATATTTGGTTCTTCAACATTTACATCATCGTCGTCAACTTCAACCATAGGAAACATTGATCGTGCTGCATCTTCGACCATATTTTCTATACGGGTCGTTGAAACTATTTCGTTAACGACACTTTCAGACTCTACAGAAGTATTTGCTACAACTTCTCCATGCCGATCCCAAACATAATATTCGGGTGTGAAACCGTGTTGGCACAAATGAACTTTCACAATATCTGGTAACAAAAACTTCAAATGTCTACACCTACTACACGGACAACGAATTTCTGGATCGTTTCCGTTATTACTTAAGGCGAATTCAACAAACACGTTTATACCATTATAATAATCTTCTTTTATTGAGCCCCTCAGTCCTTTTCTTTGGTACATCCATCTCCTTCGATCAACAAAATAATCAATCATTTTTCCTATTTGACAAAATGAGAAGTTCAAAATTTAATATTTATTTTGAAGAATACATATTCGAAAAAGATAATTTTCATGTTCGTATAATATTTTGAATTTAAAGAACAACTTCACAAATTTAAAAATATTTTCAAATAGGGCACATTTCATTTTTTAACGTACGTAACGATTAAAAATATATATAATTTTTTTTCATTGGTCAGAAATCCTACTTCCCATTACAAACACAGTAAGCATTTACATTTCGTATATTACTTCGTCTCAAACGATTTAATAAAATTTCGGCAGCATTTTCCTTTTATTCCCTGCATTGTACACAAATGCGTGTACGCAGGAAACAAAAAAGAAAAGTTAGGGCGAAATTTTATGAACCGTTTGAGACGAAGTAGTATACAAAATGTAAATTTTTACTGTGTTCATAACTTGTCCAATACAGGGACAAATCCGACAAACGTTGTACCAGATGAATATAAATGGTCGTTTTTCGAAAAAAACGACTATTTATACAACGATCATGTACAACACTCGTCAGACGGGGCCAAAAACTCTCTAAGGGACATTTGTCGGTTAACATGCGCGCATTTTACTAAAAAATACAGTTTTACTCACTGTTCACATTTACAAAAATATATAAAAATTTAACACAGTTATTCGACGTATTACGCATCAAAAAGGCCGGTTTAACATTTTTGTCTTTTTTTTAATACACACAATTATAATTTAGAGTAATGCATTTTTTTGTTTCATAAGTAAATACGTGCACAATATAATACTCCTAGTTCATTCAATCATTTTATCGTATGCCAAATAACGTATACAATCGTCGAATCAGGACATACACAACAATTTACATATACATGAACAACCACAAAGTATACGTGTTTTTCACAATTTCACGATAAAAGATGAAATATGTATGTCATGTGATGCTATAAACCATTGTTACGCTAATGCAAACAATTTCAATCGCTAATTCGCCCTAATTTATCAATTTATGCAAATCTAAAATTAGGGTAAAAACTGAAATTTTCAGAAAAATAAGAGATTATACCTGAGATTGAGAGAAAGAGGTGTTGAATCAGCAGTGTGGAAGGAGAAAAAATCACGAAATTGGCGAATGGAGGTGGAAAATGTGAATTTGGGGGTTTTTGGTGAGATTGGGAGAAGCTGGAAAATGAGGAAGAAAGGCTCGGCCGGCTGCAGGTATTCGCGAATTTCCGACGGCTTCCGACGGCCGCCGACGGCCCGTCGGAAGCCGTCGGAAATTCGCCGTCGGAAGCCGTCGCCCCCAGCCGTCGCTATTTCGCTTTTTTCTAGTAGCTAGCATCCGAAAATCGACATCCATACATCACTTGTATTTGAATGCCATAGATTCAAACGTTGAAATCCAATTCGCCGGAGCTTATAACACATTAGATGAAGACAACACAGTGGAAACAGGAAAGAAATTTCTTTGATACACAACAATTGATACAACAATGATACAATATAAAGTGATCAACATCATCATAGATATATACAACAGCGGAGAAACACAGCAGCGGAAAACAACAGCAATAGCAGTAGAAAGATAACATCTAACATGATCTTCAAGAGAGAAAGAAAATCCAACAGATTTCATCTTCATTGCCAAAGCTCCAAAGATTCCAATCCAAGAAGCTCGAACCACCATAATGCTGAACTTATAGAAAAATCGATGCAAAACCAAAGACTGAAGCCTATCGAATCTACATCTACTATCTGATTATCTGAAAACTTGACTCTAGGCTGCCCGAGTGAAAAATTGTGGGCACCCAGAGTTTAGAAAGGGAACAATGGAATACAGGTCAGTCATGGGACTGGTGTGTGCAAACAAAAACAGTTTATTTTGAACAAAAACAAATATAAAGAAATTCGCTATGCTTTTTGGAAAATGAAACTACCATAAGGGGTCTCGCCAATACAGTGCAATCGCACACTTGGAGAAGATTTCTCCTTATGATAGTCAAACATGCTTGATACGAAAAATCCTTTTGATATTATTATTAGTGCATTGTGTGGAAAATATTTTGGAAGTATAATATTAATCTTAGCCAGCATACTACAATTATAGTATACCTACTATAGCTATCATGTTAAATGGCAGGTTATACAACTAAAACCATAGAGGGCGCGTATTAGGTGATTGGATTTCCAACAAATGGTCAAGGCTAAGGAACTTCCCTTATTCGAAAGGGTACGCCTATGGAGGGACGCCCCAAGAACCTAACCAGATCTCTGCCAACACAAGGCCGAATTATCTTTGTAACTAGGTAACTAACTATCACGAGTATGCCATCTCTCGGTCGTCACCGACCTTTATCCTGGGATTCACCAACAAACACCAAAAACCATTTAAGTTAAATATCTAGGCTCCATACCATGATACCACTTTTTATCCAGAAGGAAATGCACACACCATAAGGGGCGCGACCCCCGTAACCTTGCCGCATCCTTCCTGTTTCGACCATTTTCGGGATGTGAGGTTCGATGAAGTCTCATCCCACAAAGCTACGCTTTTCACAAAAGCCATGCTTCGATCAACCAATGATCAGCACTTAGCGTGCCACATTACCAAATTGGGAATATATCACTTGTAACCATCAACTACATAACCCCTGAGCTCGTACGTCTCAGAGAAGGATGTTAAGCTAAGAGAATAAATTCTCCTCCACCAAACAAAAATGTATTTGATAGAAATTCGGTTTACATATCAAAGTGTAACGTCAGACATACATCCATACAAGCCCGTCCTGGGTCTGAATGGAACCGAAGGCACTTCAAAAGAAGTGCTTGCAAATTCGGATATTCCCTAATCACGTCCGGATTCCCCTCACATAAGGTAATCAAAATCTCTATACCGGGGCCACTCGGTGCAAAGACATTCGATAGGCAATCCTTTCATTTTTGGAAATGCCCGATCTTCAACCACCATCTTCAAATGCTATCCAATTCATCGTATCATTAATTCGGAATTAGTGTTATGACATAAAGTCCTCTCTCGGCTTAACCGAATAATAAGCGCTTATCTTTAAAAGTATATGGAAATATTGGTATCTAAATTAAGTCACAACTTTTCAACACTTGTTTCCTAACACTTCTCCATTTGAATGGTTTAAACAAATTTCCATTAAACAAAAGATACACATTTAAGATCCTCTTCAATTTAAGTCAAGATTTATCAAATCTTTAGCAAAGATTCATTCATAGCTTTCAAAACTATTTCCATTTCAAATATGATTTACCCATAACTTGAAATCCTTTCAACGGAACTGGAAATTCTTTCTTAATATGAAAGCTGTTATCATTTGAAATCAAAAGTCTTTCATTTTCGGCAAATCCTATTAAATCTGCTTAAGTTATAGTCTTTTAAAATATAAATTGGAAAATCAGTGAATTGCCGTATCCTCGGCAAATTCTATTTGAATTAAATTAAAATTCACAAAATAATTCAAAAATGGTTCAAAATCCATATACATATATTATATAACCTGTATAACCCTATATAAACCATGGTTTACAAGTTTCAAAACTTTAGCAAGCCATATTATATACAAAATAATTATAATTCCAAAATACCGTTTCAAAAGTTTAACCCGAATCACTTCCAATCCATTTTGGATTCAAAATTCAACTTTTGAATAAAATAATATTAAATTCAAAATACTCATGACTTAACCAATTCCCCATGAAATCCATATTTGTGTGTGATTGTGTAGGGGTTTTGCATACAATAATAACAACCATCATAAATCTAAGCACAAAAATGTAAATAAGAGGTATAATCCCATAACGCTTATCTTTCATTCATAGATAAACAAGTAAATTCATCGCAGATAAATAACTTATGATAATCACAACTCAATCCAAAGCAATCATATCACAGAACATTACAAATCAGGGATATCAAACAATTCAAGGCATTCAATATAATCCAATCATCCATAAGCAAGATTAATTAATCACCTGATTATAATTAATTTAATTAACTTAAAACAAGTTAATTACTTATGAATTAATCACCTAAACCTGATTAATTAAAATTAATTAATTACAAAACATTTGTTACTAATTTAATCAATTAAATGAAAATTAATAAATCATCATTAATTATCCACCTTAATCAATTATCCTCAATTAATTAATTATCCCTTACTTAATCACATAGATTAATTTACCTTAAGTTAATTACATTAATTAGTTAGCACTTAATTAATTATATTAATTAATTAACCCTTAATTATTAATTAATTAACCTTTAATTATTAATTAGTTAACGTTAAACTAATAAATCTTTAATTACTAATTATATTTTAATTACTTGCATTAAGTAATTAACCATTAATCACTTGATTTATTAACCTTTAATTATTAATTAACTATTCTTTATTACTTTCGTTAAGTAATTAACCTTTAAGTAGTTAATTATCCTCTAATTACTTACATTAATTAATTATCCCTTAATTAATCATAAATAAATTAACCTTAAGATAATTACATAGTTAATTAATCCCTTAATTAATTACATAAATTAATTAACCTTCAATTATTAAGTAATTAACCTTTAATTACTTGATTATCCTTTGATTACTTACATTAAGTAATTATCCATTAATTAATCACCTTGATTAATGACATTTAAGTAATTAATTATCCTTTAATTACTTCAATCAATTAATCAACCTTTAATTACATTAAAGTAATCAACCTTTAAGTGATCACATTAAGTAACTAACCTTTAATTACTTTAAAATTTCAGTCTATGAAAACTTATTTGAAAACTTGATCAATACTTTTATTGATAACCCTTTAAAATTTGTTTAATAGATTTATCATTAACAAATGAATTAAAAACATTTCATTTTCTAAGTTAATTACTTAATGATCATTTAATTTATTTTAAATAAACTTAATGATTAACTTAATTAATTCAAGTTAAAATAAATTATATATATATCTTTTATCTATGCAAACATATAAATAAACATTTATTGTTTAAAAGAAATTGATTAAAGAAAATCATTTAAAATTTTGATTTGTTTTTAACTTTAAAACTTGCTTTAATTAAAATGTGGTTAATAAACTAACCTACCCGAGTCTAACCTGAAGAAATCCCGAGCCCAGACTAGAGTCTCCATCCTTTTTTTTCTGTTTTGTTTTTCTTTTCTTTTTTAAATTTTAAAACCCTATTATACAGTTTAAACACCCCTGTAAACTACCCAGCAACATACGCGAGCCAACACACGACTCTCCCGAGGTCCCACCCGAGCCTAACCTACTTCTTCCTTCTAAAACTAAGCAACCACTGATACACAATGATATCTGTGCATATGCACCGACGATCGGAGCAACTCCGACTAACATCGATGGTTCCACCAAGTTGTCATCGAACATCTCAACCTATACGACCTTTCAGAATTCACGATGAACACCTAAATCGAAATCGAGAGCACTGAGCACTACCTGGAACAAAACCCAGTCACCAGAAAACATGTCGTGCCGTCTCCTCTGACCATCCTAGACCACACGACCACGTCGTAAGATGCGCCACGTTACAACGCTCCTATTCCCCTTGGTCCCCTCCTTTCCGATGCATCGCCGATGGCAAATTTCCTTTTGAAACTTCATCGATAAAAACTGGAAATTAAACCCTAAATCGATGTCGACGAGCCGCTTCGACGAACGATAAACCCTGCGACTATTTTTTCGATGATCTCCCACCTACCAGCGTGCTCCAGCCTCAACCCCGAAGTCCACAATCCACTTGATCACCAGAATTGGGCACAAATTCAATTTCCGTTCAACCCAATATCACTCGATTTATCAACATAAAAATTTTGATGTTTCGATTAAAAATCATCATTTCTAGTTCGAATCCGAGTCTATGATCAAAACATGAAATTAACATAATTAATTTCTTTGACTTGAAATAATTATTACTGTTAATTCTCATTTTCAAAATATTTACCTAATATATTCATTTGAATTTATCTTTAAAAATGAAATCTGGTTGATACTAACACATTTCGTTCAAAGATCAAATTCTAAAAAGGATTGGAAGATGAGGAATTGAATTTTGATCTTAATATAAGTCTGTGTACTTTTTGAACAGGGCGGATATGTCTATACACATGCATGCATACTCAAAAATATTTGTATATTCAGGCATGCAATCACATTTTATATGCATACAAACCATTTTCACAATCACACTTCCAAGTATTATCCAATCATCGAGATATAATAACAGATTCAAGAGGTATGCTCACGTGGATATTGTACAAAGAAAGCTTGGAAATGCAATTTGAAAATTGGAATTGATAGTCGATCTTGAATCTGATCTGAAACTTTGCATTAGATTTAAAACTGATCTGAACTTTTATGTTTTTGGGTTGAATTTGTATCTGATTGTTGAGTTGATCTGTGAATTTGCATGTGATGATTGCTTCAAGTTTTGATTTGCTGTATTTTGATTTTCTTTTTCTTTTCTCTGTTTTGGTTTTGGTTTCCAGATTTTTGAAAGATTGTTTGTTTTTTGAATCTTAATCTTTGGTTTAGTTTTCTTTTCCAGGTTTGTGTTTATGAATTGTGAAAGAAAATGAGAAAGGAAGGATATAGAGTGGTATATATAACCTTGTCTTTCATTTTATTCATTAATTTTAAAATTCAAAAGAAAATTTTAAAAATAAGACACTTGATATATTTGCATGCTAATTTATCTACAATTGTTAATTTATATCTTTATAAGCCTACACTGGTTTAATCTTTTGTTAAGATGATACACTTGTAATCTTTCATATATTTATGTTTATAGAATTTTTATATTATTTCAATTTATCTTTATATACACACATATATATATATATATATCTTATTTCAAACTATTATACTTCTAAATAAATATTTACCTATATATATTTCCTTTTATACATGTGCATATATTTATAACTTTACAGAATATGATTTTAAAACTAATTATTCGTTAATAATATATGTATTAGTTTTTAAAATATAAATTTTAACCCTTAAATAGCTTTTGGAAAATTATTATTTTTAATTTAAAATATAACTTCCAAATCACAATATACATACATACATACAAACATACATACATATATATATATATATATATATATATAATGGAAAACAAATTTTTACTAGTTTATAAAGTTTTTAATTCCAATTTATTTTTAAGATATTTATTTTTGAATTTCAAAATCAAAATTCTATTTACAATATATATATATATATATGAATAAACACTTGTCCAATTTATTTTGGAAAAATTCAAATTTATTCACAAATTAATTCAAAAATTTAAACTGATTACTAAATTGAATTTGGCTCAAAAACGGGATCGTTACAGATTCCCCCCTAACAAAATTTTGTCCCCGAAATTTACTAGACATGGAGACAAACAAAGAACGGATGAACACATAGAAAGATATAGAAATGGATTACCAGATCAAACTGAATATCTATTGTATATTTGGCTTACCAAATCAGAATATCATCAATAGATACGAGAACAAATTTATTCAACACTTCATAAGATACTCGGGTCATCAAGTCTACGAAATATGCAGAGGCATTAGTTAGTCCGGAGGGATAACTAACCATTCGTTGAATATATAGAGACCCCAAAATAGACAAATGGATTCTTAACTCAGGTCGGAATACCCCAAAGTATATACTAGCTTGTCCCTCTTCGAACTTGGATTCTCATAAGAAATCACAACAAAATTTTCAAATTTGGTTTTGACCAAGACCGTTTTATTGATACAATCTAATTTAGCTTCACAATTTGTTAACTAATTTATTCTAATTAAAATTTCAAATTTATTAAAGTTAAAATGAAAAGACTGATAAGAAACTGATGATTAGAATGCGAAATAGGAATTTCTCTACAATGTAAACAAGATTCACAGGACCACCACCTTAGCAAAGCTTCTTCTTGGAGCTGCTAGGAAGCCATCAAAGAATTGAAATTGAATGATGATCAAAAGAGATTGAGGGAAAAGTTGTTCCTTGTTGTTACAGGATATCGACCATTTGTAATGGTGCTCCCATGTCCCCTACCTCGTCCTCTTCTTGCACTCATTCTCACTATAGTGAATGGTAAGAGAATTTACTAAGGCACATGGATAAGATATCTTAGGGAATATACTCATTTTAGAGTATTTATAAATCCGTCTCTAATGGGTCACCTAATGAGTTATACTCCAAAGCTAAAGTTCTTATTCAACCTTTAGCTCCGATACCAAATGTCGCAACCCGGATTCAGCGTCCGAAAATCGGCATCCATACATCAATCGTATTCGAATGCCGCAGATTCAAACGTTGAAATTCGAATCGTCGGATCTTATAACACATTAGATGAAGACAACACAGCGGAAGCAGAAAAGAAATTTTATTGATACACAATAATTGATAAAACAATGATATAATATAAAGTGATCAGCATCATCAGAGATATATACAACAGTGGAAAAACACAGCAGTGGAAAACAATAGCAACAACAGCGGAAAGATAACATCAAACATGATCTTCAAGAGAGAAAGAAAATCCAACAGATTACATCTTCATTACCAAAGCTCCAAAGATTCCAATCCAAGAAGCTCAAACCACCATCACGCCGAACTTATAGAAAAATCGATGCAAAACCAAAGATTAAAGGTTATCGAATCTACATCTACTATCTGATTATCTGAAAACGTAACTCTAGGCTGCCCGTGTGGAAAATTGTGAACACCCAAAGCTTAGAAATGGAACAATAAGCTCCAGGTCAGTCATGGGACTGGTGTGAGCAAACAAAAATAGTTTATTTTGAATAAAAACAAATACAAATACAAAGAAATTCGCTATGCTTTTTGAAAATGAAACTACCATAAGGACTCCCGCCACACACACAATGCAATCGCACACTTGGAGGAGATTCCTCCTTATGATAGTCAAACATGCTTGATACGCAAAAATCCTTTCGATATTATTATTAGTGAATAGTGTGTAAAATATTTCGAAAGTATAATATTAATCCTAGCCAACATAATACCATTAAAGTAAACCTACTATAGCTACCATGTTAAATGACAGGTTATATAATTAAAACCGTACATGACACGTATTGGGTGATTCGATTTCCAACAAATGGTCAAGGCTAAGGAACTTCCTTTATTCGAAAAGGTACGCCTCTGGAGGGACGCCCGAGAACCAAACCAGATCTCTGCGAAAACAAGGCCGGGTTAGCTCTGTAACTAGGTCTTTAACTGTAATGAGTATGCCATCCCTCGGTCTTCATCGACCTTTATCCTGGGATTCACCAACAAATTCCAACAACCACATAAGTTAAATATCTAGGCTCCATACCATGATGCCACTTTTTATCCAGAAGGAAATGCGCATACCCTACGGGGTGTAACCTCCGTAACCTTGCCGCATCCTTCCTGTTTCGACCATTTCCGAGGTGTGATGTTCGATGAAGTCTCATCCCACAAAGCTACGCTTTTCACAAAAGCCATGCTTCGATCAACCAATGATCAGCACTTAGCATGCCATATTACCAAATTGGGAATATATCACTTGTAACCATCAACTACATAACCTCTGAGCACGTACACCTCAGAGAAGGGTGTTAAGCTAAGAGAATAGATGCTCCGCCACCAAACAGAAATGTATTTGATAGAAACTAGCTTTACATCTCAAAGTGTAACGTCAGACGTACATCCATACAAGTCCGTCCTGGGTCTGAATGGAATCGAATGCACTTCAAAAGAAGTCCTTGCAAATCCATATATTCCCTAATCACGTCCAGACTCCCCATCACATAGGGTAATCAATATCACTATACCGAGGCCATTCCATGAAGAGACATTCGACAGGTAATCCTTTCATTTTCGAAAATACCCCATCTTCAACCACCGTCTTCAAATGCTATCCAGTTCGTCGTATCATTAATTCGGAATGGGTTTTATGACATAAAGTCCTCCCCTGGCTTAACCGAATAATGAGCGGTTATTTTTAAAAGCATATGGATATATTGGGATCTTAGTTAAGTCACAACTTTTCAATACTTGTTTCCCAAAACCTTTCCTTTTGAATGGTTTAAACAAATTTTCATTAAACAAAAGATACATCTTTAAGATCCTGTTCAATTTAAATCAAGATTTATCAAATCTTTATCAAAGATTCATTCGTAGCTTTCAAAACTATTTCCATTTCAAATTTGATTTACCCATAACTTGATATCCTTTCAACAAAACTGGAAATGCTTTCTTAATATAGAAGCTATTATCATTTGAAATCAAAAGTCTTTCATTTTCAGAAAATCTAATTAAATCTGCTCAAGTTATAGCCTTTTAAAGTATAGATTGGAAAATCAGTGAACTACTATATCCTCGGCAAGCTCTATTTGAATTAAATTAAAATCCCTAAAATAATTCAAAATGGTTTAAAATCCATATATACATATATTATATAACCTGTATAACCCTTTATAAGCCATAGTTTCCAACTTTCAAAATTTTAACAAACCATATTATATTCAAAATAATTTTAATTCCAAAATTCCTTTTCAAATGTTTAACCCAAATCACTTCCAAACCATTTTGGATTCAAAATTCAACTTTTAAATAAAGTAATATTAAATTCAAAATACTCGTGACTTAAAAATTCCCGTGAAATCCATATTTATGTGTGTGTTGTGTGTAGGGGTTTTTCATACAACAATAAACAACCATCATAAATCCAAGCACAACAATATATATAAGCTGTATAATTCCATAAGCTTATCTTTCATTCACAAATAAACAAGTAAATTCATCATAGATAAATAACTTACAATAATCACAACTCAATTCAAAGCAATCATATCACAAAACATTACAAATCAGAGATATCAAACAATTCAAGGCATTTAATATAATCCAATTATCCATAAGCAAGATTAATTAATCACCTGATTATAATTAATTTAATTAACATAAAACAAATTAATTACTTATTAATTAATCACCTAAACCTGATTAATTAACACTAATTAATTACAAACCATTTGTTATTAATTTAATTAATTAAATGAAAATTAATTAATCGTCCTTAGTTATCCACCTTAATCAATTATCCTCAATTAATTAATTATCCCTTACTTAATCACATAGATTAATTTACCTTAAGTCAATTACATTAATTAATTAACCCTTAATTATTAATTAATTAACCTTTAATTATTAATTAATTAACCTTAAATTAATAAATCTTTAATTACTAATTATCTTTTAATTACTTGCATTAAGTAATTAACCATTAATCATTTGATTTATTAACTTTTAATCATTAATTAACTATTTTTAATTACTTTTATTAAGTAATTAACCTTTAAGTAATTAATTATCCTCTAATTACTTACATGAATTAATTATCCCCTAATTAGTCATAAATAAATTAACCTTAAGTTAATTACATAGTTAATTAATCCTTTAATTAATTACATAAATTAATTAACCTTTAATTATTAAGTAATTAACCTTTAATTACTTGATTATCCTTTAATTACTTACATTAAGTAATTATCCATTAATTAATGACATTCAAGTAATTAATTATCCTTTAATTACTTCTATTAATTAATCAATCTTTAATTACATTAAAGTAATTAACCTTTAAGTGAGAACATTAAGTAGTTAACCTTTAATTACTTTAAAATTTCAGTCTCTGAAAACTTGTTTGAAAATTTGATCAATACTTTTATTGAAAACCCTTTAAAGTTTGTTCAATGGATTTATCACTAACAAATGAATTAAAAACATTTTATTTTCTTAATTAATTACTTAATGATCATTTAATTTATTTTAAATAAACTTAATGATTAACTTAATTAATTCATGTTAAAATAAATTATATATATCTTTTATCTGTACAAACATTTAAATAAACATTTATTGTTTAGTTGATTAAAGAAAATCATTTAAATTTTTGATTTATTTTTAACTTTAAAACTTTTTTTAATTAGAACTTGGTTAATATACTAACCTACTTGAGTCGAACCCGAAGAAATCCCGAGCCCACACCTGGGTCTCCATCCTCCAACTTCCTTTCATTTTTTTCTGTTTGTTTTTGTTTATCTTTTTTAAATTCAGAACCCTGTTATATAGCTTAAACACTCGTGTAAACTACCCAGTAACATACTCGAGCCAGCAAACGACTCTCCCGAGATCCCACCGGAGCCTAACCTGCTTCTTCTTCCTTCTAAAACTCAGCAACCACTGATACACAATGAGACCCTTGCATATGCACCGACGATCGGAGCAATTCTGACTAACATCGATGGTTCCACGAAGTCGTCATCGAACACCTCAACCTATACGACCTTCCAGAATTCTCAATGAACACCTAAATCAAATTAGAGAGCACCGAGCACTACCTGGAACAAAAACCAGTCACCAAAAAACATTTCATACTGTCTCCTTCGACCATCGTAGACCACGCGACCACATCCTAAGATGCGCCATGTCATAACGCTCCTATTCCCCTTGGTCTCATCCATTCCGATGCATCGCCGATGGCGAATTTCCTTCTGAAACTTCATCAACCAAAACTGGGTATTAAACCCTAAATCGACATCGATGAGCAGCCTCGACGAACGGTAAACCTTACAACTATTTTTCCGATGATCTCCAACCTACAAGAGTGCTCCAGCCTCAACCCCGAAGTCCACAATCCACTTGATCGCCAGAATTCGACACAAATACAATTTTCGTTCAACTCCCAATATCTCTCGATTTATCAACTTAAAAATGATGCTTCCATTAAAAATCATTTTCTTGTTCGAATCCGAGTCTATAATCAAAACATGAAATTAACATAATTGTTTTCTTTGATTTGAAATGATTTTTACTGTTAATTCTCATTTTCAAAATATTTACTAAATGTATTCATTTGAATTTATTTTAAAAATGAATTCTGGTTGATACTAGCACATTTCGTTCAAAGATCAAATCCTAAAAAGGATTGGAAGAAGAGGAATTGAATTTTGATCTTAACATAAGTCTGTGTATTTTTTGAACAGGGTGGATATGCCTGTACACATACATGCATACTTAAAAATCTTTGTATATTCAGGCATGCGATCACATTTCATATTCATACAAACCATTTTCATAATCATACTTCCAAGTATTATCCAAACATCAAGATATAATAATAGATTCAAGAGGTTTTCTCACCTGGATATTGTATAGAGAAAGCTTGGAAATGCAATTTGAAAACCCGAATTGATAGTTGATCTTAAATCTAATCTGAAACTTTGTATTCGATTTAAAACCGATCTTAACTTTGATGTTTCTGAGTTGATCTGTGAATTTGCTTGTGATGATTGCTTCAGGTTTTGATTTGCTGTAGTTTGATTTAATTAAAATTTACTTTTTCTTTTCTCTATTTTGGTTTTGGTTTCCAGATTTTTGAAAGATTGTTTGTTTTTGAATCTAAATCTTTGGTTTAGTTTTCTTTTCCAGGTTTGTGTTTTTGAATTATGAAAGAAAATGAGAAAGGAAGGATATAGAGTGGTATATATAACTTTGTCTTTCATTTTATTCATTAATTTTAAAACTGAAAAGAAAATTTTAAAAATAAGGCACTTATTATATTTGCATGCTAATTTCTCTACACTTGTTAGTTTATATATTATAAGCCTACACTTGTTTAATCTTTTGTTAAGATGATTACACTTGTAATCTTTATTGTATTTATGTTTATAAAAAATTTGTATTATACTTTTCAATTTATCATTATATATATATATCTTATTTCAAACTATTATACTTTTAAACAAATATTTATCTATATACATTTCCTTATACATATATGTATATATTTATAATTTTAAAGAATATGATTTTAAAACAAATTATTCATTAATAAATAAACATATATATATATATATATATATATTAGTTTTTAAAATACAAATTTTAACCCTTAAATAGATTTTGAAAAACTATTATTTTTAATTCAAAATATAACTTCCAAATCACAATATATATATATATATATATATATATATATATATATATTGTGAAAATAAATTTTTATTAGTTTATAAAGTTTTTAAATCCAATTTATTTTTAAGATATTTATTTTTGAATTTCAAAATCAAATTCTATTTACAATCTATGTATATATATAAATATATATGAATAAACACTTATCTTATTTATTTTGGAAAAATTCAAATTTATTCACAAATTAATTCAAAATTTTTAATTAATTACTAAATTGAGTTTTGGCTCAATAACCGGATCGTTACATCTTCCAAGTCACATTGAAATATTTATATCAGAAAACAAATATTTTATTCCAAATTAATGCTAAGATTATATTCCAAAAATCTTTTAGAAGAAATTTCAAAAATCCCGGAACTTAAGTTCTCAAATTTCAATTTATATTCATTTTTGTGAATCTTACTATTCGATCAATGTTTATAAAATTGCGCTACCTAGCAAATAAATATAAATCAACCAACTTTATCATTTATAAAATTTATTATTTTACATAAAAAATATATAATAGGCAAAATTATTTCATTTACCTAAATTTAAAAGAAAAATTGTGTCGGTCTGCCCTGTTAAGTGTTTAGAAATCCCTAGCGATGTCATAGCGTCCTATGCGCCAACCAGAATTTATAAATACAAAATGGAACAAATTAACCCAATATAAAAACACTTTTATAACACTAACGAATATGCACTCAGCGACTCATTCTAGGGTATTACTGCCCTATTTCTAAAGAGTCAGACCTCACAAAGCTAAGGTTATTGCTAAACCAAGCTCTAATACCAACTGTAATGGGACAACGCCAGTGGGGTAACGCCCACCGTAGCATATAATGGTACCTATGTTCAGCTTACGGCTAGCCTCTCGACTGCACCAACCCTGCAGGATATGTAGGAGTAAGAGTCACCCACTCGCTACCAAACCCAAATGCGAGAAGCCGCTATCAGGCTACACCCGCCAAGTGCATAAGCAGACACACATGTTATAATCAAACCATTCGAAATGGCAGATTGTTTTGCGGTAAATAAGGAAAAGAGAAAGAAGTAAAATAAATACAGAATCTCGCAGCGGAATGACAAGATATAATAATCAAACAACAGTTCATGAAGCTTCTTACAAATAAATTTGATTATTCTTATACAATACAGAATCAGAGTTACATAAAATAGAAATAAATAAAGGAATGCAGTGGAACAACATGATGCAGTGGAATGCATACCATAATAATAATAGCACTAATCTTCATCTTCTTCCTCCAGAAATGAGGTCTTCAACCCTGAAATGCTTAGGCTGACCCGAGCGAATTGAAAAGACAAAACACTTAAGTTAGAACTAAAAGATCTTATGTAAGTTAAACCAACGGCAAATATGCGTGTGGAGGAGTCAGAGATGTTCATGGGGTTTGACATTTCCCATCCAGTGCCTAACGTGATTATAGTAACTTAAGAGATGTCTGAGATTCACACCTCCTAAGGATCCGTTAAATTATCTACTATGTAGTACAATACGCTATTATAATATATCTACAGTAAAGTAAAAGCATTAAAATAGCGTATAGGTGTTACCCATATCTCCCTTAACACATTTTATATATTCCCATTGTCTATACAGTATAGTATGCTCTTCCGTAAACTGGAGGTTTACCCAGAGGGAACTCCATGGGTATGGTACAAAACAAACTCATAGAAGGCGCGATAGGGTTTGTGAATACGACACTCATGGCAATGCTAGGGTAGATATACCAGTTGCGTATCCGGACTGGTGATAATGCATAGCAGCTACTACCGCCCACCTCAAAACACACTCCAATAATCAAAATCGAGGGGTGGCCACCAAATCAATCACAAAGAAATAGATATGGTATCGAAGGAATGTGTTCGATAGGAGGAATGACCTCACTTGGCCCAGCGTGGCCCCTATTTTAGTCACATCTAAGTTGACTCACCGGAGTCAGGGTCGTGTCATACTCATACAGAAATCGTTCGCCAATCATCCCACTTCATTTCTGGAATCTCCACCAAGTACACGGTTGTTAAAGTGGTTTTCAGTATTGGTAGAGAGTATGACAATATCCGACCCTGATCTATTTAACAACCAAACGCTTATTTCACACCGGATGGTTCTTTTACATTTCAAAAGTCAATTCACAATTTATGTCAAATATTATATTCGATTTCAAATCATATCTCTTTCGGAATCATATTCACTTTCAAAACCATGTTCACTTCCAAAATCATATTTACTCAAATATGTCATTTCACAAAAGGTATCAATTTCAAATTCCAACTTAAATTGTATCCTCATCAAGGATTTAAATATAAATATTTCAACTTTCAATAGTTTGAAATTTCAGAAAATAGTTTATATATTAAATAGTTTAATAGTTTAAGATAGTTAAATAAATTGAAATAATTTAAATAGTAAAATAATTTAAATAGATTTAAATTTGATTTAGCTAGATTTAAATTGATTTAAATAGATTAAATAGATTTAATTAGATTTTAAAATGTTTAAACAGATTAATCATATATTATATAGAGTTAAATTATATTAAGTATATTTTTTTAAAACATGTTAAATAAATTTAAAATAGGTAAAATAGATTAAACTATATTAAATAGGTTATCATAGATTAAAATAAATTAAAGAAGTTTAAATTGATAAAAATAAATTAGATTAGTTTAAAATAGATTTCAAAGTTATAACCAAACAAATTCAATAAATCAATTATGAGAAATTTATTTATATTTGACACTTCAACTTTGAAATTTCAATTTAATCCTTTGAACAATTGATTTAATAAATTCCCACTTTCAGCATTTACACTTGGATTGACAAAACAATTCAGTTTATATAAATCAATTCTATTTCAAAATGCCAGTTAACTGAATTTAGAATTTCAAAGATTCAAAAGTCATTTAATTTAACCTATCCAGTGTCCGTATATAATTTTCTACCCAATGGTCAAGTGACACAGATATTTGTCATTTCAATCTGCAATTTAAAATTTTACAGTCATATATCATTTCAAACCGCAATCCCGAAATAAATAAAAATCCTTAAAATCGCTCGAGTCTATCGTTTCAACCCATAACATTTTTTTCCTTAATCTATAGTTCATTCGGGCATGTACCATTTCAACCCATAGGGAACTTGCAATATTATAACAATATAAAATACAACATCCAGTCATCCAATATCGACAATTAACATTCATAACAATCATCATCCACATTAACCAACAAACATCAATAGATACCGATAATCAATGACAGGTATTAAATTGACAATTTAATTCAATATTAAATTAAACGATAATTCAATGCAGTAAAGTCAAATTTAACCAGAATGACAATTTAAACACCTAAACCTCAATAAATTAATTTTTTAATTACATCATAAATTAAATTAACTAACATAAGATAGTTTAGTAATTGTGAATGGGTTAAAACACTCACCTTCAATTTTAAATCGAATTAAAATCCCAAGTAAGGCCCAAAATTTAACGGTCTCAGAATTTGTCTAAACAAGCATCAAAATGTCCGAAATTTCGATATGATAGCAACGAAACAAGCCACGCATGAAATGGACTGCGTATATTAAAGTTAAGCCGATTAGAATGATAAAATTTTAATTTAAACTTAAATAAAATAAAAAGGTAATTAAGTAAAATTGCAAACCTTCCCTACCAACCCTGTGCCATCTTGTACGCTAACCTAAACCCACGCGACCTCCAACAAAATTGTCATGGCAAGCAATCACGGCCACCAAATGATCGATCTGACCATGGCGCGCTACACCCTACCTTCGCCACCCCTCTGAGGCCATCCGCGACCCCCTATATCGTTGTACGATGGTGAGATCGATAGCCGCCGCCATAAGGCTTCGAAACCTAACGATTTTTTCACTTCGATCTACCCATTAGTTCATCGAACGCACCACTCCGATGCACTCTCCTCATCCATCTCCACACAATTATATCGTTGATTTGACGATCCGTTGAAGTCGAACGCAACGAAATGAACGACCGTGTCTATTTCGGGCAATTTCGGTCAAAGCATGATGCAAATTGAAAAACAAGTCATAGATTTAGGCTGCACTCGTCGACAGCTTCAAATCGATATATAATTTGATATATTTTGAGGAGTTTAAATTTTTGATTTGATTTTTGATTTGAAATTGAATTTGGGTCTGCCATTGAGAAGGAGAAGTAGACGGCTGAATCGTACGTACAGACAAATGAAAATAAGAAGTAGCTAGGGTTTATAACAGACATTTAGAAGTAGATCGAAAATAGGGATGAATGGAAAAGATTGATTTACAAGTTGAACGATAAATGACGCGAAAAGCCTGTTCCGTTCTCCTGAACGAAAATGGGTCATCCCATATATCAAGATAAATGTTTCAATATTTCTAAACTCAATGGAACAGGTTTCAGGTCCGAATTCGATCGTATAAAGAAGTTGCTTTAAAATCAGTTTTTTCAAATTGATTTCAATTAAATTGATTTCTAGGCGTTTCGAGTCCGTACGATCAAACGATAAGTCTGATCGCTACGAAACTTGAAACCTTACAATAATTTACCGTTAAGGATCCAAGGAAACTGTTTTGTCAAAATCAGAAATATTGGCCAAAATGGCTATTTTTCACGTTAATTAAATGAATTAATAATTAATTAATTAAATCACTTCTTCGTTCAAATTTTATGGCTAACAGATTTCATCAACTTTAATCACTTAGACATTTATAGTGACTTAATACAAGTTTATATAACAATTCAGTGTTAGTTATTACACTAATTACAGTGTTCAATTTCAGTTGTAATTAAATCTAATTAATTAAAGTTTAATCTCAATAAATTATAATTTAATTTCGATAATTTGATTAAATTTAATTTCAATCTTTTTACTTCAACATTCATTACTCAAATAATATAGTTAACATTGTTATATATTTTATAGCATTTATATTTAGCATTTTCATCTTACTTTTCATTGACATAATCTTTCATTACATTTAATAGTTATAAGTCCATTTACAATAGTTGAAATTCTAATAAATTGAGAAAACTTGATTCCAACTCTTTTTATTCATTCAATTTTCATATTCTGCATAAAATTTTCATTGGTTATATTTCACTGAATTAACATTCTACAGTTATCGATTTGACCTACATTAACTGCACTAATTAAGTGAATTAATTGCAACTGATTTCCAATTTTAATTTAATAGGCTAATTAAATAGGTAATATATAATAATTGTCACCATTAACTTTTAGTCACATTTGCATGTTTGTTATCTACACACAAATGTTATAGTTATTTACACAACATTCATTTTTTTTCCAATTTACAATTTTTTACATACTATTTAATTAATACAACATTCAAATTATCAATTGCCCTTTTAATTCATTTATCAGTTAATGCATTCATTATTACAATTAATTTACAATTAATAACCAATTATAACATTTAAATTATTCCACTTAATTGGACTTTCATAAATTTGTGAAAAATTAACTTAAATTAACATTATTATATTTCATTATGGTTATTATTTCATTAATAAATCACAAATTTTTATTTCTCAAAATCTTAAATCAAAAAAATCTTATTAAATTAACTATTTTTAATCATTGAAAATTATCGGTCGTTACAGCAGTACTCGTCGGAGTCGATTTACTTAATATATTTTCCATTCCAAAGCATTTTAATAAATCTTGACAGTATTTTTCTAAGTTTATGAAGATTCCATTTTCTAGTTGTCTTATTTGCAAGCCAAAAAATAATTTAATTCATCCATATGTGACATTTCAAATTCATTTTTCATAATGATGGAAAATTAATTGTATAATTTTTCTATAATTGAACCAAAAATAATAAAATCAACATATATTCGTACAATCAATATGTCATTATTTCTCGTTTTATAAATAAAGTAGAGTCATTTTTACCAATTTGAAAACCGTAATTTTGTAAATGAGTTTTTAATCTCTCATACCAAGCACGAGTTGCTTATTTTAATTTGTATAGAGCCTATTTAAATTTAAATATATGATCGGGATATTTTTCATGAACGAATAGGGAGGTTGTTCAACATAAGTCTTTTCTTTTACAAAGCCATTTAGCAAAACACTTTCTACATCCATTTGAATTTTTTTAAATTATGATGACATGCAAAAGAAAGTAATATTTGTATTACTTCGAGACGTGCTACTGGAGCAAATGTCTCTACATAGTCAATTCCTTCTTCTTGATTATATCTTTGAGCTGCTAACCTTGCTTTATTTCGAACAATATTTCCATTTTCATCCGCTTTATTTTTAAAAATCCATTAATTTCCAATTACAGAATTATCAGTTGGTCTTTGTACAACTTCCGATACGTCATTCATTCAAATTGATTAAGTTCTTCTTGCATTGCAATAATCTACAAATCATCTTTTGATGCTTCTATGATTTTTTAGTTCAAAATTGGATATAAATGCAACATGACTCATTTGATTCAACTGTTTTCTTGTTGAACTTTTGTTTACTTGGATGGTCCTTCAATATCGTAGTCGGTGAAGCTATCACAATATCAATATTATTATTGACATTATTATTTATATATTCATGTCTAGGTGTATTAGTTTTTTTTATAACTTCTTCTTCATCATCATTTTTACTATTTGTAAAGTTTTCATCAAATGATACATGCACACTTTCTTTTGTAATGTTTGTTCATTTTTTTAAAATTCTATATACTTTACTTCGATCCGAATATCCAATAAATATTCCCTCATCAGCTTTAGAATCGAATTTTCCTAGATAATCTTTGTGTTTAAGATAAAACATTTTGATCCAAATACTCGAAAATATGATAATTTAGGTTTCTTTTTGATAGATATTTCATAACGTGTATTTTTAGTCCTTAGTCTAGGCGTTACACAATTCAATACATAACATGCGGTGGCAACAACTTTAGCCCAAAATTTTTTTGGTAGGTTACTACTTTTTAGTAAGGTTTGTACACATTCTTGTAAAGTTCAATTTTTCCTTTCAACAACACCATTTTGTTGAGGTGTTCGTGGAAATGAGAAATTATGACTGATTCCCATAATGTTGCGAAAATTTATAAAAAGTTCAATTTCAAATTCACTTCCATGATTGCTTTGTATACTTTTAATTTTTAAATTCATGAAATTAGTGATTCGGTTAGCAAAAAATTTGAACATTTCAAAAATGTCACTTTTATGTTTAAAATAATGTCCAAGTATATCTTGAAAAATCATTAACAATTAAAAAAACATATTTGTTGTGATTTATAGAGCGTTCTTGAGTCGGTCTGAATAAATCTAGATGAAGTAGTTTGAGAGATTGCTTCATAGAGTTTCCTTTTTATATTAAAAGAACTTTTCTTTAATTTACCAAATTAACAGGCATCGGACAAGTTTAACTTTGTAGTTGATCTTAGGTGATCCTCTAACTAATTCATTTTTAGTAAGTTTGTTGATGTTTTTTATATTTGTGTTACAAAACCGTTTATGCCATAACCATGGATCATCAGGATTTACAGCTAAACATAAATAGTATCATTTTTTATATTCATGTTAAAAATATATATGTTATGATTTCTAAATCCTTTAAAAGTTAGATTTTTAATTTGGTCAAAGATATTGAATTTGTATTCCTTGAAATCAATTTTAAATCCTTTATTACATAATTGACCTATACTTAATAGGTTATTTTTCAAATTCTCTAAAAATAAAACATTAGTAATAATAGGAGAACTAGAAATACCGATATTGATGACTTCTCCAATGTTGATGACAAATCTTTTGAATTATCTTCGAATGTCACGGAGCTACCATCGATATATGTTATATTGGATAACATATAAGCATTCCAATCATGTGCTTGGAGGAACCACTATCAAGTATCCATTTCTCTTAACTTTTTATTTTGATTTTAGGTACCCATCATGTTAACCATAAAACACATATTTACTTGCTTCGAGTCACTTTCACTATCACTGTCAGTTGAAGAAGACGAATCCAAATCATCCATGTTACTTGAAAAGCTCTTTTCCATTTCCTGAATTTATCAAACTTGCTTTTCTTTATATCATTGTTGAGTTGTGGACAATCCTTCTTCATATGGCCAAATTTTTAACACTCATAGCACTTAATCGATGTTTGAGTTGAGGAGTTTGGTTTTCCACCACTTTGAAATATGGTCATCTTCTTGAACTTCTTTAATTTATTGTAGTTTTTGGCAATAAAAAAATCTCATCTTCGTCTAAGTCCGAATCTTCATTATTTGCTTGGAATTCTATGTTTTCCTTTTCATGATTTTGATCCTTTCTAGCTTGCAAGTTAGATTCATACGACATCTAATTTCCTATTAGCTCTTCAACTTTAAGTTGAGAAAGATCATTAGCTTCTTCGATGGCTAAATTTTTTCTTTCTCACTCATTTGTCAAAGAGTTTAACATTTGAGTGACTAAATCAATCTGTGAATTTGGCTCCAAGTGCCATAAGATCGTGTTGAATGGTTCTCTAGCATACATATCAATAACTAATTCACTTGTTTCCATTTTGAAAGATGAAAATTGGTTTTGTGAAATCGAAATTTTAGTTTGCTTGACTTTATTCGTGCCTTCATGTGTGACTTGTAATGTGCTTCATATATCATATGCAGTCTTGCAGAGCATGACACGTGAAAACTCATTTTTGTTAAGTGAGAAAAATAATACACTCATAGCTTTGACATTTTTAGATGCCTCTGCTTTTTGTGCATCTGTCCAAGTGCCAATATCGGTGTCGGGTGCTTCATATTTGTTTTGAGTTGCTAGCCATATTTCTAAACCATTGGCTTCCATGAAAATTCGCATACGTTTTGATCAATAAGCATGATTAGAATAGTGAATAGTAGAGGATGAACAGTTGATTGACCTTCTTGAAATGTGCTTGCCATATTAATGATTTTTCAACTATGTGCTACTATAGATTGAAATGACCTTGCTCTGATACCAAATGAAAGTCTATAGATTTTTTTAAGCAATGAAACTTATATGTGTGTGTGTGTGTGTGAGGGAGTGTATATTACTAACTATATTAAGCAGAGAATAATAATTTAATATAAATAAGATAAATAATAAAAGCGATCATTCCAGATATTTTATATTGGTTCGGACCTGCTGTCCTACTTTCAGTCCCAAAGCTCCCCTTGGGTATTTCCTTTGACCAACTAACCCTCGCTTCGCCTGGAGGAATAGGTTAATACAAAAGTATATCTCTAACAGTTTTATGTTCTAACTAACACTGATTTTGACTGATAGTACAAATCTTTTGATGATCTCCTTTGAGTATATGAATGTGAATGCTTTGAGTTAAAGGAAGTGGTTTAACCAAAATTATATTTTGATTATAATAGATTAAGCGTATGTAAGCAATGTACGCACAAGATAGTAATAAGAAATCAAGAGAGAATAAATTCAATTAATTTATTAATCTCAATCATTGTAGTATTTATAGATTTAAAGAGATGAAGATGAGGAGTTGTTACTATTAGATTAGGTCTATTCATTTTAATGGATGCAAACTTTCGATGAAGAGTTTATTTCTATTCATTTAACAAAGGTGTCTGTTTAGATTTTTGCAGTTATTCAAATGGCAGATGTTTGTCGGTTCAGGAAATAATTTCTCGTGTACTATCACAGACGTCCGTGGATGGTAAGTTCAGTTTCCAATGCATTTTAGTGCATATGAGATCGTGCATGCATATATACTCAAGGAGACGATACAATGTTTTATCTAAGACTCTTAACACACTAGAATAACATTACTTAATCATAGCATGGTCCATAGGTCTTTGCTTGTCTCCGAGTCCCAATATCTTTGAGCATATTGATCTCTCGTAGTATATACATGTAATCTAGATAAGATGTATAATATATATGATTGTATAGCTATTGTCATTGAAACCGTAGAATAGAGGTTCTAACAGACTACCGGCCAAAGCTCATGTTCGAGCAGGGTCCGCCTGCCACTCTCAATTGGTAGCATGTCACTGTGGAGAACCTTAATGCAGCCTAAGCTGTCTAATAAAGGATGAGTATCATATGCTCATTACATTGTTAGGGGCTATCAACCTCTTCCACCAAGGACTGCATAAGCCACGCTCCCGTCCTTGTCGATCAGCTATCCACGAGATGAAATACTATGTATTTACTTCCTTGTCGGTGACTGTCACCTAGCGCTTAGGTTTGAGGAAGGCCCACCTGCAACTTTCAAATGATAGTGTGTCACCTTAGAGAAACTTCGAGCAACTTATGCTATCCAACGAATGATTAGTTATCATGTGCACAATACCTTGTTTGGGACTGCTAATCTTTGCCGCCAAGGATTGCACGAGCCATGCTCCCATCCTTGTCGGCCGGCTATCCACGAGGGTAAATTACCATGCATTCACTTCCTTTTTTATTATTGCCACCTAGTTCCAAGGTTTGAGTTGGGTTTTCCTGTCACTCTTAACTGGAAGCGTGTCACCTAACAGAACCTTTGAGCAACGAATCTCTATCTTATAGCATGTTAACAAGGAGAACATTCAAGCTATTCAACGCTTAAGTTCATGTCGGAACCACCAGCCATCCATGCTTGCAGCATGTAATCGAAGAGAATTTTAAAGTCAGCTAATGGTTAGGTTAAGGCCAAGATCGCCTACCCTCCAGGTATGCAGCCTATCACCTAAGGGAAACTCAAGCCACTCGACGCTCAGGTTTGAGCCAGGACCATCCGATAGAAGAGCAATACAGTAAATTCCAGCTATCATATAACAGCCTCAAAACTAAAACAAGCAATCAGGTTACACATTAGACGCTACTTTCGAGTCCATTAACTTGCATGACCAATCAACCATAACAAGTTGAGCAATTTAGTACAAAGGACTTCCAACTACTCAAAGTATGCTACCCTACAACTATGTATAGAAAAACAAGAGCAGCTAAAGAAAAAAATATATAGACAAATCATAACAAAATGAATTTTATCATTCACAAAATGCGGGTTACATAGCCCACTAATATAGGCTTAAAAAAGGAAGAAATTAACATATATCCACAAGCCCGACTCCTTAGTTCGCCAAGTCAAGGAGTCCTACTAGTTCTTGGTCAGTAGACCCATACATGAATCCCCCTCGATCTCATCTCCTTTACCACCTCCGCCTAGGCTTTGGTATAGGATGCGGCTCTACTTGCTAATGGAAACAAGAAACTGGAAGTTTCCCTAAGCAGGGTCCCTACCAAGTTCCTCAATTAGTTTTGCCACTTGTCTTCCTCCTCCTTCCTAATGGCAGCTACATCTGCATCCGACACTCGGTTGTGTGTTTAGTCAGGTTTTCTTGTGGTTGGTCAACCTCCTTCCCTAACCTCTCCAGCCTCTCCCTTAGGTCTTCCTCTGCCTTCTTTACCCTCTCTTGAACCACAGCTGCCTCTCGCACCAACTTTTAGGCCGTCATAGTCTCCTCCTTGCTCTCTCTCGGCTGCCTCCTTTGCCTCTAGAGCCTTGATGGCCTTTGCGTCCACTATCTGCTAATCTACGACCTCGATCTTCAAGTCATTATCAAGCTTCTCTACTTCCCCCTGGATGAGGGTACATCGGTGGCTGACCTAAAGGAAAGAAAAAGTTAGAATAAGCAAGTATAAAACAAACTTGTAGTCATTAATATACCGGTAGAAGAGGGTCTTCACTAACATAAATTGGAAGTTTAAAAGCATCCTCTCTATATCAAGATGTATCCTTGGCACGATGAAGCTCTAGAGTAACATACCCTAGTGACCCGACATCCTCATCAACATTTAACCCCCCATGTCATAAATATGGAGGAACCTCTTGAAAGGTGTGGCCACCCCAACTACCAAGAATGGGCCAAACATGCCCCTCTTCCTCTTCTTCCTCTCGGTGGACCGCCAGAGTGACTTTGTAAGGCTGGATGACATATGAATTTTCAACTAGATATGTTCTTGCAAACAAGGGGCCTAGTGCACAACAGGTGCGATAGGCATGATAAAGGTGGTGACAAATTGAGTCATGGCGGTCTTTGTGATCCCTTCATTAAAAGCATCAAAGTCCAAGTCGTCGACCACTATAACAACAAAGAAGAAATAGGGTTAGTCATAATTCCAAGTAAAAGAAGAAAAGTTCAAGTAAACAACCATTTGAACTAACATAGCACCTATTTCTTACGAGGGGGTGGGCATGATGAGGTGGAGCAGCCAAAACTAGTTTGGTCCATCCCTACACGAGGCTCGCTTGGAGACCCCCTTTCGTATCCAAGATATAGAGGGTCGTATGTAGGAATTTTCCCAAAGGAGGGACCGGCATCCTTAAAGGTGCCTCGACTCTGAAGCCTTTCCCCTAACTCTGCTTTCCTTTGAACTCGCCTTAGGATCCTATTTCCTAGACGACAGCTTATGGTGAGGGACGGGGACATCAACTAATTATTTTGGGTCAAATTTTACCCATTACGACATCAGGGTTTAAGAAATTGACTTGGAAGTAGGCCGCTTCATTTTGGCTACCTTCTTTGTCAACTTTTTCTTTGGATTAAGCCGCTCCTTGGTCATTATTTGAACTAATCAGCCCTACCCGGTGAAGGTTGGCATCATGTCACCAAGAGTTAGTTCTTGGCAATTATTGTTTTCAATCAAATCAAACTCTCATTCAGTGTTATGACAACAACATGGACGTAAGTAAGTGACTTCTTTGTTAATAGGTAAATTAAGCAAAGGAAAGAATAGAAAATAATGAATGAAAATGAGAAGAAGCAAGGAAACACCAAGGTTTTGGAAATTGAATTGCTCAAGCCCGTGGTTGAACCCGCAGGGAAGAAACATGTATATTGTCATCCAACAAAGGGAGGCTTTACTAAGGACGACCGAGAATATCATAGGCTTGGTGTTAGCTTGTAAGTGGTGATAAGTATTAACTGGATATGTGGCTTCTTTCTATAGTTGGATGGTCATCTCAATATAGTTAGCATTTGGCTCAGGAAGGTCGAGTGCTACGCAATCGACATAGACAACTCATAAGAATCGGTTGCTGCTAGGAGTTAGTCGACCGGCGGAAAATCTGTAGGCATTCAAGATAGAAAAAAATGGGATGGAGGGTCAACATAAGCCTCATCTTAAGGTAGCCTAAAGAGAAAGTGAAGTAAAACCCGAAGGAGGGCGATTAGAACAGCCGGTAGTAGTGGAATATCAAACCATCCCTATGGCACATCCATAGCTTGCCAAAGCTAGGCCAGGTCGATACCTTCGCTTTTAGGTTTTAGCTTTTAGCTTTGACGCAAATGGCAACAATGGTAGTCGATCAACCAATGGAAGTAGATCCTGAGATGGCTATCCAAAATATAAACAACCAAGTTAGTCAAAGCCTTGACGTTATTACCCGACAACACATTAATGAGGAAGCTTAATGGTCATCTCAATGGTGTGACGCCCCACCTTTATCCTCACACTAGTCAAGGACATACTGGGTAATGCCGTCGACTAGCACAAAGAATAAGGCTGTTGAGGAGCAACCATCTATGTAATTGCTTTGTGCGGGTACCGATATGTCAGATAGTACGACATGCATTTAATTTCAAGAGGGAATCCGACATATCAAATACGAACTCAAAACTACTACACAGTAGCTATGTGGACTTCAGAAACAAATATTGAAATAAGCATAATGCAAATCAGTCACAAGTATTCATATCACTAAGGCGGAAATAAATATGAATGTAACACATAGAAGTGTAAATCAAAGTAGTGGTCATACAAGATCCACTTCAACATAAAAGAATAGGTACATGTGGTAGGCAAAAGAATATGTATGCATCAAGGATTCTCTATCTTGAATGTATAAAAGCAAAAACTACTAAACTAAGTAGTTAGCGAAAAGTCACAAGCTAGTCCCTACTAAGAAGTCAAGTGGAAGCACCTGTAACACCACGGTCTGACACGAGTACTATTTAAGAAGAAAATAATAAACGAATCTGTCTAGCTATAAATATCATATAAAATGAGATATGATAAGAGATATGACAAAAACGTATGATAACAATAATGCCATACTGTAATAAGTATACATTAGATAACAGCAGAAATCATATAATATCTCGAATATTCTCAAACACAAAAAAGAATGCCATATTCTTCAACATATTCACCAAACCACAAATATTGATAAAACTTATCAATGTAAATCACAAAAATTGGTGAAACACAAATTCTAGAAATCAACAATTAGAAATCCAGAAAACACAAAGGGGGATGCCTATCACAAATGGAAGGATGAAAACTCACCAACACGTGCATCACAAATGGAACACTATTCCATGGTCGGTAACCATCAATTTTGAGCCGAGGCTCCACAACGGCCCGAAAACCATGGGTCGCTACCCCACCAATTTTGAGCCGAAACTCCGCAAACGGGGTTTAGTCCTCCACATAAACAAAGAGACATCGCACATCGCTAGTCTAAATCACAAAATGATCTCCATTGATCGATGAGTGTAAATTTCAGTAAGCTAGTAAATAAATGAGTTTAGCTTCATGTCCCATAACCACTGGCTTAACTTAAGTTTTTACAAATAAATTGTAGACTCTCACTCGAAAATTGTCACAAGAGTTTCAATCGAATGAGTCTAAGAATTAACCGATAAAGTAAACTAAACCGTTTCATACCCTCTGTTTTGCTAAATCATTTAATTGGATTTATCGAAGAATGAGGAAAAGGTTTGTATATACTAATAGATTAGAAATCAGTTTAAAAGCGATCTTGATATTGAAAGTAAATGTTGAAATCGTTTTGATGAAATAGTTTGAATATTTAATACTAGCATAGAAACCTTTGTATTACAAAGTGACAAATCACAAAAATGATTGTAGAAACTATCAATCACCAAAATTCACATACGAAGACGTGAATCAAATCCATAGAAATCGATAACGAATCAATCCAAATGGATATTCCCAAAAATCCCGAAAAAGAAATTATCAAAGCCAAGAAAAGTGATTGCAACTAATCGGATCAACGAGAATCGATTTAAAATTGGAAACCTACACAAAACGGAAAATTAGGTTGAGATAAGTAGATTCAGTCGACTGAACTATGTGGTCACTCGACTGATACTATGCCCAGAAACTTTCGGTTTCCAAGCTCAATCGACTGAACTGTATGGTCAGTTGACTAATACTGGCACAAGAACTTTCTATTCCCAGTTTCAGTCGACCGATCTTACAGTATAGTCGATTGAACTGTCATTTGCAGTATTTTTAGCCTAGCACCTAATAATGGAAAAATCCTAAACGAAAGTGATCAAACGAGCAACGGAGACTAGGGATTTATGCCAAGCGACAACCCAGCCTTTAGGCACTTCGATGCACCCCAAAAACATGTTCAACATCAAAGATAGAATTTTAAAGATTTTTTACTTCAAAACACCAAATTGGAATATTCATCAAACCAATTCAATTCAAAGGCAAACGGACAAGGAATAGATGTTACGAATTAATACCTAACAACTATCTAAGATATAGACATAGATGTGAGTTCAAAAAATCACCTTTAAACCCAAATTTAGAAATGAGAAGCTCTAAAACAAGCAAAGATTGATTTCCCTTCAACCATACCTCTAAAATCTTCAACCTATTATCAAATGAAATGAATTTCCTAAGTTAGGGTTTAGGAATTTCTGAAAATTGAGAGAGATTGAGATGGAGAAGATGAAGATGATTCTTACCTAAGCTTCTCTTTGGTTTTCGAGCTTGAATCTAGAGTTTCCTAGTAATCTAGGGTTTAGGAATTTTAGTTTCCTCTTCTTTCCCCTATTCCTTTAGCTTGAGAGTGTTAGGAAATGTTTTGAATGAATGAAGAGGAGTGGAAGGGGAGTATTAGGTGAGTTGGGTTCCCCTGTTTGGTTATTGGGCTGAAACCCAAACCCAAAGCCCCAAACGAAAATATCAAAATTCTAATCAACTACAAACATATCGATGTTTATACTCAAAATTATTGCAAATGCCATTTTGGACTCAATGGAAGTAGTCTCGTGTCCTAAATTGACTATTTACAAAAAGTAGCATTTCGGACTTTAATCTGTCTAACGATGCTATATTTAAAGAAAACATTTAAATATAAACTCGTAAACTATGCGGGTTGTTACAGACTCCCCTCCTTAAAGAAATTGCATCCTCGCAATACTTAAGAAGAAAATAAAGAGTAACAACCATAAAAGCATATCAACACAAAATAAAATTTGAAATAAGAAGTTTACCTTAAAGGGCTTGAGAGAGTAAGTCCGGATGTGTTCGCTTGATGAATTCTCTGGATTCCCAAGAGCAATCCTTAGGATACAAGGACCATTGAACCTTTACAAGTGGAACATCTTTATTACGAAGGCGTTTGACCTCCGTAGCAATGATACGAATAGGATATTGCTCATAAGTCAAATTTGGTGAAACTTCAATATCTTCAGTACCACCGAGCTTAAGAATAGAATCGGAATCCCTAAAGCATTTTCATAGTTGAGAAACATGGAATACGTCATAAATAGCAGAAAATTGAGCCGTAATAAAAGGCGATAAGCCACGAAACCAACGCATTCGGTGATGGAAAAGGGACTAATATATTAAGGTGCTAATTTTCCCTGCTAATTTTCCCGAACGACTGAAATGCAGAACACCCTTCATAGGTGAAACACGAATAAACACCAAATCTCCTACAGAAAATTTTAAATTCCTTCTTCGGTTATCGGCATAGGATTTTTGCCTTCTTTGAGCTTCTTTCATCCTATGACGAATAAGGTCAATCTTTTCTGTGGAATCACGAATAAAATATAGACCTAAAGCCAACTTCTCACCGGCCTCAAGCCAACAAGAAGGAGATCGGCATGGCCTTCTGTAGAGTGCCTCGAAAGGTGCCATACCAATACTAGATTGGAAGCTATTATTATAGGAAAACTCAATAAGAGAAATATGATCTTTCTAACTTCCACCAAAATCAAGAACACATGCCCGAAGAAGATCTTCAAGAGTTTGATTCACAGGCTCGGTTTGTCCGTCGGACTGAGGATGATAAGCGGTGCTAAAATTAAGCTTTGCTCCCAAAGCTTTTTGAAGAATCTTCCAAAATCCACTGGTAAATAATGGATCGCGATCACTAACAATAGAAGTAGGAACTCCATGAAATTTAATGATTTCTTTAACATTGAGTTTGGCCAAATGAGTACGGTCCGATTAGACCGAACGAAATAAAATGGGGGATTTTGTAAGCCTGTCTATAATTGCCCATAAACTGTCATGACTCGAACGAGAACGGGGAAGACCGTCAATAAAGTCTATGGAGACTTGATCCCACTTCCAAACGGTGATGTTTAAAGGTTGCAATAACCCACCGGACCTTTGATGCTCGGCCTTAATGAGTTGGCAAGTCATGCAACAGTTAATGAAGTTAGCAATATCAGATTTCATTCCATCCCAATAATAAAGTCGCTTCATATCTGTGTACATTTTACTACTACCGGGATGAATGGTAAATTTAGAACGATGAGAGTTTTCTAAAATGTCTTTATGAAGATCACTAATATTTGGCACGATAAGTCTACCAAATTTTCGAATGCCGCCACGAGTATCAATTTCGAAGTCTTTCAAACCATCAATATTACTATCCCGGCAACTTTGGCTAATATGAGCTAATTCGGGATCAGGCTTTTGAGCATTAAGAATGCAGTCTAAAAGATATGGATGAGCCTCAAGGCTACATAGGACAAGAGATGATCACTAATCGGATTCACGATCTCGAATACCACATGTAGACAAAGTCTCGAGATCATTCCACTTGGACATCATCATAGAAACAACCGCTTGTTGTTTATGACTAAGGGCATCGGTGACACGATTCCCCTTTCTAGGAGTATAAATTATATCAAGAACATAAGATGCAAGGAATTCGAGCCAACGTTGTTGATGCAAATTAAGTTCCTTTTGAGAAAATAAATACTTCAAAAATTTATGATCAGTGTAGAGAACAAATTTATCCCAAAAGACAATGATGCCAAATTCTAAGGGCAAAAACAATGGCTGCGAGCTCTAAATCATGAGTGGCATATCTTCTCTCCATGCTTTAATTGCCTAGAAGCATAAGCAATCACACGCTCCCTTTGCATAAGAACGGCTCCCAAACCAACACGACTAGCATCGGTATAAACAATAAAGTCTTGGTTCCCTTTGGGAATCACAAGAACAGGAGCATCAGAAAGAAGTTCTTTTAATTTCTGAAAAGAAGCTTCACATTTGCCTGACCAAATGTGCTTAACTCCCTTCTCTGTAAAACTAGTAAGAGACATGGAAATTTTAGAAAAGTCTTCTATGAACCCAAGGTAATAGCACGCCAATCCAAAGAAACTATGAATTTCCGTCACACTCTCTGGTCTCTTCCAATTTTGAATCGCTTCAATCTTTGAAGGATCCATGAAAATTTCGAATTCAAAAATAATATATCCTAAAAATTTCACACGAGATTGCCAAAAATGGCACTTAGAAAATTTTGCTTTCAATTGATTACTCCTAAGAGTTTCCAACACAAATCGAATATGTTTTTCATGCTCTTCCTCGGTTTTAGAACAAAGAAGAATATCATCTATAAAGATGAGAACAAATTGATCGCGGAAGTCCTTGAAAACTCGATTCGTAAGGTCAATGAAATAAGCTGGAGCATTCGTTAAACCAAATGGCATAACAAGCCATTCATAAGATCCATAACGAGCATGGAACGATGTCAATGGAATGCTATCCTCTGCAATACGAAGCTGATGAAAACCGGTTGCTAAGTCTAACTATGAAATGACTCTAGCATCCCTGAGTTGATCAAATAGATCATTAATTCAAGGTAAGGGTTATTTATTCTTAATGGTGAGATCATTACGCTTGCGGTAGCCAACGCAAAGTCTAAGTGTACCATCGGATTTCTTCACAAAAATAGTTGAAGCTCCCCAAGGAGAAGAACTAGAACGAATAAACTACTTTTCTTCCAATTCGGATAATTGTTTATGCATCTCCTCATTTTCCTTATTAGACATACGATAAGAAAGATGAGTGATAGGTAGAGCTCCAGGGATTAGATTAATTATGAACTCGATTGATCGCTTGTGGGGTAATCCTAAAACGGGCTCAAATATGTCGAAAAATTCACGAACAACATGAATGAAATAAAAGACATCTTCCTCATCATCATTATCGTCATCTTGAGGGTTTAGAGAATATAAGGATGCCACCGAATTAGAATCTGAATCTTTAAGAACAATAGAAATCTACTTAACAGATTGAGGATGTCGAAGATCTATAGTCCTCTCAAGACATAGGATGTGGGCTTCATAACGGTTAAGCCAATCCATTCCCAAAATCATTCTGAAGCCTAAGTAATGCATGACATGCAAATCGGCTCAGAAAGAATAATCACATAAAATAATCTCGATATATTTACAAAGTAAACTGAGTGTTGCGGATCCACCAACCGGATTTGCAATTCTCAAAGAAGTCATTAAGCACATATCATTTAAAGAAAAAGCATCAACAAGTTCTTTTGATATAAACGAATGGGATGCACCCGTGTCAAAAAAAACTCGAATAGGGAGATCACGAAACATAATAATACCATCAAGGATAGAATGAGAAATACCGTGACCATGAGAAGTGTTACTAGGGGCTTGCACAACATTTAGCTTTCTCTCCTTCTTGCTTTGAAGTATGGGACATGAAGATATAATGACCCAAATTTTTGCAATAGCGACAAGTAAGGGGCTTCAGACACTTATATGCATAATGGTCCTTAGAACCACAATTGTAGCACTCTCTATGACTAGAAGTAGGAGTCCTTGCTACCGAAGTTGCTTGCTTCTCTTTCTTATTGGCATTAGGGTTGAACTTAATAAGCCTCTTCTTATTGTTGTTGAATTTTTGTTTGGCACCCACAACTTCAACGTTGCTTTCTTTATCGGGCACTTTAAGTCGAAGAGCGATATCAACAAGTTGTTCGAAAGAAACATCTAATTTATGAAGTAATTGATTTTTGAGATTCTTATTCAACCCATAGATAAACCTATGATTTTTCTTCAATGGGGTATTAATATACTCGACCCCATATTTAGAGAGAGATTCAAAAGATGCGACATAATCTGTCACAGAAGATTCACCTTGAACAAGGTTAATAAAACGTCGGGCCAAAGTTACCTTTTCAGCTTCCGGCGCAAACTTCAATAAGAATCTTTCCCAGAATTGCTCCCAAGTAAGATCCGATTCGATAATCTCATAAACCAAAAGCTCATGCCAATCTAATGCTCTCTCTTGGAGCATACTAGGAGCCACTTGGACACGATGTAGATCAATATGAGTCATGTGAGAAAAGATGCGATCGCATGTTCTAAGCCAAGCTTGAACTTCAATAACACTTTCGGAACCCTTGAATTGCTTTCCACCCAAATTGGTATAATCACTTGTAACATCCCGCCTTTTTGTATGCTTTAGCAGACACATGTGCCGACTTAAACCATACCGAAGGGCAGATTGTTATGAGGTAAATAAGAAAAAAACAAAGAAAAAAACAAAATAGAATCTTACAGCGGAACTATAGAAAATAATAATCAAATAAATAGTTCATGAAGCTGTTTTACAAAACATTTGATTATACTTATACAATACATATCAGAGTTACACATACCAGCGAATAATAAATAATGCAGCGGAGTACATGATGCAGTGAAATATGAAAAATAATAATAATACAATCTTCGACTTCGTCCTCCAGCAATAAGGTCTTCGAATCCTTAAATGTTTAGGCTGACCCGATTGAATTGAAAAGACAAAACACTCGAGTCAGAACTAAAAGATCTTATGTAAGTTAAATCAACGGTAAAATATGGGTGGAGCAGCGTCAGAGATGTTTACGGGGTTGGACATCTCCTATCCAGTGTGAAACGTGAGTTTAGTAACTTAAGAGATGTTTGGGATTTACACCTCCTAAGAATCCACTAAACTATCTACTATGTAGTAATATACGCTATTATAATAATGTCTATTAGTAAAATAAACTTACCTTGAAATAGCATTAAGGGGTTATCCATATAGCCCTTAACACGTAATAGTCCCAGTAGTCCATCCAGCATCATGGTTCCTCGTGATCGGGAAGCCACCAGAGGATACTCTACGGGCTACGGAAGAAAATCAAACTCGTACAAGGAGCGATAGGGTTGGTGACACGACACAACTAGGCAATTCCAGGGTAAATATACCAATTATGTTTCCGGACCGGTGGTAACGTGTAGCAGCTACTACCGCCCACATCGAGCCACACCCCCAAAATCAAAGGGCCCAAATCAATCACAAAGTAATAGAATGGTATCGAATGAGTGTGTACGATGAAAGGTGCTACCTTCTTAGCCTGTCGATCGCTCCTATTTTAGCTACCTTATGCCAACTCACGGGAGTCGGGTCCACGTATATACCTCAAAGGAATGCCGCCGCTAACCTACTTCATTCTAGAATCTCCACCACGTACACGGTTGTTAAAGTGGTTTCTAAGTGGCAGAGAGTATGACAACGTCGCGGTCATTTTCAAAATAGTTTATACTTTAAAATCAGAATATAATATCCATTTCAGAACCATATAAATACGATATCATTTCCATTTCAAAAACCAAACCAATATGATATCATTTTATTAAAACCCAAATCAATATAATATCAATTTTATTTCAAATATATCCTTTCCAAAAATCATAGCACTTTCAACGTTATAACAATTCGAAATCAAAACACTTGAAATGTAACACTTTCAAATCATAATACTTTGAAATTCATAACTTTGAAACATAACTTCCACCACTTAAATGGTTAAAATATTACAATACTTTATACAATAAACCAGCTTCATCAATTTCATAAATCAATTCCAAAACAACTCGAATTTATAAATTTTAAATTTAATCAAATCTCAAATCATAAATTTCACTACGATTCAGTTTCCAAATTTTATCAATTTCAAAATAGATTTGATCACAGAATAAACCATTTCAAATTCAATATATTTCAAACTTTAAGTATTCAACAATTTCAAAACTAAGTTCGGTAATTAGGATTCAAAAATTCAATTTTCTATTATTTAGTCTTGAAATATTTTACATAATAAATCCATTATCATTTAAACAAAACTCAAATTTCAGATAACTAAATATTTCCTTCAATTTATTTATGCTTGAAATATTCATTTCATTCACCTTAAACCAAAATCAATTTGTAAACATCATTTCTTCTTAAAATACAAATTTGAATAAATTTCATGTCAAGCTTATTTGAGATTAATCCTTAAATAAATTCAATTTCAAATAAATCTCAAATTTATCTTCCAACTTTAATTTTATTTAAATTATTATAAACTCCATATTAAAATATAATTTAAATACTTAACCATGTTATCTTAAATAAAAAAGAAACTTATTATTAAGCTTATTCTTTATTAAAACAAGTTATACATAGCTAAAATCTTGGATAAAATAACATTTATATAATATCTAAAATCAATACTTATCTAAACTATATATTTCTTTACAAAACCATAGAAATCATTTCAAAATATTTTTATATATGGACTACGGTGTCTGTATATAATTTTCTATCCTATGGTCAAGTGATACAGATATTTGTCATTTCAATCCGTAATTTAAAATATAAATACGATTATTTATCATTTAAAACCGCAATCCCGAATGAAATAAAAATACATAACAACTTGCAGTTTATAATGATATAAAATACAACATCCATTTATCCAATATTAATCATCAAACATTTATCACAATCATCATCCAATTCAATCAATAACATTCATAGAGAACAGATAATAAATAACAGATATTTACTGGCGGTTTATATTCAATAATAAATTAAATAGCTATTTTATCTAAATAAATTCAAATAAACTGAGATGATGATTCAAAATATGTCAAACAGTCATAAATAAATTTCAAATCACATTATAAATCAACTTAACAAACACAAGAAAATTTAGAAGTTGCGAGTGTAATAAAACACTCACCTTTTGAATTTAAATTGAATTTAAATCCAATTTAAACCCAAAAATTGAATAGTCTCAGAATTCGTCCACACCAGCGTCAAAAAGTCTAAAGTCTCAATACGATCCTAGCGGAGAAAACCACGTGTGAAACAGACGTCGTATGTGAAAGTTATACGTATTAGAACATTAAATAAATTTGAATTATAAAATAAATAAATAAATAAAAATTATCATACACGTCGCCTGCAATCCTTGTTCCTAGTACCCTAGCACGCTGCCTAGCGAAAACGCGATCGAATAGGAACCGTGGCCGCCAACCCGTGTAAGGTAGCACGCCGCCACACCTTGGCCGGAGGCGCATCTCCACTTGTGCTCCACACGGGGCCCATCGACGCCGCGAAACACTCCACCATCGACCACCCTCAATGCAGCCGCCGCCTGCAACAACTGAACCCTAATCAATTAATCGAGGCAATCCAGCCGTTAACTCAACACGAAACCCACATGGACGTGATCCCCTCGGCTTCCTCCACAATACTGCATCCTCGAACCCATGATCAATCGAAGTTGGCCGTGAATCAATGGATGGCCATGAATTGTTCTTAAATTTCTAGACAGATAGAGGTTCAGATTGGAAAAATAATTACAGATCTGAGATACGCTCGTGAAGAGCTTCAAATCGATATATAATTCAAAAATATATTGAGGAGATTAAATTTTTGATTTGATTTTGAATTGCAAATGGATTTGGAATTGAGAATTTGTCTGCCACTGAGAAAGAGAAGCAACAGAAAGAATTGTACGTATAGAAAAATGAGAATAAGGAGTGGCTAGGGTTTACAACGAGGTGTATATAGGTAGGTCAGAAATAAAGATGAATTTACCCGATTTGATTGAACGATAATTGACCCGAAAAGCCGTTCTGCCTCCGAAACGAAAATGGGTCAAACGATATATCAAAATAGATGCTTTTGAATATTTTAAAGTCGATGGAACAGTTTTCAAGTCCAAATTCCATAGTATGAAGAAGATATGCAAAATTCAGTTTATTTAAAATTGATTTCAATTTAATTGATTTCTAGGCGTTTCGAGCCCTTACGATCAAACGACAAGTCCGATCATTATGAAACTTGAAATCCTACAATAATTCACCGTTACGGATCCGATGAAACAAGTTTCGTCGAAATCCAAGTCTGTGGCGAAAATGGCTATTTTTTAGGTTAATTAAATAATTTAATAGTAGATTAATTAATCACTTCTTCAATTCAAATTTAATTATTTACCATTTCTATCATTTCTGATTATAAATAAACTTATAATTCATTTACCAAAATTTCCATGTCAATCAAATAAGGATTTATTGAAAATTTATAGTTTTACCTTCAATTTAAGTAAATTCAAATAAATTATACTTAAATTTCAAATAAATTAATTCAATTTTTTTTCAATCTCTTTATTCATTCAATCATCATCTTATGGATAAATTTAACATTAGTATACATTGAGTTACCATAATAGTTTATAGTCATCAAATAAATTCATATTAACTTAGTATTTAATTACGTTTAATTGCAATGGATTTAGATATAATTCAATAGACTAACTAAATGTGTAAACTATTAGTGATTATCACCATTAGCCTAATTTAATCCCATTCATACTTTATTATCAACCAACAAATATTATAATTACTTATATAACATTGATTTTATCAAATTACAGTTTACTGTGTATTATTTCATCAATTTATATAACTTTGACTTTATTTCCTAATTTATTATTCACAATCAATTATAGCCTTACAATTGTTTTAATTAATTGAGATTGCGCTAAATTAGTTATTTATTAACTTGCATTAACATTCTTACATTTCATTACCGCTATTAATTCATTAGCAAATTACAAATTTTTATCTTTTCCTGATTTAATTACCAAATCTTATTAACTTAACAAATTTTAAACATCGAAAATTATGGGTCGTTACACTCTCCCCCACTCAAAACTTTTCGTCCCCGAAAAGAAAAAGGAGGGAAAAAGGAATTAAGTAAATAATACGTTTTATTCAAAAATATCAACTTATAAATAAATAAATTTACAAAATTAAATAATTTAAATAAAATATACCAATTTATAAAATTTAAATCTTTTTATACTCAAATTAATCAAGTTTGGAAAACATTTCCAAAAAATTTCTAAGTCCAAAATTTATGGAAAATTTCGATAGAGTCTCCTTTGTACGGAGAGGCTCGGAAGAAAATATAATATCAAATATAACAGTATATCACAATATCTCAAAATAATATATCCCAATAATGGAAAAAACAATATAATAGCATTATAAAAACCGTAATCCGAAAACGTACCTATTTGTCAGGCAAACAACGCTTAATTATGAAACCAAAAGCAGTAGCAATTACTTCCATAACCTGCATTTCGCTTATATAATCCAAGGAAATTAATAATTATATATGAGAAATATTCAAAGTTGTTTAAACCCCAAACAACCAAATCAATATAAAACAAGAATCACTTGCAATCACAACATATAACCATCATATGAAGTCAATAAAATCAACCAACCATGTATCCATAGCAAACAAAACAAATAGTTGTTCGGGTTTAAAACTGTAAATTGTACAGAATGGAAAATAAACTACTAAATGCACCATTTACTCGACAGTCTTAGATGAAACTAAATGGATTATTTATACATCCAAACCAATTTAAAATATCCTTGCCCAAACAGCCATAAAACAAACAAACAACAATTGCAAACAATAGATCAAGTTCATTCTTAATAATTTCATTTCATTATATTTATTGTTTGATTTCCTTTTCATTCATATAATGATTCATCTTTCTAATTTACATTTACTTCTTACAATTTTATTTCTATTCATTCATTGTGTTTATTTCATTTATTTGCACTTATACTTACATACGTTCATTTATCAATAGTATTCATGTTCCATCAATTTCTTAGAATTTCAATTTATTTACTTATGTATATAATCATTTATTTATAATACTTACCCTTCTATTATATTTAATTTTAGTAACATTTCAATTATAACTTAAATTATCACAATATATCATCAATTCTTATTTATTAAGGACTTCATTGAATACTTTCATTACTTTAAGTTTTACTTGTAAAATTTCCATTACATTTTCTTATTAGACATTTCAACTTTTAAATCTTTGGTAAGTCATATATATGCTTTTTTTAAGAATGCAATTGAAATTTATCCAAGTTTATCTCATTTCTTCAAATTAATTTAATGTTTACCACTTGTAATTTCATTTAGAGGTTTCACTTATTAGTTAAATTCCATTTCACTACACTAATTAAAATTATTAATTAACAGCAACTTAAGAACTAAATACCTGGTTTAATTTCAAATCATTTTAAAATAATAGATAAATGCATACACTTACAATTTATATATCCACTTATGTTTAAAATAATTTCAAATTTATATTTGTTTATCAAAACAAATCTACAGTAAAACAACTACAGTGGCCTTCCCACTTCAAACCTAGAAAATGAATGTCGATGATGCATGTACTCATCACCTGTAATATTCTGGGAATTTAGGCAATGTCTATTTAATAATTTCCATTAATAATTTTTCTAAAATGTGAAATATTGATTTAATATTCTAATTCAAACAAATATTATCTTTTGAAAATTAATAATTATTTAATTTGTTAAATGATATTCTTTTTCAAAGATAAAAATATTTAAATGGTAAAATTATCTTTCTAAGCTTATTCAAAGATATTTCATTTATAATGTATATATGCGTATACATTGTAAATAGGAGTTTTGATTTAAATTTAAATTTAATAAAGAATATTTATTTTTGAAAACATTCAAGCAAACATTTAAAATGTATAATTTTATAAAGAAGTTTATAAGTAAACATGTAATCATTTTAAAAGCTAATGATAATAAACATTTAAAACATGCTATAATAAATTAGAAATGGTTTTAGGATAAATTTAAATACATTTATAAATTTAGAATTTTCTTTTCATATTAAAATGCACATTTGTTTATCTTTTAAACTAATTGAAAGACACTTGTAAAACATTTGAGATAATAACCATAACAAGTGGCAAGCAAATTTATTTTTAGAATTTAATTATATTGACAAGAAAATATAATAAATGCATTTTTTGGTTCAAACCTTATTCTCATTTGAATCCGAAGAATCAGATTTGAGCAAAATTCCAAAACAATGCATGTTTTAAAATTTCTGCAAACCAAATGTAAAATCAAAATATAAATCAAAATCTGCATACATCTTCAAATCTGCAAAATCTATCTATATCTAAATTCTGCAAAATCGAACTTCAACTCTTTCTCAAAGCATATGGAAGTGGTTCTGCATCAAACTGGAAGTTCTACTTCAATTCAAAATTTAGGAAGGTCTGCATGCATGTTCAAACAGTTTACACCATCAAGTTAAAACAATTTCAGTAATCAAATCTGGAAGTGAACTAGCAATTGCAAAACTCAGGTTTCATCTAGCAATCAGGTTCTAGGAAATGGTGAAAATGTTTCTCTGAATTGTTCTCTGCATAATTACAGGTGATTAACTTCTTTTTAATGACTTAAGTAATCTGGTTTCTTGATTTAAGTAGGAAAATAAATATGTTTTTGCATTTATATATTGTTAAAATTCTGCGTGTTGGGAAACAGGGTATCTGCATGTTTGTGAAATACTGTAATACACCTCTGTATTTAGAATTTTAAACTCAGGTTGATTCAAAATTCAACCCCACTTGATCCACTAGTGTTATGACCTAGAATCTAACAAAATATGTTTGTTTTATCATAAAGTAAATTTAAAAAAAAAACTGAATTTAAGCTAAACAAGGTAGAATTGGTTTGAAACTAAAAAAAAAAAAAACAACAGAACAGTCAATGCTTAATAGGGGTGAAATTTCAAACATCTTAAAATATTAATTCAGGTTTATAAATTGAATACTTACCTAAAATTAGGATTTTTGAACTAAATTCACATTTTCTAGTTAAGAATGGATTAGGCATTTCTGGTTTGACTGTATTGGGATTTTGAGTTGCCTCTGGCAATCCACTTGATCTGGGAGTTTGTGGTGCTTCCTGGAGATGCATGGGTGGTCGGGGTGTCTGGGAAAAATGGCCAATGGTGATGGAATTCATCGAGGAGGTTGCCGTAGTGGATTTTTGTTTAGAACCCTAGTTTAACTAGGCTAAGTTGCTCGATCGACTACGTCATCTACGATCGACCGAGTGTAGTGACGTTTTGAGGGATGGTAGTTGGGTCATAGACGAGGCTAGGGCCGGAGTTGTAGAATTTACGGTGGTCGAAGGATCATGGGTGAAGGGTTGATAGGTTTGGGGTTTATTGCATTCTGCTGTTCCAGGTTTGGATGTGCTATCTCGAATTCGATTTCGAGGGTAAGAATTCGATCTGATGATTGAATAAAGGGGATTGATCGATTTTGGAGGTGGAAAGATCAATGTTGACGATCGGAATCTGCCGTGGTGATGGTGCATGTGCACAGAGCACTGTGTAGAGGTGAAGCTGCTTAGTTCTGTTTTGTATTTGAGTTGAGGGTGATCGACTCGAAGTAAGTTAGTGGCGAACCCGAAGTGCAATATAATTTAGCTCGAAGTAATACAGAGGAGGCTCGAGTAATGTTAAGTAGCAGGTTTTGCAAAACAAACAGAACCTGTTTTCCAGTTTTTTTTTAAAATTAAAACAAAGGTTTTGGATGCAAACTAAAATATAAACTAAAGATTTAAAACCTAAATTTAAAATTTGAATGCAATCGGTTTAAACCTTAGGTTTTGAAATAATTTAAATTTTGAAACTTTAGTTTGGTCTTAAGCATAATCAGGAAAAGTCTGTTTACAGTTTTAAATTTTAAAAGTTAAAGTTTAAAATGTAAACTTAAATTAGAACTTAGGTTTTGAAAACTGAAATTTAAATATGAATTCGAATAAGTTGAATCCTGATTTTTAGAAATAATTTAAATTCAGAAAATTTAAGTTTGGGTTTTAAATTGAAACAGAAACCGTTTTCTGTTTTTTAAAACAATTTTTTTTTTAAGTAAAATGTAAATTGTAAGTTGAAGTTCAAAAGCTGGAATTTTTTTAAACCTGAAAATTTAAAATATAAAATCAATAGTTTAAAATCTTGGATTTTGAAATTTTTGAATTCAGGAAGTTTAAGATGTTTTAAAACAAAACAGAAAACTGTTTTTCTGTTTTTTTTTAAATTTAAAAGCAAAATTTGAAAGTGCAACTGGAGTTTTAAACAGAAGTTTAAATCTGGAAACTAAAATATGAAATTTAGAGTAGATGAATCCGAGTTTGCATTTAATTTAAGTCTGGGAATTTAGAATTTAAACATTTAAAGTATAAAAGAACATTGGTTTTGAATTTAAACTATGGGTTTTAAATTTGTGAAATAAAATTTTAAGATAAGTTTAAACTTAACACTTAATTTTTATAATTAAGGGTTAATTAATGAGTTATTAATGATTAATTAATTTGAAATTAACAATGATTTAAAATAAGTTAATTATTTTAGAAAAAAATAATTAATGAATTGTTGATAGTTAATGAAGGTCATTAACTAAGGATTATTTAATAATTTATTTATGTAATTAATTTTAATTATTAATTAGATTAATTAATTTAAAGATAATTATTTGTGTAATATAATTACTTATGGAAGTAATTAAGGAAATTAATTACTAATTGTAATTAAGTAAGTTTAATTTGATTAGATTAAGTTAATTAATTCAGTTTAATTAATTTAAATTAATCATTTGAGGATTGTGAAGTATAATTACTTAATGTAATTAAATGAAGAGAAATTTCTTAGGAAAGTAATTAATGGGTAATTACTGAATGTAATTAATTGAAGTAATTGGATGATGAAAGTAATTTGAGTGTAATTACTTTGTGAATTAATCAGGGGATTAATTAAAGGTAATTAATTAAGAGTAATTAATTTATTTGGTGAAGTAATTAAGGGTAGTTAACTACTGAATGTAGTTAATCAAGGGTTTAATTGAGATAATAAATTAAGGAGTAATTTATTAATGGAGTAATTAAGTGAAGTTAATTACTGTTGTTATTAATCAAGGATGATTAATAATTATGATTAGAAATTAATTAATAAAGTAATTGTAAGTTAATTACTGTATTAGGTTATGGATAATTAGTTTGTGAAATTAAATTAAGAGTTAATTACTTAAGTGTAATTTAAGGGATAAATAGAATGATATGGGAAGCCTTTGATTAATTGTTATCCCTAATATGTGTTCGTGATGCTATGTGATAAGATATGTTTAATTTAAACTGTGATGACGTGGTTTTCTATTGATGATGAATTACTGTGATATCCTGTATTTAAAAGTTGAATTGTATTTCACTTGGATAATTTAAGTTAAATTGACATTGGGTTCGAAAAGACCGGAGTCGGGTACTAGTAAATACCCGAAACCACTTCGATTCATTTTAGATTGATTTGTGAAATTAATAAGCTGGTTTGGATTGATTTAAGTGAATTAGACCATTTAATCTAAGTTTTGATACTTAGAAATTGATGTGTGATATAAGTGATGTCTATAATGACTTGTGAAGTTATAAATGATATATGTACCCCGGGTTTTATATGTTGCATGATTTTGTATTCTACGTTAGATGGGTTTACTCACGCCGGTTTCCAGCCTGACCCAGGTGTTACTTTGATGTAATGCTCGGGTCAGACCGAGTATTACAGATTTTCAGGTAAGGACGTTCTGGAGCTAAGGAGACGAGCTGGATGGCAGGAACGTATGAGGTGTTTCGCTGTATTTATCTGGGACAAGTTAGTTTTAATTGTCCGGTATTTGTACAGTGATGTAACTCTGATGTATAAAATTATAAGTGCAATGATATAGTTCTTCTTGTAAAACTATTATTTATGTGATATTATATTTTATCCGCTGCGAATGTGAGATTGTGTGTTTCTTTTCTGTTCTTCTTCTATCTCTTTCTTCTTTCTCTTTCCTCTTTTCACTAACTATCTGGAAATTTCGGGATCGAAATTTCCGGGTCGTTACATTTGGTATCAGAGCAGAAGGTTAAGTGAGAATCTTGGCTCTGTTGGGAATTACTCATTAAGGATAGGGTAAGTGGTACCCTATAATGAGTTGAGTGTATAAATATGAGAGAGCGTAATTGTTATTTACTTATATAAAGGTTTTTAAATGATTTCAAAAGTAAATGAATCTTATATAAGAAATAGATTATCTATTATATTAAGGAAATTGGTTGTGGTATTAATTAAACTAAAAGTAATAGTAAGAATTAAGTGGTAATAATTACAACCAAATTGAAATTAAATTTAAAGACAAATTTGAAATGAATTCAATCCAAAATTAAATTCTGAATTCGGAAAAGGTTTCAGGATAAGAATAATCAATTAATTTAAGTAATTAATTAAACTTTATTTAATGATATTAATTAATGGATTATAATTGAAAATGATAAATAAAAAGGGAGTTACTTAATGAAGTAACTAGAGGTAAGTAATTTAAGGGACAATTATTTAATGAAGATAATTAAGAAATAAGTAAATTACCGAATGTGATTAATTGGAATTAATTGGTGATGTAATTAATTTAAAAAAACAATAAATAATATTATTTAATGCAATTGAATGAAATGGTCCTATTTCAAACAAGAGTTGTTTGAAAATTTAAAATAAATTTGTTTTGAATAAAAACCAAAGGTGGTTTAAATTTTTTAAGTATAACTTGGTATGTAAAAGAAATTAATACGGATACATGTGGATATACATAATATCAAAGGTGATTGGAAATAAACTCTAAATGGTAAGTTTTGAATTTGGAATAAGATATGATACCCAAAAGTGATAAGTTTTTTTTTTGAACTTAATAAGTGGAAAGATTATTAATGTGAAGTTTAGAATTTGAAATGGAAGTTCAAATTGGGTAAGGTTGACTGGATAAGTAAGTTGAGTTTGACTTGGAAAAAAAGTTAAATAAGTTTGAATGATCAACCTGATTTGAAAATTTCAAGATGAAATTAGGATTTAACTTGGAAAGTTAAATGGTTAATTTGAAGTTGGAGTTTGTGTGATATCAAAATGGGATTGAGATCTGAAAATTGGAAATTGATGGATGTTTTAAAATGAATTGAGTGATATCATCCAATTGTTATTAAAATCTTTAAGTTGTGAATTGGAATTGTTTAAATGAATGAGAGATGGAGAATGGTAATCCATTGTTGAGATAAAAGGTAAATTGATTTAAAGGAATTAAATCAACATTTGAAGTGTTAACTCGAATTTATATAATTCGAGATGGTTTAAATCTGGAATTTGAATTGAAAATTTATTCAAATTGAATTTGATTCAAAGTAATTGAAATTGTGATTGAAGATGTGTGAGTATAAGATTCAAATGGAAAATTTGAATTAGATTAATTGGAAGCAATTTGTAGGTTCAATTTGAAATTAGTCCAAATTGATTTGAATAATTTGAAATTGTAATTAAAGTTGAATAGTTTTAAATTCAAATGGAATTTGAATTGAATTTGGAAAGAAATCGAGAATAGTTCAACTTGATTTGGAAATGGAATTTGAAATTGGGATTAATTCAAGACTGGAGATGAAATGGATTGGAATTGAAGTGGGTTCAATTGAATGGATATTAGTCCAAAGTGATTGGAAATAACTTGGGATTGTAATTAAAGTTGAATATGTTTAAAATCAAATGGAATTTGATTTAAATTTGAAAAGGAGTTGAGAATTAATTCAACTTGAATTGTGAATAAATCAATTTCAATGGAAATTGAGGTTATTTAAATTGGAATTGGGTAAATTTAAATGGAAGTGGAATTTAAATTGAATTGGTTTGTAATGGAGATTGGGAAGAGAACAGTTTTGACTCTGGACTATTTTTAATATGAATTGTTTTAATATAAACCTATTTTTCCAAGCTATTTATTATATATACAACATTTCTTCTAAAAGACAAGCTATCTTATATTTGTTTTACAATTATTTTTGAAACTATTTAACAATTTTCCAACTGTTTTATAAACTAGTTACTATATTTCAACTATTTTACAAAACTAATTACTATCTTACTATTATTTTGCAAGTATCTACAATTTCTATAATTATTTCAAGCTATTTTTTTTAAACTATTTTACACTTATTTTACAAACTAGTAATTGTTTTCCAACTACTTATCTATTTTTAACTTTTCAAGCTATTTTCTAAATTTAAACTGGACAGAGTTTAAACTGTTATTGGTTAAATACCCAATCGAGATAAGAATAGAGGTGATAAACAAAATGGATTAAAGCAATTGTAAGTGAAAGAAAATTTAAGTGAATGTGAATAGAAATGGAAATTGATTTGGCCAATAACCAATAAAGATAAATACGTAGGGTGTACGTATGTTATTCTATTCGCATAGTGATTTGATCCAGATTCGAGCACAGAATTTCGAGATAATTTTATCGATCCGAGTGGGATTTTTCACCCGATTTTCGACGGCGAACTAGGATATGGGTTGTTGATTAGTTCTGGATTTCTCTATCATAGTTATGACTATGCAAGGAGAATGAAGGTTTCTGATCAAGAAACTAGATCTGAGTCCGCACTAGGAAGTCGGGTGGACGATACTAGTTCGGAAGTGAAATTGTGTGATCGAGTGAGCGATCAGATTGGTATAGCGTACGGATGATATGTGTACATCGTATGGATTGGAATGAAAATGGTATTGAAAAGAGTTTAATCCAAATTGAATATCTGATTTTGAGTAAACAAAGTTAAATATCTTTGTTTTATAAAATGAAACTCCCCTTATTGAATCTTTTGCCAAAAGAAAAGGGTTTTTGGAAGTGTTTAAAGTATAAAAGGAGTTTTACACAGGTTTGAAATGATCCAAAGTTTTAAAATTTTTATATATCTGTATCTATATATAAAGGATCATATGAGGATTTTGGAAAAAGGTTTTGGGAACCTATGGATTTGGAAAGGCTTTTGATTTTTGGGTGAAATCAATATGAGAATTTGGAAAGCCTAGTTTGAGACTTATCGATTTTGGGATAATCGATTTTGTGTAAAGGAGCTTTGTATGATATCATACTAGGTGTATGATTTGAAGATACTATATATGTATAGTATAAAATGTTTTGATGATGGCTCTGGGGAAAAAGGCGCTCCCTTGGAATGAACTTCTCAGGAGTACCATTGGGTGGTGCTGCCTTGAGCCCCAAAGGGGGTTCTAAAGTTGATCCTGTGAGGAATCCGGACTAAACTAGTTCCTGGGGATTGTGAGTAGAGTATACCATAGCGAAAGTCGTGTGTGTCACTGAGAGCCAAGGTCTACGTTTGATTTTATATCGGTAGACCGCGACCTATGGTATAACATAGCGAAAGTCGTGTGTGCCGCCGAGAGCCAACGGTCTGCGTTTGATTTTATATCGGCAGACTGCGACCTATGTAGGAGTGGAGAGGTTTCATTTCGACAACGAAAATCAGAGGGCCGCTGAGAGCCTGCAGTTACATGGACTTTTGCTGCGACGGCAACGTAACCCTGGGTGTAACTGTGATCTGTTGTGTGGGGATTCACGGCGTAATCGAGAGGTCGCTGAGAGCCTGTAGTTACATGGACTTTTGCCGCGACGGCAACGTAACCCTGGATGTAACTGTGACCATGGATGGGGGTGATGATTTCCAGAGCATTCTCACCAAAAATATATCCTCTATTTTCAAAAATTGATTTCTATATTTTCAATAAAAATTATTTTCAAAATATTTTCACTGGATGTGGAAAACGAGTCTGCTATGCACTTGTAGATTTTCAGTCATACGCCTGATCAACGTATGACCGAATTTCTATGAGAACGAGGATGGACTTGTTGAGACATCGAGTTATAAAAGTATTTTTATAGAAACTATTTTGGCAATATTATATAGATTTTAAAAGTGTTTTAAAATGATCAAAGAATATTTTAACTGATTCTAAATATTTAATAAATTCTGGCTTTTGTCCTTTTCGAGGACGAAAAGATTCTAAGGGGGAAGGAATGTAATATTCCGGGAATTTAGGCAATGTCTATTTAATAATTTCCATTAATAATTATTCTAAAATGTGAAATATTGATTTAATAATCTAATTCAAACAAATATTATCTTTTGAAAATTAATAATTATTTAATTTGTTAAATGATATTCTTTTTCAAAGATAAAAATATTTAAATGGTAAAATTATCTTTCTAAGCTTATTCAAAGATATTTCATTTATAATGTATATATGCGTATACATTGTAAATAGGAGTTTTGATTTTAATTTAAATTTAAATTTAATAAAGAATATTTATTTTTGAAAACATTCAAGGAAACATTTAAAATGTATAATTTTATAAAGAAGTTTATAAGTAAACATGTAATCATTTTAAAAGCTAATGTTAAATAAACATTTAAAACATGCTATAATAAATTAGAAATGGTTTTAGGATAAATTTAAATACATTTATAAATTTAGAATTTTCTTTTCATATTAAAATGCACATGTGTTTAGCTTTTAAACTAATTGAAAGACAATTGTAAAACATTTGAGATAATAACCATAACAAGTGGCAAGCAAATTTATTTTTAGAATTTAATTATATTGACAAGAAAATATAATAAATGCATTTTTTGGTTCAAACCTTATTCTCATTTGAATCTGAAGAATCAGATTTGAGCAAAATTCCAAAACAATGCATGTTTTAAAATTTCTGCAAACCAAATGCAAAATCAAAATATAAATCAAAATCTGCATACATCTTCAAATCTACAAAATCTATCTATATCTAAATTCTGCAAAATCAAACTTCAACTCTTTCTCAAAGCATATGGAAGTGGTTCTGCATCAAACTGGAAGTTCTACTTCAATTCAAAATTTAGGAAGGTCTGCATGCATGTTCAAACACTTTACACCATCAAGTTAAAACAATTTCAGTAATCAAATCTGGAAGTGAACTAGCAATTGCAAAACTCAGGTTTCATCTAGCAATCAGGTTCTAGGAAATGGTGAAAATGTTTCTCTTAATTGTTCTCTGCATAATTACAGGTGAGTAACTTCTTTTTAATGACTTAAGTAATCTGGTTTCTTGATTTAAGTAGGAAAATAAATATGTTTTTGCATTTATATATTGTTAAAATTCTGTGTGTTGGGAAACAGGGTATCTGCATGTTTGTGAAATACTGTAATACACCTCTGTATTTAGAATTTTAAACTCAGGTTGATTCAAAATTCAACCCCGCTTGATCCACTTGTGTTATGACCTAGGATCTAACAAAATATGTTTGTTTTATCATAAAGTAAATTTTAAAAAAAAAACTGAATTTAAGTTAAACAAGGTAGAATTGGTTTGAAACTAAAAAAAAAAAACAACAGAACAGTCAATGCTTAATAGGGGTGAAATTTCAAACATCTTAAAATATTAATTCAGGTTTATAAATTGAATACTTACCCGAAATAAGGATTTTTGAACTAAATTCACATTTTCTAGTTAAGAATGGATTAGGCATTTCTGGTTTGACTGTATTGGGATTTTGAGTTGCCTCTGGCAATCCACTTGATCTGGGAGTTTGTGGTGCTTCCTGGAGATGCATGGGTGGTCGGGGTGTCTGGGAAAAATGGCCAATGGTGATGGAATTCATCGAGGAGGTTGCCGTAGTGGATTTTTGTTTAGAACCCTAGTTTAACTAGGCTAAGTTGCTCGATCGACTACGTCATCTACGATCGACCGAGTGTAGTGACGTTTTGAGGGATGGTAGTTGGGTCATAGACGAGGCTAGGGCCGGAGTTGTAGAATTTACGGTGGTCGAAGGATCATGGGTGAAGGGTTGACAGGTTTGGGGTTTATTGCATTCTGCTGTTCCAGGTTTGGATGTGCTATCTCGAATTCGATTTCGAGGGTAGAATTCGATTTGATGATTGAATAAAGGGGATTGATCGATTTTGGAGGTGGGAAGATCAACGTTGACGGTCGGAATCTGCCGTGGTGATGGTGCATGTGCACAGAGCACTGTGTAGAGGTGAAGCTGCTTAGTTCTGTTTTGTATTTGAGTTGAGGGTGATCGACTCGAAGTAAGTTAGTGGCGAACCCGAAGTGCAATATAATTTAGCTCGAAGTAATACAGAGGAGGCTCGAGTAATGTTAAGTAGCAGGTTTTGCAAAACAAACAGAACATGTTTTCCAGTTTTTTTTAAATTAAAACAAAGGCTTTGGATGCAAACTAAAATATAAACTAAAGATTTAAAACCTAAATTTAAAATTTGAATGCAATCAGTTTAAACCTTAGGTTTTGAAATAATTTAAATTTTGAAACTTTAGTTTGGTCTTAAGCATAATCAGGAAAAGTCTGTTTACAGTTTTAAATTTTAAAAGTTAAAGTTTAAAATGTAAACTTAAATTAGAACTTAGGTTTTGAATACTGAAATTTAAATATGAATTCAAATAAGTTGAATCCTGATTTTTAGAAATAGTTTAAATTCAGAAAATTTAAGTTTGGGTTTTAAATTAAAACAGAAACTGTTTTCTGTTTTTTAAAACTAAATTTTTTTTTAAGTAAAATGTAAATTGTAAGTTGAAGTTCAAAAGCTGGAATTTTTTTAAACCTGAAAATTTTAAACATAAAATCAATAGTTTAAAATCTTGGATTTTGAAATATTTTGAATTCAGGAAGTTTAAGATGTTTTAAAACAAAACAGAAAACTGTTTTTCTGTTTTTTTTTTAAATTTAAAAGCAAAATTTGAAAGTGCAACTGGAGATTTAAACAGAAGTTTAAATCTGGAAACTAAAATATGAAATTTAGAGTAGATGAATATGAGTTTGAATTTAATTTAAGTCTGGGAATTTAGAGATTAAACTTTTAAAGTATAAAAGAACATTGGTTTTGAATTTAAACTGTGGGTTTTAAATTTGTGAAATAAAAATTTAAGATAAGTTTAAATTTAAAACTTAATTTTTATAATTAAGGGTTAATTAATGAGTTATTAATGATTAATTAATTTGAAATTAATAATGATTTAAAATAAGTTAATTATTTTATAAAAAAATAATTAATGAATTATTGATAGTTAATGAAGGTCATTAACTAAGGATTATTTAATAATTTATTTATGTAATTAATTTTAATTATTAATTAGATTAATTAATTTAAAGATAATTATTTGTGTAATATAATTACTTATGGAAGTAATTAAGGAAATTAATTACTAATTGTAATTAAGTAAGTTTAATTTGATTAGATTAAGTTAATTAATTCAGTTTAATTAATTTAAATTAATCATTTGAGGATTGTGAACTATAATTACTTAATGTAATTAAATGAAGAGAAATTTCTTAGGAAAGTAATTAATGGGTAATTACTGAATGTAATTAATTGAAGTAATTGGATGATGAAAGTAATTTGAGTGTAATTACTTTGTGAATTAATCAGGGGATTAATTAAAGGTAATTAATTAAGAGTAATTAATTTATTTGGTGAAGTAATTAAGGGTAGTTAACTACTGAATGTAGTTAATCAAGGGTTTAATTGAGATAATAAATTAAGGAATAATTTATTAATGGAGTAATTAAGTGAAGTTAATTACTGTTGTTATTAATCAAGGATGATTAATAATTATGATTAGAAATTAATTAATAAAGTAATTGTAAGTTAATTACTGTATTAGGTTATGGATAATTAGTTTGTGAAATTAAATTAAGAGTTAATTACTTAAGTGTAATTTAAGGGATAAATAGAATGATATGGGAAGCCTTTGATTAATTGTTATCCCTAATATGTGTTCGTGATGCTATGTGATAAGATATGTTTAATTTAAACTGTGATGACGTGGTTTTCTATTGAAGATGAATTACTGTGATATCCTGTATTTAAAAGTTGAATTGTATTTCACTTGGATAATTTAAGTTAAATTGACATTGGGTTCGAAAAGATCGGAGTCGGGTACTAGTAAATACCCAAAACCACTTCGATTCATTTTAGATTGATTTGTGAAATTATGTAACGACCCAGAATTTTTAATAATTAAAATTTGAATATTTAATTAATTTTAAATATTAATAAGTGGATTTATAAGTCGAATAAATTTTATTTTGACTTATTGGATTTAATTGAATAATTAAATCGATAATTTAATATGTTAAATTATGGAAATAATTGAAAATCGAGTTAAATATGATTGAAAATGATTTGTAAAATTTTGTTTTATCATGTTGAAGTTAGAATGATATTTTAGAACTTTTAAAATCGAATTAGAAGTTAATTTGTGAAAATTGAATATTTTAATATTAAAATCGACTAGTGAAAATAGTCAATTTTTGAACAGTCTCAGAATTGAACGAAACCTGTTCCATTGGATCCATAATAGTTAGTTATTACCGGATTTCAAATTTCGTGTCAATCGGAGTTATCGTTTGATCGTGGCAGCTCGAAACGCATCGAATTATTTTTAATTTTAATTTGGCGAGTTAAAATAGCCATTTTTCAAAAAGTCTCGGATTACGACGAAACCAGTTTCATCGGATCTGTAATGTGATATTATTGTAAGGTTTCAAATTTCGTGTCAATTGGATTTACCGTTTGTCCGGTACAAATTAAAACGCCTAGAAAATCGTTTAAATCGGTTTAATTCAAATTGAACGTTTGTTGCCATAACTCGCACAGATGTCCGAATTAGCTTTCGAAACCTGTTCCATTGTGTCCGGAACGCGGGATAAATCCTAGGAACGTCAGTTTCGGCGCGTGAATCGGAGTTCGGAATTTCCGGATTGAATAGTGTTTGAGAATTTCCTTATAAATAGCCCCTACCCTTCATAAAATAAAATATAAAAAAAATACTAAAACCCTAACCCTAGCCGCCACCCCCTTTCACCAATGGCCAAAAAACACCCACGTTCCTCCCTCAGTTACTCCCAATCCATTCATCGATTCAACGAAGCTTCAACACGAGAATTGTAGATGGTCTTGAGTACTTTCAATCCATACGGTTACTTCGTCAAATCGTCAACCAGAGGGGCAGCTATGGGGGGCTGATTGTGGCCAGTTGCGCACGCAACTCGAGGAGGAGGAGGGGGCCGAGCTTTGCAAGGTGGTGGCCGAGTATAGTACGTGTCGTGCTCTTCACAATGCAACTTCCTAATCGTGCTATAGTTCAACGTGGAGGCCGAATTATTTAACCCTAATTTCGTTGTGATGGGTTCCTACGTGTTGAGCATCACCTGTAGAAGTTGCGTGAGAGGGAGAAAGGGGTGCACGGTCCAGATGAAGAGGCAGCGGATCCAAGGGCTGTGGCATGTTAGGGTATTAAAATTATAGAGTTATGTTGTAATTAGTTATATAAAAAAATCGAGTAAACTTCAAATATTCATATCTTTTTCATACGAGGTCGAAAACGCGCGAAACCAGTTGCGTTGGAATCGTATGGACGAGCACTACGCGATGGAGTTGGATTGGAGTCGTTTGGAGTTAGTGAGAATTTTGGGTAAAATTAAACGTCCGTTTAATTTTATTCGAGATAAATCGCTAAAACGAAATTGAAATCAAGGTGAGAACTTCTCACTCAATCGAATCAGTTTCAATTTTATTTTAAATAGTTAGATTTAAAATATTTGAATGCATGTTTGAATGATGATTGATATCTATTGATTGTTAAAATAGACATTATACGCCGTTAGTAAGTGGATGTTATTTATTAAAAACATATACCGCGAATATTTCATAAACAGTGAAATTGGTATTATATATAATAGCAATATATATATATTGGCATATGCATATATTGGAGTTATTGATTTCCCGCATTTGTATAGCGGATGAGACCCTATTGCGCCGTCTATTAAGCGGATAATATTTTAAATCCCATATACCGCGATAATTTCGTACTGGAGTGGATTTGGTATTGTGCTAATGTCTGTGGATGCAGGAAAACAGGTTGGAGGGATCTAACTGGATTCCTCAACAGCTTTTATTTGATTTCAGATATTTTGATATTTGATGGATTATCATATCGATATATGATATCGTTGTTGTCGTGATTGGCTATTTGGTATGTAGCGTCATTGGACCAAATTTTGGAATTTTAAAATGATTTTAAAGTGATTTTTGAAAGTATACGTGTATAAAATATTTTGGAATTGATCCATTTTAAATAAATAAACGTATAAATTTTAATGTTATAAAAATTATATTTTTGAGAAATATAGTTAAAAGGTTGATTTTTGAAAATATGAGGCTAATGATTTTATAAAATAGTAAAATCGGGATTTTTGAAATTATTGTGAAAAGTTTAAATATAGGATTTATAAAATTTAATTATTTTATAAATCAAGAGAATGATGAAGTTTTTAAAGGAGTTTAAAAACGTTTTAAAGATTAATATGAATTGATTTATATAAGAGATTTATAAATGGATATTTATAAATTGAAATATTGACATTATAAAACGAGTTTTTATAAGTGTTTGAATGAAGTGAAAATGGATTGCATAAGTGAATGGAATTTATAAAATTATAAATGGTGAAGTTATAAATGAAATTTATAAATAGTAAGATTTATAAATTTTGTGAAATTATTAAAGAATATATTTGGATGAATAATTGAATCTTATAAGTTATAAGATTTATAATTATGAAGTTTAAAAGAACGATTTTGTAAAATAATCGTTTTATAAGTATTTAACTTATAATATGAACCTTTGGTATATAATTGAGTTATGAATTGAATAAAGGATAATGAAGGAATTTATAAACATTGTTTTATAAATTCGCAAACGACTTATTTTGATAAGAAAATTGTTATAACCTATTTATGGAGTTATATTCACATTTTTGGCTGTGAATAATCCTTTGAAATAAAAGGAATGGAAGTGATGAAAATTGTTAACGTAGTTTATTCACGTTTTTGAATAGTGAATAATATGTTAAAGAAAATTGTTTTGAATGAGATGTTTAAATTGAATTAAAACGATCTAACGATGTTTTAAATATGTTGAGATTCGAAACCATAGATGTCAACATTCATTGTTGAAATAGACGTTTTCGAGAAATAGAAGGAAATGGTGGAGTATAACACTGTTGTTATAGTAAATGATTTCCGAAAGGAAATGTTTTGCATAGTATTGGGATTTACATATCTATTTTTAATTTTGAATCCCTATACTAGTGATTTTGGGTTGTCGTAACGATGTTTTACGTAACATTCGTTTTGGCCCAAATAAATATGTTAAAAGAATGATTTCCTTAAAGAATGAAATATATACCTAATCTCGATTTAAGTATATTGGATATTTTCTAAGTGTTGAAAATAAATAAAAATTTGTGAATTACTTATGAATAAGTAAGTATGGAAATGTTTTCCAATATAAAGGGAATCTTTTGAGAATTTATCTTTTTGAAGATAAATTGAAAAGGAATATTGAAATGAATAATTGAAATCGAATATTCATAGATATTTTGGATTATAAATTCACTAAGGAATTTATAAAGGAAAGTGGAATTTGTTTAAAAATAAATATTGATTTATTTTTGAAGTGTGAAAATTATATATCTAGTAAAGATATTTTGGAAAAAAAATAATTTGGAAAATTATTTGGAATCTGGTGATGTGTGCATATCCATGATAGTTCAATAACCGACTATCAATATTTCCCTTTGAATGGGTATTTGTTGTGATTTGCTTGAATTTGAATGCCACACTTATTTTTGAATAAGCGCTCACTATTCGGGTTAACCGGGAAAGGACCATGGGGTCGTATAACCCATTCCGAATATGTGATACGTCGTTATGAATTGCATTTGATGACCGGTGTTGAAGACCGGATATTTGCGAAAGCGATAGGATGACCTATCGATTGTCTCTGCACTGGGTCGCTCCTGGTATAGAGATTTCCTAAGTGATGGGAAATTCGATCGGGATTGTGAATACCCGGATTGCAAGGGCTTCGTGAGAAGTGCCTTCGGTTCTGTTCGAGCCCGGAACAGACTTGTATGGATTGTATGTTTGACATTACAAATTGAGATATAAAGCAGATTTCTTTCAAATATATTTCTGTTGGTGGCGGAGAATTTATTCTTTTAGCTTAACACCCTTCTCTGAGACGTACGAGCTCAGAGGTTATGTAGTTGAATGTTATCAGCGATATATTCCCAATTTGGTAATGTGACATGCTGAGTGTTGCTGTAAATGATCATTGTGTTGATTATTTGTGATAGGATCGTTTATTTGATCGTCTATCTTGGTGATCATTTCTATGATCATTTGTTGACCCAAAGCATGGCTTTTGTATAAAGTATGTTTTTGTGGACGTGACTTCGTCGAGCCTCACACCCCGTGAATGGTCAAAACAGGAAAGATGCGGCAAGGTTATGAGGGGTAGCGCCCTTTAGGATATGTGCATTTCCTTCTGGAAAAGGGTGGTATCATGGTATGGAGCCCAGATACTTACTCATGTTGAAAACACTTTATGATTGTGTGAATTGATTGCGAGCGCTCGGTGAAAGGTCCCAAAGGACCGGGGGATGGCATATTCGGTCAGTTGTTACTCAGTTAGGGGTAACCCGGCCTTGTGTTGGTAGAGATCCGGTTTGGTTCTCGGGAATGTCCATCCAGAGGCATTCTCATGTGGCAATGGGAAGTTCCTTGGCCTGATCATTCGTTGGAAATCCAAAGAAACAATACGAGACTTGTACGGTTTTAGTTGTAGAACCTGCCATTTAATATGGTAGCTATAGTAAGCATACTATAATGGTACCTATGCTGGCTAAGATTTATACTCTACTTTCGAAATGTCTTCTACACTATGCACTAGCAATAATATCAAATGTTTCTTTTTAAATGCGTATCAAGCATCTTTGACTATCATAAGGAGAAATCTCCTCCAAGTCTGCATTTGCATTGTGTGTGTGGCGGGAGGTCTTATGGTAGTCTCATTTTTAAAAGCATTGCGAACTGAATTTAAAAATATTCCTCTATTTTGTTTTCAAAGATAAATAAACTGTTTTGAGTTCTCACACCAGTCACATGACTGACTCGGAGTTTATTGTTTTCCTTCCTAAACTCTGGGTGCCCACCAATTTCCACACGGGCAGTCGAGAGTTAGGTTTATCAGGATTTTCTGGATATTCTGGAGTTGCTGGAGGCAAGCTGGATGGCATGGCGTATTACCAGTTTATAGTATTTCTTTTTCCGCTGCACTGTTTGTTGTATGTTGTTGTACACTCTGATGATGATATGATGTAATGTAATGTATAAAATGTAATAACTGATATAGTTCTTTGTTTAAAGATTATTCATTTATTATTATATGTTGTTCCGCTGCGAATTGTGAGATTCTGTTATTGTTGTGTTGTGTTCTGTTCCGTTCTATGTTCTTCTATTTTCTTTCCTCTCTACTTATTCTCTTTCCTCTCTATTTTTCTATCTTCTCTCTCTTCTTATGTCTTTTCTTCTTTCTTAAACCATAACATTTCGGGTTTCCGGCCTTCGATTTCTCGGCAGTCGATAAAGTGAGTATCGATATTGAATTTTCGAAAGTCGAAAATTTCCGGGGCGTTACGTTTTGGTATCGGAGCATATGGTTAAGCGACAACCATGGTTCTGTTGGGTATTACTCATTAGAGATAGAGTCAGTAGTACTCTAGAATGAGTTTGAGTGTAATAATAGATATGAATGTGTATTTGTTAGTGAATATAAAATTGTTTTATATTGTGATGATTGGTTTATTGAGTGGCATATGAACTTTCGTCTGCGTGGTCCGCAAGACTATGCCGAAGGGGTTTCTAAACACTTGAATAGAACAATTCGGCACAATATTGATTTTAAAATTGGGTAAATAAAATAATTTTACCTTGAGTATATTTTATATATGAAGAAATAATTTTTCAAAATTATTAAAATGTATATAAGTTGATTGTTTAGATGTTTGAATAATCTAAGTAAAAGAGTAATTGTATAAGCAAAAAGAATTATAAGAATTGAATTATAATTAAAGTAATTTACAATTGTGAAATAAACTTATATATATAAGAAGTGAAACTAAATGAATTGAATGAATGGATTAAATGGTTAATCAATTAAATGTTAATAATTGATATGGAATAATGAATATAAGTGTTAATTCATTAAAATCTAATGTTATTGGAAGTTGAATAATAGAATGAAAATCAATTTAATTAAACCAATTATAAGCAAAGGAATTTGGTTGTAATTAATATACATTGATTGTTATATGATTGTTAGTTGATTGTATATAATTCATTAAACATTAATGAAATAGAAAGCTAAAGTAATTAAAATTCGATTGGAAGTTAAATGAATCTTAAATAAAATTGAATTTGATTTGCAAGTGAACCAACTTGAATATGAATTAGTGAATATAAAATAATTGAAAATGAATATTAGTAAACATCCACTGTTAATGAATCAAATGTGATTAAATTGAAAACCCAATTCATTGAATATCAATGAGGATATAAATGAATATTTATTGGTTATGAATTTGTTGGATGATAGTTGGTTGATATTTGCATTTGTTGTTTTGTTTCATTTGCTAAGTTGACATATATAGTTATTATGTTGCTATATGTTGTATATCGATACTATTGTCTATATACATGGTTCTCATATTGTTTGTTGAGTGTTTAGTAGGTGCGGATCGCGGTTGCTTCGCATTTGGAGCTCGCTTTCGCGCTATATTAGCCGTATATGCTTGCTAATAAAATATAAGGTACATATCTCGGATTACATACCATACTTTTATGCTTTTTTCCCTTCGAGATGCCTCATTACTTGATGAGATGTATATTTGTGATATATATACTGTCTTTTTTTTTCGGATCGAGCCGCGCAAAGGAGACTATGGCGAATTTTTTCGGAAATTTAAGGCGTTAGAAAAATTTGAGAAAATTGGAAAATTTTGAAAACTTAAACTTTGATTTTGGAATTGAAAGTTAAACAATAGCAATTGTTTTTGAAAAGATAACTAAGTATGATTTGAAAACTTAGTAAAGTATGGTGAGAAGTTTAAAATTTGTTTTGGGAAAGTTAATGGATTCTGTAACTTTTCTTACTTAATAATTTCGAGGACGAAATTCTTTTAAGGGGGAAGATTGTAACGACCCAGAATTTTTAATAATTAAAATTTGAATATTTAATTAATTTTAAATATTAATAACTGGATTTATAAGTCGAATAAATTTTATTTTGAATTATTAGATTTAATTGAATAATTAAATCGATAATTTAATATGTTAAATTATGGAAATAATTGAAAATCGAGTTAAATATGATTGAAAATGATTTGTAAAATTTTGTTTTATCATGTTGAAGTTAGAATGATATTTTAGAACTTTTAAAATCGAATTAGAAGTTAATTTGTGAAAATTGAATATTTTAATATTAAAATCGACTAGTGAAAATAGTCAATTTTTGAACAGTCTCAGAATTGAACGAAACCAGTTCCATTGGATCCATAATAGTTAGTTATTACCGGATTTCAAATTTCGTGTCAATCGGAGTTATCGTTTGATCGTGGCAGCTCGAAACGCATCGAATTATTTTTAATTTTAATTTGGCGAGTTAAAATAGCCATTTTTCAAAAAGTCTCGGATTTCGATGAAACCAGTTTCATCGGATCCGTAATGTGATATTATTGTAAGTTTTCAAATTTCGTGTCAATTGGATTTACCGTTTGTCCGGTACAAATTAAAACGCCTAGAAAATCGTTTAAATCGGTTTAATTCAAATTGAACGTTTGTTGCCATAACTCGCACAGATGTCCGAATTAGCTTTCGAAACCTGTTCCATTGTGTCCGGAACGCGGGATAAACCCTAGGAACGTCAGTTTCGGCGCGTGAATCGGAGTTCGGAATTTCCGGATTGAATAGTGTTTGAGAATTTCCTTATAAATAGCCCCTACCCTTCATAAAATAAAAAAATAAAAAAATATACTAAAACCCTAACCCTAGCCGCCACCCCCTTTCACCAATGGCCAGAAAACACCCACGTTCCTCCCTCAATTACTCCCAATCCATTCATCGATTCAACGAAGCTTCAACACGAGAATTGTAGATGGTCTTGAGTACTTTCAATCCATACGGTTACTTCGTCAAATCGTCAACCAGAGGGGGAGCTATGGAGGGCCGATTGTGGCCAGTTGCGCACGCAACTCGAGGAGGAGGAGGGGGCCGAGCTTTGCAAGGTGGTGGCCGAGTATAGTACGTGTCGTGCTCTTCGCAATGCAACTTCCTGATCGTGCTATAGTTCAACGTGGAGGCCGAATTATTTAACCCTAATTTCGTTGTGATGGGTTCCTGCGTGTTGAGCATCACCTGTAGAAGTTGCGTGAGAGGGAGAAAGGGGTGCACGGTCCAGATGAAGCGGCAGTGGATCCAAGGGCTGTGGCATGTTAGGGTATTAAAATTATAGAGTTATGTTGTAATTAGTTATATAAAAAAATCGAGTAAACTTCAAATATTCATATCTTTTTCGTACGAGGTCGAAAACGCACGAAACCAGTTGCGTTGGAATCGTATGGACGAGCACTATACGATGGAGTTGGATTGGAGTCGTTTGGAGTTAGTGAGAATTTTGGGTAAAATTAAACGTCCGTTTAATTTTATTCGAGATAAATCGCTAAAACGAAATTGAAATCAAGGTGAGAACTTCTCACTCAATCGAATCAGTTTCGATTTTATTTTAAATAGTTAGATTTAAAATATTTGAATGCATGTTTGAATGATGATTGATATCTATTGATTGTTAAAATAGACATTATACGCCGTTAGTAAGCGGATGTTATTTATTAAAAACATATACCGCGAATATTTCATAAACAGTGAAATTGGTATTATATATAATAGCAATATATATATATATATTGGCATATGTATATATTGGAGTTATTGATTTCCCGCATTTGTATAGCGGATGAGACCCTATTGCGCCGTCTATTAAGCGGATAATATTTTAAATCCCATATACCGCGATAATTTCGTACTGGAGCGGAATTGGTATTGTGCTAATGTCTGTGGATGCAGGAAAACAGGTTGGAGGGATCCAACTGGATTCCTCAACAGTTTTTATTTGATTTCAGATATTTTGATACTTGATGGATTATCATATCGATATATGATATCGTTGTTGTCGTGATTGGCTATTTGGTATGTAGCGTCATTGGACCAAATTTTGGAATTTTAAAATGATTTTAAAGTGATTTTTGAAAGTATACGTGTATAAAATATTTTGGAATTGATCCATTTTAAATAAATAAACGTATAAATTTTAATGTTATAAAAATTATATTTTTGAGAAATATAGTTAAAAGGTTGATTTTTGAAAATATGAGGCTAATGATTTTATAAAATAGTAAAATCGGGATTTTTGAAATTATTGTGAAAAGTTTAAATATAGGATTTATAAAATTTAATTATTTTATAAATCAAGAGAATGATGAAGTTTTTAAAGGAGTTTAAAAACGTTTTAAAGATTAATATGAATTGATTTATATAAGAGATTTATAAATGGATATTTATAAATTGAAATATTGACATTATAAAACGAGTTTTTATAAGTGTTTGAATGAAGTGAAAATGGATTGCATAAGTGAATGGAATTTATAAAATTATAAATGGTGAAGTTATAAATGAAATTTATAAATAGTAAGATTTATAAATTTTGTGAAATTATTAAAGAATATATTTGGATGAATAATTGAATCTTATAAGTTATAAGATTTATAATTATGAAGTTTAAAAGAACGATTTTGTAAAATAATCGTTTTATAAGTATTTAACTTATAATATGAACCTTTGGTATATAATTGAGTTATGAATTGAATAAAGGATAATGAAGGAATTTATAAACATTGTTTTATAAATTCGCAAACGACTTATTTTGATAAGAAAATTGTTATAACCTATTTATGGAGTTATATTCACATTTTTGGCTGTGAATAATCCTTTGAAATAAAATGAATGGAAGTGATGAAAATTGTTAACGTAATTTATTCACGTTTTTGAATAGTGAATAATATGTTAAAGAAAATTGTTTTGAATGAGATGTTTAAATTGAATTAAAACGATCTAACGATGTTTTAAATATGTTGAGATTCAAAACCATAGATGTCAACATTCATTGTTGAAATAGACGTTTTCGAGAAATAGAAGGAAATGGTGGACTATAACACTGTTGTTATAGTAAATGATTTCCGAAAGGAAATGTTTTGCATAGTATTGGGATTTACATATCTATTTTTAATTTTGAATCCCTATACTAGTGATTTTGGGTTGTCGTAACGATGTTTTACGTAACATTCGTTTTGGCCCAAATAAATATGTTAAAAGAATGATTTCCTTAAAGAATGAAATATATACTTAATCTCGATTTAAGTATATTGGATATTTTCTAAGTGTTGAAAATAAATAAAAATTTGTGAATTACTTATGAATAAGTAAGTATGGAAATGTTTTCCAATATAAAGGGAATCTTTTGAGAATTTATCTTTTTGAAGATAAATTGAAAAGGAATATTGAAATGAATAATTGAAATCGAATATTCATAGATATTTTGGATTATAAATTCACTAAGGAATTTATAAAGGAAAGTGGAATTTGTTTAAAAATAAATATTGATTTATTTTTGAAGTGTGAAAATTATATATCTAGTAAAGATATTTTGGAAAATAAATAATTTGGAAAATTATTTGGAATCTGGTGATGTGTGCATATCCATGATAGTTCAATAACCGACTATCAATATTTCCCTTTGAATGGGTATTTGTTGTGATTTGCTTTAATTTGAATGCCACACTTATTTTTGAATAAGCGCTCACTATTCGGGTTAACCGGGAAAGGACCATGGGGTCGTATAACCCATTCCGAATATGTGATACGTCGTTATGAATTGCATTTGATGACCGGTGTTGAAGACCGGATATTTGCGAAAGCGATAGGATGACCTATCGATTGTCTCTGCACTGGGTCGCTCCTGGTATAGAGATTTCCTAAGTGATGGGAAATTCGATCGGGATTGTGAATACCCGGATTGCAAGGGCTTCGTGAGAAGTGCCTTCGGTTCTGTTCGAGCCCGGAACAGACTTGTATGGATTGTATGTTTGACATTACAAATTGAGATATAAAGCAGATTTCTTTCAAATATATTTCTGTTGGTGGCGGAGAATTTATTCTTTTAGCTTAACACCCTTCTCTGAGACGTACGAGCTCAGAGGTTATGTAGTTGAATGTTATCAGCGATATATTCCCAATTTGGTAATGTGACATGCTGAGTGTTGCTGTAAATGATCATTGTGTTGATTATTTGTGATAGGATCGTTTATTTGATCGTCTATCTTGGTGATCATTTCTATGATCATTTGTTGACCCAAAGCATGGCTTTTGTATAAAGTATGTTTTTGTGGACGTGACTTCGTCGAGCCTCACACCCCGTGAATGGTCAAAACAGGAAAGATGCGGCAAGGTTATGAAGGGTAGCTCCCTTTAGGATATGTGCATTTCCTTCTGGAAAAGGGTGGTATCATGGTATGGAGCCCAGATACTTACTCATGTTGAAAACACTTTATGATTGTGTGAATTGATTGCGAGCGCTCGGTGAAAGGTCCCAAAGGACCGGGGGATGGCATATTCGGTCAGTTGTTACTCAGTTAGGGGTAACCCGGCCTTGTGTTGGTAGAGATCCGGTTTGGTTCTCGGGGATGTCCATCCAGAGGCATTCTCATGCGGCAATGGGAAGTTCCTTGGCCTGATCATTCGTTGGAAATCCAAAGAAACAATACGAGACTTGTACGGTTTTAGTTGTAGAACCTGCCATTTAATATGGTAGCTATAGTAAGCATACTATAATGGTACCTATGATGGCTAAGATTTATACTCTACTTTCGAAATGTCTTCTACACTATGCACTAGCAATAATATCAAATGTTTCTTTTTAAATGCGTATCAAGCATCTTTGACTATCATAAGGAGAAATCTCCTCCAAGTCTGCGTTTGCATTGTGTGTGTGGCGGGAGGTCTTATGGTAGTCTCATTTTTAAAAGCATTGCGAACTGAATTTAAAAATATTCCTCTATTTTGTTTTCAAAGATAAATAAACTGTTTTGAGTTCTCACACCAGTCACATGACTGACTCGGAGTTTATTGTTTTCCTTCCTAAACTCTGGGTGCCCACCAATTTCCACACGGGCAGTCGAGAGTTAGGTTTATCAGGATTTTCTGGATATTCTGGAGTTGCTGGAGGCAAGCTGGATGGCATGGCGTATTACCAGTTTATAGTATTTCTTTTTCCGCTGCACTGTTTGTTGTATGTTGTTGTACACTCTGATGATGATATGATGTAATGTAATGTATAAAATGTAATAACTGATATAGTTCTTTGTTTAAAGATTATTCATTTATTATTATATGTTGTTTCGATGCAAATTGTGAGATTCTGTTATTGTTGTGTTGTGTTCTGTTCCGTTCTATGTTCTTCTATTTTCTTGCCTCTCTACTTATTCTCTTTCCTCTCTATTTTTCTATCTTCTCTCTCTTCTTATGTCTTTTCTTCTTTCTTAAACCATAACATTTCGGGTTTCCGGCCTTCGATTTCTCGGCAGTCGATAAAGTGAGTATCGATGTTGAATTTTCGAAAGTCGAAAATTTCCGGGGCGTTACAAATTAATAAGCTGGTTTGGATTGATTTAAGTGAATTAGACCATTTAATCTAAGTTTTGATACTTAGAAATTGATGTGTGATATAAGTGATGTCTATAATGACTTGTGAAGTTATAAATGATATACGTACCTCGGGTTTTATATGTTGCATGATTTTGTATTCTATGTTAGATGGGTTTACTCACGCTGGTTTCCAGCCTGACCCGGGTGTTACTTTGATGTAATGCTCGGGTCAGACCGAGTATTACAGATTTTCAGGTAAGGACGTTCTGGAGCTCGGGAGACGAGCTGGATGGCAGGAACGTATGAGGTGTTTTGCTGTATTTATCTGGGACAAGTTAGTTTTAAATGTCCGGTATTTGTATAGTGATGTAACTCTGATGTATAAAGTTATAAGTGCAATGATATAGTTCTTCTTGTAAAACTATTATTTATGTGATATTATATTTTATCCGCTGCGAATGTGAGATTGTGTGTTTCTTTTCTGTTCTTTTTCTATCTCTTTCTTCTTTCTCTTTCCTCTTTTCACTAACTATCTGGAAATTCCGGGATCGATATTTCCGGGTCGTTACATCACCGAAATTATTTTCCAGCGATAGAGAGGGGAGTACAAACTTATTACTTTCCAAAGTTTCTTTAAAATAATTCTCTCAAATCATATTGAAATATTTACATCAGAATATACTTCTAACAATATTATTATTATATCCCAAAATTATTCGAAAGAAAGTTTCAAAACCCCGGAACTAAAGTTCTAAATTTCCAATTTTACTTTATTTTATTTCAAATCTTATTTTCAACTAATATCTAAAAATTTCACTACCTAACAAACCAATATATTACAACCAAATATATCCCATTGTAAAAAAAATTATTTTATATATAGAAAATATAATAGTTAAAATTATTTCATTCACCTATATTCAAAACAAATATTATGTCGGTCTGTCCTATTAAGTGTTTAGAAATCCTTGTTGATGTCATAGCGTCCTATGCACCAACAAGAATTTATAAATACAAAACGGAACAAATTAACATAATATTAAAACCTTTTTGTAACACTAACAAATACGCTCCCTCATATATATATATATATGCTCAGCGACTCATCATAAGGTATTGCTACATTATTAATAAAGAGTCAGACCCCACAAAGCTAAGGTTTATCGCTAAACCAAAACTCTGATACCAACTATAACATCCCGCCTTTTTGTACGCTTAAGCAGACAAACATGCCAACTCAAACCATATAGAAGGGCGGATTATTATGGGTAAATAGGAAAAAAAAGAGAAAGAAAAAATTAAATCTTGCAGCGGAACGGTAAAATATAATAATCAAATAAACAGTTCGTGAAGCTGTTTTACAAAATATTTGATTATACTTATACAATATGTATCAGAGTTACACATACCAACGAATAATAAATAATGCAGCGGAACACATGATGCAGTGAAATATGATAAATAATAATAATACAATCTTCGACTTCGTCCTCCAGCAATAAGGTCTTCGAATACTGAAATGCTCAGGCTGACTCGAGTGAATTGAAAAGAAAAACACTCGAGTCAGAACTAAAAGATCTTATGTAAGTTAAATCAATGGTAAAATATGAGTGGAACGGCGTCAGAGATGTTTACGGGGATTGACATCTCCTATCCAGTGTCTAAAGTGAGTGCAATAACTTAAGAGATGTTCGGGATTTTCATCTCCTAAGGATTCGTTAAACTATCTACTATATAGTAATATATGCTATTATAATAATGTCTATTAGTAAAACAAACTTACTTTTAAATAGCACTAAGGGGTTACCCATACAGCCTTTAACACGTAATAGTCCCAGTAGTCCATCCAGTATCATGGTTCCTCCTGATCGAGAAGCCACCGGAGGATACACCACGGGCTACGGGAGAAAACCAAACTCATACAAGGTGCGATAGGGTAGGTGGCACTGCACAACTAGGCAATGTCAGGGGAGATATACCAATTAAGCTTCCGGACCAGTGGTAACGCATAGTAGCTACTACCGCCCACCTCGAGCCACAGCCCCAAAATCAAAGGGCCCAAATCAATCACAAAGTAATAGAATGGTATCTAAGGAGTGTGTCCGATAAAAGGTGCTAACTTCTTAGCCCGTCGATCGCTCCTGTTTTAGCCACCTTATGCCAACTCACGGGAGTCGAGTCCTATATACCTCAAAGGAACGCCGCCACCATCCTACTTCATTCTAGGATCTCCACCGCGCACATGATTGTTAAAGTCGTTTCGGAGTTGGCAGAGAGTATGACAACTTTCGATCCCGATCTCTTTAACAACCAAACGTTATTATAATACCGCGGTCATTTTCAAAATAGTTTATACTTTAAAACCAGAATATAATATCCATTTCAGAATCATATAAATACGTTATCATTTCCATTTCAAAAACCAACCAATATGATATCATTTTATTAAAAACCAAATCAATATAATATCATTTTTATTTCAAATATATCCTTTCCAAAAATCATAGCACTTTCAATGTTATAACAATTTGAAATCAATATACTTGAAATATAACACTTTCAAATCATAATACTTTGATACTCACAACTTTGAAACATAACTTACACCACTTAAATGGTTAAAATATTAAAATACTTTATATAATAAACTAGCTTCTTCAACCTCACAAATAAATTCCAATACAACTCGAATTTATAAATTTTAAATTTAACCAAATCCCAAGTCATAAATTTCAATACGATTCAGTTTCCAAATAAACTATTCCAAATTTTATCGATTTCAAAACAGATTTGATCCATAGTATAAACCATTTCAAATTCAATATATTTCAAACTTTAAGTATTCAACAATTTAAAAACAAAGTTTTGTAATTACGATTCAACAATACAATTTTCTATTATTTAGTTTTGAAATATTTTACATAATAAATCCATTTCCATTTAAATAAAACACAAATTTAAAATAACTAAATATTTCCTTCAATTTATTTATACTTGAAATATTCATTTAATTCACCTTAAACCAAAATCAAGTTGTAAACATCATATCTTCTAAAATTTAAATAAATTTCACATCAAGCATATTTGAGTTTAATCCTTAAATAAATTCAATTTCAAATAAATCTCAAATTTATCTTCCAACTTTAATTTTATTTAAATCATTATAAACTCTATATTAAAATATAATTTAAATACTTAACCATATTGTCAAATAAAAATCAAACTTATTATTTAGCTTATTCTATTTTAAAACAAATTATACATAGCTAAAATCTAGGATAAAATAACATTTATATAATATCTAAAATTAATATTTATCTAAAACCATATATTTCTTTACAAAACTATAGAAATCATTTCAAAATATTTTTATATATAGACCACGGTGTCTGTATATAATTTTCTATCCTATGGTCAAGTGATATGGATATTTATCATTTCAATCCATAATTTAAAATATAAATACGGTTATTTATCATTTCAAACCGCAATCCTGAATGAAATAAAAATCCATAACAACTTGTAGTTTATAACAATATAAAATACAATATCCATTCATCCAATATCAATCATCAAACATTTATCACAATCATCATCCAATTCAATCAATAACATTCATATAGGACAGATAATAAATAATAGGTATTTATTGGCAGTTTATATTCAATAATAAATTAAATAACTATTTTATCCAAACAAATTCAAATAAACTGAGATGATGATTCAAAATATGCCAAACAGTCATAAATAAATTTCAAATCACATCATAAATCAATTTAACAAACATAAGAAAATTTAGAAGTTGTGAGTGGGTTAAAACACTCACCTTTTGAATTTAAATTGAATTTAAATCCAATTTAAATCCAAAAACTAAGCAGTCTCAGAATTCATCCATATTAGTGTTAAAAAGTCCGAAATTTCAATACGATCTTAGCGGAGAAAACCGCGCGTGAAACGGACCTCGTATGTGAAAGTTATACGTATTAGAACATTAAACAAATTTGAATTATAAAATAAATAAATAAATAAAAATTATCGTACAAGTCACTTGTAATCCTCGTTCCCAATACCCTGGCACGTTGCCTAGCGAAAATGGGATCGAATAGGAATCGTGGCCGCTACCCCGCGCAAGGCCGCACGCTGCCACACCATGGCCTGAGGCGCATCTCCACCTGCGCTCCACACAGGGCCCATCGACGCCGCAAAACACTCCACCATTGACCATCCTCAATGGAGCTACCGCCTGCAACTACCGAACCCTAACCAATTAATCGAGGCAATCCAGCCGTTAACTCAACACGAAACCCACATGGATGCGATCCCCTCGGTTTCCTCCACAATACTACATCCTCGAACCACGATCAATCTAAGTTTATCGTGACTCAATGAATGGCCGCGAATTGTTCTCAAATTTCTGGATAGATAGAGGTTCAAATTAGACAACGAATTATAGATTTGAGATGCGCTTGTCGAGAGCTTAAAATTGATATACAATTCTATATATATTGTGGAGGTTAAATTTTTGATTTGATTTTGAATTGCAATTGGATTTGGAATTGAAAATTTGTCTACCATTGACAAAGAGGAGCAACAGAAAGAATTGTACGTATAGAAAAATGAGAATAAGGAGTGGCTAGGGTTTATAACAAGGTATATATAGGTAGGTCAGAAATAAAGATGAATGAACTCGATTTGATTGAACGATAATTGACCCAAAAAACCCGTTCTGCCTCCGGAACGAAATTGGACCAAACCATATATTAAAATAGATATTTTTGAATATTTTAAAATCGATGGAATAGGTTTCAGGTCTAAATTCCATTGTATGAAGAAGTTATCAAAATTCAGTTTATTTCAAATTGATTTCAATTTAATTGATTTCGAGGCGTTTTGAGCCCATACGATCAAACGACAAGTCCGATCATCATGAAACTTGAAATCTTATAATAATTCACCGTTACGGATCCAATAAAATAGGTTTCGTCGAAATCCGAGCCCATGGCCAAAATGGCTATTTCTCAGGTTAATTAAATAATTTAATATTAAATTAATTAATCACTTCTTCAATTCAGATTTAATTATTTACCATTACTATCATTTCTGATTACAAATAAACTTATAATTCACTAATCAAAATTTCCATGTCAATCAAATAAGGATTTATTGCAAAATTTATAGTGTTTGCCTTCAATTTAAGTAAATTCAAATAAATTATATTTAAATTTCTAATAAATTAATTCAATTTGTTTTCATTCTCTTTGTCCAGTCAATCATCATCTTATGGATAAATTTAACATTAGTATATACCCAATTACTGTGATATCCCAGAAATTTGGCAATATAAATTTAATAATCTGTGTTAAAAATTAAATGGATTTGATAATTTTTGATAATAAATTTTGAATTGATTTAATAATCTTCTTTTAATAAATATTTGAATTGGAAGATTTTATCTTTTTAAAGCTAATAAAGTATTTTCTATTTATAATATATATAATTGTATATATTATAAATTGATAAACTTTGATTTAGAATTTAATAAATGAATCAATTTTCTAATTTTAGTTTATATTTGGTAGATTGGAAATTTTGACATAAATTTAACATTTAGTTTTTCAAAGCAATTTAATAAATATATATATGGTTTTTAAATGAAAAAGGTAAACCTTATTCGTTTTAAATTTTATTTAATTAACTTAAATATGAATTTGAATTAGATTAACATAAAAAATTTGTTGTATTTTCTTTTTAAAATACTGCTTGAATTTATATATAAGAATTTAAAATACAAGTTACAAATGATCTTAATATATTGAGTAACAGATGTAAATTATAATCTCTTTTATAAATTAATTAATATTGTTTCATTTGTTATTTTCAAATAATAATGATAATACTTAGTTCTTATTAACATAAATAGATTTTTAGAAATAGGATTTGTTATTTAATAGGAGTTATATATGTATATATATATATATATATATATATAAACTGATTTTTAAATTGGAGTTTTATAACTTAATTCAAATTCGAATTTAATATTTTGAAATTTAAAAGAATAAATTCTTAAAATATTAGGATAAGCTTTTGTTTATAATTTATTTTGTTATGTTTTCAAAAATTAAAAAGGGAAGAAATTCATTTATATATACATAAGTAAAAATAAATTAAGATTTAAAAGTTTTTATTAACAATTTAAATTAAAATTAAAATAATCTTAAGACATGTGTAATCTCTTAAAACAACTAAATGACATGTGTTAAGGCCTAAACTAAGTTAAGTGACAAATGTTAAACTAAGGAACAAGTGTCTCATTAATTTTGTTTTCTTTTATTTTAAATTAAATCAAAATTTACTTATATTAACACATCTCATCTCAAATTTATTCTTTTCTATTCTTTTGTTTTTCAAACTTGAGTAATCTTCAGCTAAAAATCTGCAAAACTTATTCTTCAAAACGGAAAACAAAATCTGTAAATTTCCCCTCTAAACCAAAAGCTATCTGAAAACACTCTTTAAACTGAAATGCCTGAAATCAATTTGCAAATTTCCAAAACCTTCATGCAACTTCATCAAGCCTGCATTTTTTTCTTTTTCTGGTAAGCATGTAGCTGTAAAATCACTTGCAACATCTAAAATCTGCATGCAACTACATAGCTCAATCCATTCCTGCATCCTTTCCTGGAAGCATGCAAATTGTTAAATTAGGCAAACTAAAGTTTAAAAAAAAAAGCAAACTTGTAACTGTAAATTTGGAAGCAAGCATTTGTAGTAATACAAGACTAAAGTTTTAAAAAAAAAAGGGGCAAAACAAGAAGCAAACTGAAGTTTAAATGCATAAGCTAAACATAGGAGCAACTTGAAGTTTTCAGTTCAAAGCATTCAAGTTTAAGCACCTTTCAGATTCAAGTTTTCTTTCAGTAAACAAGGCTCTGCTCATCAAATTTTCAAGGTGAGTAACATTTTTACTAAATAAACTTAAGTATTAAATTAGTTGCTTGTTTTATTTCTGGAGATAAGTGTGTTTGCATGTTATATTTCAAGATTCATTATTTATAGATGTATGAATATATGCATGCTGATTGAAAATATGGTCTTTCCTGTTTCTAGAATTCCAGGATTAAATCCTGACCAAATCCATGATCTCATACTCAAAACTTTGTTATATTTTAAGATTTAAACAAGTATATATGTAACAGAAGTTAAAGTTTTAGTTTTATTAAATATGAAAGACAAAACGAAAATTGCACTGTCTCTGGAAAACATAAAGTACAACAGAACAAATTCTTATATAAGTAGAATTAAATCATCTAATTCTTTAATTTAAGAATATAAACAAGTTACATGATCAAAGGCATGAATTTTAAAACTAAAATTAGAATTTTTAGTTTGAATTTGATTAAGTATTTCTGGTTTAACCAGAAATCCTATTTTGGGTTTGAACTATTGATCTGAGTGGTCGAGGTGGCCAGCGGTTTCTCTGGTGATGGAGTGATGATCGAGGAATCAAGGAAAAATACTAGATGAGGATTAAAGCAGTGAGGTGATGGGGATTTTGAATTGAAGATTATAACCCTAGTTTTGTTCATCTGGAAAAAATTGATCACCGCAACCCCTATAGGTGATCGAGTGCTTCCAGATTGGTGTGGGTGATTGATGGAGTGTGGGGGAGTTCGTGGCCGGAGACGTAACTTCTCAGATGATCGGATTTTGGAATTTGAAGTGGATTACAGTATCGACATTTTCCAATTTTTGTGCTTGAATGCTCGTTTTCGATTTAGGGGTTCTACAGTGTATTTGATGAACGGATTGGCATTGGGTGATGATCGGTGACTTGCGCAAGTGGTCGTGAAGGGGTCGGATTTGATGGCGTGATGGTGCAGGTGCACGACGATCTTGGTGTATAAGGTGATTGTTTTTGGGAAGAAGGGGGACTCGTTTATGTATCGGGTTTATTCGTGGGTTTCTCGAAGCTTTAGGTTGTTTGACTCGAAGTCAGGGATGTATGGGCTCGGGCATTTTTTAGTTGTTATAGGTTTATGCATTAAACCTGTCAGTATTTTAGTTTAAATAAATTGCAAGATGTTACTCAGGTTAGTTTGTTCAAGTAAGAAATCCTGTTATGATTTCTAAATTTAAACTGAATTTTAAAATATCAAGCAAGATTTAAATATGTTTTAAATCTAATTTCAAGTTATGAATTCAAGTTAATTTGAATATTAAGATGGAAATGAATAAGTTATTAAAGTAAATTTGTTTTAAAATACTTTAAAGGGTTTATTATTTAAAAAAGTTTTAAAGAAATTTGAATTTAAAATTGGAAATTGAAATGTAAAAGGATGTTTTAAACAAAGTTTAAATCTGATTCAAATCTGAATTTGAATTTTTGGTTTAAAATAAATTTAAGTTTTTATAAATTTAAGTATTTTAACAATTTTGAATGATAAAAATTTAAATCTTTGAATTTCAGAAGAAATTGTTTTAAACTTTTGTAAAATTTCTTTTATAAGAATGTAATATTTATCATGTAATTTTAAAGGTTTTAAATTGATTTTAAAAATTGTTGAAGTTAAATTATAATTTAGTGATTTGTTATGCATTTGATTATTAGGGTAATTAAATGAATAATTATTTTATTTAATAAATTAATGAAATGAATAATTACTCAAAGTAATTAAGGGTTTAATCTTAAAGGTTTAAGATTAATTATTCTTAGAATAATTAACTTGTAATTTATGAATCATTAATTAAATAAGAAATTGATTTTTAATTAATGATTAATAATTAATTAATCAAGTAATAAAGATTAATTATGTTATAGTTAACACTTAATTAATTAAATAATTAGCGGTTAATTAATGGGTTAATTAATGATTAATTAATTTGTAATTAATAATGATTGAAACAAGTTAATTATTTTAGAAAAATAATTAATGAATTGTTAATAATTAATGAAGGTCATTAACTAAGGATTATTTAATAATTAATTAATGTGATTTATTTTTAATAATTAATTAGATTAATTAATTCAAAAATAATCATTTCTGTAAATTGTTAAGTATAATTACCTTTGGAAGTAATCAAGGAATTGATTACTTATTGTAATTAATTGAGTTTAATTTGATTAGATTAAGTTAATTAATTCGGTTTAATTAATTTAGAATAATCATTTGATGATTTGTGAAGTATAATTACTTAATGTAATTAAATGAAGAGAAATTACTTAGAGAAGTAATCAATGGGTAATTACTGTATGTAATAAATTGAAGGGGATTTGTTGATGAAAGTAATTTGAGTATAATTACTTTGTGAATTAATCAAGGGATTAATTTGGGATAATTAATTAATGAGTAATTAATTTATTTGGTGAAGTAATTAAGGGTAGTTAATTACTGAATGGAGTTAATCAAGGTTGATTAACAATTATGGTTTAATAAAGACTAATTACCTAATGTAATTAAATTAAAAAGAAAATGTAATTAGAGATCATTAATTCTTATTAATGATGTAATTAAAAATGGATTTAATTAAAAATAATTAATTAATGAAGGGATTAATTAATGTAACTAATTAAGAAGTAACGTAATTAATTATAGTTAATTAATTAAGAAAGTAATTAAAGATCAATTACTATATTGGATTAAGTATAATTAATTTGAGAAATTAATTAGTAGATAATTATTTGAATGTAATTAAAGGTTAATTAATCAGGGATGATTAATTAAAAAGAATAATTGGTTGATGATTAATTGATTGATTGATAATTAATTAATGATAATGTAAAGATTTATATTGATGAAGTAATTAATTAATTTACTTTAAATTAATTAGAAATGATGTAATTAATTTAATTCATTGTAAATTAATTATATTTGGTGTAATTATTAATCATTGCTTATATGGATGAATGATGTTGTTTGCCTTGAATGGTTTGAATCTCAGATATGAGATAAGTAATGTTGAGTGGTATGGATGCATTGGTTGCATTATGATGATGATTTGTTTACCTTTTGATATTGATAATATGGATTATCGGTTGTGATGATAATGTTGATTATCTATTGTGGCGTGTATATCCATCTGTGTATATAGATAATTGAATTGTTTAAAACCTTTAAAACAACTTGGCCTTAAAAGATACGCTTTGGATTTCGATGAGACCGAGATCGGGTTTCCATATTTGGATATCCGAAAACCACATCGATCCAAATTAACGATAGGTCGTGAATCTCTTGTGAAGAGTGAAGACTCGAGGTGTAAGAACTATTCGTCAGAATAACTCTGAGGGTGATTCCGAGATGAGTTTGACGGGTAGTACTTTCAGATTCGAGATGAAGATTCAGAGTGCAAGGGTTATCGTCGTTAACTCTGAGGGTGATTCCAAAATGACTGTAACGAGATAATGCCTTCGGTTTCGTTCGAACCCGGAACGAACTTGTATGGATTGAATGCTTTCAGAACATCGTCAGGTGGACGATGAGCATTTTAAGAGATGTGTTCTTTAAAAGTAATCGTAGCCTCAAGCCTCATCAACCGGGAATGGCTAAAACAGGGGAGGTGCAGCAAGGCTAAGTGGGTCATGCTCAAGTAGGACGAGATTTTCCCCTGTCTAGAGGTCCCTTTTTATTTCGGTTGTGTGGGAGGTTGGAACGTACGCCAACTGCGGGGTTGTCTTGTTCGGCACTGTCCAGCAAGGGATGGTTCCGGTCTTGTGTTGCAGGGGGGCTGGTGTACTCCTCAGTGCATTGATCTTGGCCACGTACTGTGACGGGCGACACCCCAGTAGCCCTGCCATTATTGGAATCCAAAATCCAATAAGTGCCAACGGTTTTGATTGTATTACCAACTTTTGTGGCTAGTAGCTGGAATTTAATAGTGTAAAAATTTCGACTATTTCATATTTACTTGAAAACCGTAGACCTATTATAATATCACCGGATTTCCTATCAAATGTTTTTGTTAGCGTAAGGTAAAAACTTTTCCATGTTTATATGTGGGAAGTCTTACGTGATACCTTTCTTTTCAAAGGTTTTTCAAAGTTAAGCAACTTAAACCTATTACCCATGTCTGACCTAGAGTTTATCTTCTGTTTTCTTAAACTCTTGGGTACTCAAATTTTTACGAGTAGCCAAGGGATTCAGGTTAGCTTTTTACGAATTATGGAGGAGCAATGGAGCAGGAGGCTTCGGTGTTAGATATATAGTTTCCGCTGTGTGTTCTCTATGTTGGTATCTCTTATTTGAGTTGTATTGAGTTGTAATAACTAGACAGGTGTTTATAACTATCTAGTATGTGATGATATTCTGTGTAACTCTGATTAGTGTTGTATACCTATGTAATATTTATGTTATTAATATAATTTATTTGTTCCGCTGTTGAGATTCTGATGTTGTTTCTTCTTTCTTCTCTTTCTTTTCTCTTTTCTATCCCTTTCTTTCTTCATGATGATGCGACTTTCTGTGGAGAAAAAGTCGAGTCGTCACAGGTGGTATCAAAGCGCTAGGTTGAGTGATTACCTAGGCTTTGAAGTAATTTCTTTCTTAAGAGTGCGTATTTGTAATTTTAAATATATACATATATTTACTTCTATCTATTTGTTGGGTTACCTGTTCGGGTTTTTCCAATATAGGTTATAAAGGTAGATAAGGTAGTGGGGTGTGTAACACGACTACTACCAATGGTTGGAGTTTGAGTGCTGAGGTTGGAAGTGTATCTATCGAGACTGTAGAGCTAATACTGTGACGCCCCACCTCTATACCCACGCTAGCCAAGAACACTACTGTGAATGCTGTCGACTAGCACGGAGAATAAGGCTGTTGAGGAGCGACCATCTGTATATTTGCTTTGTGCGAGTACCGATATACCGGATAAAAATATAACTTTTCATCTCAAGAGGAAATCCGACATACCGACACAAACTCAAAGCTACTACACAGTGGCTATAATTTCTTCGGAAACAAATATAGAAATAAACATAACATAAATCAGTCACAGACAATTCATATCACAAAGGCGGAAATAGATATGAATACTACACATGAAAGTGTACATCAGAGTAGTGGTCTAAAAAGATCCACAATAATACAAAAGAATAGCAACACGTTCTATACAAACGAATACATCTATGAGTCTAAATCTCAAGTGTATACAACAAAATAAACTACTAATCTAAGTAGTCTGCCAAAAGTCGGGATGATAGTCCGATAAGGAGTCAAGCAGAAGCACCTGTAAAATCTCAGTCTGACCCGAGTATTATTTAAGAAGAAAATAATAAACGGATCAGTCTAGCTATAAATATCAGATGATGTGATATATAATAAGAGATATGACATAAACATATAATAATCACAATGCCAAGCTGTGATAAATAAGTAATTGAAAATCAACAAGAGATTAATCAATATCACACTAATCTACTCAAGATAAAAAGGAATGTCATACTCCTAATTTCATCCACCAAGCCACAATATATGACATATATATCAATGTCAATCACAAAAGTCAAAGACGCACAAATTCCAGAAGACTACACAAGAAATCCAGAAATCACAAGGAAAGGATCAACGACGTCGTACAGCGGGACATCCAATGAACCAAATCACAATCAAAGGGAACAACGACGTCGTACAGCGGGACGTCCGATGAACCAAATCACAAAGACATAGCATGATGCTAGTCTAAAACCTAAAATGATCGTCATGATCAAAGAGAAGTGTCGATTACACTAAGCTAGTAAATATATGAGCTTAGCTTCATGTCCCATAACCACTAGCTTAACTTAAATATTTACGAACAAATTGTAGATCTCCACTAGAAAATTGTCACAGGAGATTCAATCGAACAAGTCCAAGAATTAACCGACGAAGTAAACGCAAGCGTTTCACACCACTCGTTTTACTAAGTCGTTTAATTAGATTTCTCATACGAGTGAGGTAAAGGTTTGTATATACTAATAGATTGGAAAACGGTTTTATAAACGAATTTGGTATTAAAATAGTATTGAAATCGTTTGAGGAAAGAGTTTTGATATTTACTACTAGTATAGAAAACCTTTATATTTTTAAAGTGACAAAGCACAATGGGGATTGTAGAAACAATCAATCACAAAGATCACATTCGAAGATGTGAATAAAATCCAACGAATTCGATAAAGGATCCATCGAAATGAATATTCAAAAATCCCTAAAAAGAGTCATCAAGGTCATAATAGATGATAACAACAAATAGGATTATCACGAATCGATTTAAATTGGAATTTCAGTCCAAAAAGGCAAATTGGACTCAAACAGCAGGTTCAGTCGACTGAACAGAGAATTTCAGTCGACTGACCCTGTACATGGAAATTTTCCAGGTTCAGGAAACTTTCTGTTTCCAGTTTCAGTCGACTGTGCAGAGTTTTTCAGTCGACTGAATCATGCCTGGAAACTCTCGGATTTCAGGTTCAGTCGACTGAACAGAGATTTCAGTCGACTGAATCATGCCTGGGCTGTTTTTCAGCCTTATACAAATGAAGAGCAAACTCTTCCAAAATGCAATCGGACGAACATTGGCTCTAAGGGTTTATGCCAAACGGCAACCCGGCCCTATATGCTCCTCGATGCATCACCAAAAGCATGATCAAACATCCATAAAAGGATTTTACACAAATTTGACTTAAAAACCCAAAATTGGAATATTTACAAAACCAATCCAAATCAAGAGCAAATTCTCATGAAGAAGTGTTAGGAATTCATACCTAACAACCAAAGATAATTATAGTCATAGATGTGAGATAAAAATCTCACCTTTAAACTAAATTTATGAAGATGAAGCTTGAAAGCAATGGCAAGAACAAGCACTCTTCAATTCCAACTCAACAAGCTTGAATCTAAGCTTAAAAGAGAAACATTCCCTAAATTAGGTTTAGGAAATTTCTGAAATTCAAAGAGAGAATGAGTTGGAGAAGAAGAAGAGGAAGCTTACCAATGGGTTCTCATGAACTTTGGAGCAAGGAGATGGATTTGCAAAGCAAGCTAGGGCTTAGGAATTTCTATTTCCCATTCTCTTCCTCCATTTTTGCTTGAGCTTGAGTGTTAGGAAAATAGAAGAGAAGTGAATGAAGAGGAGAGTGTTGGAACTGAGTTAAGTGACTAATTGGCTTAGCCCAACCAAAGCCCTAAGCGGGAAAAAGTAGCAAAAATCAACTTTCTCCAAACATATCGAAGCTTATACTCAAAAAGGTCGCAAACGGCATTTTGAACTCAACGGAGGTGGTCTCGAGTCCTAATTCGACCGTATGCAAAAAGTAGGTTTTCGGACTAAAATCCGACGAACGATAAAATATTTAAATAAAATACTTATATAAAATCGATAAATATGCGGGTTGTTACAAATACCGTCTCAAGTGAGTTGTGCAGAGTGTAGAGATTTCATAGAGTTCTGAAGGTAACCTTTTAAAGGTTTGGAGTTCATCTTTGAGTTGGACGAGTAGAGTTTGGATCTGTCGGTTGAGCAGAAGAGAATAATGGTACCTTGATACCTCAGGAAGTAGTAGCTTCGTGATGGGATGAGTGACTATGGTTGTCTCCTAAGATTTTTCTTTGGAACAAGTTTAAGAAGTATGTCTGCTTCGATGTTGAGGCTGGGTTCAGCAGGATGTTTCTGTCTGTTTTGAGGTTCGAGTTTCTCAAAGAGCTTTGGATTAGGAAGTCTTTGGCTTCGGTGTCAGCAGTGCAGCTCGGAGTATTCTGTGTGCTAGCAAGAAGGTCTTCTGGTTAGCAGTTTTTCTGGAGATGGAGTTCAGAAATAGTAGAATAGACTCGTTTCTTCGATGGATTGGCTAGATGAGCGTAAGCTGTTCTGATTGGTAAAGAGAGAACATTTTTCTTTGGTATTGGACTGGTTGATCGCAAAAGTGACTTGCGATAATTTGAGTATTCTCTTGAGTTATCAGAGATTTGTCCGCATCTGGAGGTTGAGTTTGCTTATCAACTGGATTCCCGAAGTGCTACCGGTGTTTCAGTTTAGTAGAAAGATCAGGTGGGGCATCCGAGTCTTCTTTTATGGATTTTTGAACCATATTTCTAAGATATGTTGTTCAGTTTGTGCTTGTGTTTTTCATAAGCATTTTCTTCTACTTCAGATCAGAGTTGTGTAGCGGAAGCAGTTTGGGAGTGCTTTTGTTTTGTCTTTTCCGGATATGAGAAGTAAGTTAGCCTTCTAATGTTTGTGGAGTAGAGTTGGTGTTCTTGGTTTTGGATTGATCTTGAGGAGATCATTCTGTTGGGTTGTTTTGGCCCAGTTTATTTCTAAGGACATCAGCGAAGGTTGAGCTGATTGGGAAAGATGAAGGCAGCCCAAGATCGTCAAAAGTGTTTTATGAATAAGAGATGAAGGAATTTGGATTCCGTAGTCGGAGATTTAATTTTGGGTAAGTTTTCTCCGATCTAAGGAGCTTTAAGATTGGGTAAGACTGGGTAAGTCAGATCCGAGGTGTTTTGGGACCTTTCTGTGTCCTTGTGAGGATTAGTGTTTGATTTTCAGAGTTGAATTGTCAGTTTGGATAACTGGGATTCGATATGTTTCACGTATCTCTGAGGGAGTGCGTGTATGGTTTATCTCTGGTTGTGGAACCAGCATTTCTTGAGGATGTGATTGTTGAGTCAGACTTGTCTGTAGTCTGATATCCTGTTTAGTTTTGTAGATCTAGTTGGATAGGAACTCTGTAGCGCAATAGTATTGATTGTTTGAATTCTGTAGAGCGAGTATCCCGGTATATATATACTTGGGAAACTCGAGGAAACTCTATCCAAAATTTTGTCTGGATAATTTGATTTGTTTGATTGAATGAATTGGTTGCTATGGTTGCTAGCATATGGTTGATATATGCTTGAGTTTTAAAATAAAATCTTAAGATAGATTATTAAATTACCTTTGCTTTTAAATTTCGGGGACGAAATTCTTTTAAGGGGGGAGGAATGTGATATCCCGAAAATTTGGCAATATAAATTTAATAATCTGTGTTAAAAATTAAATGGATTTGATAATTTTTGATAATAAATTTTGAATTGATTTAATAATCTTCTTTTAATAAATATTTAAATTGGAAGATTTTATCTTTTTAAAGCTAATATATTGTTT